>CM052815.1:9400566-9472080 GCA_028533885.1 Nasua narica
GGGGGGGCAGGCTGTGGGAGTGCAGAGGGCTCTGTAGGGGTGGGTGGGGAGTGCTACAACGTGTGCAGCGTGGAGCTGGGGCGGCGGCGCCACTACTCACTGTGTCCCACCACCGAAGCAGCGACAACCTCACCCTCGACCACGTGCACGTGGGGCGTGGCGGGAGGGCGAAGGGAGCCCGGCGCGGAGCTCACCGCCCACTGGCTCGGCTGCACCCGTACCTGGGCGGACTCCATCCACGTCCCGCTGCCCTTCCTCCGGGGCCTCCGCGGCGCGCTGTCCGTCCGCTGCCGGGACGCCGAGATACACAGCCTGGAGTCCCAGCCGGTCCCGCCACAGCACCCACTCGGGGAAGGCCCCGAGCCCTGCACCCCAGGCCTGCCGCCCGCCCGTCGGCAGCATCTGCGGCCCCTGCGAGCGCAGGACAGCCGCGGGGCCGCGCGCGTACTCACCCGCGAGGTCCAGGTGAGGGCCGGGTGAGCCGCCGGCAGCCGGCTCGCGGGAAGAGCGACCGCACGTGCGCCGCCTCCGCCAGGCGTCAGCCCGCAGGAGCGGCGGGAGGCCCGCGGCCACCGGAAACGGGGCCCGCGCGCGGGCGGCCGCCGCGCCGACTAACGTCGGGGCAGGGGGCGTGTCCCTGGAGGCCGAGGCCGCGTGCGGGCTGGACGCACCCCGAGCCCGCTCGCCCGCGACGCCTCTTGCCGGCTCTTCTCCCCCCGCGGCCAAGCCGTGCGCGGCGCCGCGAGCAGCACGATGTGGGGTGCGCCTCGCAGGCCTCCCTGCCCGCCCCCTTGGGCGTCCTCTCTGGAGGCAGCAGCCCAAGCCGGCTCACCTGGGCCGAGGGCTGCCCCTGCTACTTCCGCCCGGAGCTGCGTGCAGCTCAGGCCGTCCGCTTTGGGGGTGTCTTCAGCTGCCAGGTGGAACACCCCTCGGTGGGCCTTGTGAAGGACCAGAGAGCCCTGAGCCTCGATCAGGACAGCCCCACGGACCACCCCATGAAGTGCCATGCAGGGTACAGCTAACACCAGGGTGGCCTCAGCGATGACGGCCAAATCCTCTCCTGCCTCAGGGCTCGGCCTCTCTTGGACCAGCAGCAGACAGCTGACCAGATGCCCCCATTTCTTCCACACACACCCCAACTTGCTTAAGGGCAGCAGCACCCACAGACCCTCTGTTCGGGTTGAGCCCAGTGGTCAGCAATCAGTAACAGGCCGGCATCCATGACCCGTCTCTGCCAGCCACGCGCTTGAGCCAGGCTGCCTTGGGGCCCAGAACGTGGGCCATGGCTGGCACCTGAGTGGGCAGCACTGTGACTTTGGTGGCTCTTGCTCCGGGCATAAGCTCTGGCTGCAGATGCTGCAGGAAAGGGGGCGGGGGGGGGGCGGGGGGCGGACTACATGGGACTGTAGGGAAGCATCCTGACAGATGAACAGAGGGCCTATGGGGCCACCCAAGCGACTGTGGAGCCCAGCTCCATCCCAATGCGCAGATAATGACAAGAATTTTGTCTAAACTTAAAAAGCAAAACAAAACAGGTCTGCTGCATCATTACTAATTAAGGCTTTAGCCCACTGTCTTCTACCACCTAAATAAAAAGTCCCATACCCAAACATAGAATTGGCTGCACTTTGGGAGGGCACCATGGTAAACTAAACTGTTTCCTAGGACCCTCCTCCAAATCACCTAACACTCAAGTCCTGTCAGTCCCTTGCCCTGACACCCTCTGGCTGAGAAGCCCCACCCTCTCCCCTGCCCTGTCACAGGTTGCTCTCGCTCCCTCTTTTGCAAGGAGTCAGTAAGACCAGCTCTGTTCAAATACAGGTGTATTCCTGATGGTCTTTGGTAGGAAGGAATCAAAAGGGCCACTGTTGGGGAGGGATGTTCCATGATGCTTAGCTTTGGAAGACTTACATGTGTCCCCAAAATCTCCTTCGCTCCCATCCACCCCAATCAGAGAGCCTTCCCTTTGGAGGTGCTGTTTAGCGTGGTATGCCGGAATGAATTGCCATTCCTGACCCAAGACAGTGGTCTCTTGGGAGCCAGTTTTGCAATGGTCTTGAAACACAGGCTACATCACAGTTTAACCCCGGAGTGGGTCTCTGGTTGTCACAGGAGCAAACTGATGGTGTCCCATTAAGCCCTAAACCTTAGAACCACAGGCACACAGAACCTAGTTCCAATAGCCCCTCCAAGTGTGAATTTTTAGAGCCAATTCTGAAGGCACATGGAGAGACTGACTCCAGGGGCTGGTAGTCAAGAAGCATGACTTCACAGGGTTGACAAGACCCCACTTCCCCAACTTGGGTTTTACTTCTTGGTATTTCAACTGCTCAAGCTACAAATGGGAAGATATCTGGATACTGACGAGTGTTGGTGCAAACTGCAAATCCTGAAAGGAAGAGGCAGTTGAAATCCAAGTAACACTGGGTTACTCTCCTGCTGATTTGATGTATGCACATTGGAGCTGACCTTCAGCTAAGGACTGACTGTTGTTTCTCCTGTGCCTTCTCTGGACTTGCGATCGCCGCCATTTATACTTTATGTGAGAAGTACCTTTCTAAAAGCATCTCACTTTATCTTCACAAACCCCAAGTCGAGTAAGTAATTCTCAAAAGAGGAGATTGGGGCTCAGAGGGGTTAAGTGACTTGCCCAAGGTCACATGCCTCAATACTATGAATACTAATGCCTGGTACCGACTGAGTTTTAGACTTTTGCTCTTTGCACAGGTTGGTTTATTGATTCATTGATTTGTAAGTAAGTAGGCTCTATGCCTAGAGTGGAGCCCAACGTGGGGCTCAAACTCATGACCCTAAGACTAAGACCTGACCTGAGATCAAGAGTCAGACACTTAACTGACTGAGCCACCCAGGAGCCCCAACATTGTTTCTTTTAATTCCTTGAAAAATTATTTTCGTTAGGCACTGGGAATATCCTTATTTTACCAGAGGGGAAACTGAGGTTCAGAGAAGCAGGAAACTGCAGCTGAGCATAGCAGTAGATCTCTAGCTTTGATCTGAGTCAGATATCAGCCTCTGATAATTCCTTACCCCTCAATTTGGTCCTCCATGAAATGGAGGTAGCATGTTAAGTTCCTACGTTACTTGAGAAGACTAAGTGAACTAATGGGTACAAAGAATCTTGGAACAGCCCAGACTCTTAAAATTTAAATCTTAATTTTCTTTTTTTTTTTTTAAAGATTTTATTTATTTATTTAACAGAGAGAGAACACAAGCAGGCAGAGAGGCAGGCAGAGGCAGAGAGAGGAGCAGGCTTCCTGCGGAGCAAGGAGCCCGATGCGGGACTCGATCCCAGGACGCCGGGATCATGACCTGAGCCAAAGGCAGCTGCTCAACCAACTGAGCCACCCAGGCGTCCCTAAATCTTAATTTTCTATATTTAAATTGAAATCTATGAGGTCTGATTTGCCACCGCTTTACGAGTGGGACCCCAGAGCCAGATTAGACAGACCTGAGCTCACGTCCCAGTCCCAGCACAGCTGCTTGTTTACAGGAGCAAATCATCTCACCTCTCTGGGAACTAATCTCATCTACAAAATGGAGATAATCCTGAGACTGATGTCATAGACTGTTGCAAGGATTCAACAAGATAATACAAGGAAAGCCCTTGGTACAGTGCCTGGCATGTCACCCTGAGCTGTCACAATGTGCGGATGATTTTTTTTAAAGATTTTATTTATTTGAGGGGCGCTTGGGTGGCTCAGTGGGTTAAAGCCTCTGCCTTCAGCCTCAGATCATGATCTCAGGGTCCTGGGATTGAGCCCCGCATCGGGCTCTCTGTTCAGCGGGGAGCCTGCTTCCCCCTCTCTCTCTGCCCACCTCTCTGCCTGCTTGTGGTCTCTTTCTCTCTGTCAAATAAAAATCTTAAAAAAAAAAAAAAAAAAGATTTTATTTATTTGAGAGAGAGCCTGGTGGGGAGGGGCAGAGGGGAAGCAGGCTCCCCGCGGAGCAGGGACCCCCGATGAGGAGCTCCATCCCAGGACCCTGGGATCATGACCTGAGCTGAAGGCAGATGTTTAACCAACTGAGCCACCCAAGCGCCCACAATGTGCAGATAATTCTGTTGGTGATGTGCGGAGGTGAGCAGCAGTGCTCTGGCCCACAAAGATGTATCATCAAGACTCACAGTTGAGTAGGTCAGACACCCACAAAATAGAAATTACTCATTGTGGAAATGCCATAGGGCTTCCAACCAAACATTGAGAAAGTGAATGAGAAAGTGAAAGTGAACAAATTCTAAGTGGGAAGGGTCTGGCAAGGCTTCCTGGACGGGACAGGACTCCTGGGCTCAGGCAGGCATATTTTCAAATGAGTTTAGTTCTGCTAGCCTCTGAGGATGCTTTCAACAGATTCCTTCCTTCCTGATGGTCTCCGTTTCTCCCCTGACAATACTATTTCTGTTTGCCTCTTCTTCCCCTACCTCACACCCTCCTTCAGTCTTCTGGGAAGAATCCTCTCTTACTCCTCTCAACCTCTTTAGCGCACGTCACTGTGAGTTTGTTACGTGGCCTGAGTTCTTGACCCACGCTGACTATGAGCTCTTTGGAGGGGGGCAGGGAGAGCGTGCTCACCGCAGTTACTTCCAGAACTCAACATCGGGCAGAACCTCTAGTGAGTACCAGCTTGCTGAACGAAAGAAGACCAGAAGGTGACCTGCTCCTCTTAGATTACTAAATGTATTACTTCATCAGTAACCCAGTTTTTAGCCCCATTTTACGCATTAGAAGTGCTTGAATAAATACAAACGTGAATAAAACTGAAGTTCTCGCTGTCACTCAAAGTATTCTAGGCAGGTAGGCAAAAATAAAGAAATAAAAGGAATGGGCAGAGGGGAAGTGACAGCATGGTGCAACAAGCCAGCATCCTAGTCCCTTGGAGGACTCTGGGTAATGGTGGAGAAGCTGCTACGGTCCTATCCCAGCCACTGAGAGAATGGAGACCGCCGGGCTACTGTGAGGGAGTTGTTGCTTGGACACCATGCAACGTCGTCTTCTGGAGCAGCCTTGGACAACTGGTTGTTGCTATCTTATGGACACTGCGGGTCACGGAAAAGAAGGAGGTCTGTGTCCTTATTTTGACTTCTGGAAAGCCTAGAACCAAATTTTGGCCCTTTCTATACATTTTTGTTGCTAAGTTCAATCTTAGTTCCAACGTGGCTATAATGAAAAACCTTCTTGGCAGACACAAATTTGCCCAGTTTGGGAGGTGGAGAGTAGGGCGATTTCCTGATTTGCCTTAGGGCAACTAAAGCTCTGGGGACCATCAGAATCACAGGGGCCTCTGCACTTGAATTTGGACAATGGGACCCTTGCAGGTCCCTATAAAACTAAGCAGAAGAACTAACCTGACCCCTGGTGATTTTTCCTTATCTTTCCTTCCTTCTGGTCCTGGTCTTGTTTATGCTAACTTTAAGAGGGTCACTGATACAAAAACCTTGAATGGTTCCTCACTGCCTGTGGAAGGAAGCTAAATTCCTTAGCATGATGTTCAAGGCCCCTGTGGTGGAGCGCTAACCTCTATCCAGCTTCATTCCTCGGTGCTCAGCCCCCCACTCCTTCTTCCGTGACTCAACTCAATGTATTTATAAACTAGGCTGGTGCTCTCCTATGCACCTGTAATATCTACTCCCCCTTCCATGTTTCCTGCCTAATTTGTTCATTCTCCTCCTAGTTGGGACAGGGTACTACTCTTTGCTTCTTTCCTCTTCCTAAGGCTCGGTGTCCTTCTCCCCAGCTTCCCATGCTAACTCCCCTGCCATGATTATCAGAGCTGTCCCCTTTTCTCCATCCCCTGTAGCTTTTAATTCAGGCTCTCCATCATCTGGATTTTTTGTTTCCACTCTCGCCCCCATAAACCCACAGGGGCTTGAGTGCTCATTTCAAAAATGTAAGTCTTATCGTGTCACTTTCCTGCTTAAAAATTTCCAATGATTTCTCTTTGCATTGTCGGTACCTTTAGCCAGATTCCTAGGACAACACCTGCAGTCACAGTTGGGTTTATTGGCTTGGTGCAGTGAGGGCGACAGCAGCATATCATGGGGGACTTTGGGGCACCTCAATAAGGAAGTGTTAGCAGGGATTCATTATAGGCTTGGGACTTGGATTAGTTTGGGGAAGGTTACTGTGAAGTATAGTTTTGCTCTGAATTGGGTGCTGTTGGAAAGCAGGGGCAATTCTATGATTGGCTTCCTTTTCATCTAGAAGGAGCACATTTTGGGGTGGCCTGCCCGGAACGCCATCAGTACCTACCTCATAGAGTTGCAAATACTAACCACACATAGAGTTGAATACTAACCATACTCAACAACTGTCAGAGTTGGTTGTACACTTGTTGTCTGTGTTCAGCAGTTAAAACAAAATCCAGATCCCTTTCCACGCATACTCTTACTGCCTGTGAGCGAGAAAACATGCAGGCCCTGATGTGCAGCCTCGATCCTACGTGCACAACTCGATCACAGTAGCATTAGGAGGGGGTCTGAGGCTCACGGCCCGTGAGCCTGACCATCTAAACAATCTCCTAGACCCATCACCTCACACAGAGCTATCCTGAGACCACGACAAGTGAAACAAAACAGGACCACTTCCTAATATTGTCTAAACAGACAAAAGCAAGGTCCCTGTGGTGCGCACAAAATCCCCAGTCATAGAATCGCCCTCACTCTCTGACAGCATCCAAGCTGGGGCGAACGTCGGCCTTCCCAGGCCCTCCCCTGAGTCACCCAGCGGAAGCCTCATTCTACAGTAAGTTCTAACACTCTCTTACTGAGATACCTCATAGTTTCCCATGGGGCTCGTTCTTCCTCCCTGTAACAAGTAATAAAGCCACCTGTTTAGCCACAGATGTGTTTCTCCTGGTCTTTGGCCGAGGGCTTCGGCCCTGGCATTCTTCCCTGGTCCCTCTTGGTTTCCGCTGTGTTGGCCTCCTTTCAGTTCCAAGAGAATGGGAAGTACTGCCCATGGTACTTACTCTCCAGTCGTTTGGGGGCTGACTCCCCATACTTCAGATTCCCGGAGAAAATAACCACTTGAGAAAGCCCATGATGCCCCCATCTCTTGGTAATTTTATAATCACACCTTTTTGATTTCCCACATAATTCTTATCCCTCCCTAAATTATTATGTGTTGCCTGTTTTCCCCCACCAGAATTCAAATTTTAAAAGATCAGGGATTATGTTGTGTTGGCCTCTGTATCCTAGTGCCTCTAACATTTCCACGAAGAACTGGAACATATCCTACCCTGAGAATAGCAACATCTTCCTAATGGATCCCTCTACTCCCGGGCACTTTCACGTCCAGTACAGCTCTTACAGAACCGTCTGAATTGTTTCTCTAAAACAAAGAGAGTCTCTCCTGAAGGTGTCAGCACCTCACTCCACCTGTGACTCCGTTTGCAAACATGCCTCAAGCCTTCCAGCGGCCAGGCATTGACTAGGGCTGCTCCTTCTCTCCAAAATGTTCCTGCCCACTTCTCATTTTTTCCCCCGAGGCCAAAATCCTAGTCCTTTTTTCAAAGCCTAGCTCCCAAAGTGCCTGTTCGGAGAAGTTCTCTCCATTCCTTCCTCTCCTCCTTGGGGCTCTCGCAGCTCTTCTCTCACACTCCTGGTGCGACCAGCTGCACCCTGACTTCTGTCCCCGTTGGCTGTATACCTGTTGTCTTTCTCAGAGCTGTCCCTGCCTGGATGGTTTGCAGGACAGGGAACCCCCTGCTGTCTGTGCCTCTTTCTTCAGTTGTACAGTAAGAATCTTTGTACAGTAGGGGAAGAAAACTTCTTTCTTCCCCTCCAGGTTCATTGGCTGGTCCAATAATTAATTGGACAGAAGACGGATTAAGAGGAGAAGAACACATTTAATTTCATACATACTCATATGAAAATAGGAGACTCAAAGAAGTGACCAGAGGAGGCAGCTTTTACACCTTTTAGACAAACATATCTGTGAAGAATTGACAAGACCAAGGGATCTGGGCTTGGGGTAGTAATGAGTGAAGAAGTAATAAGGTTTGTTTAAACAGCCTTCTCAGCCCTCAGTTCTTTCTCCGGCGGATAAGGTCCCACCCCTGGCACAGGGAAGGAACTTTCCCATGGAGATATATTTCTTGCTTTCAGGGCACAAGGGAGGGCCAGAGCATCCTTCTTGCACAGGCTGTTTTAAGTAACTTGTCAATATGCCAAAGCAGCACATTTTGGGGTGGCCTACCCTGAACCCCATCAGTACCTACCTCACAGAGTTTTTGTGAGGAATAAAGGAGTTAATGCATGTAAAGCACTTAGAACAATGATGGGCACAGTGTAAAATGAGCACTGAATAAATGTTTGCTACTATGATTAATGTTCTTTTCTGTATCCTTATTACGGGTCCAAAGCAGGCATCAATACGTACTATGTTGAGTTTGGTTGGGGCAGGGCAGGAAAGGGCTCAAAGCCTGAGCTTTGGAGCTTAAAACCAGGTTGGTCTTTTCTTTTCTTTTCTCTTTTCGTTTCTTATTTATTTATATTTATTTATTTATTTTATTTTTAGCGGCCTACTAAGTTCTCTGTGTAACCTCCAACTCTCCCTCCACCCCACTGGGGGGAGCCACTGGTATTTCTCTGAGATACTGAGATACTCTGAGATCCTTTCTGAGAGAACAGAGCTCTCTCCTCAGCTGAAGGCCTTACGTGAATCCCAGCTGTTTGAGCCGTGACATTCTCGGTGTTTGTGTCATTCACAAGCACTTTCAGACACCCACTTGTCTAAACCACTAATCAGCCTGTGAAGTTGTCATTTCTGTTCATAAATGAGGAAGCTCAGAAAAGGTGACTCATCTCAAAGTTTGGAAACTTAACAGGTTTGTCACAGAGCAGGATTTGGCACAAGTTTATATTGGCTTTATCCAAGGAAAGTGAATTACAGAGATGGAAGGCATATTTCAACATAAAATGACCTCAATGGCTAGGCGGCCCACGGCAGTGGGTGTAGTGAGTCTTGGAGCCAGAACTAGAACTCCAAACCTGTCGGGTACTAGGTGAAGGACTTGGGCAAGTAAATGCTCATTCTCACTTCCCCCATTTGTGAGATGGTATTTCAGAGGATAAATGACGCTACCTAAGTAAATGCAGTATTCATAGTACCTTGAACATGTGGATAAAAATACAGCATCTCTTGGTAATTATTATCTTTCCCAACTTAGTTTCTACCTTCAAACTAGACTAGAAACGGGCTAACTGGGGTTCTTCTCTGTCCTTCAAAAGTTAGTCTTGGGTTCAAATACTTGAAATTAAACCATAGGAAAGGAAATCTGCCTCATCTGCAGGCTAGCTGATAGGTATGGGGCTATCTATCTTCTCTAGGCTGGCTGGCCTTGGGAGATTTTCCCCGTGGCCTGGCCATCATGGTGATTTACCCGGCACGCTTGACTGAGCGTGGCCCTGGCTGGGAGGATTACATTTCATCCAATGTTGAAATCACTTGAAATTCCTCTTGCTCATCCAAAGATACAGAAATAAAAGAAGCAACTCATGGTCCTGCTGAGGCGAGATCTTTATTGTTAGCCATTCTTGCATCTTTTATTTTCTATTTGCCAAAAATAGATGGCTCCAAGTAATGTAAGAACCACATGCACATGGATGTTACTGCACAGCCCACATACACATTTCACCAAAAGATCAAATTATATTTTTACTGTCTTTATCTAGAGACTTCAGAGCTCTAGAGAAGCTTTTGAGTGGAAAGATGACATTTTTATCACTTTCTCTTTTTCAATGTACCAACATTCAGAGGGTTCATTCTTGGGTGGGACGAGGCAGGAGGCCAAACCATTCTTTGTAAATGCCCTGGTCTAACCACTGTCTAGAGACGAACCCACATGCACACACCGTTAAGTCGACTGAAGTGATATCCAAACTTCCCCCCACCCTTCCTCTTCACCAATCACTTTCTCACTGTGGTGAAAGCCCCTTCACTTCCTGCATTTCTATTTTACTCCTTAGTATTAAGATAGAGAAGTTGCTCAGCTACTTGAGGAGCTGAGGATTCAGTCATTCTAAACCACTTCTGAGATAGGTCTCCCTGAAATATTTACTTGTCTTCTGTTTGACCAGTGGTCACCAGAATGAGTCATCCATTGGGCTTTAATCCATAGCAGGCTTGGAATGATAATACCAAGGCTATGACTTTATTAAAACTCACTTCCCTCAAACTTGATTATTTCAAAGCTACTTTTATTCGATGCTTGCCTGTGAGTTTGTGCCAATTTCCAAGTTTTTTCTAGATCACCTTCTTAAATCAATGTAAAAAGAATTTATCTTCTCTCATATATGCAATTTCTTAACAGATTCAGGAAAACAGAATCTCTCTCCCACAGAGGACTTTTCTACAGGCTGTGAGATAAAAGGAATCCTCTTTACAAAATATGAGTTAGGGGTTAGGAACTACATTCATGCCTTTTAATTATATCTATATATATACACGCACATACATACATATATATATATATCACTATATAGTTACATGTTATACATTATATATAAATTTTATAGTTATGTGTTATATAATATAGTTTACATGTATATAAAAATATGATTCCCTAGAGATCCAATCCATATATAGATCTAAGGTACAGGGAAAGTAAAAATCTAAAGACCAAAAATTCCTTTAGGGTTCTGGATCCTTAAAGAAACCATACTTCCACAGTGTTGCCATTATTCCTATCTGTATTTGAGACACACACCTAGAACATGGACCTACTGTTGGTCCTTTCTTCACTGTCTTGTACGTTTCAGAAAGCATGACGCAGCCTACACATTCAGATCCATTCATGTTTATGACTTTGTTTTTAAAGCTAAGTGCTCACTTCTCCCTTATTTTATTTACACTTTTCTAAGGATTTTCTCCATACTTCTTTTGAGGCCTATTGCAAGTTTTTTTTGAAGAAACTGGTACGGAACTCTTAGCACAACACTGGGAGTACTCTGGGGACTTGCTGCTTGTGACCTAATCGAGACTTCTATAGCTTCCTATTTCCTCCCATTCAATAGTTAGTACTTGTACCTTTTCTGGACCCTCTGCCACTTCAAATGTGCATCTTACATATAAATATTTCTTCACACGTAACTCAGAGCTTAAGCCACGTTCCATTGACTTCTGAAACTTCTGGTGATGTCTGCCACCATCTACTGAATATAAAGATAAACACTCGCAGAGGGGTCACTCTTTACAGATTCAGCAAGTTTGTAATCAGTTATTCCCCACTAAAAATTTGTAGTCACATTTTAATCCATTAAAGAGAGTCTAAAATACTTCACAGATAAATCTAAGAGTTTCACATTAATAAGCAGGTATTTATCAATGAGAAAGATTGCTCTTGAAGCAGAAGAACCAGTTGGAAGAAAAAGTTTGAATGAAATAAGCCTCTATGCATTTACTGGCGAAGTATCTATCTATACCCCAAAATTACAAATGAAATAAAACCAAACGATAAACTTCTAGTGGCAGTAGGACCCGAATGTTTATTATCGCCTCACTTGCTTCTAACCAGGCCACTCCTTCTTGCCTCTGTCGTTTCTCTTCATTTGGTACTCAGCCAAACTCTGAGACACAACCGAACTCCCCCCTCCTCCAGAAAGGGATTTCGGGTCCTTGTTGAGCACCTTTTCTTTAACTCCCTAACACTTAAATCTGTGCCTCCCAATTCCAACCAGTATTGAGGTCTTCTCTGCATACAGGCTCATTTCCACAAATGCAGACTACAGAGCAGGGCCTTATGTCCCCTGTGTTGCCACAGTGCCCAACCCAGAGTCCTCATAACACTGACCTCATGGAGTTTTGGACAGGAACCCTGTGGGAAAAAGACAAAAGCTAGGTCACCCCATCCCATCTCATGCAACCTATGGGTGCTAGCCCTCCTGACTCACTTAAAAACACAGGAGCTTAAAAAAAAAAAAACCCAAAAAACAAAACAAAACAAAAAACCCCCCAAAAAACCACAGGAGCTTCAAATAAGTAAACTAAATTAATCTGGGTCCTGCATCCACGATGGTGGGCTTAACCAATAGTGTGAAATAATGTTACACCTGAGAACTTTTGGATTTACATTGCACCACTAGTCCACAGGCTTGACCACAAATGACCTTTCCATTAATTCCCACGTTTACCCATTCGTGTCTTTCACACTGTGTTTCTCTCAAGAACATTCAACACAGAGCCCTGCCCCTTTGTTGTGAAGCATGGAGGCTGTGCTATATACTATTTCAGAATTGCTGGCATTCCCACTGGGAACAGAGTGGGCCTCACCCTCTCCTCATGACTAAGTCCAGAGAATGTGTGGTAAAGGAGTTTTGTGACATTTTAACCTGAGTACTATTCCAACCATTGTCTGTGAATGCTTGCTTAGATTGCCTGTACCGCTACACTGCTGATCACAATAAACGTGAGGTAAGCCGCTATGTGCTGTGCCCAACCCAAAACATTTGTGGACACTTTATAAAGCAGGCTGTATTACTGCACATCCTCAGTTTCCTAATTTCAGAAGTCTGGTGGGCCTACTCTTTTCCCCAAACAGAATCTTAACATCTCTACTGCTCTTGTCTTGGCCAAGCGTGGGCAACAAATACCGCCTTTAACACTAAAATTGTGTCACTGACCTATAAGGACATATAATGGGGATTGTTTTCCAGTGCTGGGGATAGAATACATCAATTTATTTTCCAACTCTGCAAAGAGGTGCAGTGATAGAGGGTCATAATCAGGTCTCGAAATAAAGGGCACATAGGCTTTGGGATGAAAAATATCTGGGTTCAAACTTAAGTAGGCCATTTGCTAGTTGGGTAATCTTGACCAAGTTAGAACTTTTGTTTTCTCATCTGCCAGATGGGAATAACACTACCTCCCTCGAGAGAGTTGTTGTGAATATTTTAATATACACAGAGCTTCTGGCATACCACTACAATATAGTAGATACTCAATAAATGTTAGTATTTTTATTATCCAAGAGTTTGAATTGGTTAGAGTCCAGGATTTTTAATTAAGTTTTAATTTCCCAGAAAGTCATCTAGGGTTAAAGTTAAACATATTTATCCTGTGAGACTGTTAAATCTTGCAATGTTAACTTAGTGGGTAGAAAAGGTTAGAGCACTAAGGTGGAAGGATGTTGCCCTTGCTCCCATTCCCTTATAGCCCCAACACACACACACCCCAGATCAAACCTGTCTGCCCAACTGTCCATGTCTCCAACCCTACTTGATGAAAATGCCTATAGTCTCAAAGATTAGAAAACTTTCAACCTTTCGAAACTTAAGAATGGGTAACTGAGGCCTCAGGGCAGTGTATATTCCTTTAGAAAAGGAAGGAGGGAGAGAGAGGAGGGATAACTGCTATATTTTCTTGTCATTAGCAATATAATGGCTCCCATGTGTTGGAATCCCAGTCTGATGAGAAGAAATGACTCGAAGGTCATGGATAGACCTCACTGTCCACTGTGAAAGCTCTCGCAACACCTTTAGGCCCCACAGCTTCTTCTCGAAGAGACCGCCATCTCCACCAATCACGGGCATCCCATCAGCCTCGTTGGGGGGGACCTTGTGTTCTAAGAGCATCATTAATTCCTCCAGCTGGTAAGCAAAGGCAGCAACTTGGAGCAGAATGGTATGTATTGCTTGATGGAAATCCCCTTCAGCTGGAGTAAAATGCACCTGCTGGTCTTCTAAAAGCCTGGCCAACATAACATGGAAGGCACGGTAAGCTTGGAGGTTCTCTTGGAGTCGTTCTGCCTCAGTCAGCTCACTCCACCGATCAGTGCTTGCCATTGGCACACCATCCACAGAGTCCAGGTTTATGTTCTCGTTCAGGCCCTGATGCTTCATCTGGCCAAGGATACATAAAAACATCACATCTTCTGTAATTATCCCCAAATTCTCATTTAATCCCTAAATCTCATGTAAAGTCTTATAAACCTTCCTGGTCAAGGATCCAAATTGTAAAGAAAATAAAAATTCTTCAAAAGGAACTCTTCATTTGGGATCCAATGACTGGACTTTAGGACGACTTTATTCTCCCTGAAATGATATACACTGCTTTGACTACCTGTTCACTTTTTTGTGGGAGAATTTGTAGCTTTCATTAGATTCTAAAGGTTGAAAAACACCAGTCTACAATTTTTCCTTCCCACTTCGAAGTCCCTCCTGGAAACTGGAGTTTTAAGTATTTTAAACATACCTGACACTGACCAGACCTATTAGGAAGCCCTAGAATTAACCCATTGCTGAATTTTTCTAACCTCCTCTCCTTCATTATCCACTCTGAATGGTGAGGACGATCCTTTAGAGAATTCAGTGGGAACTAAACAAATAAAACTTAAAAAATAAAGGCACTTCCAAGAGTCTGATTTCTAACTGGTGAGGCTGTACAAAGATAAACCAATTCTCAGAGAACTTAAATTTAGAACTCTCCTTTTCAGTGTTTCTTTAACAGTAGGCCTTAGGTGGAGACTCCCTCTATCAGAAAACCAACCTGGAACTCCATGGTTAGCTCCTTTGACACTTTCCTAAGTCCCCAATGAATCTTCTAGGGGATCCTTTTGATAGTATAGGTGACCATTCTATTTAGACACACAAAGATTTGATAAATGTAATGAAAAAGTGGCTAATACTGTACAGATGAAATTCTTTGAGTTTATGCTGCTCTTCTCCTATAAACCTCATTCTTTCATTTGCATAGCTCAAAAATTCAGAACAATGTGGATGAAGAAGCCACACTTAGAGGGGGCCCATGGTTAATCTATTCTGGTAGAATCCAGACTGTAGGCAATCAGATTAGGAATAGCCTCCTCGACACGAAGCCAATCCCACCCAGAAACCTAGGTCTATTTTCTTATCCAAAGAACATGTCTCCTAAACAGCCTAGAGAAGAAAGTAAGGTCATAGGAGTTTCCTTAAGGGAAGGAACCATGTCAAATAATAGGTGCCTAATCTAGGAATGATTATATGATTAGAGCCTTCATGATTGGTAATGGGGGCTGGGGGCTGGAACATGGTGATAAGGAGCTGCATCAGAAGAGATGAAGTGAAAACAGACAACAGCAAATCAGGCAACTTACATAAGATTCCAAAAGAGCAGTCAGGTCTGAACGAATCTTCCTTGCTAGCCAGATAGAGCGGCTACAGAGGTCCCGGCGGTGAGGGGTCAGCGGTGAGTGCTCTGCAAAAGCCATCCCCTAACTCAACTGTCCCAGGAAACAAGTGAGCTGGGTTTGCTTCTGTCTACACTGGTCCAAATAAGAAATGTGACTCTCAGACTAAATCCACTGGGCATTCTCTACTAATGGGATTGTGCACCCCACCCCCAGCCCCCTGCCTGACTCAGAGGTGGCAGCAAATGCCTGGCTGTGGATTTTTGTTCCTGTGGAATCAAAGGCCCCTTTTTAATCAGCTTTTTTTTCCTGCAGTGTCTGCCTCCATCTCTCTCCTCCACTCAGGGCCGAGCCTACTTGTTTTTATGTCATTGTTTTGCTTTTGCACTTAGCAACAAGGTCACTATCACACTAATCCTCATGACACCCCTGCCTAAGGTGATCTACTTTATATACACATAGTCAGTTCATTTTGTTATCACCCTCCCTTGCACTCCCCATGTCCTCTTCTTTTTTTCGCTCCTTTTTTGGTTTGGTAAAGTATTAACTAATATTAAATTATTATTATCAATATAGCTGCCATTGATTAAGCAGCTACTCTGGGCCAAACACTGTGTGAAAGGCTTTAAAGCCTTTATTTGATCTTTAGGATAGTTCTATGATATAAATATTATTTTCTCCATTTTACATTAAGAAACCGAGGCTTAAAGAAACTAAATGTGCACAAAATCCAACAAAGCAGGCACAAAATTTAAATATAGGTCTCCGAGTCTCCCACTGACTTTGCAATTTCATTCTTTAGGTTTTTCACATTTTGTTTGAGAAACAAAATTTATGCAAAATAGGTCCTTTAAAAATACAGCATCTTTTCACTTCTATTGTTTTGTTACGTATTTAGTTTCATTTAAACTCGACTAAAAATCAGCAAAGTAAATCATCTCCAACCTCGATCGTGGTGCTTTCCTCACAACTATAGGATGAGGAAGGTACTGTTTAGGCCTGTTCTCTTCCAAAGGACAGGAAACACCCAACCCTGACTGGGAAACATTTCTAAGGCAGTCTCAAGTGACAACATGCTTTTCTTTTTCTTCCTTATTCCAGTCATACCATATTGCTTCTTAACAAAACATGAGAATGAGCTGGGCTTTGAAATGAGGGCAGAGGAGTTTAAAAGCATGTGCCGAGTTCTCTTCCTATTGCAACTAACATAACTCTGTAGGTTAGAAGATGATGCTCCCAGAGCAAGAGCTGTAAGTGTCATCCCCAAATCAATTAGCTTTCACTATTTCACACCATAGACATTGTCTCTACATGGAAACACATGCCTTCTCAGGTGCAAACTTCCATAGGGAAACAATAAACAAGGGGTGGATGGGAGAAGTGGGACTGGCAGCCCACAGTAGGCGTTTTAAGAAAGTAGGAGGATTCTATTTTTTTTTTTTTAAGTTAGTACTTGCTGTGGACATGGAGTTTTCTGAAAAAGCACTGATATTAAATGCTATCAAGGTTTTGTCATTATCAGACTAACATAGACCTCACAGCATCCTTAAAGCTCTACTAGATTAATAAGGCCAACTTTTCTAGAAGGGGTTTCCTTCTAGAAAAGGAGGGGTTTCATAGTCGGGGGTTTCCAAATTGGCCAGATGATCATAGAATCCTATGGCAACTCAGCATTAGAGATCAAGAACAAAGAGTCAGAAGTCAACTATCTGACTCTGCCCGAGAGAAGCAATAGCACCTGCCACATAAATGCCGTGCTCTGGGCACTGGATTGTCAGTTAGTAGCATCAATTGTTTTAACCCTTAGGATAGCTGTAACTCAGTACAATCAAGGAAGACAAGTTGCTTCCATGAAGACAACTTTTATTTTTCTTCTTTACATATTTATTTTGGATATGCCTTACCTAGATTAAGAGAAAACAAGGATTTGAAAAGCAGAGTATCCCTTTTATTATAATTTCTTTTTACATAACCTTTTCAACCTAGATTCAGGTAACTACCTGTCTCTCCCATCAAAGGAGAAGGGTCCTGCACATTACAACAGGCAAAAAAGGCTTTTAGGAAATAAAAATATTTTAAATTGATTCATTACACTTTTTCAATTTTCTTGAGTACATTGGAAAGTGGGAAAAAGGAGGAGGGAAAAATGGTACTTCAAACAACCAGACTGTAATAACCTTAGCTGGGTTTAGTACACTCTTTATATATATATTTTTTCCAACAGGTACAAAGGAGGTTCAAGTGCTCTATGCAGATGCTTTTCCATACCTGAATTCTTTTTTAACTCCCAGTAATCCTGGCCAGTGTTTTTCCAAACTCTCTGGAGCATAGTAAGTCTCAATTATGCAGAATAACCCTGGGCAACCAGAGACTAGGGGAAAGCGCATCTCCCAGAAATAATACTTGTATCTCAATTATATTTTCAGAATTTTGAACTGCCAATTCAAATCAGAGAATATGCAGTGGGAAGAGTTATTAAAAAGGTAACCCAATTTGACGAAGAGTAGAAAATGCAGAATTTCAAGACTAAAAGGGCTCCTTGGAAGGACACAGAAGTAAACAGCATGAGAAGCAGACAGGCAAAAGGAAGAGGGCCTAGTGTAAGACAGCTTACTTACACCACTCTTTATTGTGCTAGCATCTCTTTCTCCAAAGGAAAAAAGATAAAGTCCATAGAGAATATTTTAAGATTGACTGCAAACTGCTATAGTAATTTATTGAAGCAAATTGTAGGCAAGTGGTACCTATAAAGAGGTCAAAAAACAAAAGGAGGAAGAACAGAAAGTTTCTAATTATTAGAACTAACTTGTTGCTTTGGTGGGGAGGAGTGTGATATAGGGAAGAACATATTTTCCCTCAATATCATTAAGTTTTTTTATGCAGTTTGCTTTTGTGTAGGTGGTAAAATATCTGATGACTAACCACTGCAAATATAACTTAAAGAGACAAAGAAGATAAATGTGACAGAGACAAAAGGTAAGTGTGGGGTACAGATGTGAGCTAGTGAAACAGTACAAAATGGACTTATAATGGGAGTGGAACAACTTTGTTGTAAACCCACCCAATCAACCTGATAAGTATTTTCAAATGTACTCAACATACCAAGACAATTCCAAATCCTTACTGTGGGCAGGAAAGCATATTCTACATCCCTTCTATCCTTATTCCATTTTCTACCCCCACACTGGAGGGATGGCAAATCTGCAACACTCTGAAAAGAAACAATAGTGCATTTAAGTCTATTCACTGTAGGTGTCTGACTCCCTATTCCCTGGCATCCCAACCACTGACACTAGTGGGTGTAAAGTAAGCCTCTTTCAGAGATGACATTTTGTTACCCCTCTTTTGGGAAAAAATAAATCAAAGAGAAAACTGATAAACTTTGTAGTTTTAGTGTTTGTGAAAAACAAGCTGTTCCTTATTTTGCTCTCAGCAAAACTTCATTCTTTCCAACAGCCATCACACATTTCTGACAAACAATGAATAGGGCAAGCCTTTAATTCCAGCTTGTGAGGTACACAGGATAGAAACTGTCCTTCTAATTCTCTAAAAATGAGCCAAAATAGGTTTTTAGTCTTCTGGGAGTTATATACTTGTACAAAACACCACCTGCCTCTCCCATGGCCAGTAATGAGCAATCCACCCCAAGAAAATCCCTATCTCAGTGGAAGTGGTAATTCCCAGAATTTTAGGTGAAAACCAAAGCCATTATTATACAGATTATTAACTCTGTCTATGGAAGCCTTTCCTCTTCTGAAGTGTTATTTTTATAAAAGGGAAACAGAGTGATTTTCTTTGACTCCAAACTGTATGAGTCATAGAATATCTCTTCACTAATGGTAGTATCCTTCACTAATTGGGAGCTGGAATGAAACAATGATAAAGCAAAGCAAAACCAAAAACAAAGCAAGGGGCCAGAATTGGGCCAAGAGGAAGGTGTAGAAAGAAATGATGGGGATAAAAAAAGAAAATAAATTCACAAGAGAAAATCTCTTTTCTGTAATTCAGACCCTGAACAACCCTTCTCATCCCCTCAAAATTTCTATATCGCAATGCTCTAAAAACTCAAAGAGCACTAATTACCAAAAACCTAACATCCTTCCCTAAAAAGGCTTCCGAGAAAGCACTAGGCTACTGTAGTGATTTTGTTAGTGCTGAGGACCAGCTTTCGTTAAAGGCCACTGGAGAGCTATGATTTTAGAGGCTGGCTGTGCTTCTTCAACCCTATATCCTGCGTTCAAAAGTACCTCTTATGGAAAGGACCCCATGTCAGAATAACCTAATCTCTCCCAGCCCCACAAAATATAGCAACGAAGACCCCCCCCCCCAAAATCAGACTTTCCGTTAATAAATAAGGAATCTCAGGTTCCACAACACAAAAACACACATGTTCAAAGTGCAAATTTCTGCCATTAGTCTGAGACTTTTCTCACTGATACAGAGCCCTGTATGGTCAGAGAAACCATGTAGAGGGCAGCCCCCTCCCTGTTGGGAGCCTCTTCCAAGCTAGTGAGCACCACTGAGAACCAGATGGAGGTGTTAGAAGGGGACTGAAGTGCTGGGGTCACAGAGGAGGGAGGTGGTCCCCATGAATCCTTCCTTTCTGAAACCCAGAGGGGAATGGAGGAAATGGGGTTGAGTGAGAGAGGTGTGCTGTTTTAACAGCTCACCCTGCTAAGGGGCCTAAAGTGCCAAGTCAAGCTGCCAGCCTCCAGAGATTAGAACTATATGAGACTTTGGGGGGTAAATGTGCTGCAGTGGGTAGAAGCCAGAACCATAGGGCAGCAGTGAAGGAGAAGGGGTTTAGAGGACAGTAATATACTATCAAGAGTTAAAAGCTGATCCAGAGCACATCAGAGTTACAGGTTTAAGAAGGGATCTACCGGTGAGCAGGAAGTCTGCCTGGCTGAAACTGAGTAGGAGGATAACCCTCACTTTAAGAGCTTCTTCTTTTCTGCCTACCTTTTTGGAAAAGGCAACATCAATTTTATAAAGGGGACGATAGAGGGAGAAGAGGGTGGGTGTAGGTGTGTGTGCTGTGATCCACAATGGAAAGAGCAGGCCCTTCAGTTATTTTACTAGATTTTAAATGCTTTAAATTTTTTTTGTCCTTTTTATCTTTTAAATACAAAGTCTGAGCTGTCCCACTGCCCAAAGTCTTCCCTTCCACTAAGGTCCAGTAGAGTCTGAATCTTCAATCAGAACCTCTGTGGTAGCACCGAGTATATCCGAGTTCATGACCAGCCCTTCAGTGCCCCCACTGCTGCCACTTCCCACAAAGATCTTCCCATCAGCCATCAGGCTCACCCGTTCTGTCCCACTACAGTATGACTTTGACATCCCTTCAGCTTCTAGCAGGAGGCACTCTCCAGACGTGGAGTTTCCCAATGGCTCAGGAAGAAGAGGAAGACCCTGCCCATCTGCAGGTTGTGTCAGGGACTCCGGGTTAGTGCCCAAGATATCTGTGCTGGTGATGAGGGCGCCCGCGTTGGCAGCCAGAGCTTCGGCAATCAGCACCTCAGGGTGGCTTTTTGCTTTGTGTGCCACTACGCTGTCCTTCTTCTCAAATTTTTTGCCACAGATATTGCAAGAGAACTGGTAAAACGAATCTGCATCGTGCTTCTTCATGTGCCAATTAAGGGACGCCTTCTGCCGACACGTAAATCCACAGATCTCGCATCTAGGAAGAGTAAAAGAGGAAATGGCTAATCAGAGAAATGAAGAGAGCTCCTCTTCAGGGTCAGGGCAAGAATTTAGAGGTCATCTATATAGGCAATAGTCAGTAACACACTTTTGGGGAAAAATTTGGAAAAGCTAACTATATGGAAAATTAATCTGTTTCATTTGTTTAAAAAACTGAGGGAGTATGAAAAAGTTCACTAAGTAGCATTCCCAATCAATACTCACTCTAATTTGGTAAAAGTCAAAAGCAGTGGCAACTGAAATGTTTGCAAAGGGGCTAACCAGCAAGTAGGATAGAGAGCACTTCTCACCCACACGTCCACCACGAGTAACACTCACTGTAATGGCTTCTCGCCAGTGTGAATCATCCGGTGCACTGCCAGATTGTGAGAACTCTTGAAGGCCCTAGCACAATATTCACAGATATAATCCCTTTGATCTAAAAACAAAAATAATGTGGTTAGGGTTCCATGTGGAATCCCTGTAAGTATTCAATTTTCCCAGTTCACAATAAGTAAGCAGATAATCAGTCAAGTTAGTTACAATAAAAGCAACACTGTTTTCAATGTATAAAACACCTTGGATTAAGAAAAAAATCTTTTTAAAAGAAATACACCATTTTCAGTTTTTTTTTTTAAAGTCCATACATTCAATAGCATAAGGCCTTGTTTAAAAACAACAACAATAACAAAAAACTAAACAAAGCAAAACAAAAACTACTTAATGGCAATATGAGAATTAGAAGTCCAATTTCAATCCCAGTAATCTAGATCTTTTTTTTTTTGCTTAGTAAGTAAAGAACATTTTCCCTGGATTTTACTCTTTATTTATTTATTTTTTAATGTACTCTTTTTTTTTTTAAAGCTTTATTTATTTGAGAGAGAGAGAGAGAGAGAGAGAGGGAGGGAGGAGAGGTCTGAGGGAGAAGCAGACTCGCTGCCGAGCAGGGAACCCGATGTGGGACTTGATCCTGGGACTCCAGGATCATGACCGGAGCCAAAGGCAGTTGTTTAACCAACTGAGCCACCCAGGTGCCCGGATTTTACTTTTTAAAACAGTTTTTTTCAGATTGTGAAAGCTGAAAGCTTACATATAAAGATTTTGGCACTCAAACCACCACCACCACCACCACCACCACCACCACCACCACCACCACCACCGAATTTGGCATTCCCTAGAAGAAAAGTGATCGATTACCACGATCATATCTTCTGTTTCAGGTTTAAAAATTGTTACCCAAGATAAACAACTTAAATTTCTCTCAAGAGGTTCATCAGTTGCTGCTATCAAACACACACAAACAGCACCTGTATTCTTTACCTTATTCTCTTACCCCACATCTTCTATAGTATTCAACTACCTCCCTCTCTGTCATTTCACAATCCTCCCAAATTTCACAGCATTTTTTATGAATTTGGTAGCATGGTGTTGAATCTATGGGCCAAAGGAGCACTGCACTTAATTATTTCTTTATCACTTGGTTTGGCAGAGAAGCAGATAAGGAGACGCTCTGTATCTCTTGAATTAATGACCACTATTGTTTTCTATGGCTTTCACTTAAAACTGCTACAAAAAGTCACAGTGAAAACATGAGGATAAGTTAAAAAGGCAAACAGTATCCAATTTAACTCTATATTCCATCCCAAATAGTTCTAAAGCCAAAATAAGAAGAAGAGCCAAGTTGGTCTCGAGCTTAAATACACTTAGGACTCACTGGGGGATCTTAGTAAATGCAGATGGTAGTTGAGCAGGTCTGAGACAGAGCCTGAGATGCTGTATCTCGAACAGCGGCTCAAGTGCTGCCAATGCCTGTTGGGCTAGCTTCTACGTGCTGAGTAGGCAAGGTCTAAAAACACACTTGTAACCCAAGGACAACTCTTAGTGTCTCCCAGGTCTAGTCCACCTCTCTAGCTTTATAGTCTCATGGCAAATCTGGGTGAGGCATCCATTTGCTTACATAAATCACATCCTCAGAGGGAATCTGCACTAGTTTGGAAAAAGAGAACTACAATCACATAAAACTGTACTAACCAGAGGTAAATATTTGGAATGGACTGAACTTCTAAAACAGTTTGTCATAGGAGGCCTATGATATTTAGCTAACGTAGTCTAAACTGGTTGTCAGAAACCATTTTTGTAGAGAATAAAACATAATTAACAGGAGGAGTGGAGAAAAGACAGCATGCTGCAAGGAACAGAGTGGAGACAGCGACTCTGCAGTGATTCAGGCCTGAGCTCAAGTCCTGCTGCTCTGAAATGCTTACTGTGTGCCAGGTCCCGTGCAGTAAGTAGCACTTTATATGTCATCTCATTTCATCCTTACACTAACTCCACAATATCAGTGACATTATTATCCCTTTTTACAGACGAGAGAAAGTGAAAGTAAACTTCTCTAAGTCACACATACGATAAAAGATGGGAAGGGTACATATATCAGTATAACCATGGGTAGGAGACAACTAGAATTCCTAGTCTTACCGTCTGTGACTGTGGAGAAGATGGCATGTAAGAATACAGTATCTGGCACCTACTCAATTAGCACTGATACCCTGCTTCATTTGTTCCCATTAGCTGAACTGCATGGAGATTGTCAGTGGCTAAAAATGAATGCAATTTGAAATCACTCTATGTGATGTATAACGAAGACATTCGGTTTCTCTTTTTGAGTCAATAGCTCCTACAAGAGATAACATGTGAATTTAGTAGCTAGCCTTCATGATGGCGGCAGCAGCAGCAGAAGTGCCAGAAGCTACTTAGTAGTTACCATAAACCAATAGGCAAACCTCTTTACCACTGAGGTTCTCTCTTCATAATCCCCACTTCCAGTCCGTAAAAGCTCCCGAAAGTATCTACTGGAAATGGAATTAGAAAATCCTGGTTCTGCTAGAAACTAGCAGTGTGACCAAAAGCAAGTCATTTAATGTGCAAAGCCTCTGGTTTCTTAGCTGTAAAACAAGGATAATACAAGCAAACTTGGTGATGTTTAATGGATGGATAAGCAATAACAGTTGATACACGATTATGTGCTCAATAAAAAATTATCCTGGTCACAGAAGTTCTTTAGAAAGTCAAAGGAAAAAAAGTAAAAAGCCCTAGTTTGTTTATCCCTTACAAAATCTGTGTTATTACATTTTATTTTCATACCTTTCTCTCACACTTGCCTGTAGACTCCTAAGATTTACATTAGAAAAAAATAACATCATCAATCTACACACATTTAAAAGTAGAATGCATTTAACATCTGATAAAACACTTTATTTCAAAAAGTACCTGTATGATGTTTGGCATGTCGTAGAAGTTGCTTCTGGAGCCTGAACAGTCGCCCACAGGAGGGATGAGGACATACATATTTCTTCTTCAGCAAATGCTGATACTTAATGTGGTGCTAAAATAGTAAGAGAAAACAAAGAGGGATAAAAATGAAGGCCTCCTGAAAGCCAGTTCCTTTGCTAAGTTGCAAGTTTTAAAGAGGGGCGCCTGGGTGGCTCAGTTGGTTAAGCGTCCAACTCTTGATTTTGACTCAGATCATAATCTCAGGGTCCTGAGACGGAGCCCCCCAAAAGGCTCCGTGCTAGAGTCTGTTTGAGATTCTAGCTCTCTTTCACTCTGCCCCCACCCCCTGCCCAAAAAAGTGCTAAAGGGAAACCAAATACTCTGAATATGGAAGGGGAGGTACAGTATAATAAAACAGTTAAGAACATACGCTATGGAAATAAGACAGACGTGGGCTCCAACCTGGGTCTATCATTCACGAACAGTGTGACCTCAGGAAATGTGCTTAAATACCGTGAGCTAAGTTCCCATGTGTAAAATGTAGATAACTGTAAGTGTCTCACAGCATTACTGCGAGGATACAGATATCACATGTTGTATGGCGCTTACTGCAGCACACCGCATACAGTGGCAGGATAGAAGCACTATTATCTTCTATTATTCTAAATCTATCTATTCTAAATCTATCACTATTATTCTAAAGAATTAGAATAGGGCCTAAGTCTCACATTATCCTTGCTGCTAAACTAAAAATCAAACAGGCACTTCTTAAGCTTTAGCGATAAACATTTCACTTTCATGTTTCTGCCAGACCTAAATATAAGTTGTATCTTTAATTCATTAAAAAAAAAAAATCTGGGGCGCCTGGGTGGCTCAGTGGGTTAAAACCTCTGCCTTCAGCTCAGGTCATGATCTCAGGGTCCTAGGATCGAGCCCCGCATCGGGCTCTCTGCTCAGCAGGGAGCCTGCTTCCTCCTCTCTCTCTGCCTGCCTCTCTGCCTACTTGTGATCTCTCTGTCAAATAAATAAATAAAATCTTAAAAAAAAACCTACTAAAAAAACCCTCAAAAAACAAAAACCCTAAAAATTAATTTTTTATTTACTTTAAACATTATTTAAGAAATCATAGGCTAGAGTTGCTTAATTTATTTTTTAAAAATACACATTAAAATAAAGTTTGTTCAACTGTGTCTTTGGTGTGTTGGTACAATCATCTATCAGAAGTTATTTACAACCCACAATGGGAAACACTGGACTATTCCAAGATTCCAAGGAAATCTTTTACTTACCCCATGATGTTGGACATTATTCATTTAACACAACGACTAAAGTAATTTTATGCCTTTTTAAAGAAAGATTTTTCTTGACACTGTATGGCAATGATAAAGCCTACACAAGTTTACAAATTATAGCATCTCACGAAATATAAGAACCAGTAATGGAACACAACCTGAAAGGCTGCCTTACATAACAATTTACTAACCTGCAAATAGCGAGGGTGAGCAAGAACAGTTCCACATCCTTCCATCTCACAGCGGACATATTGGATTGGAGGCTTTTTTCTATTATCAATATGTAGGAGAAAAGTTAGCAAACAGAAAAGGCATTCTGCACAGTGGCTTAACTCAATGCACTATAGAGAAAAGCAATTTTACAGCATAAAGAATTAAAATCTCTTTGCTAGTATATAGCTTGTACAGAATTTATGTTAGAAATAACCAGAAACTACCAAATGTCTGATAAGAGTTTTAAAAAACAGCACAAAATAAACTAGTAACTCCCCAAAAGGAAAAGAAGCATTAAGATTTTTAGAAGCTTTAAGACCCTACAATGGAAATAAAAACAGAGGAACTCTGCATCAAGGACATTAGTAAAGTTGCATTTGAGAAATTTTTAAATAGCCATTCCTGCAGGGTAATTATGAGTAATTATGTGAGTAAAGTGCTTACCACCAGGAATAAGGAACAAAGTAAGAGTATAAATTACCTCCTTTTAGGTAATCGTGGACTTTTGTCATCTTTTCGCCTTCTTCCTCTCCTATAATTAAAGAACAGAGTAACTTTCCACATATTCCAGAATGAAGCTTAGAGTGAAGAATGGCTAAAGACATACTCAAGATCAAAAAGCAGGTGGCAGAAACAGAGGATAACGCAGAACACACAGAGTCAAAAAAGTATTACCAGCTGAACAAAGATGTCATTCTGAAATAACTTCACTTAAATAAATCTGCACTACAAGTTAAATATATACCTATCACAAACTACACATTACTATGGAAGCTTTGGAGAAACCTCAAGGTTACTACCTGAAGAGTTGTTCCAATAAAAACTCTATCACTTGAATTTAATCGATTTAAAAAGTAGAATAAAAGAGTCCATTATCTAAAAACCCTAAGAATATAAACTATTATTTTAATAGAACCAAAAAAACTAAACACTTAGAACAAATCTTATTTCTGCAACAGGCAATGATTGCTGGACAGGAAGTCAAGATTCTTCAATCACTTGCCCTCATTTGTCCTTCTTTTGAGGATTCACATTTGCCATACTTTTTCTGCTATCTCTACTCGCTCTGCATCCCATTAGCTACCGTCTTGCCCACTCATTTAGATGTCTTTAAGTATTGCTTTGGATTAAATTTAAACTTTTCAAGTTTTTGAGAGCGCCTCTGCAATGAAACTGTCAGCTGCTTCAGGCAGCAATATGCACCTGTCAATAGCCCTCCTCACACCCCCACTCTTTTTCCCACCAGTGGCTTCAAAATCTGTTAGGTTTCCATGTTTAGTAGTAATTGCCTACTCACTTCCTAGGAGGTTCCTCATCCTCCCTAATTTCATGCTCTTCTTCTTTCACCTCTACCTCTACTTCCACTTTAATTTCTTTCTTCTCCTTCTCTTCTTTCACCTTCCCTGATTTTCTCCGTGGTTTTGGGGTTTCCCTGAAAACAAACACATTTCGACATTGGTATCCAGCAAAGGATCTTTCCAAGAGGAACTGTGACAAAAGGGTAAAATGAAAAAAAAAAAAAAAGGGGGTAAAATGTGCAGTTATCAATTTATTGTAAAATTATGATCCTTATATGATCCTCAGCTCATGAAATGTGATTTCCAGTCAACTGTTCCTCACATGCATAGTAAAAGCTATTACGCTACCAATACCTGGGAGTCAGAATGCACTACAGTTGTAAAGAGAAAGACAAAAGTAAAAAAAACTCTAAGTACTCAGGCAATTGATATCTTGTATCATCAAGATAAAACATGAAGACATCCAATAATTTGGATATGATCAAAATAAGGTTCTATAACTAGAAGAGAGGGCTGGGTGAAGGAGTTATAAGACAATGTTAAACTGGCAAAATAAGTACATGATTAATTACTCATTTAAAATTAAGTTTATACCCATTAGTTCAGCAACAAGGTGAAATAAAAGCATGCAACAGTGCTTTCCTAACTTATTTTTCATCAACATGTCTGTAGTAAAATCTGAGACGTGCCTCTCTAAGTGGGGTTTGTAGGTCTCGTCTCTTGGGTCATCTTTGAATGGTATTTCCTCTTCACTGATTAACATCTCTTCTTCCTCTTCCTCCTCCTCCTCACTACTAAAAAGAAGCAAATTTCTGGATTAGAAATTCTAGTTGTAAGGATTATATCCCACTGGATTTTATTTGTTAATTTATTTAGAGGTTGCCGAAGATTCACAATAAGTTATCTAGAGTTTTCATCCTTATGGTCTAATTGGACTGCAATCTATTTTATTTTATCCTCACAATGATAATTGTAACTAAAAATACATAAATCCTAGAAATATCATGTCTTCATTAAATAAAGGTAAGGTGACGATTGCTCATGTCACTAAGAGTTAAAACAAACAAACAACAAAAAAAGGACCTTATGCAGTGCCTGAGTGGTTCAGTTGGTTAAGCATCTGATCCTTGATATTGGCTCAGGTCATGATCTCAAGAGTCATGAGATGGAGCCCCCACATCAAGATTCTCTTTCCTTCTCCCTTTACCCTTTAACCCCCCTTCTCCCTCTCTTAAAACACAAACGAAAACAATGGACTTTATAATCCTGTGTCTAGTAATCCAATGATCTGCTTTATCGAAAAGATGAACAAGCCAAAAAAAAAAAAAAAAAATTCACATGACTTACCACGTAATACAAATTTCAAAAATCCTAGTCAAAACAGCCACACTTCCCATTAGTGACTAGCATGGAATATGCCAGAATACAGAAAGTACTCAAGACCTGCTTTCTGAACTAAGGTTCAGAGATTACATGATTAAAGCTCTAATCTAGAACAAAGTGACATCTAAACTAAATACCAAAACCAAAGTTAATTTTTTTTAAAGGCTCAACGCTCTTTCAAGCAGAAAACAACTTTTATGTGTGTTCTATGACCCTAAAGGCTTAAATATGAAATATGAAGTTTCTTACCTAATGCCACCTGGTGACTGATGTTCTTCTGCTCCATCTGGAGAAAGAAAGCAGAACAAAATCTTATTTTTATAAAGGAACCCCTGTATCAACATACCTACCCCTGAAAGGTAAGCTATTTAACATTACATTTAAAATAAGCAGGCAACTCGTTATTAAATAACCATACTCCACTTGTACTGTACCATAATCAAGCTGATCTGTATTTGGTTCTGACTTGCAGATGAGCTGCAAAGAACCAGTCTTCGACCTAGAACTCCGGGTGTTCTCTGGGTCAAGATGCCGAGAAACAGACGTCCTGCTACTGCTGCGCCAGCCCCGGCTGGGCCTAGTTGTAGCAACGGAAACTTCCTGAGGGAGGATAGATTCATCTTCTTCCTCTTTCTCTTCCTTAGGATCTAGATGAAAACATACATCATTGCTCATGGTTAACCAATAACCATCTCAGTATACCTACTATTGTAAATAAAAAGTTAATAAAAAAGAAGGTAAATTAATTTATTTTTCAGGAGAAAAGTCCCTCAGATTTTTATACTGAGATAACAGAAACAATGTGAGAGAAAACTTACCCTTATTGTCATCATTGTAAAAACTTCCAAGTTGTCATAAGAAGCAGTTTTATATTGTCATGTCTACTAAAAAATGGACTGCTAGGAGAAGTATGCAAAGTACACCAAATTCAATTCATGGGATTCTAACCTTTACAACCGAGACAAAAGAAACTATATTAAGTGAATGGTCCCAGAAAGATGGCCAGAACTTCTTATAGAAGCACAAGAAAGAAACAATCACAGGTCCAGATGTTTCAGCAACTGAACAACACTGAAAGAAATTGCTATGAGGAATCCCATACTAAAAATGCCTTCCCTTGACTCTATTTGATAGTTCTTAGAACCACATCATGAATGTGAACTGACCTATACGGCAATCATAACAAGTCCTGCTTTAGTCATCCTATGAGATGCTGTGCAAAGGTACACATACAATTTGTCCCTGTTATCCTTTATTTTCTTCAGGCTTTGAAGGGTGAATGAAGTGAAGTAGGTAAGGCCATTCACTCCTGAGCAATAATAATAAAAAGCTTAATATAACTTTCATTCCTAGAGTAACTTATTAGTTATATATATGTTAGTATATTAAAAGTATATTTTGACTATGGGCAATTCTTTTAATACTCTCAGGATGGAAAAGGCCTTTCTAAGAATAACAAAATTTTAGGTCTTAATACTGATACCTGTGATTATATAAACATAAAAACAATTTTCTGCATGGCAAATTCCACTGTAAGTGAAGTCTAACGCCCAACAGAAAAAGAGCAGTTCAGGAAAAACACATGGCTTTCACACAAACAAAAAGGTCAATCCTCTCATGAGAGAAACTCAAATGAAAACGGTTAGTGTGATATCACTGTTCCCTTATCATGCTGGCAATGATCTGAATGTCTGACAAGTGCGTATTGGGAAGGCCGGAGGAAAGAGTAACACAGATGATAGCCAATGCAAAACCTCTATGTTTTGCATTGGCAAAACCTCTATGAGGGACAATTTGGCAGTATCTATCAAAATTATAAATGCACATCCTTTCACATTAATTTCAACTACCAGGAACTTATCCTACAGAATTGCAATCATACTTATGAAATGACCTATGTATAGATGCAGTCACTATACACTGTTTTTAGTAGTGAAAGAACGGAAAACTAAACATCAGGAGGGGTGAAGGGGAAGGGGGATTATGTGAATTATGATACATCTAGTCAGTACATAAATACATGGAAGTAACTCCATGATACTTTATTATGCAAAAAAACCCCATATCCATGTAATATCCAAATATTATATAGGTATACATTTGTTTTATATATAGATATAGAAATGTTATATATGTAAAACAGATCTTTTATGTAATAAAACTTCTGGATGGATGTATAAGAAATTGGTAAGTATTGGTCACTTACAGAGAAGGTCCAAAAATATGCCAGTAATCCTTCAGTATCTACCGAAGACAATAAACTGGTACATGGAGGTTCATGTTTATAATAGCTAAAAAATGGAAATGACCTATTCCTTGCTCAACAAGAAAATGCTCAAATGAACCACTGCATATTACTGAGATGGAATATTATATAAAGGTATCTGTAAAGAATGACATGGAATTGCTGGCAAAAATATTATGTTAAACAAAAATTAAGCAAAAAAAATAAGACATGAAACTATAACTTTTTTTTTAAGATCTGAAAAATACAGTTTCGCCCACTGTGGAATAAGGTGGTGAATGGGGAGCTACTGCAGCTTTAACTATACTCTGAAAATTTTATAAGAATTTACTAAAGTAATGAAATAAAACTAGTTTGAAATGCAGAACAGTAGTGTGAACTCCAAATGACCAGACATAATTAATTAAATCAGATATGCAGTTCCTCTCAGTTTTCCTTCCCACTCATTAGTGCCTTTCTCACTGTTCTCATATCTGAGCTACTTTAAGTATCAAAATGTAATAATAATAATAATAGCAAAAATGTTAGAATTGAAAACATCTTCAACTATATACAGTCCACAATTTGGCTATTGTGGACACTGCTGCTATGAACATTGGGGTGCGTATGGCCCTTCTTTTCACTACACCTGTATCTTTGGGGTTAATACCCAGAAGTGTAATTGCAGGGTCATAGAGTAGCTCTATTTTTAATTTCTTCAGGAATCTCCACACTGTTTTCGAAAGTGGCCGCACCAATTTGAATTCCCACCAACAGTGTTAAGAGGGTTCCCCTTTCTCCACATCTTCTTCAATACTTGTTTCCTGTTTTGTTAATCTTTGCCATTCTAACTGGTGTAAGGTAGTATCTCAATGTGGTTTTGATTTGAATTTCCCTGATGGCTAACGATGAACATTTTTTTCATGTGTCCGCTAGCCATGTGTATGTCTTCATTGGAGAAGTGTCTGTTCATGTCTTCTGCCCACTTTCTGACATTATCTGCTTTTTTGGTGTTGAGTTTGAGGAGTTCTTTACAACAGACGAATGGATAAAGAAGATGTGGTCCATATATGCAATGGAGTATTACTCAGCCATCAGAAAGGATGATTACCCAACTTTTGCATCAACATAGATGGGACTGGAGGAGATTACGTTGAGTGAAACAAGTCAAGCAGAGAAAGTCAATTGTGGAACATAAGGAATAACACGGAGGATATTAGGAGAAGGAAAAGAAAAGCGATTTGGGGGAAATCAGAGGGGGAGAGGAACCATGAGAGACTATGGACTCTGAGAAACAAACTGAGGGTTTTAGAGGGGAGGGGTAAGGGAGGGGCAAGCCTGGTGGTGGGTATTAAGGAGGGCACATATTGCATGGAGCACTGGGTATTTTACATAAACAATCTTGGAACACTGAAAAAAAAAAAAAAACAACTATATACAGTCCAACGAATTTTACCCATAAAGCAACTGCAAGGCCAAAGACAACTTGCTCAAGATCACAAAGCTAGCCAAACAGACTCAGATATAAAAATCATGTCTTGAGACTAATAACCAAGGACTTCTCCATCTAGGTCATGGTTGCTTTTAAGATAATTTCTTCAGAGGGAACAATTCAACATCATCTATAAAGAAGAACAAATAATGCAGAGGGAGCCTTCCTTTTTATTCAACCAAACTACACTAATTTGGACTTTAAACCCACTCCATAACCTCCTATAAAGGTTTTCTTCTTCATGATGAAAGGATTATATGGCCACACCTTTTCCTGCTGTGGATCAAATGATGGCAATTTGATGAGAATTGCACAATTTGATGAGAATTGTTTTCTCCTACAAATAAAGCGTAATAGTGTATTTTATGAATACCACCCCATTCTCCCCAAACTCTAGGCTTAAAAAGAAAGCAGCATCAGAGACTGTCAGCAAAATGTCCCTCAAGAGAAACACACATGCATTCACATGCGCACATGTGCGCGTGCACACACACACTCCAGAGTCAACTTTGTAAAAAAAAACCTGGTTTTTAGCAACCGAGTGAACACTTAAAAAAAAAAAGTTAAACAAGACATTTAAGGAAATCTTGATTAAATCACTTACTGAACACAAGCTAAAGGAAAGAGCCTTTAGAGATGACACAAGACAAAGACTACAGTTTTAAAAAATATGCTCAAAAAAGCTAAAGGCTTTAAAAACATTGACAAATAACCAACAGCAATCATAAGAATGTCTCAACATATAGAGAATGTTAAGAAAGAGGTGGCAATTATAAAAAAACAAATTTTGGAGCTGAAAAGTTAAATAAAATGAAAAATTCATTAGAGGAATTCATTTAACAGACATGAGAAGACAGTCGAATTGGCAAACTTTAATATAGGTCAAATAAGAGTATCCACTCCAAAGAACAGAAAGAAAACAGAGCCTATGGTACCCATGGGACCATTAAACATAGTGACATATACATGAGAGTCTCAGAAGAGGGCAGAGAATGGAGCAGAAAGAAGACTATTTGAAAAAAAATAAAGGCCCAAAGTTTCTCAAAATTAGTAAGCCACGAAAGTATAAAGGCCAAAAGTTTCTCAAAATTAGTAAGCCACAAATCTACACAAACATGAAGCTCCACAAGCTCCAAACTCCAGTAGGACAAATTCTGTGAAACTGAAAAAGGAAACATATTTACAATGCAGTTGGCTGGCCCAAAAGTGGAGCTCTCATGCCATACCATTTGTTGCAATTCTTCCCAGACCCAAGAAAAAGAAGCCCAATCTATACTATCCCAGAAGGAGGAAGGAAGATTTTTTTCCTGGCCTGGCAACAGCCCAGCCAGTGAGATAGTCACAACTCAGCCAATGAAAGTCTAATACATTTCAAACTCCTTTGAGTTTACTCCAATGAACTTTGTATTTATAACAGCCCCCTACCTCCCTCCCACTCCTACCCAAAAGTTCCTCTCCTTTGTTCAAGGGACTTGCCTATCGCTTTTGCTGTTGCTTGCTTGTCCAGAATTCTAATTCCTTTGCTATTCCTGAATAAACCTATTTTGCTGGTAAAATAATCAGCTGTTTTACTTTTAAGGTGAACGACTCAAGAGATCCATACCAAGACACATTACAATCAAACTGTCAAAAGCCAAAGACAACCTTGAAAGCAGTGTAAGAGAGTGATTCATCAGGTATAAGAAATGCTTAATATGATTAATAGCCTATTGCTCATCAGAAACTACAGAGACCAGAAGGTAGAGGGATTCTATATTTAAAGTGGTAATGTCAAGCAAGAAATTTGTATCTGGCAAATTATCCTTTCAAAATGGAGACATTCTCAGATAAACAAAGGCAGAATTTGTTGCCAGTAGACCTGCCCAACAAAAAATGCTATAGAGAGACCTCCAGGCTGAAAGGACACTAGGAAGTAACTCAAAACTGTTTGAAGAAATAAAAACGCCATGATTACATAAGTAAATATAAGACAGTATTATTGTGTTTTTGATTTATAACTCTTAATTTTTCCCCTACATGACTTAGAAGGTGTATAAAACAGTAATTAAAAATCTATTTTAATGGGCACACAGTATAGAAAGATTCCAAGTACTGGTATCTTTTTGCTTAACAATTCATTCCTTAATTTATCTAATTCCTCTCATTTTTAGCTTGAAGTGGTAAGAAGAAACCAGACTGCACATACCACACTTTGCTTGGAAATCTTCTCAGCTAAATATACAAGTTCCTCACTTAGAAGTTTTACTTTCCACCCAAGAGAACATAATTCAGCTAAGTTATCTGCAACTTTATAGCAAGGATCACCTTGCCTCCACTGTCCATCAACATGTCCATCATTTCCTTCTAAGGCCTCCCCAGATTACTTTTAACATCTGTATTTCTGCCAACCTTTTTTAAGGCAATTCAGGCTGCTTTATGATTAACTGCCTTAGAATTCCCCCAGGTACTAGCCATTAACCAAAGTCATTTCCACATTTTCAAGTATTTTGTTGCAGCAACACACCACTTCCAGTACCAAACTCTGTATTTGTTTCCTAGGGCTTCCATAACAAATTACCACAAAGACCTATTTATCTGCAAAGATTCTATTTCCAAATACATTACATTCACAGGTATTCAACATCTTTTTTGGGGAAACAATTCAACCCAAAGCAAGTGACTCTACTAATAGAAGACAAGCTAGACTTCAAGTGAAAAACTGTTTAAGAGACAAAAAAGGGCACTGTATATCAATAAAAGGGTCAATCAAGAAGCTGTAAGGATTATAAACATATATACACCTAATATATGAAGCAAAAAATGACAGAATTAAAGAGAGAAATAGCCAGTACTAAAATAAGACAGAGACTTCTATACTTTACTTTCAGTAATGAGTAACTAGTCAGAAGCCCAGTTAGGAAATAAGAGGACTTGAGCAATCCTATGGAAAAATTAGACTTAACAGATAGATAAAAAATACTTCACACAAAACCAGAATACACAGTCTTCTCAAGTGCACACAGAAGATTCTCCAGGGAAGACCATATGCTAGGCACAAAACAAGTCTCAAGAAATTTAAAAAGACAGATCATATAAAGAATGTTCTCTGATCACAGTGGAATGAAACCAGAAGTCACTATCAGAAAGAAAACTAGAAAATTCACAAATATGTGAAAATTAAACAACACACTCTTCAAATAGGTTAAAGAAATCACAAAAGAAATTAGAAAACACTTAAAGATGAGTGAAAAGGAAAACACAAGATAGCATAACTTACAGGCTGCAGCAAAAGCAGTGCTTGGGGAGAAACTGATAGCTATAAATGACTACATTAAAATAGGAAAAAAAAACCCAAAACAACCCACATGGCAAATCAATAATCTACACTTTAAAGAAAAAAGGGAAAAAAGGAAGCCAAAGCTAGCGGAAGGAAGGAAATAAAGATTAAAGCAGAGATAAATAAAATAGAAACCAACAGAGAAAAATCCATAAAACCGAAAGTTGGTTATTTGGAAAGGTTAACGAATTGAAACCTTAAGCTAAACTTAAAAAGAAAAAAAAAGACTCAAATTATTAAAATTGGAAATTACAGTGAAGACATTACTGACCTTAGAGAAATAAAAAGGATTGAGAACACAATTAACAATTATATGCAAACAAATGAGACAGCCTACATGAAATAAACACCTAGACACATACTAAAAAACTAACAGGAAACAGAAACCTAACATACAAGTGAAGACGAAGAATAAATAATCAGAAGCCTCCCAAAGAACATTATGAACCACAGGCAAACTATGGAAAAGGCCTAAATGTTCATTAACTGATGAATGGATAAAGAAGATGTGATATATATCTATATAATGGAATACTACGCAGCCATCAAAAAACTGGATATCTTGCCATTTGCAAAGACGTGGATGGAAATAGAGGGTATTATGGTAAGCGAAATAAGTTTATCAGAGAAAGGCAATTATCATATGATCTCTCTGATATGAGGAATTTGAGAGGCAGGGTGGTGGGGGGTTGGGGGGTGGGGCTGTGGGAGCAGGGAGGGGAAAATGAAATAAGATGGGACCAGGGAGGGAGACAAACCATTAAGAGACTCTTAATCTCAGGAAACTGAGGGTTGCTGGGGGTAGGGGGGGAGGGATAGGGTGCCAAGGTTATACACATTGGAGAGGGTATGTGCTATGGTGAGTGCTGATGATTCATAGACCTGTACCCCCGAAGCAAATAATACATTATATGCTAATAAAAAAAACTGTGGTGTGTGTGTGTATATATGTGTGTGTGTGTGTGTATGCACATGTGCGCGTGCGCACACGCACACACGCGTACACACACACGGAGTATTACTCGGCCATCAAAAAGAATGAATTCTTGCCATTTGGCAAGACGTGGACGGAGCTAGAGAGAATTATGCTAAGCAAAATAAGTTAATCAGAGAAGGACATATACCATATGATTTCACTCATATTTAGAATTTAAGAAACAAAACAGATGGGGACGCCTGGGTGGCTCAGCTGGTTGAGGAGCTGCCTTCGGCTCAGGTCATGATCTCGGCATCCTGGGATCAAGTCCCGCATCGGGCTCCTTGCTCAGCGGGGAGCCTGCTCCTCTCTCTGCCTCTGCCTGCCTCTCTACCTGCTTGTGTTCTCTCTCCGTTAAATAAATAAATAAAATCTTAAAAAAAAAAAAAAAAAGAAACAAAACAGATGAACTTATGGGAAGGGATAAAAAAGAGAGAGAGAGAGGGAGAGAGGGAAGCTACCATAAAAGACTCTTAACTATAGAGAACAAATTGAGGGTCCAGAGAAGGAGGTGGGTGGGGATGGGCTAAATGGGTGATGGGTTTTAAGGAGAACACATGATATAATGAGAACTGAGTGTTGTGTGTAAGTGAGGAATCACTGAATTCTACATCTGAACCAACATTACACTATATATGAACTAACTAGAATTTAAGTAAGAATCTTGAAACAAACTAAATAAAATGATGACTTCCAAAAACAAATACCTCCCAATGGGGGGGGGGGGAAGCCCAGAAGCAGATATTTTCACTGGTGAATCCTACCAATCATTTAAAGAATTAAATACTAATGCTTCTCAAATTCTTTCAAAAAATAAGAGGAACACTTCTCGATTCATTCTGTAAGGCCATCATTACTCTGATACCAAAGACAAAGACACCACAAGAAAACTACTGACCAATTTCCCTTGCAAACCAAAGTCAGCAGCACATTAAGACTACGCAGCATTTTAACACTAAGATCAGATGGTATGTACCCTAGGATTATCAGGGTGGTTCAGTATACAAAAATCAACTGTTATATCACATTAATAGAATGGAAAATACCACAATCATCCCAAATGATTAGAAAAAGCACTTAACAAAATTCAGAAGACTTTCATGGTAAGAACACACGGCAAACTAGGAACAGAATGAAACTTCTTCAAGCCGATAGTGGGCACTTACCAAAACCCCAGAGCTAATATATTCAATGGTAAAAGACTGAAAGCTCTCGCCCAAACATCAGGAACAAGACGAGAATGTCCTCTTTCTCCATTTCTTTTCAAAGCTGTACTGGAAGTTCTAGCCAGAGCCACTAAGCTAAGGGGATGGGGGAAGCCACCCAAACTGGAAACAAAAAAGTAAAACTACCTCTATTTGCAGATGAAATGACCCTATTTCTAAAGAAAATTTGGAAGATTCTGCAAAACTATTAAACGTAAAAGACAAATTTAGTAAAGTTGCAGAATATAAGATCAATGTACAAAAATATTTTGTTTTAAATATACCAGCAATGAGTAATTCAAAAAGGGAATAAGACAATTCCATTTACAATTCAATTAAAAATAAAATATTTAAATATAGGTAAGATGTCAATAGTCCCCAAATTGATCTACAGATTAAATATAATCCCTACCAAAGTCCCAGCTTCCTTTTTTGCAGATATTGACAACCTAATTCTAAAATTCATATGAAAATGTAAAGGACCTAGATCATCCAAAAGAATCTTGAAAAAGACTCACTTCGCTCTTCCCAGTCTCTCACAACAAAGCTGCAGTAAACAAGCGGCCAGGATGGCTAAGTCCATTATGTATCCGCCTTTGGCTCAATTTATGATCTCAGGGTCCTGGGATTGAGCTCCGGGTTAGGCATCCTGCTCAGCGGGGAGCCTGCTTTTCCCTCTCCCTCTGCCGCTCCACCTACTTGTTGTGCGCGCGCGCTCTCTCTCTCTCTCTCTAATGAGTAAAATCTTAAACACACCCCTGACCATCCCACACAAAAACAAAAAACAAACAATCAAAAACCAAAGCTGCAGTAATCAATCAGTACCACAGTGTGGTACTGGTTTAAGGACAGACAGAATGACAAAAGGAACTGAATTCAAAGTCTCCATATAAACCCATACATTTATGGTCAACTGATTTTCAACAAGTTTGCTGAAACCATTAGTCGGGAAAGAACAGTTTCTTCAACAAAGTGCTAGGATAACTACATATCCACATGCAAAGAATGAAGTTGAACCCTTACTTTATGTCATATATAAAAATTAACTCAAAATGGATTAAAGACCTCAATATAAGAGCTAATGCTAAAAAACCCTTAGAAGAAAATCCTACAGAATGGGAGAAAATTACTTATAGGCATTATATCTATTAAGAGTCTACTATTCAAAATATATAAAGAACTCAGTTTAACAAAAAGACAAACACCAACTGAAAAATGAGCAAAGAACTTTAAGATATTTCTCCAAAGATACACAAATGGCAAAAAAATAAACAAAAAGATGCTCAATATAACTTATGAGATGCAAATAAAAACCATGAGATTACCATTTCACACTAACTAGGATAGCTCTAATAATAATAATAAAAAAAAAACCCCAGAAATAACAAATGTTGGAGAAATGTGGAGAAACTACAACTCCCATACATTGCTGGTGGGAGCATAAAAGGCTACAGACACTGTGGAAAACAGGCAGTTCCTCAAAAACAAACATAAAATTACCATATAACCCAGCAATTCCACTCATAGGGATGGTCCCCCAAAATTGAAAACAGGTATCCAAACAAATACTTGTACATGAATGTTCACTTCTGTACAATTCACAAAAGCCAAAATGTGAAAACAATCCAAATGTCCATCAAACACTGAATGGATAAACAAAATGAAGCATATCCATAAAGTTGCATATTACTCATAAAAAGGAATGAAATACTAATATGTATTAACACATACTACAACATATGGATGAACCTTGAAAGTACCATGCTATACAACAGGAGACATGAAAGTCATATGTAGGATTTCACTTACAAAAAATATTCAGAATAGGTAAATTCAAATTAATGTTTTAAGGTAAAAGAGATAAAAGCAGATTCATCTTTGTTAGAGGCCAGAAAGAGGGGGGTGATAGGGAATGACTATTTTTAATGGACTTGGGGGTCTGGTTTGGCGAGGATAAAAGTTTGGAACTAGTTAGAAATGATGTTGTATAACATTATAAATGTACTAAATGTCACTAAATTTATGCTTTAAAATGGTTAATTTTGGGGCGCCTGGGTGGCAAAGTTGGTTAAGCATCCAACTCTTGATTTCAGCTCAGGTCATGATCTCAGGGTTGTGAGAACGAGCCTGGAGACAGGTTCCACAGTGGATGTGGAGCCTGCTTGAGATTCCCCTGATCTCCCCCCTCTTCTTTTTCTCTCTAAAAAATAAAATAAAATAAGAAAATAAAATGGTTAATTTTGTTGGGTGAATTTAACCTCAAAAATCCCAAAACAAAAGGCACTGTCAGATTCCCACAGCAGAAATTGACAACCAAAGGATAACCCATACATTAGGATAAACGATCATGACCAGATAGAAAAGAACCAAGTTTCTTTTGCATGGCACTTTAATAATTTCTAGCTGTTTCTTATAATAGCAGTCGACTTTGAAGAGGCTCCTCGATATATAATAAGAAAGAAGAAAAAAAAACCCACAATAGCCTAAGTGAAGGAAGACATCAAACTATTGTCTTTAGTAACTGTTAACACGCAGGCACAGAGACTACAATCACACTCTTGAAAGAAGAAGGAACAAAGAAAAAATGTTTGATACCATAATTAAGACGAAAAGATACTGACACTAATGGCAGGAAAGTTACTCCTAATTCTTTTAGGTAGCAAAAGATGAAATGTAACAGTAATTTATCTCAATCCTACAGCAACAGGTAATTCTTTCAAAACAACCTAACTCATCAAATTCCAAAAGATGAGAGCCACTTCACCATGATAAATAAACACAAGTCAGATGGGTTATCCTAGTATGATCTGGTTCTCCTTCAGGTTGCCCTAGTTTTCTAACTGAGGCTTAGAGAAATTAAATGACTTTTCAAGATTACAAAGCTAACATTGATTGTAAGGCGAAAACGGAATGGTTAGTCGGTAAATTGGGAGAAACCACAGTAAAAGTCTTCTCATTTCTATTTAAATATTTATATTTTTTTGCCTGGAAAAGTAAAAAATACTTGACAAGTATTAAGTGCCTGACAGTATATTTTTTTTTCAAATTTAGTACCATAACTTTGTCAAGTCATTTTTATTCTTGTTTGTATAGATGAGGAAAGCAAGTAACTTTCCCAGCCTCACAAATTAAGCTGTGGAGCTGGGATTTGAACCCAGATATATCTAAGTTCAAAGTCTGTATTCTTTCTATTACACCACTCCCAACCATATAAAAGAAAAATGGGAAAAGCGCCAGTGAAGGGCTTAATTCAGATTTGGTTCACAACCACTCAGCAGAAGGTTCAAGGTGTCAAGAGAGGGTCTCATTTATGCAATAAACTGACTTAAAGACCACAAGAATTATTCCATGAAAGTGAATTTCTAATCTAAAACTGTACCTATTTGTTTTTAAAACAGAGAAATAGAAGGAATATTTTGATTAAAAACCAGAACAAAGCTGACAGATTTTCAAATTTCGATTAAGAAATTAAGCGATTAGTACATTTCAATCTGGTTTACTTTCTTTTTATTTTTTTAAGATTTTACTTATTTGACAGAGAGAGAGTGTGCACAAATAGGCAGAGTGGCAGGGAGAGGGAGAAGGAGAAGCAGTCTCTCCGCTGAGCAGGGAACCTGATGAGGGGCTTGATCCCAGGACCTTTGGATCATGACCAGAGCTGAAGGCAGCTGCTTAACTGACTGAGCCACCCAGGTGCCCCTGGTTTACTCATTTTTAAATCAACAAAACTGTGTGTGTGTGAGTGCGCGTGTGTATGTGTGTGTGTACACATTATGTGTTAATACTTAAATTTTTCTTGTTTCTTCTTTTTTCTTGTTCCAGTCATTTTCTTTACTACTTACTATATTTATGCTTTTATTTTCTTTCTTACCTATTCCAGGGCAGCTATCAACCACTGGAACACCAAGAGAAAGAAAATAAAGGATAAAAAAATACTAATGAGCATTTATAAAATTTATACGGATCTTAAAATTTCAGGTCAAAAAATGAGAATCACTAAGCTATTAATTTTCAAAGTACAGGTGAATTAGTTCTCTCTTAAAAACATAAGAGAGTTTGCTTAGAAGATTTGAAAAAGTGAAAGGATTTATTCTTGACACTGTCACTTTGAAAACTAGTATTCATTATGAACAGTCTCTATAGCTCAAAATTTAACATTTAAATTTGAATAAATATGGTTGGACTCTGAAGGATGAGTAAGTGCTAGCTAGGTGACACACAGCAGGAAGGAAGAGCACATGCAAATGTCATGAGATGCGGACAGAAAGTAAGACCAGTATGACTGGAGCAGAGAGAACAGGACAGAAACTGTCATCATTTATACCATCACTGAAAAGGCAGGCAAATGTCTAATAAAGAAGGTCCGTGGGGAGGCTAGGTGGCTCACAGTCGGTTCAACGTCCAACTTTTGATTCTGGCTCAGGTCATGATCTCAGGGTGACGAGACGGAGCCCCATGTTGAGCCCTGCATGGGGCTCTGTGCTCAGCATTGAGTTTGCTTGAGATTCTCTCTCCTTCTGTTCAAGTGCTCTCTCTTTCTAATAAATCTTAAAAAAAAAAAAAAAAAAAAAGATCCTTGAAGGATTTTAGATTTTTTCCTAATAGCCACAGAAAGCCAGAGGAAGAATTTAAGTTGGGATGTAGCATGATGACATTTGCAGTTTTAATGTTCACTCTGGTTGCAGGCTAGAGAATAACCTATGTGGGGGGAAGAGTGGATTCAAAGAGATCTAGTTAAAAGTGTACTGCAATAGACTAGGCAACAAATGATAGCTTGAAAAAGATTAATAGCACTGGAGATGAAAAGAATTGGAGATCTGCAAAATACTTAGGAGACAGACCACAGAGGACTAAAGAATGACTTCATAAAAGGACAGAGGGGGATAGAAAGAGATCATGGATTTAGTTTCTAGATTTATGACCTGGACAACTGGATAGATGGTGAAAGAACTCACAGAAAAAGATCAGGTGTCTTTTGTTGTTTTGAGGAAACAGTAGTGAGAATATATATTCCATTCTGAACAAGTTCAATCTGAGATGTCTGCTGAATAAAACATCAATTGGGTCTGAAGTTCAGAGGAAGGGGTCTGGGCTACCTATGTACGATGGGGAATTGCCATCGTCATGTTCGATTATAGTGCTATGATCTAGATTTATCATCTTCCACATAGAATGCTCATTTTCAACTTTCATGAAATATGTTTTTAGGTATTCTCAACATTTGCTTATTCACTTGCTTCTCTGTTCCAGAAGTTTTGTATTATAAAATCTACTTTAAAAAAATTAACTATAGTACAGTTTTGCTTTATTCAGTCTTTCAATCCATTCTTTCCTAAGTACTCTGTCACATTTTGATGGTAAAATGTAGCATAGCAGAGTATCTGGGCATGTAAAGACAGTTGTACTGAAGTATGGGTCTGACATTGATAATGAGGATAAATTTAGGAAAAGGAAAAAGCACAATAGTACTGCAAAAACAGAAAAGCTCAGAGATAATGAGGGTTCCGAAATACTATAGGGAGAAATTTGGGAGTCCACCTAAGGAGAATTGTGAGCAGTAAGGCTGAGGAACTGTAATTCATCTACACTGTAGAGGCTCTGAATCCAAGCCTAAGAAATCTGAAGTTAGACAAGTACTAGGGAATCTCTGAAGGTTATAGAGTAAGAGTTACAGGACTGGAATGGAGATCAATCTGGCACACAGTGAATTCATAATAAGAGAGCAGTAGTCTGAGAGTTGCAATTAAGAAAATGAACTGGGGTAAAAAAAAAAAGAAAATGAACTGGGATACAACTGTAGTATATCTAATTTTACTAAGAACCTGACTTAAAAATTCTAATAAATAGAAGATTGACAGACTTGAGGTCAGGTTTGGGCGGGGGGGGGGGGGGGGGGACACAAAACGAGAAGATCCTGACCACAATGAGATGCAGAGGTAAGGAAGAAAGACGCATCATGGCTATGTGACCTCTGCCCCTGCTATTCTACCAGAACAGCTGTTTTTCAGGTTCCCAATGTCTTCCATGTAGTTAAATCTAATTGACATTTTTCAGTTCCCATCTTACTTATCTTTTGACAGTTGGCTTTCACAGTATCACACCTTCTTGGTCTTTTTCCCACTTCTCTGGTTTCCCCTTTTTCAGTCTTCCTTGCTAGCTTCTCCTCCTCCTCTGTCCTTTAGATTTAAATGCCACAGCTCAGTCCTGGATTCTCCTCCTATTCTATATCATTCTGTCTACTTTTGCCTATCCAAATAGGCATCTACTTTTGCCTGTCAAATAGTATCCATCATAAGAGCCACCTTCCTAGGGGTTTCAATATGTGCTCAGCATAATGAGTATACTATATACTCACACTGTCTGCTCTGTGGTGAGACAATGGTGCTGGTTTAATAGGGAGAAACTCGCCATACACTGTGAAAGAGTTGCCTTTTAAAAATTAAAAGTACAAATCAATATACAATGAAAATACAGCACATATGCAAAATCACCTAAAAATGGATCCAAAGCACATGAGCTAACCTAAGTAATGACCAATAATAAGGAATATTAAAATGTGACTGCCACAGTTCTAAGTAGTTCACTGATTCATCTTACATTGAATTCTCAAATACTCTCATTAAGTATTTATTACATACTTAACTAATTTTATAGACAAGCAAACTGAGACATGAAAAAGTTAAGAAAACTTCCCAAGATCATGTGGTAAGTTCAGGCAAAGCAGAATTCAAATCCAGGTTGTCCGATTTTGAAGACTATGCTCTTTAATGGTGATATGCTCTTTAATAAAGAAACTCTGAACTTGGTTCTGTCCTCTACCTGCACTTTCTCTATCTCGGCATTATGTATCATCATCTCCAGATCTGGCACTTTGGTTGGGATACTACTGTTCCTTTAAAACTGCTTTTGCCAAGGTCAACAATGTTGAGCAGGACCTCTCACCTCTGTGTGTCATGGACTCCTCTGGAGGATATGGTAAAGCTTATATACTCCTTCTCAGGATTATTATTTTTAAGTGTATAAAATAAAACAGGATTTGAAAAAAAGATTTAACAAAGAAAACTATAATGGAATATAGTTAATCCACAGATCCCTAAGCTAAAGCTAACAGATATCTTTTTGTTCTTAATCATGCATAATCTTTCGGTAGCATTTGCCACTATTGTCCCAGCTACCCCCTCTGAAAAATTAAAATGCTTTGCCTTTCCTTCACTTCTACCATTTGTTCTTCTTGGACCTTTCATCCTTCTTGGTCTCATTTGGGCCCTCCATTCTCTACTTGAAATGTTGGTGTTCACAGGCCTGCTTCTCTTCTTACTGAAAACACCCGCATGATCTCATCCACTCTGAGTTCAAGTACTGCCTAAAAGCCCAAACTTTTATAACCAACTATCTCCTCTTTAATTTTAAGACTCGTGAGACCCAAAGTAGAGGACATAGCTAAGCTGTGTCCAGACTCCTGACCTAGAGGAACTAAGAGGGGGTAAATGGGTGTGGTTTTCAGCTTGTGGTAATTTGTTACACAGCAAAAGAAGACTAATCCAGTGGTCACCAGACATCATGGTTCTGGCAACACTTTTAGAAAAGGATGCATGAGTTACCAAGTAACTTGATGCTAGGTAATACTGGAATCACATAATTCTCCTTCTCCGAGAATCTTTTTTCTAACGCCATGTTCACCAAGCAACTTTCTAATTCTTTGGTTTTACAGCAAAGCCCAATATTTTCATTGATACAGAAAGTCCAAACCAACAGAATATAAAGTTCTGGTCATGGAATATAAGATGTAAATGTGACACATGCAGAGGTCTGAGAGGCACTTTTGCAAGTGAGGCTTAGCCTTCTGGAAAGCTGCCCAGAGAGTGCCATGTTATTAAGACGCTGGACTAGTCTAGTGGAGGATGAGAGGCTATGAGGAGGAAAACCATGGTGCTGGCTCACAGCCACACATGCCAGTGTACCCATCTTGCCCCATCCAGCCCTTTCAGCTGTTATGTGACTGCAGCTGCCCAATGAGCCCAGAAGAACAGCAGGAGAACCACCCAGCCAACCAAAGAACAACAAGAAATAAACTGTTTCAGGATGATGTGTTCTAAAGCAAAAAAAATAACTGATAATCTCAATTTTCTCATCTATAAAATTATGATCTCTGAGATTGTCTCCAACATAAACATTATGATTTACTCTTTCACTCTTCACATTCTCAGATATAAGAAACAAAACAACAAAAATAGATTTGGTGGGATGTTACATAGATAGACTCGATAGAATTAAGAGGAATACTAGAATTAATCAAGGTTTTAAGTTTTAAATAATATGCAGGGGAACTTCTATTAAACACAGCAGACTGAAATACACTTTTTTGTCTGTTTCCTTATAAAACATCACTAAAATGACAGAAAAGAACTAAAAATGACTAAGAAACACAAAGTCAAAGGAACTCAAAAGGAGACAACAGTTCTATGATTTCATTTCAACAGAATTTTAGAAGACCAAAACCAGGATAGTGATAAAAACTTTATACATCAAGTAGAGTTTAAACTTACACTAGAAGGTGGGGAAATAAACAAGTAGCAAGCAAGCACACACGCACACATATACACTCTTAGCCACCTCAGAAAGGAATAGGAATCAGAGAAACAAGCTGCCTCTGAAAGAGGGCACAAAGAGTTAAGACTGAGAAAAGAGCAGGTGGAAGGTTTTAAAAGTAGTTTGAACACTCAGACTCTTTCATCCCACGCTGCCTTCAACTATCCCTCCTTCTGAGCAGAGGTTTATGATTTAGGAAAGGTTGAACTAGACAGGCTCTGGCGTCAACAGTTTCAGGTAAGAGCAGAGGTGAAGTAGTATCAGAGAATAGAGGTAATTAAATGGAAGGAAAATAATCAATGCTGAGGACCCTCCTCACTGATTTCCCACCTACCTCATGTAACCAGGTACCAGAATTTCTCTCTGAAGAACAGAAATGGCCTATAGAAAGACAAGGCCCACATCATCCCTTTATAGTGGACAGGAGTCTAATCTATGCATACAGACTTCCCAATCGGCATTTTAGTACTTTACTCTAAAAATCAGAAGAAAGTTAGGGAACACCCAAAACTTGATGAAAATTCCTCAGAGGCTAAAGAGACAAATGGGAAAAACAACTTGAAAGAAACGGGCAAGTCAGGGAACATAAAAAAATACACACACACACACATAAATATATCCCAGGATGGGAAGTAAGTATATTGTTAAAGAACATAGGCACGTGGGTGGCTCAGTCATTAAACATCCGACTCTTGATTACGCCTTGGATGGTGATCTCAGGGTAGTGAGATCAATCCCTGCCTGGACTCTGTGCTCGGTGGGGAGTCTGCTTAAGATTCTCTCTCCACCTCTCCCCTAACTCACACTTGCTCTCTAAAATAAATACATCTTCAAAACAAACAAAAAACAAAAGTAATACACTTGGAAAAAAGCTCTTGGAAATTAAAAACATGATAGCAATAATTAAAACCTTGAAGAAAAGGTGTTAAGCTGAGAAAACAGAACAAAAGTAGAAAGGGTTAAGAAACGGGATAAAAGATCAAATTAAACAGAGAAAGCAAAAGTGACAGTTAACAACATAAAATCTGCTATAAACTGAAGACATGAGTTTTAATTTCATTTGATGTCATTTATATGTTAATTCTATGTGTCAAATTGGCTAATGTGATGTGATCTGTAAGAAAAATATGTATTAGGTCTTTATCCACAAGTTCCTAACTTGCAGCTCTCTAAACCCTTGGAATTGCCTGTTAAGAGTGACAAAGGTGTTTCTTGTCATGTTAATAATGTGACTTTTGGACCCCATCTAAGGAAGATAGGTTGCCAGAAGGTTGAACTTTTGTTCCCCCCACCCGACTTCTGGAGAGACAAGGGCCTGGAGGATGAATGGAACACCAATAGCCAATGACTTAAATCAATCAAGACTGCAATGAAGCCTCTATAAAAACCCAAGACAGGGTTCAAAGAGCTTCCAGGTTGGTAAATACATGGAGATTTGGGGAGAATGGCATTCTATGACTGGGGAGGGAAGGGAAAAGACACCAGCTAGACCCCAAGACCTGACCTTTACGGCCCACCTACTAGTATCACTGACCTTTGTGTCACATTTTTTATTTAAATTTTTCTTTTAGCTTATCCCTTAACTCAGGCAAATGGAAACCAAAACCACCCCTCGAGCAACAGTGACTGTCCAGACAAGACCTCCGGCTAGCCCAGACCACTCAAACCAGTTTGAGTATAAGCCTTGACATGTGCCTGCCCAGATGGACCATGGATGGAGTAACCCCTAGAATGACCAACTACTGTTACCTCATTATAATACTAAAATCTCTAACCAAGAAGGAGCACAAGCCTCATTTACATAACATATACATATGAGCAAGTTTCCTTAAGGCACATATATGGCCTTATACCAGCCTCTACATTTGCTGAAGCTTCTTTATCTAAATATTCATCCTAACCCTAAATAAAAGGAACCCATTCACCCTTACTAGGAGAGTCACAGCTTTGGAAGTTATTCTGAGATCACCTTATTTGTTGCAAATAAAGTTTCCTTTCTCTAACAACTTACCTAGTGTAGTTTCTGTGACTCACCAAGTAGTGAGCTCATGTTGGTTCAGTTACAGAAGCTTCTTGCCCTTTCCCCCACACCTTGCCCTATACATCTCTTTCACCTGGCTGTTATTGAATTACTTATATCCTTTTATAATAAACCAGCTACCTGGTAAGTAAAATCTTTCTGAGTTCTGTAAGTAGCTCTAGCAAATTAACTGAACACAAGGAGGAAGTCATGGGAACCTATGATTTATAGCCAGTTGTTCAGAACAGGTAACAACCTGGACCTGCAACTGGCATCTGAATGGGAGGTGGGGGAGTAGTCTTATAAAACTGAGCCCTTAACCTATGGAATCTGAGGTTATTTCCTTACAGATAGTGATAGAATTTAGCTGAATTCTTGGATATACTGCTGGTATCTGACAATTGCTTGGCTGCTCTGTGGGAAACTTCCTCCTCTCCAACCTGGCTATGGTACCTAGCTGTTTGGTCAAACACTAGCCTAAATGTTGCTCTGCAGGTCCTTTTTAGAGAAGATTAACATTTAACTCAGTAGACTTTGAGTAACTACCCTCTATAGTGTGGTTGGGCCTTATTCAGTTGAAGGCCCAAGAGCAAAGATTTCATGGAGTTTAGTTTTAAGATCGCAAGACCACCTCTTATCTGCATTTCCAGTCCGCTGATTTGCCTGTGGATTTTGATAGCTGCCACAATCACATAAGCTAATTCCTTTAAAAATAAACCTTTCTTGGGGCGCCTGGGTGGCTCAGATGGTTGAGCGACTGCCTTCAGCTCAGGTCATGATCCTTGAGTTCAGGGATCGAGTCCCGTGTCGGGCTCCCGGCTCCGCAGGGAGTCTGCTTCTTCCTCTGACCTTCTCTCCTCTCATGCTTTCTCTCACTTTCTCTGTCTCTCAAATAAATAAATAAAATCTTAAAAAAAAATAAATAAATAAACCTTTCTCTGTATATATCCTATAGGTTCTGCTTAACTCAAGGATCCCAACTAATACTAATACTCTGGTACTGAAAGTGCTTCTAGAGGAAGACAATCCTTTTTTTAAATTTCATAAACATTTCTAAAATTTTAAATCAGTATAATTAACATATAGTGTGATATTAGTTTCATGTATACAATATAGCAGCAATTCTATACAAGTATTCATCATAGTAAGTGTATCTTATATCTTAATCCCCTTACCCATTTCATCCATCCCCCAGGACCCACCTCACCTCTGATAACCATCAGTTTTTTCTATTTAAAAATCTTTTTTTTTTCTTTTTTCTTTGTTCATTTCTTAAATCCACATATAGTAAAATCATAGGATAGCTATCTTTATTTCACTTAGCATTATATGCTGTAGATCCATCCATGTTGCTGCAAATGGCAAAATTTCACTCTTTTTTTCAATGGCTGAGTAATACATTATACATGTTTATATAGCCACTTCTTCTTTACCTATTCATCTGTCGGTGGACACTTGAGTTGCTTCCATAATTTGGCTATTATTAACACTGCTGCAATGAACACAGGATACATGTATCTTTTTAAATTAGTGTTTTTGCATTCTTTGGGTAAATACCCAGTAGTAGAATTACTATATCATACAGTAGTTCTGTTTTTAATTTTCTGAGGAACCTCCATACTGTCTTCCACAGCTGGTGCACCAGTTTGCACTCCTGCCAACAGTGCAAGTGTTTTTTTCTCCACATCCTCACCACGCTTGTTTCTTGTGTTTTTTGATTTTAGCCATTCTGACAGGTATGAGGTGGTATCTCTTGCTTTTTTTTTTCCATTGTCGTTTGACTTGCATTTTCCTGACGATGAGTTATGTTGAGCTTCTTTTCATGTGTCTGTTAGTCATCTGGAGGTCTTCTTTGGAGAAATGTCTGTTCATGTCTTTTGCCCGTTTTTTTAAATTGGATTTTTTGGTGTTGAGTTAAAGTTTTTTATATATTTTGGATACTAAAACTTCACTGAGTATGTCATTTGCAAGTATCTTTTCCCATTCAGTAGATTGTTTTGTTGATTATTTTCTTTGCTGCACAGAAGCATTTATTTTGATATAGTCCCAAGGGTTTATTTTTTGCTTTTGTTTCCCCTGCCTCAGGAGACGGAAAAAAATTGCTATGGCCAGTATCAGAAAAATAACTAGTTATGCTCTCTTCTAGAATTTTTATGGTTTCAGGTCTCACATTTAGGTCTTTAATTCATTTCAGGTTTATTTTTGTAATATGGTATAATAAAGTGGTCCAGTTTCATTCTTTTGCATGAGGCTATCCAATTTTCCCAACATCATTTATTAAAGGGACTATCTTTTTCCCATTGTATATTCTTGCCTCCTATATCAAAGACAAATTGGACAGAAAATCATGGGTTTATTTCTGGGCTCTCTATTCTGTTTCATAGATATATGTGTCTATTCCGTGCCAGTACTATACTGTTTTATTACAGCTTTGTAGTATAGCTTGAAATCAGGGATTGTTTTATCTCCGATTTTGTTCTTTTTCAAGATCTTGTTCTTTTTCAAGATTTCATGCTTTGGCTACTCAGGGTCTTTTGTGGTTCCCTACACATTTTGGGATTATCTGTTCTAGTTTTGTTAAAAAAAAAAATGCTGTTGGTATTCTGATAGGGACTGCATTAAGTCTATAGATTGCTTTAGGTCATAGGAGACATTTTAACAGTATTTGTTCTCCCAATCCATGAGCAGGAAGTATCTTTCCATTTGTGTCATTTCAATTTATTTTATCAATGTGTTATAGTTTTCAGAGTGCAGGTCTTTCACCTCTTTGGTTAAGTTTATTCCTGGTATTTTTTTTTTTTTGGTGCAACTGTAAATGGGACTATTTTCTTACTTTCTCTTTCTGCTACTTTATTATTAGTGTCTAAAAATGCAATGGATTTCTCTATATTGATTTTATATCATAGGACCTTTCTGAATTCATTTATCAGTTCTAGAAGCTTTTCGGTGAAGTCTTTGGGACTTTAAGTCCGCGAACAGTAAAAGTTTCACTTCTTCCTCGACAATTTGGATGCCTTTTACTTCTTTTTCTTGTCTGAGTGCTGTGGTTAGGATTTCCAGTACTGTGCCGAATAAAAGTGCTAAGAGTAGACATGCTTATCTTGTTTCTGATCTTAGGAGAAAGTGCTCAGTTTTTCACAAATGAATATGATGTTAACTGGGGGGTTTCATATATGGCCTTTATTCTGTTGCGGTTTGTACCTTCTAAACTCTGTTGAGGGTTTTTCTCATGAATAGATAATGTATTTTGTCACATGCTTTTCCTGCATCTATTGAAATGGTCATGTTTTTATCCTTTCTTTTACTGATGCGATGTATCATGCTGATTGCTTTGCAAATACTGAGCCAGCTTTGTGTCCAAGGGAAAAAAAGTCCCACTTGGTTGTGGTGAATGATTTTTTAAATGTATCAAGGGATTCAGTTTGCTAATATTTTGTTGAGGAATTTTGCATCTATGTTCACCAGATAATGGCCTGTAGTTCTTTTTTTGGTAGTCTCTTTATCTGGTATTGGTATCAAGGTAATGCTGGCCTCATAGAATGAACCTGGAAGCTTTCCCTCCTCTTCCAGTTTTTGGAATAGTTGAGGAAAAACAGGTATTAACTCTTCCTTAAATGTTTGGTAGAATTCACGTGTGAGGCCCTCTGGTCCTGGACTTCTGTTTGTTGGGAGTTTTTGATTACTGATTCAATTTCATTGCTGGTAATCAGTCTGTTCAAACATTCTATTTTTTTTTTTATTTAGTTTTGGGAAGTTATATGTTTCCAGGAATTTATCCATTTCTTATAGGTTGCCCAATTTTTTGGCATTTAATTTTTCATAATATTCTAAATCTTTTGTATTTTTTTTTAAAGTAGGCTGTATGCCCAGTGTGGAGCCCAATATGGGGCCTGACCTGACAACCCTGAGATCAGACCTGAACTAAAATCAAGTTAGACGCCTAACAGACTGAGCAGCCCAGGTGCCTCAGTCCTTTGTATTTCTGTGGTAATATGGTGTGTGTGTGTGTGTGTGTGTGTGTATATATAATGTATCTCTCCTCTTTCGTTTCTGATTTTGAGTCCTCACTCTCTTTTTTAAATGAGTCTGGCTAAAGGTTTACCAATTTTGTTGATTTATTTTTATTTTTTATTATTTTTATTTATTTATTTTAGAGACGTGTGTGCACGCACGTGTGAGCAGGGGAAGGAGTGGGAGAGAGAGAATCTCAAGCAGACATCCTGTGGAGTGCAGAGCCGAAAGCCCAATGCAGGGGTTGATCTCACAATCCCTCAGATCATGAGCTGAGCCAAGACCATGCCAACTGAGCCACCCAGATACCCCTAATTTTGTTGATTTTTCAAAGAACCAGTTCCTGGTTTCTATTTTGTCTATGTCTACTCTACACTTTGTTATTTCCTTTCTACTGCTGGGTTTGGGTTTTGCTTGTTTCTTCTTTTTCCGATTCTTTAGGTGTAAGGTTGGGTTGTTTATTTGAGATTTTTCTTGTTTCTTGAGGCAGGCGTGTATTCCTATAAACTTCCTAGAAGAAGAGAATCTTAAGGATGAGTTTTCTGAATTGGTTCTGGGATTTCTGGAACTATTTCTTTGATTAGATTTAAAGATACCAATGACTATTTTTTCAGTAGTAAAGAGAACACTGAAAGTCTATGGCATGATATGGCAACAAAAATAGGTAAAAAAATCACCAATGCATACTCCTGATCAAATACTTATTAAATAAGAGACAAAGTTCTGGTTATCATGTATTCGATACCTTAGAATATTTCAAGCTGATTAAGATGAAATTGGCTAGCTGCTTCTAAATGCAGTGGACAAAGTTGAGAAACAAAGGCATGTGCGTAGGGATTCAAATTCCTAGCTGAAGAATCACATAAATGACCTGAAAGTTTCTATGCCTGCCCTGAAAGAAAACTCTACCTCCTACAGCTGTAGAGCTGAGATTGCTGGAAACCAAACCAGAGTCTCACCAAGGACAACCTGGTTATAGGCACTGCTGATCTGCTAGCAGCAGAGACCAGCAATAAGTCCCTGATATGGTACAATTCCCCAGGATCATCAGCCAGCTACCTAATGGCAGGTTCCATTCCATTATGGAAGTGGCAATGTTTTGGTCTTAGTTAAATCAACACTCTGGATATGGATTTGCCTTCTCTGCATACAGTGCTTCTGTAAAAAATACCATTTATGGACTTACAGAATGCCTTATCCCAGTCATGGTTTTCCACACAGCATTTCTTCTGAACAAGGAATTCACTTCCTAGCAAATGAAATGCAGCAGAGGACCCATGCTCATGGAATTCACTGGTCTTATCATGTGCCTCACCATCCTAACATAGCTGGCTTCACAGAATAGTGGAACGACAGTAACAAACATTGTTGAGGTTGTGGAGAAACAGAAATCCTCATCTATCACTAGGGAACATAAATGTCACAGCCACTAGGGAAAACTCTTTTGCCAGTCTCTTTAATATATATTTACCATATACAATCTAGAAATTTCCCTCATAGATACCCAAAAGAAATAAAAACATCCACCCGCACAAAAGCTTGCCCATGAATATTCACACATCATTATTCATGATAGTTAAAAAGTAGATTAACTGATAAAGGAACAAATCAAATGGAGTATTTCGATAGAAAGAAATACCACACAAAGGAATGAAAATACTGATATGTGCCACAACATGAATTAACCTCAAAATTATGCAAAGTGAGGGCGCCTAGGTGGCTCAGTTGGATGGGTGATTGCCTTCATGACAGCTCAGGTCATGATCCCGGAGTCCTGGGATTGAGTCCCACATCGGGGTCCCAGCTCTACGGGAGTCTGCTTCTCCCTCTCACCTTCTCCCCTCTTATGCTCCCTTTCACATTCTCTCTCTTTAATAAATAAAATCTTTAAAAAAATTATGCAAAGTGAAAGAAACCAGACACAAAAACAAAAAACACATATTCTATGTACAAACAAGTCCATTTACAAAATGCCCAGAGAAGGAAAACCTATATATGGATAGCATTATACACTTGAAATGGGCTTATTTTATGATATGTAAATCATGTCTCAATAAAATCATATTAATAATATATGAATCATATCACTAGTCATAAAGCCCAATAACTAAAAGCTACCCAATACCAATCAATAGTAAAATGAATAAACCATACTTCCATAATGGACTACAACAATGAAAGTGAATAATCTCTAACAAACACAACCTAGAAAAACCTCACATAATGTTGAGCAAAGAAGTCCTACCTAAGAGTGCATACTCTATTATTCCATTTACATGGAATCTAAAAAATGGCAAAACAGATTTGTGCTGTTCAAAGTCAGAATGGTGGTTATACTTGGGGGTAGTCCATCAGGTTCTATTTTTTGAGCTGGGTGATGATTACATAACTGAGCTTGCCTTGGGAATATTCACAAAGCTGTATATTTAATGATAAGTGTACTTTTGCATATCATGTATTGTGTATCTTAAAAGACTTTCAAAAATATCACCTGTAATCCTAGAAAGAAAATGAGCATTACCAAGTGTCCTTTAATCAAGTAAGGGTTAAATAAACTATAGGATATACATGTGTAGTAGCCAGTGTTGGGTGCCCATCAAGTATCTGTTTTACCCCTACCTCTTTCCTTAAACAATTAACCCCGCTCTGACCAGTGCAAGCTTAAGGCTTTCAAAGTACAGTTTGTGAACTCCTTCAAGAAGTTTGCAACGGCAAACCAACCAACCAAACAAACCTGTACTGGAATTTTGGTTTGGATTAGATTTCATGTGTAGATCAAAATGGGGAGAAATGACATCTTAACAATATCAAGCCCTCAAACCCATGATGGTACATCATTTGTTCCATTTATTCAAGCCTTTAATTTCTCTCAACAGTGTTTTGTGGTTTGAGGTCTTGTGAGATTTATCCCTAAGTAGTTCATATTTTTTGATCCTACTGGAAATGGTGTAATTTTTTCATTTTATAATGTCAATGTTTTGTTGAAATATATTGTTTGAAATATACTTGTTGCTAATATACAGAAAGACAATTGATTTTTCCATGTTCATCTTGTATCATGTGAGCTGGGATCAAGACACCAAGCAGCTTTTGCCTTCAACCTTTTTGGAACACTGCTTTGAGACCACCATGACATAAAAATGTCTACACTGAAAGACCAATGAGGAGAGGGAACAGCCCAACTGAGAAATAACAAATTTTTGTATTTTAAACCACTGAGTTTTTGGATAGTTTGTTATAAAGCAACAGATAACCTGAAAGAAGAGTTTAGGGAGAGTCACAGTAAAGAAAATAGGGTTCAGAAATTCTAAAAGAGGCAAAGTCACAACAAGAATCTGCCAATAAGAAACTAGTATACAAGCTGGGAGCTTAACTAGGATCAAAGTAGAATGTGTATAGGCAGAAGACACAACCACAGTTACCTCTAAAACAATTACTTGCACTGAATCTAAAGGGGTCTTTGCCTTTGCCTTGATGTACTTAGATCAATCTGGCTAGTTTTAATTCAGAGGAGCTTGACCCTTCTTGGACTTAAAAGGTCAAGGGGCATGATACCAGAGCCAATTCCTTTTTGTTAGAGCTTCTTGTCCACTCCTGCTTCAGTTTACTTCCACCAGGGCATTCTGCTGTACCTCCCAAGTGGTTATGGCAGGAATTGGATCTCAATATAAAATAATTACTATATGTCACAAAATAAACTAACAACTGTTGTCTGAGATAGTTTCTATATAAATTGAATCAAAATATGTGAACTGTTACAGAATTATTTCTTTCTTTGTAAGGGACAGAAAGACTTGTTTATCTGAATGATAAAATATCCCAAATTGAAGTGAGCTAATAAGCCCAGGTGCTTTCTAAGCCATGTCACAATCCACATATATGTGAGGTATATTCGTACTTCTCCTAGAAAACTAGAATGGAGTGGAAGAACCAAAGGAGGTCTAGATATTTGAACTAAAAATGGTTTTAAGGACCTAGGGCATTCCCAACAAGGAACCAGATGTCTGAGTAGATCATCCTCATACTGAGAGAAATAACATAGTTCTTGCAGCCTTAAGATAAAGGCCCAGAAAGTAGGATAGATGAAATGTTATGTGTACTGTCAGCCATTTGAGACATGAACATTACCGTAACAGTCAGAAACTCCAGTTTCTGAAACCTGATCAGGTGTATTTCTATAATTAGCTCTATTTGTTTCCCATAAATAATTAGTAAAGTCCATTTTGAAATATTCCAGTATCAGCAGTACTAAGAAGTGAAGGAAAGTGAGCCTCTCTTTTTTAAACTTCTATTTAAGCCAACTTCAGAAGAATATAATTTGTGAAAGCTTCAGTTAAAAGTGATCGTACATTGAGAGTGAAGACTGAAACTAAGTATATGCCTTTCTTAACCTAGTGAATCTCCTTCCAGAACACTTCTATTCAAAACCAGTAAGACTAAAAAACAACAACAACAACAACAACAACAACAAAAAACCCAGTAAGACTTTAACTAGGGAAACCAGGTTATCAGAAAGGAGACCCAAAATCTTTCAAGAAAGAATAGTGAAGACGATGTTCTGAGTAACTTCTCACATCATCCTTCTGTACAAAAACTAAATGGTAAAAATTAAAGTTAGATTTTTCTCAATGGAGTGGGAAAAACAGGTGGGAATGACTGTTCTATATTATTTAAGAATAACACAAATATTGTTTAAGGGTACTGGAAATGACAGGATAAGAAATAATCCAAGGTATTCTAACATAGGAAAAATGAAATATTCTGATGAAATCAAAACTATAAAAATTGTTAAAAGTAAATAAATTCTAATTTTTCAAAAAAAGAGGGGTGCCTGCCTTCGGCTCAGATGATGATCTCCGGGTCTTGGGGCTGAGCCCCACCACAGGCTCCCTGCTCAGCAGAGTCTTGCTTCTCCCTCACCTTCTGCCCCTCCCCCTGCTCATGCGCTCTCTTTCAAATAAACAAAACCTTAAAAAAAAAAAAAGGAACACAAAGCTATTATCTATAAATTATATCAATGAGAACAAAAACTGAGGATGTGATCCAGGAAAGAAATCAAACAAGCTAGTAATTTTAGTAGTAATTTCAGGAAATATGTTGATTATAAACTAAGTAAGCCAAATAGTCAAAGCTCTAAACAATCTAAGTAAATTCCCAGATCTGTTATGAACTTATTTGATGACTCCGTTTAGGCAATCTTTTCTAAACATTACTACCCCACCCATAACAAGAGTAACTAAAAACAGTAAAATGATTTTAAATAAAAGGTGAGACCCAGAGTCTAATACAATCAATTTTCAAGCACCCAGTGCTTTAAAATATTTTCTACAAATTCTATATCTGTTAAAAGGGGGGTGGGCTGTCATATAGCCAATTAAGTTAGGTAGTTACTGCATATTTTGGTGTTTATACTGCCTTTTTTTAAAAAAAGATTTCATTTATTTGTCAGAAATAGCAAGCATGCACAAACAGGGGGAATGGCAGGCAAAGGCAGAGGGAGAAGCAGGCTTCCTACCAAGCAAGGAGCCCAATGTGGGACTCGATCCCAGCACCCTGGGATCATGACCTGAGCCAAAAATAGAGGCAACTGACTGAGCCATCCAGGCGCCCCAGTATTTATATTGCTTATTACTCACAATTAAAATCTCTTAAGAGGTCCTGCAACAAATAAACTAGCACACTGATGACTCAAGCACTTACCACATTTGATTCTAATACTCACTATTCCATGAAACATGTGAAATTCACTTTAGTAAACATTAAGATATTATAGTCTCCCTTTTTATTTTTTTTAATTTTTTTAAAAGATTTTATTTGACAGAGAGAGAGAGTGAGTTCACAAGTAGGCAGAGAGGCAGGCAGAGAGAGGGGGGAAGCAGGTTCCCCGCTGAGCAGAAAGCCCGAGGCGGGGCTTGATCCCAGGACCCTGAGATCAGGACCCAAGCCAAAGGCAGAGGCTTTAACCTACTGAACCACCGAGGCGCCCTGTTATCAAAAATTTCCCTTTTTAAATAAGGCTTTATATTGTACAGTTTTAGGTGGAGGTTTGAAAGTGAAAGAAAATTAGTGGATAAAGTAACACTAGAATTACTAATAAACTACACTGAGGCAAACTATCGCTATACTTCATTACCATAAGAGTAGTATCAGTTGAAACGGAGAACAGAATGAAAACATAAAACCAAGTTAAAAGGACCCTAGTTCTAACTCTAGATCCATCCCTCAAAATTTCTGCTTACATTCTTGGAAGCTCCACTGTGATCATGCTATCCTCTGGCAGTGGTAAACTAAGCTTTCATGTTTCAAGTTTTCCCCTTTTTGCTTCTTCTGTGTGGGATGCTCTTCATCTGGCTATCTATTTGCATATTCAGATCTCGGCTCAAATGTCACCTTCTCAAAAGAGGTCTTCCCTTGACATCTTAACTTCATCAAACACTGTATCACATTATTTTATTTTATTTTTTTAAGATTTTATTTATTTATTTGAGAGAGAGAGAGAGAGAGAGAGAGAGAGAGAATGAGAGGGGAGAAGGTCAGAGGGAGAAGCAGACTTCCCGCAGAGCCGGGAGGAGTCCCGGGACTCCGGGATCATGACCCGAGCCGAAGGCAGTCGCCCAACCAACTGAGCCACCCAGGTGCCCTGTATCACATTATTTTTAATAAACTGTTTTATTGCAGTGATTTGATTATCAGCACAATCTAGTATCTAGAATGGTGCTGGACATACAGTGGAATGTTCAACAATTACTTGTTCAATGAATTAATAAACACTATTTTTGCGAATTTCCATTTGTTTTTATATATATCAGGATTAAATAAATATAGCAAGAACAGGGACCACTATTACTTCAATGTGAAGAATGAACATGCCACTTCACAACTTAATAATTTTAAAACGACAGCAAGTTGGTTTTTGTGTGTGCGCAAAACTAACTGTTCAAACATGTCAAAGGTTCTCCTTTTTGACAGAAGGAAAGTATCTAACTTCAAGTTGTTTGGGGTACATAAGAACAACCCTGAAAACAAAACAAAAATCCTGAAACATCTTGTCAATATTCACGAAACAGAGAGCTAGTCATACCTCTACAAAATATCAAAACCTGTTCAAAGTTTTGGAAAAACCTCAACCTCTGAAACAAGTATAAGTTACTTCAGCTAAAATTCAGCAGACTTAACATGAAAACTATTCCTGAGTAACAGAACAACTTTCTGAGAAGTAACAAGAAAAAGGGAAAGAGCTGAAGTGAATTCTAAATATTACAGAGCACAGGGAAAAGTGACCATCACAGCCTCCATTTCTTTATTCCCTGATCCAGTTGTTTAAATGTATTTAAGAATCAGTTCTTATGTACCTATATACTATTCAAAGTTGAACAGCTACCATAATAGATAAACCAAAAGAGATGAAGATGGGAGTTGGAGAGTACTTTTTCAAAATTTTACAAACAGCTACTTTTTACCGTGTTCCCTGGATTCCAGGTAGTGAATTATTTGCAATAAAAGGCAGAACTTGAATTCAAATCCTGAGTTCTAACTCTAGATCCAGAGCATTTAACGAGTGAATTAGAGTGGGACTGATTTTGAGACTGACGTTACCCAGAATGCAGTTTTAATCTTGCCACAGCTGCACAACTATGTAACAAGCCAACTTTTCTGGTTTAAGACATCTACACAAAGAGCAATTAATTTATCTCCACCAGGGATTCAAAATTTCCACCACATCCTCCAAGTTCTCCTCAAAGCAACCCAAATAGTTTCTTTACATGCCCTTTAACGCATAAAGTAATTTTAGCTTGATAAAGACAGGTTGTGGGTTTTGTCCTTTGTTTTAATAAAAATTGCTCTGGTACTTGATTGCGCTTGTCTCTACATTTCTATCACATAACATTTCAAAATGATCTCCGTATAAGGAGCACAAGACCTTCCATTATTGGTAGACATATTCTATTTTTCAAGCAACAGCAGCAACAATACCGAGAATTTGCTAGACAGATCAGTCAGGCAAAGTTTTTTCACAGGAAAAATTTGCCTAGAACAAATACTTCTGCCTGGTAAACTATGAAATACTAGCCTCAGATTCTAAAATTCAGAGAAAAAAAGAAACCTGATCACTGATAGCTTATTATTTACAAAGCAGCCACCAATTCAAGTTATTGGTTCCTAACCACATTATCGTTATTCTAAGTAGCATAAAATCCAGGTTTTAAACTTGACTTATACATGTTGTATATGTTACATATCCTCAAAGCATTCTTTGTGAAGGGAAAAATCTTAACTTTTTTATATATAAACACATGCACATATATAATAACTTGACCAACCCTCAGTTATTAAGTAGATTTCTGTCAGACATAATAAATAAAATACACTTAGGAGTTTATCCAAGTTTTAAGAAGGATGTTGCATATTTGAATTTAACATTAAGAAATGTAGCCAATAACTACAAAAATATAGCATTTCTTATACAAATATATTTTATATTAATAATGAATGAGGTCCAGCATATTAGGGGCGATTTTAATGACCCCAATCTGCAAAGCCAGAATGAAATCTTTTATTTTTTTTAAAGATTTTATTTATTTATTTGACAGAGAGACAGACAGAGAGATCACAAGCAGGCAGAGAGGCAGGTATTGAGAGGGAGGGGGAAGCAGTCTCCCCACTGAGCAGAGAGCCCGATGCGGGGCTCGATTCCAGGACCCTGAGATCAGGACCTGAGCCGAAGGCAGAGGCTTTTAACCCACTGAGCCACCCAGGCGCCTCCTCCCTCAAAGAATGAAATGTTTTTAAAGAAGTGTTTAAAAAGAAAACGGTGGACATTAGCTTTCCTTTGTAATCCAAATAAGCAGAAGACTACATTTAATACATATATTTGGTTTGGTAAAACTCTTTAAAGAGAAACGACCAAATGATCCCATTTAATTATTCACCAGGCTGAAATCTTACAACACTTTCTGCATTCTTCAAACTGCATTTATAATTTGTGTCTCTACCAGTACCCCAAGATTTTGTCTAAGTTTTACTCTCTATGTTGTATATCATTCCTCTCCTACTTTATTAAAAATGCAAGTAGCTAAAATTATAACATAATTATAATAACAAATTATAATAAATTGACATTAAATAATCTGATTTCCCATCACAAGGTTTCCAAATAATGCCAAAATGTTTCACCAGTCCAAACCTATTAGCTAAACAGGTTCTAACTATTCCAATTTTTTTTTTTTTACTAAATGAAGGTCACTTTTAAATGGGAACGATCTGAATTACCAGGCTGAAGCTTATTCTATTTCCTATCAGATCATAAAATAATCAGTGTTAATACACATGATAGATTAAGAATGACCAAGTCTTACCTTTGTCAGTTGTTACTTTGTCTACACATCTGAAAGAAATGAGAACCAAATATTAAATGAACAATCTTGCACGCATTCCTAAAACACAGATACTATCTCTTTCAGGTTCATCTTCAGAGTGATGCAGAAATTTAGTGTGGTCAAGAGAACTTTCTGCAGTGATAAATATATTCTGTATCTGCGCCGTTGAATATGATAGTCATGTGTGGATATTGAGTGCCTGAAACAGCTTGTGTGTAATTGAGGAAGTGAATTTTTACTTTTAATTAACATAAATTTAAATAGATATCATGCAGCTATCATATCTGTCAGCATACAGCTAGAGTATCATTCAAAAAGTTTTTAACTGTAAAAAAACTAATACAAAGAAAATATTGCTGATTTTGTTTTATTAAGTGGTTATATAAGAAAGTATCCTTGGTTTACCAAATGCAGTAACTAGGGGTGAAATAATGTTTGAGATTTTCTCTAAAATACTTTAGAAAAAAAAAAGAGGGACAGGGAGATAAAGGTAATAAGCACGGCAAAATCTTGATAACTGTTAAATCTAGTGGTAAATACTGGGCATGGGCATTTCATTGCACTATTTTTTTTACTCTGTCTATACTTGACAATTTTCATAATAAAAATTTAATGAAACTAACAGAAAACCCCAAATTATTCATTTGTTATACCCAAGTCAAAATCTTTCTACAAAGGCATTAGACTGGACCTCAGAAATTAATATACTTTACAAATTAGCAACAGTAAAGACTATAATGTGTTAGAAACTGTTAAAAAATGTTGCTGTCATGTTTTTAATTTGGTAACATTTCTTTCATTCATAACTGTTAAGATCAGTATAATGAACCTCCACCCTGGAGCCATTACCCAAATTCAAAATTCCACAGGTCTTGGATCTTTACTATAAAGATGTTACATGGTATATCAAGCTGGTACAAAGTTTTTTTTTTTTTTTGTTTTGAAACTAAACGTGATGTCAATGAGGTCTGTTATGTTACAAAAGAATATCCAAATAAATAGATAGGCAATGTACTACAAATTCTGTTCTCTTTAGAAAGAACAGCTGTCATTTTCTCATCCCACTTTTTTAAACGCTGGGAATTACTTTATTTTAAATTATATCATCAATGTTCCAATTAATAATTAACATAAGACAATCATACTAACTCTATAGAGAAGTACAGATGTGATACCTAAATTCTGAAACATCACATAATAAACTTCCCTCCGAACCTTTTGAAATGGGAAGATGTTTCTATTACCATACTGATTTCCCTGGGAGGAAAACTAAGAATTTTAAACTTACACAAATGGAACGTTCTCCAAAGAGCCACAAAAGCTGTTTCAATTCAGAATATTACTGCCTTTTCATTCTCACTATCCATGACATTCACCTTTTCCTTACGAAATGATATACCAAGAAAGGGTCACTTGAAGGTTTACTACTATTTTACCTTAAGCAAGAAAATAAAGCAAAAAGAAATTCCATATCCCAGAAAATAGAGCAATATTTGTTTCCTTCATTTGGAGCCCCCCTGAACCTGTAGGAGTACCTCTAAGACTACGTAGTTTTAGCCAATAGGGTTACTCAATAGCTAAATTAGAAATTTAAAAAAGTATTTACCGCAGTTCTATGAAATGCATTGGATATGAAATGCAGAGAACTTATTATCATGGTAGAATGAAAAGAAGCCTTTTTGCAATTTAATCTAGTCTTAGTTTAACAAATAGTTTCCATATTAGCAGAAAGCATGGGTGTTTTAACTTTATGAATCAGAAAAATTGGTACTATATATATTTAAAATTAGACATGTATATAAACATCTGCATTTAAAATTTAAGAATCGAACTCTGGAGTTTATGGACCAAAATACAGCAAATGATGAGCCTAATTCTTAAGTAGTACTGATATATATAAACTCTCTTCAAATTTGGTTTATCTTTCCTTATAACTGGCTTTAAGTTTTATTTTAAAATGATTTTAGCATTTAACTTTATGCCTTTCTCTTGAGCAAATTCACTAATTATTTCCTTTCACAAGGATTTCCTGCTCTTTTCATTAACTTGAATGTTTCGAAGCAAATGAAAACTGTTATAAACATAAATAAATATAAAACTGTAACCTAATTATCATTTATACACATTTATGCTCGTAACAAATCATAAATTACCAGTTATAGATGAAGACACAAATTTAAAGAGCTTACGTGACTTGCCTGAGATCACTTATTGAGTAGCAGAAAGCTGAAACCAGAAACTTTCTGACTATATAGTCCAATGCTTTTTCTACTACACTACTTTGCCTTCTAGCAGAAAAAGAGGTTTCGATCAATACAAATCTCTGTATTTTGATCTTTTAAACTACTGTACATTTTGCTGTCTCTTCAATCAAGAGAAACAAATGTATGCAAAACAGCTATTACTGAGAATTTATAGGAGGAAATGGTGGGATATGGTAAAAGAACCTGAACAGAAAAGGTAATTAAGATACCTCACATGTTAAAAAAAAAAAAAAGATACCTCACATGTTGTTAGGAAAATAGAGGTCAGAAGGTACTTGACCAGGATTCAGTAAACTGATACTCAAAATGTCATGAAATGTCTTAAACGATTAATTAAATTTCTTAATTAGTTTTAAAGTTTACTTTATCACTTTGAAAATCTGTAAACCATGGGTACACGTTTGACAAACCTCCACTAATCAATGCATCTTTCCCTCATACTGCAAGGTCCTTGAAGACAAGGGCCATGTCTCATTTACCTTTATGAATACCCCTATCACAGCAAAGTACCAGGCCCAGGTACTGCTCAGTTATGATTTACCTAGCTGAAATGCTTTAGAACTCCTTTGATTTCCAGGGCATGCAGTAAATTGAAAACGTGTAACAAATTATCACTATGAAAATTTATTTCAACAATCTGATCAAAACTGTAACTTAAAATACATAATCGGGAGACAGTTCTGAGGCTAAGAGAAGGTAAAAGAACACTACTATCTTTTATGATATAGGATATGAGAGGGAGGGACACTAAGAACTAAGACTCATCACTGTCTTTCTCACCACAGGGAATAACATGAAGAAAAAACTGAAGGGATTGAATTAAGTTATCTTCATCCAAGTTCTACTGTTTTAACATTTATATTGTGGAAATAAAGACTGGCAAGTGCTTTTTGCCAAGGGTTAGTGGAAAAAAAACAAAAACAAAAACTATGAGGTGGATAAAACTACTTCACTAGTGGTCATTATCTTAAGATATCATTTCTGCAGTGGTAGAACAGTGGGAGGGAAATGCAGCAAGGAAATCTAGGTGTATTTTACTCTCAAATGGGTAGGTGAGGATGGAAGGGTATTTAAAAAATATATTATTAAGTTATTAACCTTCCCAGGTATGGTAATAGAAATATATGAAAAAATTTCAATTCTGCAGAGTTTACATAAAAATCACTACACACCACTTATACCTCCATCATTCCATCACAACGCAAAACAGTAATTTTTAACAAATATTGTATGTATTATGTACCAGGCTTTGTGTTAAGTGCTTCACATGCTATACTTAATTCTCCCTAATTCATCTATCTCATAAGGATTAAAATTATTTCCTACAGATAATGAAACTAAGGCATATGCAGTTTAACAAATTTGTTCAAGGAATTTAATTCAAGTAAGGGTAATGACAGCTCTTTTCAAACTGGTAAAATGAAATATAGAATTTAAAATTTTTGTGACTGAAATTCATCTATAGCAATTAAGAGTCCTAATTGCAGCCAAGTGATTTGTAAGTACAGATCTGTGTTGTCCACAGAACTGTAGTTACACAATAAATTCTCTAAATTATGTTACCTTAAATAACATTCAAAAATTTGAAGCGCATCTAATACTGCAACATTATACCTTTTAATTTTTCTCTGTGAGAAGCTTCTAAGGCAAGCAAGCAAGTCACCGACTTAATTCTTTATTTTGGAACAGGTGTGTTTCAAGTTTTAAATTTGGTATAAGCCAAATCCTGCCATAATCTCTATGGGAGGGGGCACTTAAAACTGATTCTCTCACTTTAATTTCTCCTTTTATCAAGGTTTTTTCACTTGAAAGTCAAAAGACACAAATGATGTTTTCAGTAACGAATTCAGTGACTAATGGGATTAATTTCTACAATTTACAAACACATTCATTTCATTCAGTATTTTCCACACAGAACATTTTAATACTAACAATATAAAATATGTATGTTCTTGGTCCCTCCATTATCTCTAAGTAATTCCTTTCAGAGTAGTCTAATTTTTAAGGACGAAGTTCCTACATTAAAACACAAGCAGACAAGCAAAAACTAAAAAAACAAAAAAAGCAACCCACAAAAAAACCCCTACTAAAAATTACCCTGCTAGTCTTGTTGTATGAAAGACTGGCAGAGCCACGTTTTACCCTAAGTACCAGATTTGTAAAACAAGTGAAACGTGATATGAAAATTTAGCAGAGTGGAAAAAGCTACAAGAAGCTATCGGTACAACTGCCTCTTGGGCTAATTAATGGGAGACACGGACGGACACACACACACACACACACACACACACACACACACACTTTTGAAGGCGAAGATTGTGCTGTTGATTTCCTAATGGGGATGTGATGTAATACTGGAGAGCCGCCGAACGAGGGGGACAGGCTGACAAAGGGAGTGCGGATGCCAGAGTGCGGGCGAAGCCTGCGGCGGCAGGGGACGGGAGGGTCACTGAGGAGCGAAAGAGGTGTATCCCACAAAGGACGACTTCAGGGAGAGGGGAAGTGGCCCCACGGACAGAAGACAGGGGGGAGGGCCAAAGAGCAGCAGTAAGACAGCTAGCAGGGGAGCCGTGTGACATCTGGCGTGCGAGCCGGCAGGGGGCAGAGCAGGCAGGATGTCACGTGGAGTGGGCGCTACGGGAGCCGAGAGGATTGCGTGCGGACAGAGGGGGGTCTTTCCCACCGCCTGAAAGACTGCGTTACTCACAGGAGTCGCGGACTCTTCTTGCCCTGAACTGGAGACGGGGGCTTCGCGGCCTGGGACTGCTGCCCTGGGGCGTCGGGAGGCCTGGCGCTGGGGCTGCTCCTCCGCCGGCGGGGATACTCGGCCTTCCTCCGGCGAGACACAGCGGCGGCGGCGGCGGCCGCAGCGGCCCGGCCTCGGTCCCGACCTCCCCTCAGCACGCGGCTGCTAGTGGTCCCCGCAGGCGCCGCCGCCGCCGCCCCCTCAGGGGGCTGTTGTTGAGGCTCCTCTGGAGCCGCCTTGGCCGCCGCTTCTCCCCCTTCCTGGTCCTGCTGCTCCGGGGGTCTCGGCTCTTCCGTCTCCCCCGGCATCGGGGCTCGTCCGTCCCCCACCCCCTCGTCCCAGGCGGCGGAGGCGGAGGCGGCGGCCGCCGCTGCGCTGCTCCCCCCGCCCCCTTTGCCTCCCGGAGCGTCCGGCTCAATCTCACTCTGCGCTCCTCTTTCCCCCCCCTCCCCTCCGCCCGGCTCCGAGGGCGCCCCCCCCCGCCCCCTGCCACTCAAGGCCCGCTACCGCTGGTGGCGCGCGCGCGCCCGCCACAGACGTCCAGCGGACCAATCGGAGAGGAGGGACGGCTTCTTCGCCCTGCCCCTCGTGGTCTCGCACGCAGCGACGTCCCGGGTTCCCTCCCCCACTCCTCCCTTCAACCAATCAGGAAACGGCTCTAAGGGAGCGCGCGAGGTTTCCTTCCCCGCGCACCCGTTCTCACCGTTAAACGGCTGCGTCTCGCGACAATCCTAAAGTGACCTTCCTCCACCCCCACCCCCCCGCGCCACGAGCTCAACGCGCGCTAGGGGCAGTGGGAGGAGCAGGTCCCGCGAGGAGATTGGTGGGAGGAAAACGCACCTTTTTCCCCGCCTCGCGCGCACCCTGGACTGGCTGCGCGCGCACTTGTCTCCCTAAGGAGCCGCTAATGCCACAGGGTTCTTTCTATCCTTCTTCCTTAAGCCGCGGAAGGAGCTTTGGCGTTCTTCTGCCTCCACCCCGATCCCACTTTCCTGTGTGTGGCCTTTCTGTCCCCAGCGCCGCCAGGTCTTGCGGGAAGAAGGGGGAAATATTTTGAGTTGTCGCTTCTCCTTTAAGAAAAAAAACCCCGTCGACTGCCGGATGAAAGTGTCTGAAAAAATGGCGGCCGTAGAACAGAGGCGGGGTCGTGAGGGCAAGGAGGACCCGCCTCTTGGCGCATGCGCAGGGTTAACTTTTGTCAAAAGGCATCTTGGGAGATGAAGTCCCAAATAGCCTAAGCTTTAGGAAAAAAAGATGAGGAGACGAAGCGGAGAGGATGCTGGGAGGTTTTTGACTGATGCACGATGGGAAAGGTAGTTTACCTTTTCTGCAGTCGGCGTTTGCCTTTAGGGAGGTAGCGTTTCCGGGTTTGGCCGGGACACCCGCTCAGATCCGAGCAGAAATGGCGAACCAGTTGGTGGTCGGGATAGCTCGGGATGGTTTTTCCGACTTTTTAAGTTGGTGTTGGCGAAACGTTTCTTGGGTGGCCACGTCAGTAGCCCTTAGTTCGGGTTGGTTACTTCGCATCTGTTAACGTTCATGCCTGCAGTATTCGCCTCGTCATCCTGTGACTCACTAACCTGTGAGCTCCTGGGGGTCAGGGACTGAATCTGGATCTGTCAGGTGCTCGGGGCGTAGCACAATTCATTCCCACCACTCATTCGGTTCTTAATAAAAGTCTGGAAAGAATTGTAGAGTTGCTATTCTACTAAATGTTTTAGGTGCCAAGGAGCTGGCGTCGGCTGCTTAACTTGGCTGTGGTCCCTGGGCTGCAGGGAAAGAGGAAGGGGGAAGGGTTCTTAGCGTGATTCTGTGACCTACTCACAGAAACCGAAGGCTTCCTTTGTGCTCCCTGCTTCGAAGCCGCTTGGCTTCTGTGGTTTTGAATGTTTCTGCTGCACAGGAAGCACAGTCAGAATAGTAGCTTTGTCAGAAATTACTTTTCTGCCCAATAGCGCGTGCAACTAAATTATCCTAATGCGTCAAATGGCAGTTTCCATTTGTTTTCCAACTTGCATTCAGTGACAGCAGTGGGTCTCCAGCATTCCTTTCTTCCTTCCTTTCATGCGCTATAATCAAGGAGTGGTTTGAAAGAACGGTTCTTACCCCAGGAAAATAAAGCATCTAGGGATAACAACCCCCCCCCCCCCAACACACACACTCACAGAAAGCGAATGGAAACAAGATCTCGGGATCCAATTCTAAATTTCACATTAATCATTCATTTAAACTGCAGGTAGAGTCTAATATTTGCAAGCCAAGGGCTGAAGTGCATTTTTCCTTTGAGTGTTTTGGCTTAGTTACCACCACAGATTAGGCACATGGCATTTCAGTTGTAAAAACTATTATGGGTATGTGGATGGGAATTTTTTCAAACCCATTAGGATTTTTGAAACGGACTTTTGGAACAGCACTGACATCCAATGGCTGCTCAAAGTAATGCAGAGCAGGAATCTCCTTTTTATTGAAAACAACAACAGCAACAACTTAGCATCACAATGGAATGCAAGGATGAATGATTCCTTTACATCACCCTAAAAAAAGACCATGTATTGCAAAAGAAAGATCACAGGGATTGAAACTAAATCTGGATTATAGTAAATAGTAAAGCTACCTGTAATTCTGTTATCTTTAGCAAGTTACCATTCCTTGAATCTCTTTCACCACTGGTAAAAATGGAGATAATATTATGTTTCACAGAGCCATAATTATAGTTCTTTTTTTTTTTTTTTTATTCATTTGAGAGACAGAGAAAGTGAGAGAGAGCATGGGAGGAAAGAAGGTTAGAGGGAGAAGCAGACTCCCCGTGGAGCCGGGAGCCCGATGTGGGACTCGATCCCGGAACTCAAGGATCATGACCTGAGCCGAAGGCAGTCGCCCAACCAACTGAGCCACCCAGGCGCCCCATAATTATAGTTCTTTACATATTGCTTTCTCATAGTAGGCCTTTTGTAAGTGTTTTCTTTCATTCAAGGTGAATAAAATCACAGTGGTAAAAAAGGTGAAGGAAAGTTAATCTCAGAGTCCCTTTTCAGAGAAACTGCTATTAGGCAGCATAACGAGGCAGAAATTATCCTTCCCTGAGACATCTGCAGCTAAACACCTTATGTCTTGTCTTCCAGTTTCATTCTTCATGATCACTATAATTTTTCGTATGTTGGACCACAGAAATAAACAATAGCCCTGAAAATCCCAATGTGACTGCTACTCTGCCCTGCTTTTAATGGATTTACAGTTTATTCAGGAAAGCAGGTAAGCATAATTTCTGGATCATTAAGTAAATAGAGACAGGAAAATGAATTGGGTGTTGGTTAACTCTAATGGAAATTTTATGAAGGAAACCACTTCCATGGTCATCACTTTTATACACATACACACACACTCACATTCACACACAGCAGGTTTTCTGATGCACAGTCACAGTGGGATACCCACACTGGGGAAAAACACAAGTGCAAGGGGGTTATCCCATGAATTCCAGATGAATCCTGGTGCATAGTAGGTGCTCAATTTTTTCAAAGTTAATTTTGTATCTTTCTCACCCTTGCCAATGCACTAACAGAACTCAAATCCTACTACCCACCTTTCTATGTCCCATTTCAAAAAAAAAAAAAGAAGAAGAACGAAAGAAAGAAAGAAAAAAAAAAGAAACTCACCAAATCAAAAGAGAGGAAGTGCTAAGCAAATACAGGAACCAAAAAGGGTTATAGAGGCTGCTTCACACTGTCTCATTCAGTTCCTTTGCGGTCCTCTTCAGCACATGCTAAAGGAGTTCCTCACAACCTGTGGGACCAGAGCATCTTGGGTGTGTGACAATGGAAGAGTTGGGTGAGTGAGGACCTTCTCAGAGGAGAAACTCTGAGGGAATGAAGACTTGGCTGCCATCTCTGCGGTGGGGTGTACTTCTAGTTAGAAGGAGGGTGGTGCTGGAAGATTATTTCCACTTCTCTCATGACCTCAGTCCAACCAAGAGTGAAGCATGAGGAACTATGATTGGTTTGGGGAACTATAGGTTCACTCTTCTCAGTGGCCCAGATAGGCTGAAAGTTTAATGCTCACCCGATAAACTGTGCACAAATACTTTTAGACCGAATTGTGATTGAGGTTGTCATTTTATTATGAGTATTTGCCCCTTGGGGGCTGTTGGAGGTCATAGCGTGGTCATACAGTTGGCACCAGCAGATTTGTGATTTAGGAAGAAAAAAAAAAGGAAAAGGGAGAGGGAATAAAGGGGGGTGTTATAAGGAAAAGAAATGGAATAGAAGAACAAGAATGAGGCATCTGTAAACGTTGGAGCAAGGCCAGGCTGGTTTGATTTGTTCCATGGTTTAGTATTAAATCAAGAAGAATTAGTGCTAAAACTCCAGCAATTCTGTTGCTAAGCTTTTTATTCAGAGGACTTCTGAAGGAAAAGATTACTGTGGCCTGCAAATATGATACTCTTTCCATTTCAAACAATTAAAACCAGCCGTGAAACAATTGGCCACATTGCCCAGACAGATCCCTGATTCCCAATCTTTGGAGTAATGGAAGGTTTGTCATTCTTGGGATTCATTCCTTATCCTTTGCTTACTTTTGTTGCTGGCATCCTTACTAACACTGAGTCACTAACCTTTTACTCAATTTCCAAGCTGTATTAATTCCACAATGTTCTGGGTTTTTGTATGTTTGGGGTACATCAAAAGTGTGAACAACAACAAAAAACGTATCTTGCATGTTGTCTTGGTGTTGTTGTTAATGGTTTGCAGTGTAATTTGAGAACTAGAGGAGCAGAGAGGAAGATAGGCAAATTACAGGAGGGAAGCGATGTTAATGAAGAGGGAAAAGTGGTATTTAATTAATATTGAACTGTTTTGGAGGTAAAGTCTGTTTTGACTTTGGGGTAGAAAGTGTTCAGGACTTGGAGCAGAATACAGTTTCTTAACTCGGTGTGAGAGTAGGGAAAGTTCACACTTCTGCCCGAGTTCAAAGTCCAGCTCACTAGAATCTAGCCCTTCTTTCTTTTTTTTTTTTTTTTTTTTTAAGATTTATTT
>CM052815.1:9472580-9558089 GCA_028533885.1 Nasua narica
TTTATTTATTAGAGAGCGAGAGACTGAGAATGAGAGGGGAGAAAGTCAGAGGGAGAAGCAGACTTCCCGCAGAGCCGGGAGTCCGATATGGGACTCGATCCCGGGACTCCGGGATCATGACCTGAGCCAAAGGCAGTTGCTCAACCAACTGAGCCACCCAGGCGCCCTAGCCCTTCTTTCTTATTTTAGCAATACCTAATGGCTTTCCTGCAGGTAATTCAAAAGGGACGTAATACCTCTTTAGTGACTTTAACTGAAACTTGACGTTTTAACATATATTAATCGTGTTCGTGTCTGAAGCAACTCTCTGAAATAAGTATTACCCGCTTTTTTTTTTCCCCCAACGAGATAACTAAAAAAATAACAAATGTGTTCAACATCACTCTCAGGAGCCCCGACACCAGAACTGATTAAGCTACAAGTCATTCTCCTCTTTTAGCAGTGCGTTGGCCTAGGTGTTCCAACAAATAGAACAATCCAGATAATTAAAAAATTAAAAATTAGATGTGCACAGTTTTGTACTACTTGAGCAGGATGAATGGTAGAGAAATCTGGTCCAGAAATGTAGAAAGTACCAAGCCACCTGGAAGGTAACGTTCAAGTGATCTGTCTTTGTTCAGATTGTGAGCAGCTCAGTAACTACCCAGACGTAGGGTGGGGCTTTCTTCCTGCTGCAGAGAAATAGGGTGCAAGACAGGTCAGCAAAGGCAGGCGGAAATTTCCTCTTTGTAGTACTTCCTCCAACATTGATGGTTTGTTTCTGCCCAGCAGATTTTACTCTAAACTTTCATTACTGGGCCCTGCTAGATAAAGGGGAACCAGGAGCAGATTCTGGCTCTGAATGAAATCATTCCAATCCAGTGAGATCCCCCAACAGACCTCACTTTATCCCTTTATGATACTGTTGATGTTATCGGATTTCTGCAGATGAAGAGCTATAGGGAAGGACTACAGAATTTTCCATCTAAAACCGCCCCCCACCCCTCATAATCCCACATTTGTCATACTGAAATTAGTCATCTGCAAATTGCGGAATCTGGCAGAAGGCAAAATAATCTTGGGTGTTGGTGTTATGTGGACTCATAACAGTCCACATAAAAGAAACAGGAAGAGAAAGCCTTGTTGACTCATGACCCAGAGTGGAGGGAGTTTCACTAACTTTGGTTCACTGGTCCTTCTAAGGGTAACCTTCTCCTCTTAGAGATATGGTTTGCTTCTCTTACAGGGAGTCTCCCTTCTCCCCTAATCTTTACTATAACTGTCTTTTTATTTTGAATCCAAGAAAATCCATGACTTCTGGTTGGAGCAAAGCTTAGAAAATAGAAAAGGACTATATCTTAATAGAGGAGTACAGAACAAAAATTTGGAACCCGGAAGTTTGGCATTCAATCTGGCTAGTAAAGTTATGAGAAAATAAGTTTTTCTTTCTCTTTATTTTTTTTTAAAGATTTTTATTATTTATTCATGAGAGACCGAGAGACAGAGAGGTAGAGGCAGAGGAGAAGCAGGCTCCTCACTGAGCAGGGAGCCCAATGCGGGACTCGATCTCAGGACCCTGGGATCATGACCTGAGCCGAAGGCAGATGCTTAACCATCTGAGCCACCCAGGCGCCCTTTCTCTCTCTTTCTACATTAGTTTTTTTCTTTTCTTTTTTCATTCTTTTTAAAAACCTCTCATTATGAGGAATTTCAAAATACACAAAAGTGAAGAAAATAGTTTAATGAGATCTATATACCCATTAATCAGCTTAAACAATCATCAATTCTTGGCCAATCTTATTTCGTTAATACACCCACCCATTCCTTTTACTCCTGGATTATTTTAAAGCAATATCAGATATGTCAGGCTCATTGATAAATATTTCCTTATAGCCCTTCATTTGCAGAAATCAAATAATGTCAAGTAATACATTCCACTGTTTGGCAAACTTTTAAAAATCATGACCTGTGGTAAAAAATCCACCAGAGATTCACTAATGGGTCTCAACCCACAATTTGAAAAAATTTGTAATAGAATTACTTGATTGTGTAGATGAGGAAACAGCTTCAGAGAAGAGCATATCATGCCATGATCCTGAGAATCCACATGAAGATGGGGACTGGAATTTTTAACATGAAGTTAGTACAGGGGCTGGGATCAGATAGCCCAGGATCAGACAGGATCTGCATCAGTAACAGTGTGACACTACTTTTTTCTTTCTCTTTTTCTTTTCTTTTTTTTAGAGAAAGAGGATGGGTAGGGGCAGAGGAAGGGGGAGAGAGAGAATCTTAAGCAGGCTCCATGGGGCTTGGTCTCACAACCCTGAAATCATGATCTGAGTTGAAATCAAGAGTTGGATGCTTAGCCAACTGAGCCACCCAGGTGCCCCAGTCTCTTTGTTGATCTAAGATGAGGACAATAATATCATCTGCCTTAAAGCATTAGGGTAACTAAATGAAATATAGAAATTCCTGAGCATAGTGCTTGTAAAAATTTTTTATGAATTATTATTAATTTCATTGTGACAGAAAAGTGGTAGTTTGATACTTGTAAAGTGCATTGGTTTTTTCCAAGAAAACTACAGAAGAAACAAATCTCAAGATTTGGATTGCAACATCATCTTGCTTGATTTTGCAATATCTATTTTCTCCTTGATCCCCCTCTTCTTCTTTTTTTTTTTTTTTTACCCTATATGCCCTAAAAGACAGAATATTTCTACTTTGTTTTAAAAATTTTGTTCCGTGGTTGAGATATAAGAAAACAATAATCAGGGTTAAGAATAGGAATTACTGTCTTGGTACATTTAGAAAAATTGTAATTATACTTTTCTGATAGGAAAAATGTATGGGATTTACTTTTTTTAAAATTAGGGATCTTTATGGGCAACCCACCCTAAATGAATGATAAAAATTAATACCCCACAATATAAGAAGTCAAATGCTTGAGTGATGCTCTGAAATCGGATGCAACCATAGGAAATAGGTCACAGTATGTGAAGGCATTAAACAACCTCTGGGAGAATAGACCACATTCTTGAAGTAAAATAAGGAGTAAGGGAAGATATTTGAAGATAGTCTTAACCCAAGAGAGAAGAAGGAGGTAAATGGTAATGGTAATTGGAGAAGGAGGTACATGTCACAGAGGTGACATATAAGGGGGAAATCATCCCAGAAGAAGAGTCATCGCATGTTCTGTATTATGATTCTCTTGTGTCTTATGATATAGATGCCTTGTTGGAGGAACTGGAGCGCTCCACCCTCCAGGACAGTGATGAATCCTCCAGCCCAGCTCCTCTTCCTCTGGATCAGCGCTCCAGAAAGGACAGTAACCTTGCTGAGACTTCAGAGACCCTTTCTGTTCAGAATGATACAAGTCCCTTGCCGGTAACTTTTCATTTATTGGAGTACCTTGAATATACATAGTTTGAGTGCCTTTCTGAAAATTAATTGTATCTTACAGAAAATGATGTGAAAGGAGAATCATGTATCCAGGAAAGAGAAAGAAAAATCCCTCTATGAGAACTTGAAGGTGGTTGTTTTTGGAAAGGATGAGGATTCAGAAAATCACCATAGAAGAATAAGTCTTTGAGAACTGAATTTTTTTCTAATGAGGGCACGATAACATAGTATTCCGTTTACTCAGAATATTCTGGTATGACTTTTTGGGTATCAGAGCTGCATGTTGCAGTTTGACTGGAATGGCATGCACCAAGGACCGGGGGTCACCTGAGTGAGGCCAAATGGCAGCTCAGACAAGTCTTTTCAGCATGACTTTTTAAGGTCACAACTTTCCAGGTCTTATTTTCTATTGAATGTATTAGGAAACTCAATTATTAGTATACCTACAGATGATGATGCTCTAGGAAACCAACACAAACAAGCTAAACTCATAAGAAATGGTATATAAAAAAAACCCCAGAAATCCAATTTATTAATTTCTGGCTAGAATCAAAATCATTCAAGTAGAACAGAGAATAGTATTTGCTGATACATATCTTCCCTTCCCATTGGTAAGTCTACATGAATCTACTTTATAATTAGGAAGTTGCTTGATGAGAATGGAATTAGTTTAAGAGGAATTAAGTAGATACTCTTAGTTTGTGGTGTTTTTGAACTACAATATTCTGATTCATCCTTGTACACTTGGTATGAAATCACAGGTTGCATGGACCCGAAGTTTGAGCCTGTGTTTCATTCTCCCTTTAACTGTTCTTCCCTCCAGCTACATATATATAGTTTTAAGGATGTACATTTATTTCTCTCCTAGGAAGCTATTGTCTTTTCTCCTCAGTGCAAGATCATAGCCACAGGCCCTTAGCTGGTTTAGTACACTTGCCCCCTGCATTTTATTTTCAGAATAGCAGCCAGAGTGATCCCGTAAAACTTAGATCATGTCATTCCACTACTCAGAACCCCACTGTGAATTTCCATCTCCATTTGAAGTAAAACCCATGGTTTTTGTGCTGACCTTAGTGGAGTGACTATGTCTTGGTTCACTTGGAAGAGCTCTGGGCTTTTGCTTGTTTTCTCAACATTCTATTATTGGCTTTGCCATTTACCCTAGATTTCCCTTATTTTATGAAGTTTTCTTATTAGTAGTCCCACTAATGTAAACCAGCATGGATTGATAGACCTCTATTTGGTTCTTCTGGCTTCTTCCAATGTCTCAGCTAGTAGCATGTGAAATATATTCAGTGAACAGAGTTCTAACTTTATTATGGCTCAATCCAAAAGATGGCTAATGATAACTCATCTCTTCTTTCCCTGATCCTGTTCAGACAAATCCTAACCGGTAAGCACCCTTTCAGGGATAATATGCAGGGTGCTGGTTGTTAAAGCTAAGAGCTTAAGCACAATCAGTTAGGAACAACCAACTCCTCTGGTCTTCGGTGGTGGCAAGAAAACTTTTTAGGCTTTTCCCCTAGCTGGCCACTTGGTATACCACCACTCATGCTCCTGAGGTGCATGGAGCCTCCTCAGGGTCAGAAAAAAATTTGGGAAACTGTGGCTTAATGTCATACAAATTGTGTTTAGGAAATAGAGGCTAAGCATTCTTGTTGTTGAGTGTAGCATAATCCAAATGTTCTCAGTAAAGCAGTAGCTATTTACTTTATTATTTGGCAATGCATTTATTTTTGCGGTAGATGCTTTTAGCAGCATTTGGCTCAAACCAAAACCAAATCCAAAATTACATGTTTAATTTTCTCAAGAAATTGATGACGAATGTGTAATTTGCACAAAATATTTGCCTACATTTCCTGGCTGCCCTGGAGGCAAGTAGAGAGGTTACTGCCCCCTTGGAAGACTGGAAGACACAGGTATGGGGAAGAAGTATCAGCTTCCTCTGAAGTAGTTAGTAGTTTAAGAAGAGTGTGTCCAAAAAAAAAAAAAAAAAAAGAAGAGTGTGTCCAATGACTTAACACGTACAGCTGCAGGAGTTGTGTCTGCCTGTCGTGGGGAAGCTCACCTTTCCATTTGGATCAAGTGATGCCTCTAAATTGGTTTTGCTAATTGTCAGTTTCAAGGTATCTTGTGCTTGTAACTAAAGTGAACATGATGGTTGAGTTGACTCCCTTTGTAAGCCACCAAATAATATCAGCTTTATATTGGTGCCATCTCAGTCAGAAAATTCGTTAATTCCAAAAACTTTTGTTTTTTTTCATCCAATCCAAAGGATCAAAATAAAATACTTGGAAATTCATTCTTCTGTCAAAAAGAAACATCCGGTATTGTTAAAGCCGTTGTAAATTTAGTTGAAAGTTCAACATTGAAGACAAAGTGGGTGAGGTTTTTTTTTTTTTTTTTAGTGGTAATATGAATACAGGTTTTGGTGGAGCACAGACTTATGGTAAAAAAAAGAAAAAAAAACCTGTTATTTATGTTATTTACAGATGTAAAAACCTATGAACCAGAAGTGTGCTTGGAATTGGTTGTGATGTACACAAAATTCATGACTGCCTCCAAAGAAGCTGCAGGATTCTACCAATCAAAGTGACACTGCAAATGTCAAAATTTACAAATATATACTTACACAATCACAGTACATATATATAACTCATCTACAAAGCTCTCGTGACAGAAGCTGATGTTGAATACAGAAACATTTCAGCCTGGCTGCATATGCTTTTTCTGTGTTGCCTGTCATCCATCAGATTTTAAAAATGCCTGAGCCTTTGAAAAAATGCTTTGTAAAGCAACTTAAATATAGGTTGCACTATGTGCAAAATCAGTCAGAAATATTTAATCAAATTATTCAGTGAATGTAGCATGAAAATTCAGCTTTTGAAGCTTTTAGCAAGTTGCAATTATGTAAAATAAAGCTTGCAAAAAGGAAGGAGCTCAAATGTCTCTTGACAAAAGCTGGGGAGGAATTGCACAAGTTAAAAGATGAGAGCTCAAATGGTTTAATTACCTAATTTGAAAATTGTGCTTTGGAAAAATCTTGCCTTTGATGGAGTTTCTAATTTTAATTGGTTAAATTTATATTCTCCACCAGAATGGGATGGAATTGTGAAGGCCTATGATTGCATAGTATCTATATTTAGCAAAATGGTAAAAAGAATCATGAGTAGAGACAACTTCAGAGCTCATCTTGTAAAAACATTATTGAAGAAAGGTGCTCTGGGTGGAGGCAGAAATACAGCACCTATGAAAATATTGGGGTAGAAATATTTCTGCATTTTAATATGAGAAACAATTGAGGATATCCTCTGTTTCGCAGAATATGTCCTGAACATAGAGGATTAGCAGCAGCCGAGAGGGAGTGTTTTCTCAATTTAAAAAATAATGGTTTATAAAGAAACTTCAATTAAAAGTGTCAACAGCTTCAAAATGTATTAACCATAAAATGCAGCTCAGCAGAGTTTGCAATTTTATTTAAAAATATGAAAATAATAAGATCATATTAAAAAAAGATATCTTTCAGAAAAATTTCCATATCACAATGTTAGAGACAACAATGGCTGGGTAACCAATTAAGGTATATGAATCTATATCAAGAATAATTATTTAGTGTGCTATTTAAAAATATTCAAATAATTAATATAAGTTTTTTTTTTAATTAATGTTTAGGGGCGACTGGTAGCTCAGTTGGTTAAGCATACAACTCTTGATTTTGGCTCAGGTCATTATCTCAGGGTCATGAGATCGAGCCTCACTTCAGACTCCTTACTCAGTGGGGAGTCTGCTTGAGATTCTCTCTCCTTCTCCCTCTGCCCCTCCCCTGCACGTGTGTGTGCGCTCTCACTCTCTCTTTCAAATAAATAAATAAATCTTAGAAGAAATTAATATTTACAGCTATGTGTCATTTAAAAATATTCTAGAAAATTTTATTTTGAAAATAAGTTTTCAATAGAATTATTTTGTAGGTCCATCAATACAATAAAACAATTTTTTGTCAATAAATATATATTTTAAAAATTATAGAGTATTAATTTTTTTTGGTACCTTCCCCGCATTCACTTTTAAGAACATCCCAGTTTGAATAATAAATTATATGGTCACCCTACCTGCTTGATCTGGCCCCTTTTTCTCCCATCCCTGTCTCACCAGTTCACTGTGCAGGCTCCCCTGGCCTCCTTTCTATCCCATAGATGCTCCAGGGTGCTGGCCCCTTGGACTGTGTTCCCTCTGAAATCTGCTTACCTCCCTCACCTTCTTCTTCTTTTTAAGATTATGTATTTATTTATTTGACAGAGAGAGAGAGAGATCACAAGTAGGCAGAGAGGCAGGCAGAGAGAGAGGGGGAAGCAGGCTCCCTGCTGAGCAGAGAGCCCATTGCGGGGGCTCGATCCCAGGACCCTGAGATCATGGCCTGAGCCGAAGGCAGAGGCTTTAACCCACTGAGCCAACCAGGCGCCCCATCCTCCCTCACCTTCTTTGAGTCCTCACTGAAGTGTCGCCTTCTCAGTGAGTCCTTCCCCATTCCATATATTTTTAATTGCCATCTCTCCCCCATTTCTCATCTCCCACCTCCTGATGAGTTTTATATACTAATGGATTCGTTCTTTTTCTTATTAATTTTTTTATTACCTGTTTCTCACCACCATAATGTAAGGTCAGGGTAGACAATTTTTGTTCATTTAGTTTTGTTTTTCAACTGCTGTATTCCTGGCCCTGGCACATGCCAGGCACTCAATCAATATTTGTTCACTAAATGAAGGAGTTACTGGTCAACTACTCTTTAGAGACGCACATTATCATTTTTTTTCATATGTTCAATTTAGTCGAGTTATAGTTTTCCCCCAGATACCATCCTGTCTAGTTAAAGGGCTTTGTTCTGATTCATTTTGTTTTGTGGTTCCTATGTGGTTCCTATGTGAGTACGATCAACTTCTCCATTTCTTGCTTTTGGGGACAGGGAGAGGGACGCGATTTTTCTGGTTGCCAACTACACTGCTTACAATATGGCCTTTTGCTGTGGGATGGCTGGTGTTCCTCTGCCTTGTGAAAGATCTCAGAGATATGCTAGTTGTCAGTCCCGTTTAGAGGCTAAAAACATCTTCTAATTCTGGGTGTAGATGAGTGCCAACATTCTCCTAACAAACACTCATTCTCTGCTCTTCTCTGTCACTTCCATGTCTTAGGTGCAGCTCGTGTATACGACCCGTGTCCAGAAGCCCAATGTCTACAGGTATGCTTTTTATTAAATACTTAAAAAAAGTTAAAGTTATGAGATAATTGTTATTAATCCGTGTTTGGACAACAGATTGCTTTTGCATGTGTTCATTATTAGAGCTCCGGCTCAGGCCTCCTCCTCTTCCACAGTGAGCAGAGGTGGAATTCTGCCAAGCTCACTTGGCGGTTTCTCCGAGTACGTGGCTTCTAGAGGGGTTGTCCAGGCTGGTGGGCTCTGCTGTTTCCTTCACCACCTGAAAAAAAGTGAAAATAGTTCGAATCACCCCACGTTTTTGGCCGGGCCACTCTAAATAGCATGCTCCGGTTCGTGGAAGAGGAGACACCGAATGAAATGTCAGCAAGGTGCCAACAAAACCAGAGCTAGGATCAGGGTCAGACCGAGACAAGAGGGTCTCTGCAGCGGACTACCGAAAATACACTTCTAATGAATCGGTACTTCTTTCTATATTTGCTTAAGACGTATTTAGCCAGGGAAGGGGGTTTCCTTTTAAAAACATTACATACTGAAACAGATCCACTTACGAAATCATTTCTGCTGGCCAAGGCTGCTTTTCTTGTTCTCTCTTCAGGTAATGCTTATAATTAAAAAAAAAAAAAAAAATCAGACAGCTTTCTGGGAAATAAATTGAGGGGCTTAACGAATTAAAAAGGAAACAAGATAGCAAAGGTTCAAGCTGGTAAAGAGAACCACAGCACACCGTATTTGGTTCTAGAACTGCAGCTAGTAGTGCGCACACATGACGCCAAATAAGGGAGGGACCTGTGTTATCATGAAGTCTTTTTATAACTTCCCACCTGAGGACACTTTCTACTTCGATGGGGGTAAGGCCAGTTTATTAATATGATTGCCAGTTTATTCCAGTTCCAGGAGACTGCCTGGTGGGATATCCCCTAGACCACCCCAGTTCATCCTTCTTATAAAAAAAATAAAATCAAAACAGGCAAAACAACAACAAAATAGTGCCTGGCACACATAGGTTTTCACTAAATACTGACTTTTAAAAACTAAGATATCAGGACCAGTAGAAATATTAGTGAGCACAGGCACCCAGAACATAAAAACCACCGCGACCAACAGCGATTTTCCTATGCATATCGCACTGTGACCAACTGATGGCATGCTAGTGTATAAGTCTTTGATCTTTCCCCCGTTGGACCCATTTCCTTCTCTTTTTTTGCTCTGCTCTGTATTCCAGGGCAGCTGACCCCCTGTTGGTTGGGTTTTCCAGGTGCCAGGATCACTTGGCTTTCGCTGGCTTGGACCAATGGGAGGCGCTGTGCAGAGAGCTGGAGGGCAGAAGGCAGGGCAAGTCAGGACTTGTCCTCCCCCAGTTTCTCCACAGCCTCGCCATCTGGGTCAGCAGCTGCACCTCCTTTATGGCTTCAGCTGGAGCAAGACCCATCTGCTGTGGTTCCAGCATGCGCCTACCTGCCCTGGCCCCTGGCTTGTAGTAACTTTGCCTTTTTTTTTTTTTTTTTTGGATCCCTTTGGCCAAATGGCTACCTGCTGTGGCTAATCTCTGAGTTACTTCAATATCTTCTGTTTGCTTCTTCAGGTCTGCCATCACCTGTGTAATCATATTTCTGGATTAAATTCCTTCTGCTTACTCCCAGTGTGTTTGCATTTTCCTGAGTGGGCCGTGACTGATACGCCTCCCCAAGTACGGAGTGATACTTGCCCTGTGGATTTGCGTGGGAGATTGATAGGAAATCCAGGTGGCCTGGTCAATATGTAATAGACTGATAGAAGTCCCCGTGGCTGGCATAGCTCAGAGCCGATAAGGCTCACAGGTACAGATAGAGCTTGTGGCTCAGAAGCTAGACTCCCACATTCTGCTTCCACCATTTCCTCTGGCTTGCTTAAGTGAACTGAATGTTGCTCTCAACCTTGAAACTGTATTCAATACTAGTTGGGAGTGGAGTGATGGGATCATATTTCTAGTGTAGTTATGTATCAATAGCAATATGACAATAATTTAGAAATTTAGGGGCGCCTGGGTGGCTCAGTGGGTTAAAGCCTCTGCCTTCAGCTCAGGAACCCTGATCTCAGGGTCCTGGAATCGAGCCCCGCATCGGGCTCTCTGCTCAGCAGGGAGCCTGCTTCCTCCTCTCTCTCTGCCTGTTTCTCTGCCTACTTGTGATCTCTCTCTGTCAAATAAATAAATAAAATCTTTAAAAAAAAAAAGAAATTTAGATATGAACAAAAATAATCTTGGTAAGGGTAAGAAGAAAATTCATAAAAACATTACAGAGGAATGAACGGGAAAACCCCAGCACAGTGAAACCCCTCACATGAGGAGTCTGTATTCTTTTAAACCCGTCTCTTGTATTTGGATCTTAGTAAAATTGCCGACTCATGAATTACACTGTGGCTCATGATGTAGCAAAGCACTTTTACCATCACCAAGACTTGAGGGGACAATTCAAAGGAGCTCTGATGTCGAGGTTCCTCTCTTTTTAGGCACACTTCCTGTAGTGATGTAAGGAACTCTTTAAGGCCTTTCCATTCTTATTTAGAATATTATGTTGTTAATTCAGTTACTATTAGGGTATCACAAAGATGATCTTACTGCTCTAGGAGTCTTGCTAAAAGTCGGTAAGAATTTTTTTGAGTAAGCACAAGGACGTCCCAACTGCGAGATGAACAGGATTTTAGGATCATCCAGACCCACATAAGAAGCTACATTTATTCTACACGGGGAAGCAGAGCAGAGAAGGTGCTGATAGTCCTGCTGCCTTTTGTACTTTCAAGACACGTGCCTGTGGCAGCGATGACTAAGGGATTACGGTCCGAGAGTGTTATAAGGAGCTCGCCTGCACTTTCTTGGACTCTCCAAGGACCAAATAACAGGCACTTGCATACCTGACCATTTTTGTTCCCAGATTAAACAAACAAACAAACAAACAAAAATTGTGCCTGGCCATGTTGTACCTAAAAGACAAAAATTTGGGGGGAAGATACCCACTTCCTCCTACTTTTTTCTTGTCGTTCAATACTCAAACATAAGTCAGTCAGTAGTGGGACATGTGGTACCCAAAAAACAGTCTTTTTTCTTTAAGAGAGGAAGATATTTTCCTTCTGCCTTTTTGCTGCTTGGTAAAAACACACAAAATAGGTAAACTAGTACATCTATGTTTTCATTTTTGAAAATATGTTTAGTGGAAGACTTAAAATATTTAGTTTTATTTATGGCTTTGTGTGCGTGTGTACATGTATATATGTGTATGAGAGAGACAGAGAGAGAGAGAGAGAGAGAGAGAGAGAGAGAGAGAGTGTCAGAGTCAGCTTGGTGGGTTGTTAGCTAAGCTTAGTTAATGCTGATTACAGCATTACTCCAGAGTCAGTTACCTCTATGATTCAGTGATTCTACTTCTTGAAATTTCCTCCATAATGGAAATTTATTTCCATAATGGAAATAATCAGATATGGATGCAAATATTTATTTACTGTATTATAACAGTGAAGATCAGAAACAATCTAGGTGTTCAATGATAAATGATTGGTTTAGTAAATTATGGTACATTCTACATCGGAAAGCTGGATAACCTTTAAGCATTATTTTGGAGGACAGTTGAGCATGGTGTTAGAGATCATAAGCTTTGCAGTCTGTGGGCCAAACTCTGTTATTTACCAGCTGTATTATATAGAGCAAAGCTTTTTACTTCTCTAAGCCCCAGTTTTTTCTTCTGAGGGTGAGAATACCTAGCTCTTAAGGTTGTTATTAGGATTCAGGGAGAACATGTGTAAAAGTCTTTTTTTTTTTTTTTTTTTTTTTTTTTTTTTGTAAAAGTCTTTAGGGAGGGCTTGGCATAGGGTGGACAGTAAGCACTCGCCATGATGCAAAGTTGGAGAAGAAAATAAAGATATGGAAAAATGTTCACTTTAAAACATGAAAAAAGTTCATTCTAATTTTCTAAAATTAGGCACAATCATAGATGGGCATAATGGTGTAAGCTTTTGGCTTTTGATTTCCGCTCAGGTCATGATCTCAAGGTCATGATCATAGAGCTCCAGGCTGAGCGTGGAGTCTGCTTAAGATTCTCTCTCTCCCTCTGCCCTTCCCTGCTCCCCGCTCCCCCCACACCCCAGCTCATGTTCCCACACATGTGCTCTTTCTTTAAAAAAATAAAAGTCACACGCCCTACCCACTGAGCCAGCCAGGCACCCCTCATTTTATTCTTGTATCTAGTATGCATCCTGATATTTTCTATACATTGTAATAATTGTCCAGTCATTTACCTTATGTTTTCCAGGTACGTGATCATAGCATCTATTTAAAAGAGAAAATAGAAAAAAAAAAAAAAGAGAAAATAGAAATGAGAATTGCTTTGCCTTTTTCTTTCCAATATATAAATCTCTTATTTGTATTCTTAAATGCATCTGGTAATGCAGTCTGCAATAAAATTGTAGACCCTCAATGATAGCAGGACCTTTGTCCTTCTCTTCTCTCTCTCTCTCTTTTAAAGATTTTATTTATTTATTTTATTTTAGAGAGGTGGAGGAAGGGGAGAGGGAGAGGGAGAGAATCTTAAGCAGATTCTCTACTGAGCACGGAGCTCTTAATTAGAAATGTGTTTAGTATTTGACCATTAAATATGAGGTTCATTATAGATTTTATATTTTATCAGGTTATGAAACTTCTTTTCCTTGGTCTTCAGCAATAGGAATTGTGATGGAATTTGTTTTCTACTGCTTTTCAACACCAAGCAATATGTTTATCTGTTCTTGAGTATAATGAGTTATCGTAATCCTTTTTCTCATGTTGAGCTACGCATGAAAGACTGGCATAACACTATCTAGCTGGGATGTTTTTAAAACCCATTTCTGCTGTTTTTATCCTCCCTTCCTCACCACCCGCCCCTCACACAGGCGCGTGTGCTCACACACGTACACGCATACACTGAGCTCTTTTTGTCTGGTTTTAGTTTTGAGGTTCTGTGATATTTATAGAACTTATTTGGTGATTTTCCGTATTTTTCTATGTACTTGAAATTTACGTAATGCTCCCCAAAACCTCAGTTTCTGTTTGTCTTCTGTTTCAATAATTTTGCTTTTTTGCTTTTAATTTTGCTTCTGTTTAATTATTTTAGGGTTTTTTGTTTTTTTTTTTTTTAGATTCTTGAGTTGGATGTCTTGTTTATTTGCTTCTGGTGTCTTGTTTTTCAGTATTCCTCTTCAGTCCATTTGTACTTTTTCCTGTTAATAACATATTGGTGGGACATGTGGGTGGCTCAGTTAAGTGTCTGCCTTTGGCTCAGGTCATGATCCCAGGACTCTGGGACAAGTGTCATATTGGGCTCCTTGCTCAGCAGGAAGTCTGCTTCTCCCTCTCCCTGCACGACCATCCCCCTGGTCATGCTTGCGCACACACGCATGCACGCTCTCTCTGACAAATAAATAAATAAAATCTTAAAAAATATATGTATCGCTTTGACTCTGAAGGATGTGTGTGTGTGTGTGTGTGTGCGCATGCTTTCATTTTTATTTCTAAATAGTTGAAAATTCAGTTTATTTTTTTTCTTCACCACAAGAATTATTTGGAAGTGCTTTTTTTTTCTTAAGTGGGTAGATTTCTTATGATTAATTTGTATTAAAGCAATAGAAGAATATGGCTTGTATGATTTACTTCTTAGAATTTATTGAGCTTTTATTCTGTGCTCTCGTACACGGTTAATTTGCTAACAAATTAACACCTGGAATGCCTGGGTGACTCAGTGGGTTAGCCATCTGCCTTTGGCTCAGGTCATGATACTGGGCTCCTATGATTGAGCCTTGCATTGGGCTCCCTGCTTAATGGGGAGTCTGCTTCTCCCTCTGCCTGCTGTACCCCCTGCTTGTGTGCTCGCTCTTTCTTTCTCCCTCTGACAAATAAAATCTTTAAAAAAATTTTACTAGCAATTGGACAAGTATTTGAATAGACTCTATGCTCTGTTTCTTGGGTCCAAATTTTAATCATCGATTTATTCACACTTATATGGATGTGAAACCAACATCATGTACATTATCTAAACTCTATCAGTGGTCTTTTTTGGTAAAGGGCAGGCAGTAAATATTTAGAACTTGGACCACAAGGTCTCTGTTGGAACTCTCCAACTCTGTAAGAAAGCAGCACTGTGTGAATCAATGGGTGTGGCCAAATTTGGCCCATGGATCTTGGTTTGCTGATGTTTGCTCTTTATTCTTACTTAGTTTTTATCTTTTGCCTGACAGTGAGAGAAAGTGTAATACTTTATAATTTCAAAAAGAATGCTTTGAAAATAAAAAATGTATCTTGGGCCATTGTCTTTGTTAAAGGTGTTTTTAGAAGTTGCTTTGCACCTGGCCTTTGGGGGAGAATGGCCTGCCAGCTATGCATCGGGTACTTTTCTTCATGCGCTTTAGAACAATGGTCAGTTTTTGAGATGACCAGGACGGAGATACAGAGAAAGAAGGCAGGGAGACCTTGTTCGGATTTTTAGTCCGCTACCAGTTTGTAGATACTCTCTTTCTCTAGTTTTACTCACATCTAAGGGGTTAATAGTTAAAACTGCATTTTCTGGTATTTTATGTGTGGCTTAACATTTAAATGAGTTTTAATGTGTTAGGATTTTTTTTTTCCTCTCCCTGTAGTGAGGTCGAAGAGCCGAAGGAGGCCCCACATCCCCCTAAAACCTCAGCAGCCGCTCAGCTGGATGAGCTCATGGCCCACCTGTGTGAGATGCAGACCCAGGTGAGCTGTTCCTGAGTGCGTCTCCGCGGAGCTCAGCTCTGCCGTCCCCTTTCGGAACTCTTGGTTGTCATTAGTCCTCCCAACCTACGTTTAACTCCGGGATGAACTCAACTTTGTGTTATGTGTTATCTGGACGCCAAAGATAATGCAGGCTCTGATCTCAAGGCTCTGATCTCAAGGCGTGTGGAATGTGCTTGGTAAAATGAAGCAGAAGCCCATGTAACTTTTGTAGACTAAAGCACAGGTGGTTTATCAAAATATGTGCAGCCAACATTAGGGATGTGGAGACTTTGTCAGAGGTGGGGATGGGATGTGGGATGGACTCTGAAGAATGGAAAGGGTAGAGACACACAGAGATGAGAGGAGAGGCCCTTCTAGTTGGGGTGAGCCCGGAGGGGACAGGTATCTTAAGTCTGGATGCGATGCGGCAGGACCCCGAGAGACCTGCCCGAGTGGGACAGAGGAGGGCAAACGGAGGCAGAGCCAGGGAGATCAGAGTGTGGCTTTGAAAGCAGGGGCGATGAGGAGTCCTGAGCCCCATACAGACATAAAATCCACCTCCTTGTTCTTGCCTCTGGTGCGTGAGTGGTGAGCTCACGTGCCCTGGCAGGGGATGGAAATCAGAGAAGTGGGCTTAATAATTTATTAAGGGAAATCATCTAGAATTCTTAAGGTGGAGAATTCAGCCTCTCTAAGTTGATTGGAGGATTTGATAGGCACACATGAGTGGCTATGAAATAATTGCAAGACAGGATATAAAAAGGTGTGTGACTGGGGGAGGTCAGGAACCTGATCTTTATGACTCACCCGTGGACTCCCAGGGCCTGCACAGTTCCTGACACATTAAAGGAACAAATGAATGAACATCAGAAACAATTTTTCTTTAGGGCCTACAATAAAGCTGGGTACATTCCTCATTGTGTTGTATATCTGGCGATACTGGGGAAAAAAAATCTACAATAGGAGTTTTAATTGTGTCTCCTAATTGATTTAGCATGTGTCGTGGTTTATTTACATTTTTAAAATACCTGTTTATTTTTGGAATGAACCATACATTCACGTTGTGCCAAAATCGAAAGTACAAAAGTTTGCAGTGAGCTATTTCCCCATCAGCCCTGTCCCCAGTAATCCAGTTCTGAACCTTGTTTCTTATATTCATGTGAAAGTATTCTGGAATATGTAAGCAAACAGATGTAGATATGGCTAGATATATGTGTGTGTGTATGTATATGTGTATGTACATAGAAAATTCTATTTTTACCTACTTCGTGTTGATGACCCTTTGGGGCTTTCCAGATGGTAACCTTTGGAACACTAATCTCTTCAACATTAAATGACATTATATAATAGAGGAGGAAGGAAATCTGTCAGTTGATAAGTTTCTTGAAGGGAAATGAGCATTTTGGATTAGTGAGATAATGTGAGGTTATTCCTGGCAGTAAAAATAGGATACATAGAGGCCGGAGGGCAGACAGTAACAAATCACATTCAGGAGACTGCAGGGAGCCTGGACGGCCTCAAACAATAGAGGCTTTTAGTGAGCAATGAGAGATGAGATTGGAAAGGTAAAGCGAGGGCAGCGGATGGGAGACTTTGAATGTGTGTCTAGTGCGTGCAGATCTGATGCCACGAAGGCCATAGATTGCACCTGTTTCCTGATCAGGAAGTATTAGGTCGATGGGAGTAGTAGCCCAGTCGGAAAGGAGTTGAGAGAGAGAATCAGGACGTGAAGTGATGAAGGACAAGCATCTTTTTTGTAATTTGAGGCTTTTCCTTTGAATGGATTATAATAACTATTTTGGAGGGGGGTTGCTTAAATAAATCCAATCCATCAGTTAGTCTTACTGACAGCTTCTCATCACCTTCTCCCCTAACACTGGACCAAGTCATTATTTCTGCTTAGAACTGTTAACAATAATCTCCTTCCAAACTAGTGTCTGATTCCGCTTTTGCTTGCCTCCACTTAACTCCTCCCTCAGCTACCACAGGGATCTTGTGGATCAGATTCCTTCCCTCTCATGCTTGAATCCCTCCAGAGGCTCCATCACGCTTGGATTAAAACCCGAGTTTACCATGAGGGCCCCCTATGATCTTTACCTCTCTCTCCATCGTCTTCTCCTGCCGCGCTCACTCCCTCTCCCTCTGCTCCAGGCCCCCCCCCCCCCGCCCCTTCTCACTTTTCTCCCGACATACCAAACTGTTCCCTTCCTCTGGGCCTTCCTTCCCTCTGGAGTGCTTTTCCCACCAACTCAATAATTCCGGGCCCCTGAGTACATCAAGGAATATCTGCAAATGCCACCTCCTTAGAGAGCCTTCTCTGATCACCCTCCTCTAAATCCATTCTCTTTCACTGTCCCACCCTCTGGCACTTCTGTCCTGATATGTGACTTATGTCTTATCTCTACCTGACATCACATCATGCATTTATTTAATCCGCTTATTGTCAGTCACCCAGGGGGAGTAAACTCCAGGAGGACAGACTCTCTTGGTCGCCATGTACATTGCTCTATACCAAGAGTCTGGAGCTGTGACCATCACAAACGAGGTACTCAATAAACATTGCAGAATTAATGGGTAAAAAGCAGATGTGAGTAATTGTGGACCTGTGGTCACTGCAGGAGTGAGGAAAGGCAACATGTCCATACACTCAGTTTCCCATGGTCACAAAAGATTTACAAATGGAGGAAGGTTACTCGTGTTTCATTTGGCCTGAGGAATTTAGGATAAAAGGGAGACGGAAGAATTTTTATTGGTGTTACAATGTTGGACTCTTCCAGTGCCTTGGGTGGAGGTTAGGTACAGAAGAAACCATTAGTCTGTACAGGTGAGCTTAAGGGGTCACGTAGAATATGCCATTGAGGGCAAATATTCGTGAGACTGATTCTTTTTCATGGTTCTTTCCCTGGTGCCAGGTTGCAGTGAAAGCAGATGTCAGCAAGAAACACACAACAAATAAGCAGGATCCCAAGGCCTCCCTGGACTCCATGCTGGGGGGTTTGGAGCAGGATCTGCAGGACCTTGGAGTTGCCACAGTGCCCAAGGGCCACTGTGCTTCCTGTCAGAAACCAATTGCTGGAAAGGTGCGATGGCCAAGACGTGGGTCCTGTAGCCAGCTGTCTGCATGTCTGTCTGTGTGTGTCCCACCAAGGATTGCTTTAGCACCTTCTAAGACATTTTCGTAGTATTTGATAATAACTCATCCCTTACAGCGCTCCAGGCACTGAGCTCCGCGCTTGGCAAGTATCCTCTCATTTAATGGCCACATCAGCCCTTCAAGGGAGACTCTATTATTGTTCCTTTGTAAAGACGAGGGAACCAAGGGCTCTGGGATGTTAACTGACACGTCCAAGTCCAGAAGTAGGTAGAGGAAGAATCGAACCAGGAGAGCCTGACTCCCGAGTGTGACTCTTAACTGCTTTTCTGTACATCCGGGCCTGGGAGGGACCCGCGGCCCCTCTGTCCCAGCATTCCCAGGAATGATGGTGACTTTCAGCTGACTCTCTTCCAACTCATGGCCACAGACTCCTGCTCTGCATCATCCTTCACCAAAACCACAATAAAGGGCTCTGCGCCCTGACTCAGCGTGGGGCAGGAGAGGTGTTCAGACCAGGGGAATAAAAACTCTCATTTGGCCTTTCCCTCTTCCACGGATCCTTTCCAGGCCGGACTGTAGTTGTCCCTGTCTATCACTGCTGTGCTCGGTTCTGACTCCCCCACCCTCCAGAGAGTGTCCCCGGGACCAACACCTACGGACTCTCAACAGCATGATGTCTTTCCTCCCTAGGTGATCCATGCTCTAGGGCAAGCGTGGCATCCGGAGCACTTCGTCTGCACTCACTGCAAGGAGGAGCTCGGCCCCCGGCCCTTCTTTGAGCGCAATGGCTTGGCCTACTGCCCCAAGGACTACCACCACCTCTTTTCCCCACGCTGTGCATACTGTGCTGCTCCCATCCTGGACGTGAGTCGTCCCCTTCTCCTGCTCCTGCGCCGCGGTCCTGGTTTATAGCTCTGTGGCTTTCTAATATGGCTCTGTGTGTTCCTTTTCCAGAAAGTGCTGACGGCAATGAACCAAACCTGGCACCCAGAGCACTTCTTCTGCTTTCACTGCGGAGAGGTGTTTGGTGCAGAAGGTAGGCCCCGGGCGGTTACAAGAAGACCAGCAGAGCTTGGTTTGCGGCCACAGGCCTGGCTCCTGCTGCCAGCGTCCATGTGCCCATTTCAGTACTAGATGCCATCCCTCCTTACCTTTCCCAGATACTTAGAAATTTCGTTTACATTGGTTTCTTAAATCAAAGAAATGCGAATGCGTTGTTTAAAAGCTCAAACATTATGTTAACAGTAATAGCGAAAAGTATCAGTCCCTTGCTTTTCCTCTCTCTACCCTCAAATCCAGTTATCCTCTCCAAATGTTTTCAGCTTTTTCTTCTGTAATATACTTATATTACTATTACTATAGGCTGATTTTTTTTCCCTTCTAATTTTAACCATTATATATTAACTTTCTACCAGGGAAGATGAGGATTTACTACCCTACTTTCCCCCCAACATACTCCCTCTTCCTTATTCTCTCAGTATATAATCAGGTCATAATTAGAGGTCAGACCAGTGTTCAATGTGCACACATTGACAACTGCGAAAATACTGTTCCATGTTGAGCCCTGTAGCAAACAACGGTTACAACAGAGCACAGACTGTAAGAGTTTAGACTGCATGGTTCAAGTCTAAGCCGTGGTATTTATTAGCTCCATGGTATCATTCAAGCCGTTTAACCCCTCCGTACCTTGCTTTCCTCGTCGGTGCAAAGAGCCTAGTAATAACTCCTACCCTGTAATCTTACCTTACAGGGTAATTATGAGGATTTTCGGATACACTGGCAGTGTAGCGTTTAGAACAGCGCCTGGCACACGAAAATACAGTAAAAATTAGTATTACCATCATGGTATCCTTTTCATATAATTTTTTTCCTGAAGTTAATATTTAGATTTCTTTTTTTCATTGGCTTAATTTTCGTTGTACCTAGCCGTAATTGATGTTGCAGAACTGGGGACCCATTCTCAAAATAGTCAGCTGCGTCCATCCGGCAGTGGGCCAGTCCCCCTTGTTCTGTCTTGGAGACGTCCTTCTAGGCGACTTCCATCCTCTCGCCCCATCCTGCAGTGGTTTCTCCTCAGGCCTGCTGTGAAGCCTTTACTGGGCCATTCTCTTGGGAATTCCTTTTGCTGCTCGACCCGACCGCTTTTTTCTTTGGAGACTCTGTTTCCTGGATCCCTGGTCTTTTCATACATGTTGCTACCTTTATTTTGGTGGAACAGCTCCTAGGAAAGAATGAAGAGGCTGTAAAACTTTTGAGACCTTGAAATATCTGAAAATATTATAATTCTATTGTCTACCTTAAGTTTCCTGGGCATAGAATTCTAGGCGAAACTATTTCCCCCTGTGATTCTGAAGACATCGCTTCACTGTCTTTCAGCTTCTATGGTTGAGAAGTTTTTAAGATTTTGTTCTTATCCCTGTTCCTTTCTGTGTGAGCAGTCTTTCTCTCTTTACAAGTTTTTTTTTTCCTTCCTTCTTCTGCATTACTTTGATTTTTTTTTTCCTGACTTCTTTTTATGTTTGTTTGGAACAAGTATGGCTCACACGTGGAATCAGAAAGCTTCTTTATTTTTGTTTTGTTTTTTTTTTATTTCCTGTCCTTTTTGAATTAACTTAGTGGGGAAACTATTCGCCCCTTTCCTGAATAAAAACCTGGGCAGTCCCATGTCTTTTCTGATGACTCTCAATAAACAGTTCTAAATAGAATATCAGTTTCAGACACAAAACACAAAACTAAGTCCTTGGCTAATTCCATCTGTGTAATAGCTAAAGCATCCAACTTATTTAAAGTGACCACCATGTAATAAATAAATACATACACACATCCATTAAAGTGACTGCTCTTCTCCCCTGGCCGGGCCTTTAAACTGCTGGAGACCAGGGAAGGGTGTCATGGCCCTTCATCTGTCCTTTCCTGCCTGCAGCATCCGCTACCCTCACTCCTGTCGCTCACCTTGATATCTGACCCCTTCAGGGTTGAAACAGGCAGGGTGGAAGTTGAGCCTGGAGAGCAGGAAAGTCCTAACTTGCTTAGTGCCGTCATAAATTTGCTTTATGCTCCCTGGACCTGGCAGATGTCTGACTTTTTTTTTTTTCCCCCCTTGGATGCTTTTGTGAATTCAGTACAGATCCAACTTCAGACTCTTAGCTAGCTGCTTTCTGCTTGGCACATTTAAGGACCCATTCCACACAGATTAGTTTTGCAGGTTTTTCATTGTTTCCTCCTGGTGATCTCTTAGAAATGATTACCCTGGTCCCAGATATCTCTGTCACACTTTCCTACATGGACCATGGGAAACTGGCACCTTTTCCTTATACTCAGTGGGATTATAGTCAGTTAACAGCTGTGTTTCCCTCTTCAGCCAGACTCGCTCGTGGACTTTTTCCAGGAGTGAGTCAGATACCATCAACTATATCCCACTGATGGCTCGGGACGCATACCCAGCTCTCAGAGTCTCTCCTCTCTTGCCTTGAGGTTAGCAGGAACCATGCCGGACCTCATCCCTCTTGGTTGTGTGATGGTGGTAGAGCCCCTGTAGCTTTCTCCACAGAAATCCCTCTCTCAATTTTCCTCGCTCCCTCCCTCCCTGTGTTATATCCTCACAGGGAGTGAGGAGTTCAAGAATCATGTGAACAGTCCAAGGCTGTCTACTTTGAGGGATGTCTTAAAGCTCAATTTGTAATTTGACATCCGTTACATCTTGTGCCTTACACCTTGTTACACTGGTCTTGGCCAAATGCTGCTGATCTTTGGTTGCCCATTTCCTGCTTAAGAATGAGACACTAAAATGTTAATTGGAAGCTCTGTGTTCCAATTGTTGGCTGGTGGGCTCAGCTGTGTGGTACTCAAGTAGCATGCTGTGCTCATTTTGCTGGGAGACCCCTGACCATTAATATGCTAGGTCTTTTCATGCCTGAGACCCTCTGGTTTGATATTTCCAGAATTAGTCACTGCTCTTCAGACCTCCAGCCATTCTGTTTCCAGCCTTGAAGACTGTTTTGTACATTCAGTTTCTGAGCTCCTCTGATGCTATGGAGGACCCCAGCCCGAGTTGTCTTGGCCCCTCCCCTCTGGAGAAACGCGGGCTTCAGTTTCCCTGTTTGCCAAGCTAGTTGCCACTCTTATATCTCCTTAAAATTTTGGAAAATTTTATTGATGTCTCATCTATGGCATCTCCTCTCCTCTTCTCCTGTTCCTTGTGGGTATTTCTACTTTAAATAATTCTTTAACTATCGTGTTGGTGGTATTTCAAGAGGGAGTGAAAATAATCCCATGTATCCTGCCCTTCACTGGCACCGAGACTTACCTAAATGTCAGGCGTGTTATTATGTATATTCCTAACGATTATTCACTTAATCCCCACCACAGTCTTGGTGAGGGTATTTTTAGCCCACATTTTACCTAGTTATAGATGGAAACACTGAGCCTCAGGGAGGTAACATAATTTTCTTAAAGTTACATAGCCAGAAAGTCAAAGAGTTGGAACCGAAACTCGGGTCCCGTTTCTGCAAGTTCCGTGTTGTTTCTACATCATCACGACTGCCCTCCTGACCGAGACTCAGTTCTTCTTCTGCAGTTGGATCCCTTGACTCTCTTGGCGCCGCCGTGGTCCACTTTATTTGACAACAGACCCAGATTCAGTGGCACTGACATAATCCACTAGCAAAGTGCTTCGTAGTAATTTGCTTGTTCACTGAAGCCTGTTTAGCGCTGTTCACAGATCATTAGGTATTTCGTTTCTAGATTGTGCTTTAGTTAAGCAGGATTTTTTTATTGAGATTTAATCTAAATCATATTAGAGTGTGTGCCGGTAAATTTATACTGTACTAGTAGCCGCAGAAGTGGGAGACTCCGTTGCCTAGAACAGTCAGCAAGTGCATTCTGTGCACAGACGAGTGTGCTGTGGAAGTTCCCCGTGAGCAGAGCAATAGAAAACGGGCGTATTTCAAGACGAGACATACGTTAGATACAAAAGAAAAGTATCCCGTCCATAGGATGACCAGAAGGCACCATGAAGGTACCTAATACTCATTGTTCTTGACTGCAGCCCCCTCTAAGCAGGCAAGACTTTTATGACTTCATGTCCTCATCAGGCCACACTCAGAACATTTAGTGAGACACGTGACAAAAGAAGGCCATTTGTTCATCAGAAGCTCCTCCTCGATTATCTTTTTGTTTTTGTCCTTTGCCTTCTGTAAGTGGGTCTCTTGCCATATGGCTGGCCCGTTAATTGGGTGGCATCCGGCCTCACCCCAGGTCACATAGTCACATACGGAGTTTCTATAATGAGAGCTTAACCACTGAACCTTCTGGGAAATTAAATTCATCTGCATTTTTGTTTCAGTTCGGAAAATTCCTCTTTAAGGCTCAAGTTTCTAAGCATTTCAGGCCTTAGCATCCTCCCCTAGGGACCAGGTCCTCAGTGCCTGGGTCTTTCTTTTGAAATTGTTCATTATCCAGGCCATGCCGGTGCTCCCTAATTTCCCCTGCGGCTGGGAGCCTCACCAGAGTATAAACACCCCTCTCTCTCTCTCTCTCTCTCTCTCTCTCTCTCTCTCTGGCACTTTTAATTGTTAGTGTTTCTCATCGGTTCTCCAGAGGTAATTGGCCCCAGAGAGAGCCTCCAGGAAAGTTACTGTTGAAACTTTCTCAGTTTATTGGATCACTGAATGCAGGGGCATCACTGCAAATTCAGCTGATTGCTTTTGATTCCTCTCCCGAGACTCACCCTAGTTGAAACGGAGGCTGTTCCTTCCCTGCTGTGTCATTCTGGAGACCAGCTCCCCTGCAAATGCCTAGATGAGGGTCATTCCGAGGTCATTTGGCATGTCTTACAATTTTCTCAAGTAACACCTACTTGTAGGCAAGTTCAGTTTTATGCCACTTGCTTTATGGAGCATACATGCAAATTCTTGGGCCCCACCCCGGATCTACTGAATCAGAAACTCTGGGGGTGGGGCCCAAGCAATCTGCATATGGACAAGCTCTCTGGGTGCTGGATGCACACTGCACGCTGAAGTCTGAGAAGTACCAGGCCACGTAAAAACAAGGAGGATGGTCGTGGGTGCTGGTTTGTTTTCCTTAAGTGGTAGGCCTTCCTGCCTTCTATTGTACTTGATCAGACTCTAGACATTCTTTGATAAAGTGGAAAAAGTAAAGTGAGTTCTTCTGTGTCTAGGGGCTTTAGCAGAACATAGGGCAGCTTACAAAATTATTAGTTTCTTAGATGTATAGGCTCAGAAGTCTATCCAGTTGTCTGCTCTTCTGAGACCGCCTCATTAAACAAAGCAAGGGATAGTAAAAAGGGACCAGAGAGAATGGAAAAATTGTAGTTGCCTGATGCGGGTCCCAAACCCCTGGCTGCTCCTGTTGCCTTTTTGGATCTGGCTGCTGCTGTCAAAATGGGCTCCTAGAAGTAGTGTTTCTGTGGTGGGCTGCTTTGCAATCCACTGTGCACACTTTGCTTACATGCTCTTTTAGTGGGGGTACAGATGGAGCTCTCATATTTACAAAGCTTTTGGGCTCGGTTGATGCAATCAGTCCTCACAGAGAGGTCACCACTAGGGTGCATTCAAATGAAGGGTATGACTTTGAAGTTAGGCCTAGATTTGAACATCAGTTCCCCTCCTGACTAGTTTGTTATACGTAATTTCTCTGAGCCTCCCTTTTCTCATTTGTAAGAGGGGAGCATTGCTGTGAAGAATTTAATATCAATTTAGTACCGCAGGTAGAGCCCCCATTTGGAACCACTACAAAGCAAGCGCTGCGTAAACAGGATTGCTAATAGCCGTCTTCATGTTAGACAGGCTCTCCTGATGAATGCTGAGGAGAGTTCCTTATGGAAGAGCTCACCTGTTTACACATATTATAGTTAGTCCTGGAGAGACTCCAAACTCCAACATACTTCTGGAGCCGATGGCCTCAATTGTGCCGTTGTAATATTGTTGACATGTCTGCTCATTCCGTAAATATTTATTGAGCAGCTACTACCTATGTGTCTAGGTACTGTTCTAGGTACTAGGGATACGGCAACAAAAAACAGAGTTCCCGCCCTCACGGTGCATGTATTCTATCTAGTTGAGAGGGACAGATAATCAGCAGAACTAGCCAACTAATTAACTAACTCACTCTATGCTCATAACTCACTTATAACGTTACATTTTAGGAGAGGGAGCGATAGACAGGGTGCTGTTGGAGATAGGGTGGTTGGGTCTGTTGTTCTATTAAATAGGCCCCTCAGTGAGGAGAAGGACCAAGCCGTCTGGGAATCTTGGAGAAGTGATTTTCAAGGCAGAGGGCACATAGTACTTAAATAGGTGCTTGAAGATGAATTGATTTATTATAATTTTCTCTTTTAAATGTAAAGATGATAAAAAAAAAACCTTGCAGAAATCTTCGCTTATAAGATTTCCATTATCTTCACCATTACCCTCATTAACCTAATGCAACATAAAAAAGTTTCCCTAATAATATTTTTCTACATTTAATATTTATGCATACTTTGTGAGGTGTACCTAAAAGTCCTTTTTATCACTTAAGCATTTCCTCATGTGACTTTATAATTTTATAATAATTTTAATAATATCAATTATTCCATTAGGGCTTTATGTAAACAAATTATAAAAAAATACGTACTTAAAGGCGTTCATTGAAGCTTTATTTATAGTTCCAAATATTGTAAACAACTGTGTTCATAATAGTGTATTTAGATTATTTCTTGTGTGTTAGTAGCACTGCAGTAAATATCTTTAAACATAACATTTTCTTTCAATTACTTGTATGGATTAATTCCCAGGAGAAAGATATTTATATCTTTTTTTTTAAAGTCTTGATACACATTACCAAATGATTTTCCAAAAGAATACTAACATTTAACTTTATCACTGGGAGTATATAAATATGTGAATCACTCCCATGTATTTTCCAGTATTAGGTAGACTTATTTAACACTGTTTTTACTACTTAGCTAAAATTAGAAGTTAAACTTTTTTATTTTGAGTTTCATGATTTACTCATGTTGAACATATTACAACTAAAAGCATTTCATCTTGTGTTATTTTTCTCTTTGTGAAGACAACTTATTTTATTTATTTTTAAAGATCTTATTTATTTATTTATTTATTTATTTATTTATTTATTTATTTGAGCAAGAGAGAGCACACAAGCCACGGGGAGAGGCAGAGTGAGAAGCAAACTCCCCACTGAACAGGGAGCCTAATATAATGACTATCCCGGGACCCTGGAATCATGACCAGATCCAAAAGCAGTTGCTTAACCAACTGAGCCACCCAGGTGCCCCAGGACAACTTATTTTAAAGGGTTTAAAAAAGTAAGCACCTTGGGCGTCTCGTCCTTCTTTATCCGGACATAAGATGTATAAGACTCAAGACAGGGGTTTACTAACATGAGCCCAACTATGAAAATATCCAGTAGAAAGTATGTAAGAGAAAGCCTTATACGTTAACAAATTATTTTTTTTATTATGGAAATTGCTTCCTGCCTTATTCACCAAGTATCTATGTTTTACCAAACTAATTTCCTCTAACCTCCACCCACCTCTCTACCCCTTTTACTTGATGGAATATTTAAAAGCAAATCACAGAAATCTTATGTCACCATTAAATATTTCGACATGCGTCATCTTTGGTTAATCAGGACTTTTTTTTTTAACATAACTACTTTCACACCAATGAATCTATTAATTCCTCATTATCTTATAAAACTCACATCTAAACTTCTAAGACACATCATTTACTTGGTTTGTTTGAATCCGTTGGGTCCAGGCAAAATGTATGCTTTGCATTTGACTGTTTTATCTCTCAAAATTTAAAAATCCTTTAACGATTCCCTCTTCCTCATTTTTTTATAAAGATTTTATTTATTTATTTGACAGAGAGAGAGATCACAGGTAAGCAGAGAGGCAGGCAGAGAGAGAGGGGAAAGCAGGCCCCCTGCTGAGCAGAGAGCCCCATGCGGGGCTTGATCCCAGGACCCTGAGATCATGACCTGAGTTAAAGGCAGAGGCTTAACCCACTGAGCCACTCAGGTGCTCCCACCCCTATTTTTTAAAATACCATTAATTTGTTAAGAAACTGGAACCTATGTCCTGTTACGTGTTCCATATTCTTGATTTAACTGGCTGCTTCCTCATGATGTTTACCTTACTTGCTTTTTCAGCCCACCCCCTGTTTTTCTGAGATATAATTGGCAAATAGCTTTGTCCCTCATCCTGGTTTTGCTGATGGTGCTTTTGGTCATGCACAAGTCATTCACTTATATTTTTAAGGGAGCTAAATTTATTGATTTTTAACTTGCTTTTGAGATTTGAGCTGTGTGCACTACGGTTTTCTCATTCGCGGGTTCAAGAGGAACCCACTCATTTTTGACTCAAGTCTTTGTCGGGTTGGAAGCGCTCCATTTAGAACCTTGCATCCATTTGGAGATTATTATTTCATAGCACTTTCTTTTTCAAGATTCAGCCCTCTTCTCCAGGTGCTGTTTTAGGTACTAGACTTGTAAGGTGACAAGACCAACAGTATCTGGTTTCAGAACTAATGCTCCACTGCGGGAGGACAGGCCACAAAGATGGTTTCAGATAATGGTAAATGCTAGAAAGATGATTTCAGAAAAGATGAAGTGACAGATACGGGCTGATAAGAGGCGCCTCTGACTGGGTGACATTTGAACCGATTTCTGAATCGTAAGGTGAGATTAGCCACGCCGAGGCCTGGGGCAGAGCTGTGCAGGCCAGTGCGATATTTAGTCGAGCAGGAATACACCCTCATACTAAATGCTGGGTATCAGCCAGGCCTAGTACCAATGCACCTGCACCTGTCCCCCATTATCTCTTGTATATATTTATTTCTCATGTACTTCTTGTAATGAGCCGTTGAGGTTGGTATTGAATATGATGACCCTGAGTTTGGGAGAGTTGAAATCATTGGCCTCTTCTCAGCCTCCAACTTGGTGGAAGGGGTCACCCTGCACCGTGAACTGTTGGTTTTACCTCTTCAGGTTTTCACGAGAAGGACAAGAAGCCGTACTGCCGGAAGGATTTCTTAGCCATGTTCTCACCCAGGTGTGGCGGCTGCAACCGCCCGGTGTTGGAAAACTACCTTTCAGCCATGGACACCGTCTGGCACCCGGAATGCTTTGTGTGTGGGGTCTGTACACTCACCTCTCTTTTGGACTTAGGCAAAATGAGCAGCTGGGAAGAGGGTTCACAGCTGGGGGTGAGGGATGGATGCGGGCCTGGTAAAGGAGGCTGGGGGTGGGCATTTGCTCATCTCTTTTGCAAGTCGACAATATTCTCGCCTCCATTGATCAGGTAACTGGCAGGAATTCCAAGGCTGCAAGTTTTACTTTTCTGATGTTCTACCGTTTGACACCTGCATTCCTCTTCTTTCCCTTTGCTCTGCCCCCAGGACTGCTTCAGCAGTTTCTCTTCTGGCTCCTTCTTTGAACTGGACGGACGTCCGTACTGTGAGCTCCACTACCATCAGCGCCGGGGAACACTCTGCCACGGGTGCGGGCAGCCCATCACCGGCCGCTGCATCAGTGCCATGGGCCACAAGTTCCATCCCGAGCACTTCGTCTGTGCCTTCTGCCTGACACAGCTGTCAAAGGGCATCTTCAGGGAGCAGGATGACAAGACCTATTGTCAGCCCTGCTTCACGAAACTCTTCCCACTGTAATCTCAGCTGAACCCTCAGTCTCCGCACATCCCCTACAGAATTTAAACCAGGAGGGGAAGGAGTATGCTTCCTTGTTACTTCAGCTCAGTGGGCGTGTAGAGAAAGTACATGGTGTTACATGGTGACGCTCGTAGTCCTAGGTTTTAGATTTCTAGTCTTATTTTTTTTTTCTTAGGTACTTGGATTTAGATCTGGGTCCTGCTTCTAGAACGTCTGCAGATGCGTCTCCCGCAGGCGCACATTCCTTCCACCACTGGTTTTCTCAGATTTCTCCCATTTTCACTCCTGCCGTGGCCCTCGTCACTGGGCTTTTGCATGCTTCCCTCATTTCCCACTGACTCACTTTCCTGTGACCGATGCGTTATCCCCGCTGTCAGGAATGCTGAGGCCCCTCCAAAGCTCTCTGCATCTCTCCTCAGTGTACTTCTCTGTTTCAAGAGGAAGTAGATTTTAACTGGACTGCTTTGAGTACTGACATCATTGATAAATAAAACGGCTTTTAGTTTTAATGTCTTATTGTTGTGTTTGGGGATAAACCGCTCCCTGTGTTACATACTCGGCATTCTGTGCCGTTAAATCCATATCCTGTCTCATGTTTACTTCCTTACAATAGGAACTTTTTCTTATTCGAAAGAAATTGGAAGGAGGGACTCCTGTTCACTAACTTTTCTCTTAGGTTGGGCCCATAACATTCATTTTATTTTATTTTTTGCACTGACATGATTGAATCATCTTAAAAGGTGGCAAAGCCCCTTAAAATTGTTTTCATCACTTTGTTTACCCAGAGTGAAAACTCAGATCTCTGCTAGACACTTGAGAATTCATATTTGTATGCATTTCTACAAACTCATAAAATTGTGTATATTAAATAAGTCCTGTTTTTTTGGTATGCCAATTATATCTCAATAAAGCTGTTTTTAAAAAACACACATCTTCCTCAACTTCACAATTATCTCAAAAAGACAAACAAGATGGCTCTTTAATCTCTAAAGAAGGTTGCTATAAAGGATCGTTTGATAATTTCCAGTTTGGATTAGGAAATCTAAGCCCCAAGAAAAATCTCCTCCATTCAATTATTTGTTCCTTATACTAAACTTATACTAAACATCATAAGTATATTTGTAGAAAAGCTTGTCAGTTATTAATAAATCTGACTTTCTCATGTCCTATCTCAAACAAGCTTCAGAAGGAGTCCTGCTTCCTCAAAAGAGATATTGATAAGATCTGTATTAAAATAATTGTGTGATTATTTATTTGAAAAAAAAAACAGAGTGTAAGGTACTGAGGAAAATTCCTTTACCAGAGGTATTTTTTAAAAAAAATATTTTATTTATTTATTTGACAGAGAAAGAGAGAAAGAGAGAGAGAGAGAGAAATCACAAGTAGGCAGAGAGAGAGGGGGAAGCAGGCTCCCCGCTGAGCAGAGTGAGCAGAGAGCCCGATGCTGGGCTCGATCCCAGGACCCTGAGATCATGACCTGAGCCAAAGGCAGAGGCTTTAACCCACTGAGCCACCCAGGCGCCCCTACCAGAGGTATTTTTAAAAATAGGACCAATTTAATGTCTTCAGACTGGTATGGGAACAGGCTTCTGTGAGAATGATTCTTGTTAAACTTGATCACAACCGTCTCCTTCATGGGATCGTATCATAAGGGGGTTTTGAGAATTACAAGGAAGTGGTAACAGTTAACGGGAACTTCAACACGCCCAAGCTACGTGGGAGTTTCACGCAGGGAGCCATCGGGCCTCCCGCCCTGCTGGGTTGAGACCAGACTAAGCAGAGTATTCGTTCTTCCAAACCTCCTCCACAGGGTAGCTGCGCTCTGTGATGTCATGTGCAGGTGCCAACGGGACCGTGTTCACGGCCACCTCGGCCCTTTGACCAAGTACGCTCGAGGTTTTAGCCCTTGAGGAGGAATGTTCAGGTGCTAACACTTTTCTTTCTTAAGGATTGGCTATTTTGAGATATTGGTAGAATCTATATATTTAAAACATCAGAGAAAAGGCAGTGTCGACCAGGTGCAACTAAGAAGTGAAGACTTTTTTCGCCTTCCACTGAATACAAGTGGTAATATTTGCTCAAGGAGAGATGGTGCATTCAGGGCACTTTAGCAGCAAGGAAACCATTCACAAGAAGTTTTCCTTGAAATAAAGAAAAAAAACCCCGAGAAATCCCATTACACAAACTGGTGATCTACCTGTTTACTCTTGGTTCTGAGTAACTTCTAGCTTTGAAAAAATAAAATCTACTGTGAAGGAATGGGGCTTTTCCACCTGTGAACACTGTATCTATGTATGTATATCTATATCCACATATATATATTTCTCAAAAAGAAGCTTCTCAACTCATTTGGCCAGTTTGGGATAAGCATAGAGTCCTCCAAGGTGAAGGACAACAATGATTTTTCCATACAAGTTCTATCAGGTACTTCAATGGTGGCAGGATGGCTATCAGCCGCATGCTGTCTCTCTCATAACCAGTAGAGGGAGGAAGAGCCCTTTTCTCCAGCTCTGCAAGTGAAAGTCCTGAGATTTATTCTCACTTGGATGGAGTACCTTAGGTGGTTACTCACCAGTAATTTTTACTAGGAGAGTGGATTATGCAGCTTGGCTTAAGACAAACTAGACTATTCCTAGAGTTAGGGGCAGGGATAAGTTCCTGAAAACACAAGGACTGTGTGGAGGAGATGTGAATTCTTTACAAATGTGGGTCCTGTTAAGAAGGGGGTAAAGAATCTCAAATCTGCAGGACTATATATTCAAAAGCAAAAATACTAAAGCAGTTCTGCATCTCAAAGTAATACAGAAGGTAAGCAAGCAGATACTTCTAGTGCCTCGAGGGACCATGTCAGCACTTAACAGAAGCCCCAAACAGAGGAGAGTCAGGAATGATGGTGTCATGAAGAATGGGGGGCAGAGAAACTGGCCTTCGCTGGGACCCTAGAGACATAGCATTAAGAAGCATCAAAAGCAGATTTAGCCTGGGGATCTGAAGAGGGAGCTCTTCTGGCTGAAATAAAGATGAGAAGGAGTGACAACTTTCTTGAGGGGCAATTGTCTTAGGCACGAGCAGGTGCCTACTAAGGGCAGTGGTGGCAGCCACTCATACACGGGGCTGAAAAAGTGACCACCTGCCCCCTAAATACTGTGGAGGCTGTGTTACCAGGCAGAACTCACCATCAGGGCAGCATGTGAGAACCCAGAGCTCAAAGGAGAAATGGGGATCTACTGGGACCCACTGGATGAGGAAGAAGGAAATCTCAGATAAGAGCTGGGGCTTGAGATGTGCTTGTTACAAATTTATAACTCTGCCAGGAGGCAGCAGCATCTCAAATTTATTCGGTAAGGAAGGAGACAGTTTATGTAAGAGCTTTCTCCTTCCTAGATACGGTAAAACACACAGTACCTAAGTTAATTTTCTGTGGGAAGATATGTCCTAACAGCATTTACGTTCCCAGATCGTGGATTCCGGACAACTGAACAGACCTGCCGGCATCCTCCTGAGCGATTCTTCTTCCCTCCTATTTTGAATATCACCACATCTCAACAAATACCGTATCTTACTAGCAGGAACATTTTTGCCTGGGGATAACTAATGCAATTCCACCGAGGAGATATCTCAGGTCACAGGTGCTAATGGAAGGACTTCTATAGCTTAGCATGAGCAGACCAAGAAATCAAAGAGGACTTTCCTTCCTTTGAACTTGACTTAAAGTATGTCAACTCAACTCAATTAAGCCTAAGTTATGTCCTATGACTGGACATAATTGGGGATATGAAATTGAACGGGAGTTCCCATCTTTGGCCCAGGTGGTTGGGGGAGGCTGTCCATCCCTCAGCTCCTGGGATGGACACACATCTCAGGCCTGACCAGTAAGTGTGCTTTGTCCTTCTGGACCAAGGTGATTGGATCAACGATAGTCATGTGACCCAAACGAAGCCAACTAGATTTCTCCCAGGACCTTTGCTGGGTTTATTGGGAAAGAGGTATTCTCATTTGGTTGAGATTCTAGCTGTGACCATAATAAAAGTCCATTGGTGCTGAGATATATCTCTATGGTCACATATAGGGAGTCTACCTGAGAGAAAGAAGTCAACATTGAAGAAAGAATTGCTGAGTCATGAAGAGGCCATATCTTGGGATGCCTGGGTAGCTCAATTGGTTGAGCATTGGACTCCGGATTTGGGCTCAGGTCACGATCTCGGGGTTGTAAAAGCAAGCCCCAAGTCAGGCTCCGTGCTCAGTGGGGAGTCTGCTTGGGATTCTCTCTCTCCCTTTCCCCTCCTTGCCCCCATTCTCTCTCTCTTAAATAAATAAGTAAATCTTTAAAAGTAAAAAAAAAAAAAAAAAAAAAGATCGTGCCTTCTTTTCTTGAGCCACTCAAGCCTACCATATCGACACCGTAACCCCAGACTGGGAAGTTATGTGAGCAAATAAATCCTCTTTTTTTGTTTAAACTGATTTGAGTTGGAATACTGTGGCCAAAGAATTGTGTAAGCAGAACAGACATACTCTCTCCTTTATAGCCTTAAAGCCTTGTGAAAGAATGGATCCATGGATGAACAAACACAACAGTGGCATTGTGTGTGCATTGCATGTCACCATGCAAAACTACTAGACAAACATTGGATCTTCCCAACGCTCTTTACATGAAAGCATAAGGAAACACTTTATACTTTAAGTCTGAGCACCCTGTGGTAGCTGTATACTTAAAATACAAACTTCTTGCTCCTGTCCAAGTTGTTAATGAAGCTGAGTGATGTGTATCAATACCTCGAAGGGGAAGGAGGGAGGAGGGGATGCTGTCATTCTCTATGCAAAAATGTGTTGGAAATCATGTTAAATGTGCTGCTTTATCTACTGCTCATCCATAGAAAACCATTATAGCTTTAATGTTACTGTAAGGCTGTATATTTATAAGGAAAATAGTTTTGGAATAATCTCGATGTTTTACTTGCAAACAAAAAAAAGAAAGAAAATTTAGAAAATTGTAGGAGAATTGGATTTACCTTTATCCTGAAAGTTGGTACTTGACAAAAATTGGGTTTACAAGAGGTTGAGGAAGAGAAATAAGACTTTTATAGCGATTCTGAGAGGAGATCTTGGGACACTTTTCAGTGCTTTGGAGGTTGAGGGTGATGATCTTCATTATATTCAATGACACTTGGAAAATATGACTTTCCTTCTCCAGGTGTTTTTGCCTTTTCAAACATGAGTTAAGAAATATTAGAGGCTCAAAAATAAAGTGAAGAGCTTAGAAGGAGAGACATTTTCCCAAAATAATCTGAAAAATTTGAAAGGCAGGGAAAGTGGGAGGGGAGAAAATTATAGGATATGTAAGGGAACTTATGAGTTAGGCAAGGTGAAATTTCCAGAGCTTTCAGCAAAAGAAGAAACATGGCTAAGAAGAAGGTGACATACAACACACTCTCTGTGAGGTAGAGAAAAGCAATGGGGATGGGGGGAGTAGGTTTGTCTATCACTCACTTCATCTTCTTATACAAACTGCCAGGGGTGTCTGGATATACAGGTAGGAGAGAGGGGAAAATGAGACAGGAAGAAGAAGAAGTCCAATTCAGTGTGCACTGATGAACAAGTTACTGCCACATGTGGGAAGATGGAGCTCAGTATTCTTGAGGATCTGGTAATTTATTGTAGGACCCATGGGATGTCAGCCAGTGCCACTACCCCACCTCTGCATCCTCTAGCCTGCCCCACAGTGCAAGCTGGACATGTTTCTGTGGCCAAAGAAAGCCCTTCATCTAAGTCACAGGTACTTGAAAGCTTTCCAAGAGCATCAGTGTGCACCAAGCAGCCCATGCCAACTGACACGGGTGGGGAACTCACAGCGTCTGTTGGGGAAGTTACGAAGGGGTCAGCATATGAGCAAATACTCATCAGAGTTCTTCCGATCACTGATAATAATAGTTTGAAACAATACATTTGCTTGCAAGGCTTTAAACTACGCCCCAGCTCTGGAAAGCTTCATGAATTTCATCTAGTGTAGTAAATGGTAGAGGGTATTGAAGAGGAGAGGGGGCAAGGATTATGATTTCCAGTTTACCTATGGAAAAAATGATCAGTTACACGAATTGACCAAGATCACTCAATTTTAGTGATAACACTAGAACTGGACCAAAGTTTGCCTCGTCTTTGCCTGGGACGCTGGCTCTTAGGCTGAAGCTCTCATCAATGATGTGAAGCCCATCTCAGAAACGTGGCCTGGGCGGTACATTTTCAGGAGACAAGAAAGGGCACCGGGGCAGGAAAGTGAGTCACTGCTGTCTGGGCTGTTTTTGGTTATAGTATCAAGAACAGTAGCTTTGGCACCAGACCAATCAAAGTTCCAATGTCGAGTCTTTCACTTAGCAAACTGCGTAAACCTTGGTTAAGCCACTTATCTTCTCCAAACCCGTTTCATAATAGGCTAACTGTGGGGAATAATACCTCCCACGTGGATTTGCCTTGAGGATTAACCGAGATAATAAGTGGAAAAAAGGGCTTTGCAAACCACCCCAAACCACACATAAAAGGCATTGACAAAAGAGTCCAAGAGCCACACGAAGAGAATATCGCTTCCACCTCTGGCATTGCCATGGAGACTGAAACCATGGCAGGCTTTTCGTTGTTTCTGTATGATTTTAGAAATCTTTTTTAAGGCTCAGGATGAAAGCTGATGGACTGAAAACGGTGGAAGATTAGAAGAGCTTGAACGTGAGCCCATAATCTTCCTTTGCAGCAACACATTGACCAAGTAACGCTGGCAAGTGAGCGATTTCCATGTTGCAGGAAATCCATCCCGTTAGCTGCTTGCCACAGACAGAAAAGAGCGAACCTGGGTTAAGGAAGCAGAGCCACAGGGAGGAAGTTTGGGAACCTTCCAGTATTATGATTTTCACTGCCTGTCAATGACCTAATCATAATTCAAGGAAAATACCCAGGAAAATCCTTATCATCATTACTTGTGTCAGCCTTCTGGGGCTACCATGACAAAATACCAGACAGGGTAACTTAAACAATAGATGTGTTTTCTCACAGTTCTGGAGGTGGGAAGTCCAAGATCAAGGGGTCAGTAGGTTTGGTGTCTCCCAAGGCCACTTTCTCACTGTGTCCTCACATGGCCCTTTTGCTGTGTGCCTCCTTAGTACCTCTTCCTCTTCATGTAAGACCCAATCTGTTGGATTGGGTCCCCACCCTCTGACTTCACTGAACCTTAGTTACCCCTTTAAAGATACCTTCTCCAACACAGACACATTGGGGATTACGGCTTTAACGTAGGAATTTTATGGGGACATAACTCAGTCTAAAACATTACTTCAAAGAACACAGTGGCAAAGATACAATTCTACGTTCTTTCTGATGCCCAGATAGGTGATGTCCCTCTGTTAGCTAATCCCAAACTCACCAAGGGGCAAATTTTGGTCTTTTTGAGGCCGGTGACCACAGGGTCTATCTTCCTGTCTGTCTGGATGAGGGCTGGATCTTGCTTGGCATGAAACCACCATTTCTGTCTTCACTTCCAGAAGCTTCCCTTCATTCAACTAACACAATTCTTTCACTCTGCTTCTCTCTAGGTGGCAGGCAAACTTGCTCTCTGTTCAGATTTTCATTGCTTCATCCACCACTTATTCTTTTAACAGATGCAGTTCCCGTTTTATTTTCTCACTTTCTGCTCTGAGGGGTGAAAATTCATTCTTCTCCCAAAGAGCGACTCCCTTTTCCCCATGAGCACCCTGAGACGTTATTTGCTGAAGAGTGATCTCGGTTGCATCTTGGTGACCCATCTTTGAAATGATATTCCTGTTGGCCTCCATGGTCTCGACTGATGTATATATATATAGGATATAATGATTTTCTGCTCATTGTGTGGTAATCCCATTTTCTTTGAGTTAACACAAGAAGTCATGGTTCACTTGGGACGACCTTGGGATGTGGGTCTTGCCTTCAGGTGTGGGTTTCCATCCAGCTCTGCTGCTCACTCATTCTGTTTCCTCCTGCAGCATCACTTGAGTTTTGACCACTTGTTCATTCATTCCAGGAGCGCGAACATCTCTTTTGAGGTGTTTTGTGGAAAGGAAAGGTGCATTAGAGAAGGAGCCCTGAGGGCGACCTGGGTGGAGTCGTGTTTTCTAGATGCTTGTGTGCCGAGAGGATGAGGGTTACAGCAATGACGATGCTGGCGCTCAAGGTAAAGATTGAGATGAATATGAAGATTTAAGATGAAAATTTGATAAAACCAGGTTCTGAAGGACACAAATGAGGTGGAGGCAAGAGCCCAGGTGAGGGTGTTATTCTCGGGAACGAGGATGGTCCCTCTTCTATGTGTTTATATATGCAAATGCGCTGTGATACAGGGGATGGATGTTGGTTACCCTTTCAAAGGTGGGAGATGTATTTCAAGGCACCGGTTTAAACTGTTCCTTTTTATTTTTCACTAACAAATAAGCCCTCAAGTTTCACAAACTTACAAAGAGGTAATTTTCCATTTTTATCCCTCCCCCCTTTTTTAAGTAGACTCCATGCCTAATGTGGGGCTTGAACCTGTGACCCTAAGATCAAGCGTCTTATTCTCTATCTACCGAGCCAGCCAGGTGCCCCTTTCTATTTTTATTCCTAATAAGAATCACACAGTGCTTTTTTTGAAACTACCATTTCTGGTGAGTTAAAGACAAATACATTTTTCATAAGGGAGCTCCTCAAGTGACATTTCTATGCCTAGATCTCTGTGTCCTCATCCAATTTACTAAATAGAGAATCCGGTGGGATTTACATAATTCAGTAGGCCCACACTGTTCTAGGTCCCAGGAAGTAGCCAAAGAGGAAGGAGTAAGACACAGTCTCTCTCTCCTCAAGGCGCTTACAGTCTAGAAAAGGTCAGTTAGACGTTCAGTCCTAATATGAGCTCACCCACACGGGATAATTTCTTCCCTAATGGCAAGGTTGTGAATGACATAGAGACATGGGATGGGAGAAGTGAAAGCAGAGATCTTCCTTGACTTACAGCGGGGTCACGTCTGGATAAACCCATCTTAAGTCGAAAATATTGTAAATGTGTGTAATACACCTAATCTACCGAAGATCACCGCTTCGCCTAGCCTACCTCGCCTGTGCTCAGACCCTGACATTAGCTCCCAGTTGAGCAAAATCATTGCACACAAAGCCCACCTTATAATAAAGTGTTGCCGGTCTCATGTAATTTGAATTCTGTACTGAGAGTGAAAGGCAGGATGGTTGTGTGAGCGGAGAATGGTTGTGGGCGTCTCTGTGGTTGACGCTTGTGATGGCGGGGCTGACTGGAAGCTGACTTTCTGGCCCAACCCCACATCCTGAGAGAGCAAGAGAGAGAGACCACAAGTAGGCAGAGAGGCTGGCAGACAGAGAGGGGGAAGCAGGCTCCCCACTGAGCAGAGAGCCCGATGCGGGGCTCAATCCCAGGACCCTGAGATCATGACCCGAGCCGAAGGCAGAGGCTTAACTCACTGAGCCACCCAGGTGCCTCTCGAAGTACATTTTGAACTGAACACGTATCACTTTCACTCCACCATAAAGTCAAAAAAATCATAAATTGAGCCATCATAAGTGGCTTAATAAGGGGACTACTGGGAAAGGAAACAAGAGGAGACAGAAAATGTACAGAACTAAATATTATAAGGCACTTTGGGAAAATTTTATAAATAGAAGGCCACACAGATTTTTCCATAACCGCAAAGAAAAACTTTACGGTGGAGATGGCTTTAATTTGAACCCATAAGTGAAGGAGATAAAACTGAACATTCCCACTGGAGAGAAAAGCATGAAGCAAGGCAAAGGGGGAAATGTGCTTGGTGTGGGAGGTGAGAAAGGAACTTGTCTGTTGAGGATCTCCTTTGGGCCACACGCTGTGGTCGCCAGTTTGGGGTGTGAGGATAAAAGGTAGAATACGCAGTGGTCATGAAGAGAAATCAAGCTGGTAAGGTTGGTTGGATCTAGTTCGCTTTGATTGTCAGGGGGCAGAGGCTGCCCCTTATCCTGTTGGCAGCAAGCAAGCTGTCACGGTTTTGAACATGGCGGATTGACGAGAGTGGGCAGCAGCAGGGGAGGGGGCTGGCCATGCACGAGCTGAGGTTCCGAGCTTCCCACGCACTCTCCATTGTCCGGCTTGGTTTTAGTTACAAAGTGCAGATTCGAAGATAAAATTACCCATAATTTGAAGATGTGAATGGCAGAGCATTAATCCCTAAGAATGAGGCCCTTCTTAGCACCAGGCCCTACGTGACTGCACTGGATGTGTGTCTGTGAAACCTTTAAGAATATCGTTTCAGTGGAAGGGGTGGGTCAGTGGAGGCTATGGTGGAAGGAAGATGGAATGGAAGATGACGTAGACTACCCTTGATAATTTTTGATGGTAGAGGCCCTGGGATAGCACAAGGGTATGTTATGGTGGGAGAAAGCCTTTGGAAAGTTTTGGGGGAAGCGTTGGATGATGTAGGCATGTTTGTGGACAAATAAGGTAGGAGTGAGTAAGGGAGGGCATAGAGAATGGGTAGTAATGGCTATAGTGAGATCTCACGGAAGTAAGTGGAGGCAAGATCAATAGTATGTGAGTGGCGGGGACCACCTGAGGAAAGAGGAATGAAGCTCTGAGATAGGAAGGCAGGAGACAGGAATGATTCAAAGTGTGGTGGAGGAGAAGCTAACATCAGATGGCCTCGCCCTCAGTAAAGGAGGGGGAGATGTCCTCCTCCGAGAACAGTGCCTGAGTGGGGCTCAGGAGGCAGCAGAAGCTCAGGAACTTCTGCAGAATCAATGGTATACACAAGGCAGCGGTCTTAGAGCCCTGGGTTTCCATGACGCTGCTAATCAGCGGCTTGGCTTTAGGCAGATCGCTTCACCTCTGTGAGTCTGTTTATTCCTGGAGAAAATTAGATATTTACAAAATAACACACATTTATACGGTGCTTAGTATTCTGAGTACTTTGCATCCATTAACTTAATTAATTCTCACAACAGCCCTGTAATGAGAAAGCGAGGAACGGAGAGGCTAACTGACTTTATGAGCCTTCCAGGCATCAGTGGGGAGAGCTGGGATTCGAACCCACGCAGCGGTGTTTTGTGTCCCACACACCCAGTGATCTCTGAGTTCGTCAAAGGTGCTGACATACGTTGTGTCCATGAAATTAACTCTTCAGACAGACTAGTAGCTTCTTGATTCTAACTTAACGAAGACCAGCTTGCCTTCTTCCCATCCAGCACCACTGGGGTTGGCTCACATGGAAGGCATGAAATGGCCGCGAGGTGGCAGCATTAACTCAAAGATGGATGGAGAGACACCGCGGTCTGGGGTGAACTAGCCCCTAAGTCAGAATTGGCCCCTTCCTTGCCCTTCATTTTTCTGAAACCCTAAGGTATAACTACTTGGATGTGAAGTGGCTATTTAGTCTTGTAGGAGACCAACTGTTGAAGGAGCCAGAGTAGTCAAAGCAGAAGTATTCCCCGGAACTCCAGGGTCTTCCAGAGGGAAAATGAAGACGGCAGGTTCAGGGCTGTGAGAAAGTGATGAGGCGCAAAGAGATCATGTGTCTGAGGTATCATTGGGCAAGCAGCACACGCTAGGTCTCTCACTCAGCACTTCCCAGGACCATTCCACTTCACTGTGATAATAGTCTTTGTTTTCAGCTGTGTCATTTTTCTAAAAATATTAAACACTGATAAAAGAGTATTAAATTATTTTATAGAGCCAGGTGTTTTGGCTACGTTGTCTCAGTTGTTAGTGTTGGTCCTAGAAGTGCTTTCCTCCTCCCCCTTCTGTTTTCTTTCCCCTTCTTTTCCTTTTCTTCTTCTTCCTTTTCTCCTCCTCTCCCTCCTCTTCCTCCTCCTCTTCTTCTCCTCCTTGCTCTCCCCCTCCTCCCCTCCTTCGTCTTCTCCTTGTCTTCCTTCCTCTTCTTCCTGTCCTTCCCCTTCTTTCCCCCTTCTTCCTTTTCCTCCTTTTCCTCCCTTTCTCCCCCTTCTCCCCACTCTTGCTCTCCGTATCCTCCTCCCTCTTCTCTTCTCTCTTTTCTTTCTTCTTTCAACTCTCCCTCTTCCTCTCTCTATTTTCCCCTTGGTTGCTGTAGTGATCAAATAAAATAATAAGGAGGACATCTAGTCTTCAGAGTTGGATGTGGGGATCAGAAGATTCAATGCTATGAAATTTCAAGAATGGCAAAAACTCTTTGGTCTAATTTGACCTAACTTGCCACCTATTTGGCCACTTTTTCTTTCTTTCTTCTTCTTCTTTTTTTTTTCTTCTTCTTTTTTTAATCAAAAACAATTTTTTAATTGTTCTAACAGGAAATTTTTCCGTTAAAGTATTTTCATGAAAAAAAATAAGTAAATAAGCTTCGCTGATGTAGCCGACTTTACTGGAACAGGCATTTTTAAGACCCTATGAAAAACAGGACCTTTTTCCCGATTCTGAGAACATCCCCGCTCTTCCACACTGACTCCCACAGGGACCCTACAGCATAGTGTAGACGTACATGGACTCCGAGTCAGACCGACTTGAGCATGTTCTCACTGGAACTACAAGATGCTCCAGCTGTGCCCGGTATATTCTAGATCTAAAGCCAGTCATTTCTCCAAGGAGCCCAGGTTCCTTCTCTTGGAAAACATTATTAGAAAACAAGACCTAGGCGCCAGGTATATACAGAAGTTTTCATATCTGTAAAATTGGAAAGGAAATGCATTTCTTGCAGACTTGTGTGAAATTACATATGCATGGAACAAAGGCCTGAATCATAGGAAGCACCAATTATCTGAAAATTCAGGAGGTGCTGAAACAGAATCTTTCGCTTTCTATAAGCTCCATGTTAAAGCTCTTTGAAAGCCAGATTGATTGGGGGAAAAGAAATTCCTGCAAGTGTTTTGATCCACAAAGTTCCTCGGAACTTGGAGCTCTTCAGTCTGAGCTGAGTTTAGGTAAAGTGGAGATTCTGATGTTTATCATCTGTGTTTGGAATTTTAAAAGTTCTCCCCATTTAGTCTTGGAGAAAGAGCCAAATCCCAGTACCCACAAGAGATCTGTGAGCTGAGTGGGGACAGTTGGACCTTCCAGCTCCTTTGAAGACATTTTTGACAGAACTTGAGGTCACTAATTTTCGCCTGTGCTCCAAGAACTGGGGCTCCCTCTGGGCTGGAAGTCTTTTCCATATTATGCCAATGTTTCATTCCCCCAGGAAAGTGGTGTTTTGATTGCTTGTTTGCATGCACTGAGCTCCCCCCCAGTTGGGGTTGAGACCTTGGGGAACAGCCCTCCAGAGGATCCCAGATCTGCCTGCCTCGGGCTCCTGCGTGGCCCCAGCCCCCTCGCAGTGTGGGATGACTCACTTGGGCTCTGAAACAAACTAAAAGCAGCCCAACTGCCTTTACGCTTTTACTACGCAGCCTGAGGAAATCTTTTTACTATTTGAAATCTGAGGTTCTCAGAGACTAAACAGCTTTGCTTTTCTTTTTCAGATTCAAAAAGTCTGGTGCTTGAAGGCAATTAGTTCTGAAGTGAGATCTCATAATTCCCCAGGAACCAGGTATGTTTTCCCAGACCTTTTCTAAAGCAACATTCTTCACACAGGGGGGATGGAAATAATGGGTTTGTTTAGGAGAAAGGGGCTCAGAAGTAGGTATAAAAAATGACTCAATTCTGTTTTCTTCATTCTCCTCTGCCACGGTTCATGAGAAATGGAGCCAGAGTGAACCTCCCATAGGTAATTTTGACTCACCTTGCCTTAAACAGGAACTGACATAGTCATTGCCAGATAGAATTCGGATACCAATTGGTGTTAATAAAACCCAGAAGCCATGTTCATATGATTGACCAACAGTTTAACAGGAAAAGAAATAAATTGGTTTGTACTGAGCACCCACCACAGACCACATAGTGGCTGGATTTTTCCATATTTCCTTGTACTGAATCCTCCACTGATAGAGGGAAATGGACTTGCCTACAGTTGCCCAGCTAGTAAACATTAAAACTATTATCCTAACGCAATTGTTGAGCTTCTAGTCCATTCATCCATTCAACAAAAAAATGAGAGGCTTCCATGTGCCTAGTACCAGTCTAGATGGTGAATAATGATGTACAAAACAGTGACAGATCTTGTCTCTTTCACTGAATTTCTTTGTGAAATTCAGTCCAGTCCTTTTCCATTGAGAACCTTTTTTGGAACTCCCCAAATGGGATGTGATGGGATGTGAGTCTTCAAACCCTTCTAGAAACAACTGTGATGAAACTTTTATTTCCAGACTCTCTAGCTTGGTGATTTAAGCTTCTAAAATTCCTTAAGTTTCAGTGTTTTTCAGTTTTCAACACACTTCCTTATTTCTTAAATAAAGTGGTCTATCCTGTATCAACTTCAAATATTTAAAAATGTCGTTATTCTTTCAAGGTTCCTTCTGATATTTATTTTAGGCTCTTTCAGGATTTGGGAAAGAGACATACAGTGGCAGGAACACCATGGGGTTTGGATTTCGGATTCTGGCCTTGAAACCCCTTCAGGGATGGCGCTGGGCAAAAGAAGCCTCCAGATTTCTTTTTGCTGCTCCGAATCCAGACACATTTATCAACAGTGACTGCGATGCATAATGGAAAGGGTTGTCTGTCTTGAGAACGTAGCAAATGCCTTGAATATTAATTGCTAACATATGAAGATGGCAGTAAGGGGAAGCTCAGGAGAGGGTGTGTGTGATAACTCTAGCTTAGGAGAACACAATCGGCGGGTCAGTTCTAACCAAGGAAATTGACCAAGCAAACCTTTTGAGAAGGGGCTTTGGAATAGAATTCAGAATTCACGCTGTCAGCTGCCTTTCTTTCATTCTTGGAGTTTTCCCAGGTTGTTGATCCTCTCTTGGGTTGGGGAAGAGGTTGGTTTGTGAGATAGGAGGGTGACGTCTTGTTAATCACAGGATTGCAGTACTTAGCAAGTGGTTGTCCCTTCCTGGTCTCCCCCCGACCAGGGAGCAGCAGTATTTGGTATTTGGCTGGTGCGCCAAACCTTGAACTAGCTACTTGATCTCCCTAAGTCTTAGTTTCTTGGTGTATATATTTACATAAATATATATATATATACATATGTATATATATACACATATATGTGTGTGTGTGTGTGTGTGCGTGCGTGTGCACATGCTGTAAGATGTATAGTATATGTGACTCATGGAATTGTGATTGAATGTAGAATGATCACAAATAAAATATAAAACTCCATGATCACAAATGGAGTTTTATAAACTCTAGAAGAGTGGTTCTCTACTGGGGACAATGTTGCCCCCCACCCTAGGGAACACTGGAGACATTTGGGAGTGTCTGGAGACATTGTGGGTTGTCACAACCTGTAGGGAGAGGCCAGAGATACTGCTCGACATCCTACACTTCAGAGGACAGTCCCCCCAACTCCCCCTACCCCCCGCCACCTCCTCCCACCTGCAAACAAAGAACTGTTCAGCCCATGAGGTCAATAGCAGGCAGGTCGAGAAATCCTGCTCTGGGGCACTGCATAGATTTTGCAATCTAGTCATTTTGTGTTCTCAACGGGGCATCACATACCTCAGTTTTTAATATGTAAGATCAAGAAATCGCCTATCGTAGATGACAGGATATTGTAACCGCGAAATTAACAGAGAAAAAGCACATGCCAAAAGTCGAAAGGAAAAAAAAAAAAAAAAACAAAGTCAAAGGACCGCATCAACGTGATGCAAGGTGCTCCAGGTTGGAAAGTTAGTTGGTATGTTATGGGATGGGAATCTATCAATAAGCAAAAGCGGCTGAAAAATATACAATTGTCGGATTTATCTTAAGGAAAAAGAAAGGAAGGAGGAGTCCTGTACAGGGGTATTCGCTGGAACGTTGTTTGTAAAGGGGAAACCCTGGAAAGCGAGGAGCGGAGGCGGGATGCTAGTTGGTGTCCTGTTGGGTTTCATGGGCTGGCTGAGCCCGTTCCCGTGACACCGGCACAGCACTGGTGTGTGAGACCCTCGCCCGACAGGACAGGCTTGGTGGTCTCCTTGTTTGATGCTATAAAAAAGGATCCTAATGGTGAGCGTAGCATATTGTGTAGAATTGTTGAGTCACTATGGCGTACGCCCAAAACCGATGTATTAACTATTACCCCCAACCCCAAAAAAAGCCTCCTCAATCTGATGACCGCAGCTGCTTCCAAGTAAGCCAAGGCCAAGCACAGCTGAGGCATTTTCCCCTTCGCATCCCTGTTTCTCCCTTCTTCTCCTTCTGCTTCCAGGGACAGGAAAAGCCCGTCATTGCCTCAGGCCGAGGGAAAAAACAACAGCGAGAGAGACAGTGCATCCGAACCAGAAAACAAGCCCTTGTCCAGGTCTGCTGGCTCCATTCGCACTGTTGGTTCGGAATATTTTTCATACCACAAGCCTAAGCTAATATTTTGGCAGGAAACATGGGTCCAGCTAGACAAAAGAACAATAAGCTGTTTGTTGTGGAGTTAGGTAGCATGAAAAATTTTAAACACTGCTCTTGATGTTCTGTTCCATTCAAGTATTTATTTATGTGTGCTAAGGGGCCACAGTAAGCTGGGTGGGCCAGAGCTGGTGAAGACAAAGGTCCCAAGAGGCTAGGAGCTAGTTGTGGAGCTGGGTGGTCGCCCAACTAACTGTGTGAAAATCAAGCTAGACTCTCGAGCTTTGAGAGAGCAGAGAAGAGAGGACTTAATAGTAACCAGCTTTGATCACAAAGATTTCTTTCTTTTTTTATTTATCTAAATTCAATTTAGTTAACATATAGTGTAGTGTTAGTTTCAGGAGTAGAATCCAGTGATTCATCACTACATCATCCCAAGTGCCCTCCTTAATGCCCATCACCCAATTTAGCTCATCCCCCACCTGCATCGCCTCCAGCAACCGTCAGTTTGTTCCCTAGAGTCAAGAGTCGCTAAAGGTTTGCCTCCCTCTCTGTTTTTATCTTATTTGATTTTTCCTTCCCTTCCCTTATGTTCATCTGTTTCATTTCTTAAATTCCACATGAGTGAGATCACATGATATTTGTCTTTCTCTGACTAACTTATTTTGCTTAGCATAATACCCTCTACCCTCCACCCATGTCGTTGCAAATGGCAAGATTTCATTCTTTTTGATGGCCAAGTAATATTCCATTGCAATATATAGACCCCATCTTCTTTAACCATATTTCTGTCCATCGACATCTGGGCTCTTTCCAGTTTGGCTATTGTGGACATTGCTGCTATAAACATTGGAGTGTGTATGCCCCTTCAAATCACTAGTTTTATATCCTTTGGATAAATACCTAGTAGTAAAATTGCTGGGTCATAGGGCAGTTCTATTTTTAACTTTTTTAGGAACCTCCATACTGTTTTCCAGAGTGGCAGCACCAGCTTGCATTCCCGCCAACAGTGTAAGAGGGTTCCCCTTTCTCCGCATCCTCACTAACATCTGTTATTTTCCGAGTTAATAATAAAGATTTCTGATTTCAGGTAGGAAGTGAGGACATCTGTATCTCCACATAAATACATAAATGTCAGTTGAATTGCTGTTGAAGAATAAACTCACAAAGACATTAAGGGTTGTGATTAACACCTCGGGACTTAACATCAGGCAGACCAAGGTTTTCATTCCGCTTCCAACTCTTAGTAGTTACGTGACTTTGGACAATAGTTACTATTATTGCTATAATAGCTTTCCAGTCCCATCTAAAAGCTACTAGATATTAAGAGCAGATAGAAGCCAGAAAAAGGAGAGCAAGCATAAAATATACTGCCAACTGGAAATAATCTAAGAGAGAGTGTAAAATGCTCTATCATGGAGCACTGTTTATAAAGGTGAAAAACTGGAATTGAGGGAGTGGGATATTATCATTATGCAGTTTGTCCTTGTATAAAGTGAGGAAAATAATAGGATCAAACCCAGAGAATTAAATGAGTTTATGGTGAGTAAAACCCAGCATATAGTGAGCCAGTGTTATGATTTCTGTGATTACTACCATTTAGTAATATGTGTGTGGAAAATATTAGGAAGTCTCCTTGGAGGCTATATTCTTGGGAGTGGAATAAGAAGACAAGAAATAAAGGATTTATACTTTTTACTTCTTACTATTCTCTTTCTGATTTTTTAAAAAAGATTTTTATTTGTTTATTTTAGAGAGACAGAGGGTGTGCGAGCGGGGGTAGGAGCAGAGGGAGAGGGGAAAGGGAGGCAAACTGCCTTCTGAGTAGGGAGCCCGATGATATAGGGCTTGGCTCAATCCCAGGACCCTGAGATCATGACCTGAGCCAAAACCAAGAGTCAGACGCTTAACTGACTGAGCCACCCAGGCGCCCCTCTCTTTTTGATTTTTAAAAATGGAATAAATGAAATCTTAAAAACTATGCTACTGGACTTTTCATAATTTATTTTATATGATGTAAGCAGTCAGGATAATTCAAGCTCTCAATGTATGAGACTTTGGATTCAGGAATATAAAGGTGTGACCTTTGTTTCTGACCCCGACTTATGAGGTTATTTTGGTCAATATTAAGTTCCTTGAGCCTTAACTTTCTCACCTGTAAAATGGGTATAGTAACCCCTACCTCACAGAGTTCAAAGCTATAATATAATGGAAGGGTCTTGCATGTGCCCTTTACATTGTCAACACATATTGGTTTACTATTTTCATATCATCCCATTACCCAACCTACACTTCCTTCTCGTTTTCACTGACTCTTCTTCAATCACCAGATGACATTCAAGTTTTCCTCAATGGAAAATAACACAGAAGCCACAGAGTTCATCCTCTTGGGATTAACAGACGACCCTGATCTTCAGGTCCCCCTCCTCCTGGTATTTTTGCTCATCTACCTCATCACTCTGGTTGGGAATGGGGGGATGATGGTGATCATCTGCTCCGACCCCCACCTCCACACCCCTATGTATTTCTTCCTCGGTAACCTCTCCTTTGTCGACCTGGGTTACTCATCAGCTGTAGCCCCTAAAACGGTGGCTGCCCTGCAGTCAGGGAACAAAGTCATTTCCTACAACGGCTGTGCCGCCCAGTTCTTCTTCTTTGTGGGTTTCGCCACCGTTGAGAGCTACCTCCTGGCCTGCATGGCCTATGACCGCCATGCAGCCGTGTGCCGGCCTCTTCATTACACCACCACCATGACAGCAGGGGTGTGTGCCCTCCTGACTGTGGGCTCCTACGTCTGTGGCTTTCTCAATGCTTCCATTCACACAGCAAACACCTTTAGACTCTCTTTCTGTGCTTCTCATGAGATTAATCATTTCTTCTGCGACATTCCTCCACTCTTGGCTCTCTCGTGTTCCAACACACGCTCTAGCAACTTGGCTGTCTTCTGGGTCGTGGGCTTCAACGTCTTTTTCGCCCTCCTGGTCATCCTCATCTCTTACCTCTTCATATACATTGCCATTCAAAGGATGCGTTCTGCTGAAGGACGGAAGAAAGCCTTCTCCACCTGTGCCTCCCACCTCACTGCCGTAACCATCTTCTATGGAACTATCATCTTCATGTACCTACAGCCCAGCTCCAGCCAGTCCATGGACACTGACAAAATCGCTTCTGTGTTTTACTCGGTGGTGATCCCCATGCTGAACCCCTTGATCTACAGCCTTAGGAACAAAGAAGTAAAAAATGCTTTCTGGAAAGTACTCAACAAAGTTAATCCCCAGTCGGTAAGTATGAGTAAGAAGTAGGCAGGTAATGGAGGTGCCATCTCAACTTTGAGGTTTGGCCGATTTCAGGCCTTTCTTCTCCAAGAACGGTGGTTACTTCTGCTACTTGGAGAAATCCCGAAAGCAGCACTTGGAAATGTCTCACTCAGGGAGATAATCTTATATTTAGTGAATAACGACATTGGATATTTAAAACCCTTCTTAAAAAAAAATCAACCCTTCTTGCAGTAGTTTCTTGATATGATTCAAAGCAAAGATCAAAGCATAAACTGAATCCACTGAATTTCTCCTCCCTATTTTTAATTGGAAGAAATTTCCACTCACTATTAAAACTTGTGTTAAGGACCACATCTTCGTTGTGTAACACTTATCAGTTGACATGCACTGCATTATGCTTTCCATCTTTGGTCCATGTGTTTGAAAGTTAAAGTTTCTAATGCAGACTAAAGATGTTTTATTATTTTTAATAATGACTCTAGAAGGTTTTAATTCAAAGGACAGGGCACTGGACCCTGAGTCAGATGACCCAGCCTTTAATCCTTCAAAACCCCCAGCCCACATTCCTGCTCACCCATTGGTTGAGCAACTTTGTATTTTTCAGCTCTTTCTATTAATGTTTTGGGACAACTTTGGTAGAAAACAATAAGCCACCTTTGTATGTAACAGTTTCAGTAGATAAATTGTTTAAACTGTAACCCAAATCAACATATATTTCTTTAGAGAGCTTGCACTCTGTTCCATGCATTTGGCCTTTGTCTAACATAATTACTAAAGCTTGCGGAAGGTTTGGAGGAAGAAGTACTTTTTTTCCATGGGCTATAAAAGAGATTTGTCTTCTGAATTAAATGCTTACATTTCTCAGCACCCTTAAGTTTGGTGAATCTATTATGAGTACACATAATAGCTTTCTGTGCCCTCTTGGCTTCTGTTTTTTCAATAATTCAGTTCACCTCTGGATCCCTGTTGCATTGCGATGTTCTGTAATTAGACGCTGCAGGAATAAAAAAGCCTGTAGAAATTTACTTCCTAAATAGGAACGGCACAGTGATGCGCAGCCCAAGTCTACCTTTGGGTCTTGTTTTGGGTGCTGGATGGTATCTGTGAACATGTGGGGGGGGCAAGGGTGGGGGACAGAGTGGTGGTGATTAATTTCACTTCTCACATATCAACGGCTTGATGGTATTTTGTAGCCACAGTTAGTCTAAGTCACTACATATTTCATGACATCAAGCTCAAAGACAACAAAACAAGAATTTATATTTTAAATGCAAAAACGGAAAAATCTCGGTGGGCTAGATCAGGGAGTTCAGAAAGTCAAATTAGTTTTGAGATTATCAGACTCATTAGGCACAGGGCAGCCTTTGTATGAGGAGAGTGGATGATGGGGCTTGTGGAGAGAAGAGCGAAGAGGGACTTTTGGAACGGAAGTTGACCTATAGGAGAAACTTCCTCTGACACATGGCGGCTGCCACCCAGCGAGACCGGGAGCTTCTCTTGGATCCAAGGCTTTGACTACCTGGACCTCCTGCCACCCCCTTGCCCCCAAGGAGGGTGGCTTCCTGAGCAACACACAGAAGAACAGTCACTAAAGGTCAGCGTCCACTTCACATGGGAGCCTTCTCAGTGACTTACAGAAGTCACAGAGCTCACAGATGCCCAGACTTGGAAGCGAGCCTGGGAGCAGCTATCCCAGCAGGGAGGACATTTTGGTCTGAGCTCAGCTTCTTTTCCTACTGGATCCATATAATTGACTTCTTCCTCTTTATCTTCTTTCTGTTCCTCCTTTTCTACTTCTCCTTTCCCCTCTTCTTCTTCCCCTTTTTTCCTTCTCAATCCCTTTCTCTCTTCAACCCAAGCAAGAACTTTCCTCATCACTAAACCATTCAGTCCCGAGGAAAAATCAGATTCTATAGTTTGTGTATCACAGCTGTTACGGTACCTAGTAAGGCATATTTCTGGGTGTGTTTCTTTGTGCCTCCACACCCCAGTGTGGCAGAAACTTGTGTGGTTCTTCTGAGAGCTAAGGCCTGATGCCTATATATTTCCCTTTCCTGGTGAAGCCTCCCACCAGCCACCCCCCAGGCTAGCGTGCTAGTTGGCTGCCAGTGGGTATAAGAGAGTACTAGTTCTGATTTCAAGAGATGGATGAAAAGCCTTACTCTTCTTATCAGGTGTACGACCTCAAGAAAGCCATGTAATCTATTTGACCTCAACATCAATGTTGAGCTGTGAAGATGACAAAATAAAGCATCTGACTGTGCCTGGCATAATGAATGTGTATTCCACACAGCAGAGAGACTCCAGTGCTGGTTCTCGCTTGGCTGTCCTTGTGCTCCCCACTTTTGGCTTTTGAGCTCCCTCCCTCTCTTCACCCCATCCAAATCCAAGTTCTTATTTCAAGCCATTGCTTAACTTCCTTTCTTCCAAGCTCCCAGTCCTACATCAGACACATTTCAAGCTGATATTACATGAGTATTCATTTACAGAAGCCACTCAGGAGACGGCTTGTTGCCAGCAAGACATTAATTTTCAGAATCCACATTCCTGTGGGGAGCTTTTCACTTCCACACGGAAAATCTGTCAAATGGAGACTAAATGCCCGTTTGGTTATTAACAACACCCACCCTCTCCCTGCGGGGATGATCTGATGAATGGGAGGCAGTGAGTGAGGCTCCTGTCTCGGGAGAGGAAAGGCACAGAAAGACTTCCTTCCTGAAATGACCAAAAAGAGAGTGAAAACACATCAATCAGGACAGTTATTTGTATCAGGGTAGATTACCCCTTTGAAACAAGGATTCATGATCGAATTATTCTAAATACCAGGCTCCCTTTGTGCATTAGATGATTTGTTTAGGTTTATGTATGGGGAAAGGAAAATGAAAATATTAGGAGTCTTTGACAATTGCAGCCGACATTACAGAGTCATAATCTTTAGCCTTCAAAGAGCCTTTAAAAATAATCTTGACCAACCCTCTCATTTTACAATTGACAACCCCAATTCCCAGAGTTAAACTTGTTTCAACTCACAGAGGACCAAGTCTTATTAGACTCTTATTCATCCTTTACACTGTCTAAAGTTCTCGATGTGTCAAAAGACATTTTTACATTTTTACTTTCATTGTTCACTGCGAGGAAGATTTTTGGGCTTCAGTGTTGCAGTGACGGAAACCAGAGCTTTGAGAAGTCAGCTTACCTGCCTACTATTAAGAAGAGGATCCAAGATTTGAACAGTCGTTTTGCCTTTCCTGCCCAATTCTCTGAGAAAGAATAAGTAGCCTTATATTTTAGTAAGTTTCAACAGAGGACTTATTTCATGGATAAATCATTTACAGACAGTCTTTCCTGATAAGTCCCTGCAGTGTGGCAAGGCACTATGGAGACTACAAACAAATATAAGACTATAAGATATAATTCCTACACCAACAAAGCAAATCTTCCTGCATATATGGTGACCGATGCAATGCAACTTTGAGATTAATGACTCAATATTCAATAACTTTGTCAGCAGGAATTCTTCCTGGACGCTATGGAACATGAATGGATCAGAGCACATTTGTTTTCAGCCTTGAGAGTGGGAGTTGGGTCTGCAGCCCACAGAGAGAGCAAGCCTCAGCCAATGTTTACTGGGCACTGAACACAAGCTGCAAGAAAGGCATGCTGTGAGGTCTGTGAAGGAACCAGGCCATAGTCAACACCATTCTTGCTTCAAAAGCAGCTTGCAAACAGTGCAGTAAAACAAGGCACATGCTTCCAGATAGATAGCAGTTTGAGGCATTTGTGGTCATGGTGAAGTGAGTAGTATGGAAAATAATAATTAGAACTCTTCAAAGATGAGACAGAATCTTATGGGCAGGGAAAGCTCCTTGGAGGAAGTGGAACTTGAGCTAAGCTCTGAAGGGACAATGTAGAAAGAGCCCAGACTTCCAACAGAAGAGACTTAGCTTCTAGTCAAAATCCTACCACCTACTAACTGTGAGACTGGCAGAAGTCACTGATCTCTGAGCCAACTTCCTCCTCATCAAAGTGGAGATAGTAGTAGGCCATACCTTCCTCAAGGATGTTGTAGGGTCAAAGGAGATAATGGACAGGAAGGCATTTTTAAAGTTGTTACTCTCTTGCTAATGATAGTATTTCCACTGACAATGAAATTATTACCCGAGCTGAATGGGGAGTTTTTGACCAACAGGGACCCACCTAAACCAGAAGTGAAGATGGGATTGCACATGGCAGGACCTTCTGTTGGCATAGGTTTGTAGGAAAAGCAAACCACTCAGATATCAAGTTGAGGGACCACCAACTCCTCAGTCCACTAATTTTGAAGGCAGTTAGGACTTGTTCTCATCCAGCTGGATGAAAGGCCTGGGTCTAGGAGAGCAATTGTGTCCCTATAGACAAATTGCTTTCATTGTAAAACTTCTGTAGGATCCCACCACTCAACTACTCAGATCTGAGTCCAAGAACCTCATCTCTTATTCATGACCTGAGGTTTCTCTGTTGTTGGTCTGTGATTATTTCATAAGGTGTGTGTGTGTGTGTGTGTGTGTGTGTGTGTGTGTGTGTGTGGTGGGGGGTGGGGGTAGGGAGAGAGGGATTATTCTCTGTAGTATATTTAACCAGCAAAAAGTTAGTGTCAACAGTATATGTTACATACATAGTGTAAGAAGTTAAAAACTTCTTACAAATCAGTGGGAAAAAGACAGAGATAGCCCAATAGAAAAACATAAAATTGGATCTCTCAGTCTATTGTTCCTGTTGATTTTACTTATCTCCAGTTTGGGGTAATGATGAACAATGTTGATGTGAACTTTTTGTCATGTGTCCCAGGGCACATATGCATTCAATTCTCTAGGGTACATGCATCTGAATGAACCACAGGTAAATGATACAGCACTAGTTTTGAAAGTAATTGTACCAATTATAATCCCATCAACAGTGTGTGAAGTCCCACTGTCAACACTTGGTATCACTGGGCTTTCAAATTATGCCGATCTGAAGAGAGGTTAGTGGTTTTTATTATTGTATGAATTGTATTTCTTGATTACTGATGAAGTCAATCACACTTTGGTGGGTTTTCTTTTTCCCAATCCTTTCAGCCACTTTTCTATTGCTAGGTAAAAATAAAGCAAATCACAAACAGACCCAAACAGAATTATGGAATGAATACTGCTTTATTCCTGACTTGGATGGTGTCTATATTGACATTTGCTTCATAACTATTATTAAACACAACCTAGATGTTTTATGCACTTTTTTGAATATATATATATATATATATATATATATCTAAGACACACATATATGTATGTAATCACAGTAAAAATGTTAAAAAAGGAATATGAAACAAAGTTCCTATATTCATCCCTATATTTCATCACAGAACTTTATGTACTTTTCCATTATGTATCCTGTTATGTACGATTCTGTAAAAGATGTATTTCATAATACAAATGTTAAAAAAGAGTTCCTATATTTAAGAACGTATAGCATAAACTAAAGTGGAGACAGCACCTACATATAAATAACTTTAATTCTGTGTAGCAAATTATAAAGACCAGCGAGAGATGCAGATAAATTGTTCCGGTAGTTTGCAAAAAGAATAGATCCCTGGTGGGGGTGTTGAGGGTGGGCACTAAAGAGGAAAACACTTGTTCTGGATGAGACACATGCAGTGAAATGAGAATGAAGCTATGCAGATGTATTCAGCAAAATGTTCTGTCTCTCTGGAATGTAATATTCATGAAGAGAAGTAACGGAAAATAAGTTTGGAATGCGGTAGGCTGGTGCCCAACTGTGGAGAACGTTCTCTTTCAAGTTAAGATTTTCCAATTTAAACTAGATTCAAACTCAACTGAAAGTGGAAAGTCTAGATATGCAAATATTAGAAGTAGAGGAGCAATCCCAGCTAGTGTAGACCATTTAGAACAGTCTTGCTTATGCACCTATGTTAAGGCAAAGTGTTTGTTTACTTCAGCAAATTCAGACTTTCCCTTTGGAGAAGGATCTCATAATCACTGGGTTGATGGGAGAATTCCCTGTGTCCGCCCAAGCCTATGGGAGGCAAAGTAAGGGGAACCTTTCCTTCTCTGCCCCTATAGAGAGATTTCCTACTGAGAAATGCATAGAGGTGCACAGAAGGAAGGCATGAATCCTAAGTTCAGTCAATAAAAAATTCTCACTCTCCCAACTTTGAAACCTGAAGCAAGTGATACATCCACAGCCTGAAGACTTGGGGTTCCTTTGTCCCCATGATGGGATTCTGGTTGGGCCATTTCAGACATGATTTAGTTTCTTTACTGTTGACTTCTGTTCCTTAGTCCTCCAAAATGCTCCTGGTTCCTGCCTTTTGCCCCTTTGTCCATTGACTCTGTGAACTTCATGATATCCTTTTAATTACCTCCTTTTCCCCCTTATGTTAGCCAGAATTGGTCGTCCTAAAACATAACTGAAATATCTGGCACATGAGGAACACTCCACTGCGGACCGTAGAGTGAACAAGAGACAAGATCCCAGCCTCAAGAAATTGAGAAATAGAGTAAAAATGTAAAATGTTAAAAGAACCCTCAATAATATGGTAGAAATCTAAGCATTTTAACTAGCCAGTCAGTAGGAAAGTGAACGCTGCTGAGAAAGCACGGCCGTGAGATTTATCTTACCAGCAGAAAACAAAATAATGACCAAGTCATCCATTTGTAATCATGTTTTCTTGCTAACAATGCTGATTATGATCTAGAATTATTGGTATAGAGCTGGAAGGACCGCAGGGCTATTTTTGTCCACCGTCACATGTTGCAGACGAGGAAGTTGAGGTCATGGAGGGGAAGTGGTCTCGTGACCAAGAAGTGGCTGAGCCAGACCTTGAGCCATGGTCCACCACTGCAGACCCTCACGCACACCACAGCTGCCCTGGCCACTGGCCAGTTCCCATATCGTGCTTGCGAACACCCACTTTTGCTTCTTCCCGGATGTTGGTAGGATCACTCTTTGTCCTTATGAACACATTATTGGTTCTCTTTTCTGATAATGGTTGCTTTATACTTGAGTGACATGTGGACCCTGCTGATTGTCTTCAGGGAGCCCCCTCTCCCAAGGTAACCTGCAGCCAAGACTGACCAGTGAAGGATACAAAAGCCTGGCCCCTTGTCTTGTCTCCTTGAGATGGTTCCTGAGATCTGCCGCAACTCAAGTTCCCCAAAGGATAGGCTGAAGCCCTTGTGTCTGGTCCCGCCACCATCGCTCCCTCACAGGTGCTATTCCTGAGAACAACCCCTGGGGAGCCACCTCCACGCAAATCTCAGTCTCAGATCCCAGAAAAAATGACCTAAGAGGTCTTCTCACCTGCTTTTAATTCTGCAAACTTCTAATGGCCAAATAATATTGTTTTACCTTCTTTGGGATCATGCTTTGGGTTGCTCACAGTTTCAGAGATAAAATCCTAAATCTCTAGACTTGTTATCTTTTCATTTTTTTTCCAGTGAAACTTTAGTTTTATTTTATTTTTCAATGTTCCAAGATTCACTGTTTATGCACCACACCCAGTGCTCCGTGCAATACGTGCCCTCCTTAAAACCCACTACCTGGCTCACCCATCCTCCCAGCCCCCTCCCCTCCAAAACCCTCAGTTTGTTTCTCAGAGTCCGCAGTCTCTCATGCCTCATCTCCCCCGTGATATCCCCCAATTCACTTTTCCTTTCCTTCTCCTAATGTCCTCCATGTTATTCCTTATGCTCCACAAGTAAGTTAAACCGTATGATAATTGACTTTCTCTGCTTGACTTATTTCACTCAGCATAATCTCCTCCAGTCCTGTCCATGTTGATACAAAAGTTAGGTATTTATCCTTTCTGATGGAGGCGTAATATTCCATTATATATATGGACTATATCTTCTTCATCCATTCATCTGTTGAAGGGCATCTTGGCTCTTTCCACATAATGGCAATTATGGTCATTGCTGCAATGAACATTGGGGTGCAGAATGGCCCTTCTTTTCACTACATATGTATCCTTGGGGTTAATACCCAGAAGTGCAATTGCAGGGTCATAGAGTAGCTCTATTTTTAATTTCTTAAGGACTCTCCACACTGTTTCCAAAGTGGCTGCACCAACTTGCATTCCCACCAACAGTGGAAGAGGGTTCCCCTTTCTCCATATCCTTTCTAACACCTGTTGTTTCTTGTCTTTTTAATTTTGGCCATTCTAACTGGTGTAAGGTGGTATCTCAATGTGGTTTGGATTTGAATCTCCTTGATGGCTTATGATTTTATTTTCTTTTAATTCAATTCATTAACATATAATGTATTATTGGTTTCAGAGGTACAGGTCTGTGATTCATCAATCTTATATATAATACCTGGTGCTCATTACATCATGTGCCCTCCTTAATGTCCATCACCCAGTTACTCCATCCTCCATCCCCTTCCCTCCAGCAACCCTCAGTCTGTTTCCTATAGATAAGAGTCTCTTACGGTTTTTCTCCCTCTCTAATCTCATCTTGTTTTATTTTTTCCCCTCTTCCCCATCCTCTGTTTTGCTTCTTAAATTCCACATATGAGTAAAATTATATACTTGTCTTTCTCTGATTGACTTATTTCACTTAGCATAATACCCTCCAGTTCCATCCACATTGTTGCAAATGGCAAGATTTCATTTTTTTTTTTTGATGGCTGAGTAGTATCACATTGTATATTCCCCATCTTCTTTATCCGTTCATCTGTCGATGGACATCTGGGTTCTTTCCCTAGTCTGGCTATTGTACACATTGCTGCTGTAAACATTGGGGTGCAGGTGCCCCTACAGATCACTACTTTGTATTTTTAGGGTAAATACCCAGTAATACAATTGCTGGGTCATAGGGTAGCCCTATTTTCAACTTTTTGAGGAAGTTCCACACTGTTTTCCAGAGTGGCTGCACCAGCTTGCATTCCCACCAACAGAGCAAGAGGGTTGCCCTTTCTCCACATCCTCACTAACATCTGCCATTTCCCGAGTGGTTAATTTTAGCCCTTCTAACTGGTGTGAAGCAGACTTGTTTTCTGAATAAGCAGAAAATAATAACCCTGAGTTAAGTGCACACAACTTTCCCATTTCCTGGAGAGGTAAAGAGATTTAGGGGCCATTACTTCCCTTCACCAAGTCTTCCCTGAGCATTTCCCGTGTGCTAGGAGCTCTGCTGGGCATTGTCACTTTAATTTTATGGTTGATAATACCAAGCCTCAGAGATGCAAGGTGACTTACTAAAGGGCATCCAGTTGAAGGAGGATATTCTACTAAATAATAAGTGGTTTGAGGACAGGCACTGTCATCTTCACCTTTGTGGCCCTAGTACCTAGCTTACTACCTGGTACATAGCAAGTGTTCATTGATTCTTACTAAGTGGATGGATGACTGGACCTTCAAGAAAAGGGAATTATAATTTTATCAAGCACCTTTGTCACACCAAATTTGTTTTCTATAATTCAATGTATATTATCTCCTTAAAATTCACAACAAATGGGTGAGCGGCAAATTAAATTTCCCATTTGACAGATGGCAACACTGAGACCATAGTACATAGTACATAGTACATAGATGCTAAGTGACAGAATCAGGATTTAATCCACTATATTTTGGGGGCTCTACATGCCTTTCCCTGTACCTAGACCTCTGCACCATCTCCTGTTTCTCAGATAAGGAACCAGGTACAAAAGCTTTGAGTAGCTCTACGGAAGTCATGTTGCTAGAGTGGCCATGTCAAGGTTCCACCCAGATTTCCTCTCCTGCCTTTCACAACACCAACCAGTTCTCCTGCTCAGCAGGCTCTGAATCTGTAGGACTGCAATCGCCTTTTCCAAACATGGCTGGTAGGATGTCGTCGTCGTCACTTAGATCGCAAAACTCCTCACCAATTATAAAACTGAAAATGTAGGCCACCTGCCCATGTGATTGTATCTCATAACTCAGAGCTAAAAATAGCTCTCGGCTTGCTTGGCCTGTTTATAAGATATTAAAAGCTCATATTCAAATTCATTCGCCTCCTGGATTAATGTCAAGATTTCGGCTTTCCAGGTTTCTTTCTCTCCCTGCCTCTATCTCATCCAGCAGGGAATGGATTATGCTTGTCCATGTTATTTTCCACATGAATTACTAAGCGCCTATTTTCAAAGATGAATTTCATGGCCTTATTCTCTTTGCCGTACCTTCAGGATTCACTTCTGAAGGCAGAAGAGAGAAGTGGTTAAAGGTGGTTAAACCCAGATGGGGGTTAAGGCCGTATGTTCTTGGGCACAGCACGCAGCCTTTGTCTTGGTTTCCTCATCGGTGAAGTGAAGACAAAATAATACCTATTTCCTAGGATCATTTCAAGGATTAAACAAATTAATTCATGGCCAGTGTTTGATTCCATTTCCAACACATGAAGAGAGTGCATGAGTAACATAACTGACACCAAAAATCAACAAAACAAATAATCACCACTGCCCGTCATGACCAGTTTGTCCCAGTTTGCCTGGGACATTCTGGATTTTGCACTGAGAGTCCCAACTGCCAGGGACTTGGCAGTTCTGGGCAGATTGGGATGATTGGTTACTCTATTCCCCATCAATAAAACAAAGAAAAGTTTCTGACTTATTCCTCTATTCACCAACTATGTACTGATCACTAAGAAAACGCAGGTGTTTCTATGGTATCCGAAAGGTAAACATAATAAAATGAGTCCTCACAAGGTGCTCAAGCGAATGGGACAGAATCATGAAAGTGGGCATATTCTATATGGCTGAAAGCATTATACATCCGATGCATTTCTATCCACACTGTCTTCTGACCCACAGAAATCTTTGGAGTCACCAGGTGTAAGAAGGCTGGGTCTCTCTTTACTACTAAGAAGGAGAATAAAGTTGGAATACCAGCCACTTGCCAGTTTTTAGTCCCAGTCAGGTAATGTGGCTTCAGAAGTCAAAGAGTACAATAGATGCAAGGACATTTACTGCCAAAGGGAAAGACAGAAAAAAAAAAATCTCCACCTGACTTATAGGAGTAACACTGTCAGTAGTCTCTGTGACTGGTTGAATGCCCCCAGCCTGTGTCTCTTTTCCTGGTCTGGTGTCCACATCATCTGCTGCCAAGAATGTGAGTAGCCTCTTATTTTTTTTATTTTTATTTGTGAGAACAGACGGATAGACTAGAGAAGAAATAACAGCTCACCCACCCATGACTTTCCTTAGTAAATTCCCTCAGATCTTGGTCCCTGTAGGCAAGATTTTAATTAAAATATTTAGTCCATGAGGCATGGAACTGTGGATGTACTCGCAGGAGAATTTGTTCCCTAAGAGCTCCACGACAATGTCGTCTCCTTCAAGACATCAGTCACTAGACCCTTAAGTCCCAATCTGGCTTTATTCACGCTCACTATAGTGGGAACAACCTGGTGCCCGGGTTTTATTTTATTTTATTTTATTTTATTTTATTTTAAGAAGGTCTTTTGGGTCTTGCCGCTGGAGCCCTTTTCTGTCACAGTGATGCTGCTTTGAGATGTTAGTCAGAATGACCTGGGAAAGGACTTTCTGATAACGAGTCAGTTTTTGCACAGGTTGAGCAAGTCACTAAACATTTCACATCCTTTGTCTTATTTCATCCCCAAACCCCTCTGGAAACCACCAAGGGTGGGTATTACTAATTCCATTAAAAGGCTGTAGAAAGTGCATATTGCATGGAGCACTGGGTATGGTGCATAAACAATGAATCTTGGAACACTGAAAAAATAAAAAAAATGAAATAAAATAAAATAACATAGATCTTTCTTCCCCTCACCAAAAGGATATAGAAAGTGAGGCTGAGTGAGGTGAAGGAATTCATCTTTTCCTATCTGAAACATGAAATCTGGAATTCAAGACTTTTGTGGCTTGACATATAGTGCCAAGTACTCCACTCATGGCCAGAAAGTTGTATTCAAAAACTTGACATGAGATAATTCAGAAGGTATAAACTTCCCGTTATAAAGTACAGAAGTCCTGGGGATGTAACATACAGCACGGTGACTATAGTTAATAACACTGTGTTGCATATTTGGAAGTCACTAAGAGAATAGATCCTAAGAGTCTGTATCACAGGAAAAACAATTTGTAACTACGTATGGGGACAGATGTTTACTAGACTTCTTGTGGTGATCATTTGCAATGTATACAAATATTGAATCCTTATGGTGTTCACCTGAAACTAATATAATGTTATATGTCAATTATACCTAAAAATAATTATGAAAAGATAATTCTGCACTCAGCACAAAGAGGGAACCATAATCTGTATCTCCTACTAAATCATTATCCAACCTCATCTCATAAGGATGTTTATGGGTTCAGTGCTCTGACTGGAGGAGAAAAAACTGGTAGAAAGGAATTGGGATTGCACCTTCTTAAGGTTCTTTCTTAGGAAAGGTTGAAGCTTCATTAGCATAATTTAAGGTATAGCAGAAGCTGTGTAGTCCCCTCTTTTTAAAATTAGAAAATGAGTGTTTTATATAATCAAATAGTTAATACCTAAAAAGGAATTTATGTGATGCATATTAATTTATGAAGCATAATAAAATAACATTCAAGAATCAAGCTGAAGAACTAGAACATTAACAATGATATTATGGACAAGGCAGAGAAAAAAAGAGCCGGATGCCGTAAAAACCTCTGGATTTGTGGAAAACTGTGTGAAATTAGACTTGGGGCTCAAGCAAGGCCATTTCTCGGAAGTTTGTATGTGGAGTAGTGAATACACTCTCTCCCTGCTCCCCTAGGGTATGTGCAAAATCCTGGGGACATCTTTTCTGTCCCCAAATTGTAAACATGGATTCTGCTTAAATGGTATGTAGCATAGTTTTACTAGGCCACAAAAATGAGTAGCAATGGAAAGTTGTGAGGTATGATCAGGAAGCTTGTTTCTAGTGCCTTCACTTCTTTAGAACCGGAGGGATATGTCCCATCCCTTTATTCATACGTAGTCTGACACCTTGATGGGCCCAAAGGGGGTACGTTTCTTCTCTTTACCATTGAACTTCCAGAACTTTGAATGATTGCTTGATTGTTTGATTTTAGAGAGAAGTTGAGAGAGAGAGAGAGAGAGAGAGAGAGAGAGAGAGAGAGCATGCTAGTGGAGGAAGGGGCAGAGAGGGAATCTCGGACTCTCCACTCAGCAGGGAGCCTGATGCAGAGCTGGACCCTGGGATCATGACCTGAGCTGAAGGCAGTTGCTTAACCGACTGAGCCACCCAGGTGCACCAGAACTTTGATTTTTTAAAATCCTTTCCCAAATCATTATTTCAGATGTTACTAATGCTTGGTGCCGGGTATTAAGGAAGGCACATATTGCATGGAGCACTGGGTATTCTATGCAAACAATGAATCTTGGAACACTGCATCAAAAACTAATGATGTACTGTATGGTGACTAACAACATAATTAAAAAAATAAATAAATTTTTAAAATAAATAAAATAAGGCATTTAGCGACACTTGTGGTGAGCGTATAGAGAAGCTGAATCACTCTTGCGGTACTCCTGAAACTAATGTCACATTGTGCACCAACTAGACTTAAATGTAAACATTTTTTCACAATGGGTATAATTGCTGGCATTTTCCCTCATTTGGAAAAATAAATGTTATCATCGTATTGTTAAAAAATAAATAAAACAAGGCAATTTGAGTTTACAAGGTTTTTAATTATTCAGCTAGTGAGCGGTGTTGCTATCTTAAAACGAGATTATCTGGTTCTACTTCGAAGGCTGTTTTCACTAACTCAGTAATCCTGTTACACAATTCGTCTGTTATTTGGCTATTATTGGGTTTTGGTAGCAGAAACCAAGACAATAAAGATTTAAAGAAGACAGAAGTTTATTTCCTTTTGCCATAAAAGAAGTCTGCCTTATTCCAATGAATGGTGTTCTATAAAAAAGAATGTTCCTTTTTTCTTACTTATATATGAGTTAATCTTACAACCTATCCTTTCTATCTTTTGGTGTTTGGGATGAACGTTTTTGTTTTGGTTTGGTTTGGTTACAGATTTTGTCCCTAAAAGGACACAGAAACCGACTGCCAAGGAAGAGGTCTTACTAACTATGCTGCGGTCACTCTAACATCTTTATATTCTGCCAACTTCTTTGACAACCAAGTCCTTTACCACAGCTCCTCACTTCGCTTGGGGCAATCTTTTTCAAGATGCCTCTTGTCATCCTTTAGGCATTGGCCGAAACGTGGATTCTCCTGAGAAACATTCTGACCAGTCGATTCAATCTAGATTTTTACTGTTCTCTCCCATGTTAACATCGTCTTCTATTTATAATTATATGCTTATTTGTGTTTGTTTCATGTCTGTCTTCTCTATTTGACTGAAGAATATGAGACTGAGAACCAAGTTTGTTTTGCATGGATACGTATACCCAGGGGCCACGACGATGGCTGACTCTCATTTAAGATCAATACACAGTTGAATGAATAGATAATTCTTATCAACGCTGCAAATATTTAAGGTGAATTAGGTGATGCAATAATTTCTAGGATTCTTTTGGCTTGTTTCATGGTAGAACCTGTATCCTTATCCCTCCATATTTATGTCTAATTGGTGCCCTAGAGGTAATGATTAACTTGATTTTTTTTGCATTATCAAAGGAAATTGGTGCATGAACAATGAATCTGGTAACACTGAAAAAATAAAATAAAATTAAAAAACAAAACAAAGCAAAGGGAATTAGTACTAGTAATGTAAATGTACTCATAATCTCCCTCAATGGGCAGAGGTGGATCCCCATAGACATTTTATTTTTAAAGTATTTTTTATATTTTTTTATTTAATAAGTTTGACATGTTGCATTTTGTAAATTTAAGATATTTAATTGTTGGTTGTGTAATGTAAGTTTTTGTTGCTCTCCTTGGGGTGTTGTCCCTTGGGGGTTCCACGAATGTGGAACTTCCTCCCGGTTTCCAGTCTTGAACCTAGCCAGCCATGAAAATATGTCAAGGAATGCATATCACTAAGTGAAAGAAGCCAGTTGGAAAAAGCTACATACTGTCTGATTCCAGCTGTGTGATCTTCCAGAAAAGACAAAACTATGGAGACTACTGTGCTTTCCAGGAGTTGGATGGAGGGAGGGATGAGTAGATGGAGCACAGAGGAATTTTAAGGCAATGAAAATACATTTCTTCTCAATATTGCTGTGAACCTAAAACTGCTCTAAAAAATAAAATCTATTAAAAACTTAAGTCAGAGATACACAAAATGTTCCTGTAACATATCTATTTCATGAACTTTATATATATATACACACACACACATAAGGCTATATATAAACAATATACATATTAATTTATAAGTATATGTATATTATCTTTCTGTATATATGTATACATTTTTATATATACACAAAACCTTATATATATAAATTAATAAGTACATATAGTCTATATGTGTGTATATAGTCTTTCTATATGTGTATATATATAGTTTATGTGTGTATATATGTGTACCAAAACAGTGCATTAATATCAAAACTCTCCAGATTTCATCATGCTTCTTCCCATGAAGTAAATACTATTTATAATTACATGCTTACACATAATTATATACATGTGCCATTTCATCCTACATGTAGTTACATATGCCTTAGAGTGTTCACTCACTTAGTGTCTGTCTTCTCCATTAGACTTAAGCACCACGAATGCAAGAATGATGCTTATTTTGCCTGGGTCTGTATTCCCATGGCTCCTCATTATGACTGAAGCACATTTGGGATCAATAAACAGTTGAATAAATTGATATTTCTTCTTGGTAGTACAAACGTTTAAGGTGAGTACATTCCTGAGGTCTGTTTTTCTTGTTTAATGACAGAGCCCATTATCTCGATCCTTCAATATTTATGCAAATGCAGTCCTGGAGTTCATGATATGGCTTGATTTCCACATTATCAAAGAGAATTACTACAAATAATGTGAATATACTGATGACCTCCCTCAACAAGCAGAGCTGGCTCCCCATAGACACTTTAATCACTTCTTCCCTGGTTAGGTGAGATAAAGAGTTTTGTAGCCCTCACAGGGTATTTGTTCCCTGAGACTTCCATGATTATATAACTCCTTCCTGGTTCTTGTTACTTAACCTTTCAAGTTCCCACATGACTCCATTTGGCTTCGTTTTAGAGAGAGCAGCCCAAGAACCAGACTCACTTTGGCCATTCATTTATTCATGTGATTTGTTAATAGTTGTCTAGTAGCAACAATGACCTTCCCCCAAACTGATCTTACTAAGAGCATGCAACAAGGTCCAGGGAAAATAATCCCAAATAATAATGATGTTGGCTGTGATTATGACGATCACCCTTTACAAGTATAAGGCATTTTAGATATTTTCTTATTTTGGTATCACAGCAGAAGTCATCAGGGAAGATGGTGTTGGAGCTAACTTCTTATTATTCCTATTTTATAAATGAAAATATCAAAGCTTGAAGACGTTAAGTGACGTATCTAAGAAGCATGTGCAGCAGACCCAGAACTAGAATTCTTATTAGCTGATTCCAAAGCCAATAGCATTTTTGTTTTCTTCAGTTTCTTCCTGCCTCTAGATAACTTTAAACATTTTGGCCAAGCATTAAAGAAGAACACTGAAATAAGGAGTTCACGTTCTTTCACAGCCCGAGTTTCTGATTTGAGATCCACTCACATAAGAAGGTGCTGGACTTGCACATTGTATCATTCAGGGAATAAGGTAAACCTATAAATCTACTAGATCAAATCTACTGCCTACATAAACTTGCTTGGATAGAGGTAATCAGGAAAATGCATCAAGGAAGTGATTTCTCCTTTGATTTATTTAGAGCTTGGGCTTGAATATTTTGAGTATTTCTTGTATCTGTATTGTGCGTTTGAGGATTATATGTCTCAACACTGTAGAGGTCTTATTAGAACATGTATATTTATTATGTAACATAGATGAAAAGCACAAGAAGACCTTAAACCTCTGCTAATTACAAGCTTGTTCAACTTCGAACAAATCATTTAAAGTATTTCACTCTGTTTTCCCTTTCAGGGACTATGATAATATTAGTTATTTTGACTAATTTCAGAGTTGTTAAGAGGATCAGATGAGTCTCAATATAAAAGGCTATTGTATTCTGGGAGTTCATATGATATCTAAGAAGAGAGAGAGAATGAATAGAGCATAATAATAAGGGAAAAATCAGGGTTAGTAATCAGCTATAAAATCAACCAAAATGGACATGGGTAAAGTCACACAAGACCTATTATAGAAATGAATAAATCTAATCTCAAATTCTAATTCTTCCACTAAAGACTTATCTGAGGTTGGGCACTCAATTTATTAACTATTACTTGGACTGCCTGATGACTATAGTATCAGTGAGATCAGCCACCATTACACAGTTCGGAGCAAATGAGAAAACAATGCTCTCTTGGGATGGAGAATGAGAACAGTACATAGTATTTATCAGTTTATACATGTGTCTCAGAACACCAGGTATCCTGAGGTCAGGGAATGATTCTTGTTCATCACTGTAAGCCTGGAAATTTGGCACACACCCTGGTGCACCATATAGACTTAGTTGTGCTTCTACAGGGAATGAAGGAATGAACAGCATCCAGCACTTTATGTGGCTTATTGGTTGGTGTTACTAAGAAGTCATGTTCCTTTTTTAACTATGTGAGGAATTTTGGAGGGTTGAAGCAGGTTGCAAACATTTGTAGATCCATTTCTTGTTATTCAGCTAAGATCCAGAAAGGTAGGTTATTTGCACAAAGTTCACACAAACTGGTAAGTATACCTGATTCCCAAGTTTGTGCTTTTTAATTCTCTCCATTGACTTCCGATGATAGATTTAATTACTCAGTCATCAACCAGTCAATCAAATGCATTACTTTGTGCCCAGTTTAGTTTAAATGGTAAAAAATTAAAAGAATATTTCATCATGATAAGGAGCTAAAACTTCAATTCAGAATGACTTGGCTTCAAATCCCAGCTCTGCTACTTTCTTCAGCCACAAGCAAGTAACTAAATGTCAGAAATCTTCAGCTTTCATACCTGTGAAGTGGGGATAATACCTCACACGATGCATGAGGATTAAGTGAGGTAAAGTAGCACAGTTTCTAACTTGGTGATGGGAACAGAGCAAATGCTCAATAAATCATATCGATAACAGCTGAAGTCATTATTTTTTTTTAAAGATTTTATTTATTCATTTAACAGAGAGAGAACACAACCAGGCAGAGAGGCAGGCAGAAGCAGAGAGAGGAGCAGGCTCCCCGCGGAGCAAGGAGCCCCATGCGGGACTCGATCCCAAGATGCTGGGATCATGACCTGAGCCTAAGGAAGTTGCCCATCCAACTGCGCCACCCAGGCGTCCCTGAAGTCATTATTAATCATGACCTCCACTTATACAAAATGATAAATTATGATAAAATTTTTTTAGAGTAATGAATTGATGAATTTGATTGATTATAATGACATAGTTGTTTCTGAAGAGGTAGGAGCTGGGGAGGACTTCAGGAAAGCTTTGGAACTTGTGTTATTCTTTGAAGAACACATGAGATTTTGTATCAAGGGCAGGGGACATTTTGTCAGGAAGATTGTATTGTTTAGTTTGTACTGAGCACCAACTATATGGTGGTCCATTCCATCAGAAGTTTCCATCTGTGGAGCAGAGAATGCTAATAGGTCAACAAAGTCCTCAAAGAACCATTGTAGTTCTTGATTTCTTTCTAATAGATTAAAATGAATTTTAACTTTCTTTTTCTTCCAGGAAGATGTTGGATTAAAACTTAAGATTTCAGATGTGGAAAAGAAAGTTGGTAAAAAGTTCTGAAGTGATTCCTAGCACACTGTTGCTGTTTTTCCAAAATTTGGGAAGTCTGTATCTATGCTATCAATTCAAGTGAGCAGTTTTATAAGGAACCAAGAGGGTATCCCCGTCATCTTGCTCTGTGTAAGTGGCCCTCCCACCACTAGTAATAGCAGGGAACTCTGCCTGTCATGACTCTCAACTGCCTAAATTGCCTTCCCAACTCCTACCCTAACTTGAGACCCATAGGACTAATCTCATTATTGGATTTAGCACTGTCACTCATCACAAATCTTGGGATGGTCATCCTAAGCCCTCAACTCTTATAAAATAATGTCTGTACACCTCTGCATATGCTTTCACTGACCTTGGCTCTTGCTCCTGCCCAACTCCTGAAATCATTCCAGTGTGCCTTCTGGCATTTACAGTCATTCATCAGTATGACCCGATACGTACTTAACCTCTCCTCTGAAAGAGGTTAAGAGGCTGCCTATTTCGTCTGACCCCAGTATCCTGGGGCAGTGGTTTTCTCTCTCACATCCCCCTTACCACCGAATCTCGTGATCCTTTCGGCCTTGTGAACATTAGAACACTCTGATTTTTGTCTGTCTGTATGTACTCTTTTCTTTGATGGTGTGCATTTAATATACACGTTAAAAATCAACAGCATAGTTCAAATTAATATAATCTGAGGCAGCCAGACCTCTCCTCTAAGCTCTGGATTGCATACCTAATTGTTTATGCAATGCTCTATTTGGATGGCCAAAGTTATCTCAGACTCAATTAAATATCTCTTTCCCCCTTTCCCCAAACACTTGCTTCTTTTACACTATTTTTTGTATCGCTATACAAAACTCGGAGTCCACACGGACCCCTCTCTTTCTCTCATGTCCCTTTTTCAATATATCAGGAAATTCAGTCAGCGGTACATTGGAAATATGTCCCTAAGTGGATGGATTTCTCATTATCTCTCTCACTACCATCTTGGTTCAGGCAATCACCATCCTTTACTTAGAATATTACAATGGCTTAATTTTTCCAGCACCTTCCACCCTTATTCTGTTAAATTCAATCACCAACAGATCTACGGGAGTGACCTTTTTAAAAAAGAAGTCAGATTATGTTCCCTTTTGGTCTAGATCCTGTAGTGTTTTCTAATATCACTCAAAATAAAAGCTTCATAATTTACTGTGGTGTATGGCTCCTCCTGCTCTATGTCTCTCACCTAAACTTTCCTTCCCACTGTAGCTTTACTGGTTGCTGTCCCTAGAACAATCTCAGCATGTTCAAATCCTAGGATCATGTATTTGTCGTTGCCTCTGCTGAAATGCTCTCTTCCCAAATACAGGCTTGCTTCCCTACTTGGTTCATGTGTTTGCTCAAAGATATCATTTCAGGCTGAGGACATGCTTTATTTAACTATCTTTTACTAACATATAGCATTATTCTTTTTTTATTTTTTAAATGTTTATTTATTTATTTCATTTTTATATAGCATTATTCTTGACACAGTGGCTAAGACAAAGAAAAAAAGGTCAGTTGAAGCAAAATTAACTCATTTTCACATTAATTTTACTAAGCTATTCTAGTTTGATACAAAGAGTAATTTATGGTTGTTTTGTAAGTTTTGACTTGGGAGTTTGAGCTATTCCAGTTAGCAACAACTCTGTTGACATAAGTCCTATCTCTTCTTTCTTTTTGCCTTAGTTCGGTCTTCTATGAAGTTAAGAGATTGGGATGCATTATCTCCAAATCCTTTTTCTGGCATATTCTATAATAATTTAAGATAGCATTTTGTTGTCACAACCATTCTTTAGTTCTAGAGCATCCTGGAAACAAGTTCTTGCAGTACTGAAATAAGGCACAGAGTGGACATGCTGACTGATTTCAGCGGAGTCCGCTCTGTTTACAATACCGATTCAGTTTTCTCATTGCTACAGGGCAGCCACATAATTCCCAACTGACTCTCATGGAGAACAGTACAGAGGTGACTGAGTTCATTCTTATGGGGTTAACCAATGACCCGAAACTGCAGCTTCCTCTCTTCTTAATCTTCTCCCTCATCTACCTCAACACTCTTGCTGGAAATCTGGGCATGATGGTGCTGATTCTCCTGGACTCCCGTCTCCACACTCCCATGTACTTCTTCCTCAGTAACCTGTCTCTGGTGGACTTTGGTTACTCTACAGCTGTCACTCCCAAGGTCATGGCTGGGCTACTTATAGGAGACAAGGTCATCTCCTACAATGCTTGTGTCATCCAGTTTTTTTCCCTTGTATCCTTTATCACTGTAGAAAGTTTCCTGTTGGCCTTGATGGCCTATGACCGCTACGCAGCCGTGTGCAAACCCCTCCGTTACACCACCACCATGACCACAGGTGTATGTGCTCGTCTGGTCATGGGCTGCTACGTCTGTGGTTTCCTGAATGCCTCCATCCACACTGGGAATATTTTCAGGCTCTCCTTCTGTAGAGCTGATGTGGTTGATCACTTCTTCTGCGATGCTCCTCCTCTTCTGGCTCTCTCATGTTCAGACAACTACATCAGTGAGATGGTTATCTTTTTGGTAGTGGGCTTCAATGTCTTCTTTTCTGTCTTGGTCATCTTGATCTCCTACCTGTTTATATTTATCACTATTCTGAGGATGCACTCATCTGAAGGACGCCAGAAGGCCTTTTCCACCTGTGCCTCCCACCTCACTACAGTGTCCATCTTCTATGGGACGGGAATATTCATGTACTTACAGCCCAGCTCCAGCCATTCCATGGACACGGACAAAGTGGCATCCGTGTTCTACACCATGGTCGTCCCCATGCTGAACCCAGTGGTCTACAGCCTGAGGAACAAAGAGGTCAAAAGTGCCTTTAAAAAAGCTGTAGAGAAGATAAAGTCTTCTATGGGATTCATATTTTAATTACAAAGATCAATAATAGGGGCGCCTGGGTGGCTCAGTGGGTTAAAGCCTCTGCCTTTGGCTCAGGTCATGGTCTCAGGATCTCGGGATCGAGCCCCGCATTGGGTTCTCTACTCGGCAGGGAGCCCGCTTCCCCCCCTCTCTGCCTGCCTCTCTGCCTACTTGTGATCTCTTTCTGTCAAATAAATAAATAAAATCTTAAAAAAAAAAAAAACAGAAGCACCTGGGTGGCTCAGTCCTTGAGCATCCGCCTTCGGCTCAGGTCATGATCCCAGGGTCCTGGGATCGAGCCCCACATCAGGCTCCCTTCTCGGCGGGAAGCCTGCTTCTCCCTCTCCCACTTTCCCTGTTTGTGTTCCCTCTCTCTTGCTATGTCTTTCTCTGTCAAATAAATAAATAAAATCTTTAAAAAAAACACAACAAAGATCCACAATAAAGCACTCATTCACCTCAGATCTATCTAGAGAAGATATTTACCCAGTCAGCCCATAAGTTTCTAATTTCTTATAGTAATATTACCAGATATTAAGTTTACAAAATCTACATATCTTGGTTTACAAAGTTTACTTATCTTTAAAAATATGATACCTAAGAATAGTAGGTTAGGAAGAATCACCCATAAATATGTTTTTATCTTAAAAATTCTTTTTAATAAACGTGTTCATCCACACTCCCACATGAACATATATACTCACAGGTATGTATAAGCACAGGCAGACACATAGATAATTCCTGAGAAACTCATGAAATCCACATACACACTGTAGAAGAAGAAATTAGTTAAGACATACATGAGAAGGTCTGTTGTTATAGTAGAATTTAAAACAATTATTCTGGTGTCTGAGAATACATTCTTAACATACATAAATAGTCCATAGTTAGTGGGGAAAAAATATGTCTAGGTTGTTTGTTTGTTTGTTTGTTTGTTTATTTGACAGGGGTGGGGTGGGAGATAGAATGAGCACAAGCAGGGGGCAGCGGAGGGAGAGGGAGAAGCAGGCTCACTACTGAGCAGGAAGACTGATGCTGGGCTTGATACAGGGCTTGATCCCAGGACCCTGGGATCATGACCTGAGCAACGTACTGAGTCACCTAGGCACCCCATATGTCTTGTTTTTACAATTATTTTTACATTATTTTTTTGCCTATGAAAAGCAGTATGTTTTATATTTAAAAATTTAAGCTTTATGAAAATACTTCCAAAGTTTCTTGAATGTGGATTTATTATTGATGCTTTGTCTGTTCTTTTTAGTAAAAAATGCAAGCCATAAGAGACACTTAAGCATAGGGAACTGAATTGAGGGTTGCTGAAGGGGAAGTGGGTGGGGGGATGAGGTAAATAAGTGATGTGCAGGAAGGAGGGCACTTGTGGGTATTGTATGCAAGTGATGAATCACTAAATTCTACCCCTGAGACTAATACTATACTGTATGTTAACTAACTTAAATTTAAATAAAATCTTGATAGCAGAAAAAAAATGTATTTACATGGGCATTTATTTTCCTAGCCAAATGTCCATATTAATGAGCCCTATCTAAAAATAATATGTATATATGACAGTTTAATACAGAAAACATATCACACAATACAGGAAAAAGAGAAAAATGACAAGGCACATATTTATTCACTTAAATAAAAATGTAACAATGTTTAAAGCTTAAGCACTAAAAACTACAATAGTTATTAATAACTTACTTGTATACAATGATGTGAATTTGTTAATATACATATCTGCTAAAATTTTGAGTCTCACTATGTTAAAAATTTTGAATCCATATGTATGTCCATTCATTTCCTCTGATTTGGGGAGTTTGGGGCCATTATTTTTTTCAAACATTCTTTCTGCCCCTTTTCCCCCTTTTTCTCTTCTAATGAGGTCTATGTTGGTACTGTTCTTTGAGACAATTTATTTTTATTGATTTTTTTAAAAAAAACTTTAATTTTTTTCTGTTTTAATTTCTTTCTGTTTTTCAGGCTGGATGTTCTCAACTGACCTATCTTAAAGCTTACTGATTTTTTTTTCTGCTAGCTTCTATCTGCTACTGATCCACTTATTAAACTTTATATTTTATTTATTTTTCTTTTCAACTTGAGAATTTCTTTTATTAAAAATAATTTCTATATCTTTATTGCTATTCCTTACTTGGTGAGACCTTGTTCACATACTTTCCTTAATTTTTTTTTCCTCTTAATTCTTTTGATATGGTTTCCTTTGGTTCTCTGACCACATTTACAATATCTTAAATCTTTTCTTATTAAACCCAAACTTAGCTCAACCTTCAAAATCAATGTAATTCTTTATATTAATAGACTCAGGAATACATATCATATAATCATCTCAATAGATAAAGAGAAAACTTGGACAAAATTCATCATGTATTTATGATAAAAATTCAGCAAACTATTAATGATGGAGAACTGCCTAAACATAGTAAAAGACATCCATGAAAAACTTAACAGCTAGCTTCACACTTAACGGTGAAAGACTGAATGCTTTTCTCCAAGATTAGAAATAAGGCAAGGATGTCTCTTCTTAAAACTTCTATCCAACATCATGATAGACACCCTAATCAGTACCTTAAGGCAAGAAAAAGAAATGAAAAAAATACCAGTTGGAAAGGAATAAATAAAATTCTCTCAATTCAGAGAAGATACAGCTTTCTACTTAGAAAATCCCAGAGAATCTGGCAAAAGCCACAGAACTAACAAGTTTATCAAGTTCTGAAGAAACAAAGTCAATATACAAAAATCTGTCATGATTCTACGCAATTTTACTAAACATTTAGAAATGAAAATTTAAAAACAATACCACTTTCAATAGCACCAACAACATGAAGTACTTAAGTATAAATTTTGTAAGATATGAGCAAGATATGCTGAAAAATATAAATACATGGATTAAATAAATTAAAGCCAATTTAGATAAATGGAGAATTTTACCATGTTCATGGATTGGGGAACTAGAGAATTTAAAGAGGTCTGTCTTCCCCAAACTAACCAACAAAATTTCAATCAAAACTCCAGAAAGAATTTTTGTAAAAATTGGCAAGCTCATTGTAAAATTTATATGGCAAGTCAAAAAAACTAGAATAACTAAAACAATTTTGAAGAAGAACAACAAAATTGGAGCACACACTCTACCTCCTTTCCACATTCACTATACAGCTACAATAGTCAAGTAGTGTGGTATTGAACAAAGGATAGATACATTACATTAAATATTACTGAAACAAGTATTTGTTCAAGTTTTTAATTCCAGAAAAGAAGATAAGTCCCCAAAAAGGACAAGTCATAGACTAGGAGAAAAGACCTGCAAAGTGCGTCAGTCCTTATGAGTAAAGGGCTCATATTTTGGATACATAAAGTATTCTTAAATAGCGATAATAAGGAAACAGATACAATGAAATACAATAAAAATGGACAGATTTTTTTTACTGTCTTTTTTAAAGGTTTTATTTAAATTACATAGGTTAAGGTATGGTGTACTATTAGTTTCAGGTGTCCAATGTAGTGATTCAACACTTCCATCCATCATAGGTGCTCATCACAAAAAGGATGTTCCTTAATCCCCGTCACCTATTTCACCCATCTCCCTACCCACCTCCTCTCTGTTAGCCATCAGTTTGTTCTCTATAGTTAAGAGTCTGCTTCTTTCTCTTTTTTTCTTTCCTTTGCTTGTTTTGTTTCTTAAATTCCACGTATGAGTGAAATCCTATGGTATTTGTCTTTCTCTGACTGACTTATTTCCCTTAGCATAATACTCTAACTCCATCCATGTCATTGCAATTGGCAACATTTCATTCTTTTTGATGGTTGAGTAATATTCCATTATAGATTCCATAACAGAATATTCCATTATTCCATATGGAATTACGTGTGTGTGTGTGTGTGTGTGTGTGTATCTATATATATAGTTTCCTTTAATTTCTTCAGTTGATGGACTCCTGGGCTTTTTCCACAATTTGGCTATTGTAGATTATGCTACTATTAACATCGGGGTACATGTATCAAAAACAGGCAAAAGATTTTAACAGACATTTCACAAAAGAAGATAATTGGGATGGCAAGTAAGCACATAAAAAGATGCTCAACATCATTAGTCAACAGAGAAATGCAAATTAATACAACAAGGAGATATACTACAAACCTATTAAAATAACTAATGTAAAAAAAAAAAAAAGCCCACCTGTAAATATAAAGTACCCTCAAGGATGTGAAGCACTTGGAACTCTCCTACATTGCTGGTGGGAATGCAAAATAGTATGCTATTTTAGAAAATAGGTTGGCAGTATCACATATCCTGGAAATCTCACTCCTAACAATTTACTCAAGTGAAATAAAAACACATGTTCACAGAAAATCCTGTATGTGAATGTTCATAGGATCTTTATTTGTATTAGTTAAAAACTGGAAATAACCCATTTCCCCCAACTGACGAACAGATAAATAATCTGAATTCATGGAGTGCATCTCAGAAATAAAAAAGAAGCAATTACAAAACAACTACACAATTCCATAAATTTCAAATGCATTATGCTAAGGGAGAGAAGCATGACTCAAGAGATAACTTACTGTATGATTCTTTTTTTATGACATTCTTACAAAGCCCACAGGGACTGAAAACAAATTAGCGGTTGCTAGGAGGTGGAAGGAGGGGTCAATTACAAATTGTGGTAGAAAATTTGGGGGGTTAATAAACTGTTCTATATCATGATGTGATGTGGTTATATGGCCAATTACATTTGTACAAACTCCTAGAACAATGCATTGCAAAGTGTGGATATAACTATGTAAATTATACCTTAATTAGAAAAAGGGAAAAAAAAGAGACAAGTAATGCAAATGGGTCAGTGCTCTTACTCAACAGACACTCCAGTTCCCCACTGACAGTTTAATTGCTTCTTCCCTAAATAAGTGAGATGAGGAGCTGTGGATGTTTTCATCGGGGGCCTCTTGCCCTGAGAACTCTGCGTCCCTATAACTAACTTTCTTTCTTTTTTCTTTTCTTTCTTTTCTTTTCTTTCCTCTTTCTTTCTTTCTTTTTTAAAGATTTGATTTATTTATTTGACACAGAGAGAGAGATCACAAGTAGGCAGAGAGGCAGGCAGAGAGAGAGGGGGAAGCAGGTTCCCCGCTGAGCAGAGAGCCTGATGTGGGGCTTGATCCCAGGACCCTGAGATCATGACCCGAGCGAAGGCAGAGGCCTTAACCCACTGAGTCACCCAGGTGCCCCTCTTTCTTTCTTTCTTTCTTTCTTTCTTTCTTTCTTTCTTTCTTTCTTCTTTCTTTCTCCTTCCTTCCTTCCTTCCTTCCCTTCTTCCTTTCTTCCTCTCCCTCTTTCTCTTTTCTTAACTTTCTCTTGGTTCCCATTCATTAGCCTTGGGAATCCCAAAATCACTCCGTTTGACATCATTTTAGAACCCTTTTGTTCATTTGCACATTCATCTGAAAGTTAGTTGTTCCTGGTATCCCTACTGTCTTCCTCCAAACAGGATTTGTTTCCAGGCTGTAACTACAGCCAAAAAAAAACAAAAAACACCCCACTCCAAGATAAGAATTATACTGATTCAGGGTAAAATGATAATCCCCTTACCAACTTGGTTTATAGACCTTCCCTCATCAGCTATTCACACACAGAATTCTGTAAGGTGTGCAGGAGATGCAATTTTATTAGCTTCATTTCACATATCAGGAAACTGAGCTTGACAGGAGTAAATGACTCTTCCAGAGGATCATAAAGAATACATGGGAGAAAAAAAAAAAGACTACATGGGAGATGTGGGACTTGGACCATCTTTCTAGCTCCACGTCAGTGATGTTTCCTCCATTTCTCCATACTTCAGAGACGCTGAAGTCTTTTTACCAGTACTAGAGAATCTTCACTAGGATATACACATTCTACCTTGGTTGAATTTCTGATATCAGACACATAATTCATGGTGCCTCTCCCTTTTTGTCAAAGAGCAAGATAAGATTCTACATATTCTAGACATTTTCAGTGAGAAGTAAAATGCAAAAATATTTGGGAAGCTGTGTCTGCCATGAGCTGTTTTAGCAAAGCAATGGAAGCTGTGAGTATTTTTCTGAAACAGTGAGGTAGAGCTGGTCTTAAACGCCTAAGTGTACATCATTATTCAACAAATAAGGAGTTTAGTGATATTCAGGAAACAATGTATTGCTTTCCTAAAGAAGATGAACAGCAACAACAAGAAATAGATGATAGGGGTGCCTGAGTAGCTCAGTCACTAAGCACCTGCCTTCCGCTCAGGTCATGATCCTTGGGTCCTAGGATCGAGCCTCGCATTGAGCTCCACATCAGGCTCCCTGCTCAGCAGGAAGCCTGCTTCTCCCTCCTCATGTTTATAAAGCTCCGCACTCTAGTTCAACCTTCTTTTCCTCTCTAACCTTACTCACATTACTTTTTTTAAGTTATACTTGTCAATTCATAAGTTATCCTCATAAAATCATGAGGATAAAGAAAGGATACACACACTCGGAATGCTCTTATCAGAAGTTATAGAACATAGTATATGCAAAAAAAAATGTTTGTCAAAGGTGAATAAACACAAATGTCTTTAGGATCTAGGTATGAAAGGGGAAGTTGTGAGGCCCCTTCAGATGGTAGAGAAGAGTGGTTACCAGTGAGGGAAAGCTGTGACATAGACTTCATTCAGTTCAAATGAGAAAAATCGTAGCATGGAGCTCATCTCAAAGGCACATCTGAAAGGTAGAGTCAAATCCAAGGACATGAGATTTCAACCCTGGATCTTTGCCATCCAGCTTAGGGGGTCAGTGTAATGAGAGTAAGAGTGAGTTCAATACAGAAGAAAACTGTTTCAACCCAAGGTAAAGCATGGATCTCAAGGAAGAAACTGAATGAATGGCTGGTGTGGCCAATGATATGATCAGAAGAAGGAGAGAGTGAGACACATGGAGAGATTAGAAGATCTGAGTGGATGTGGTGTGTGGGGAAAGACAAATCAGAGAGTGAGGGTCTCACTTCAAAACTAATCCATAACCTAGAAACTGGATATGGCTTCCCTCCTTTATCCGACCAAGATAGAGACCACCATTCCAACCCACTAATAACATTAGAGCCAACACTCATCAGATTTGTAATTATTGTTTTTCACACATTATTTTTAGAGATGAAAAAACTGAGGCTCAGAGAACTTAGGTTAGGACAGTGTCTCCCAGATAGTAAATGTTAGGGTACAATTTGAGCACACATGTCCCTTTTCCCAGAGCTTGAGCTTTTGTACTCAGTGCATTACCTTCTCTTCAGAAGTGCCTTTGTTGGTCGTCCATGTTTGCAGCTGCAGCTCCCCCACGGCATCCACTCTACCTCTATGCTCCCCCCACCCTATTGCAAGTCTCAAATCCAGGAATAGTATCTTCATCATTTCAGTACTCCTGACAACTAACATTAAGATGGGTCCAATGGATTCAGTGGCATCATGTGAGCAGAATTAATGCAATTCAATTCAAATTTCAGTTACTGTCATGGGATTCTGGAATCATCTGTCTGAGTACACAGCTTGATTCTGCAGTTAATATTTGGGTAAGCTTGGACAAATTACACAATCTTTTTGAGCCTAAGTTCCCTTGCAAAATAAATGATGGTAATGACTAGTGGTTTTGTCTTGTGTGTGTTTTAGATTTGAAGAACAAATCATTGCCATAATTGAAACAATCCACAGAGTATTTACACAGTTCGACTTCACTCTACTCTCTTTTCCAGTTAACACTCTGTTCCTTTACTTCTCATCACTACAGGGCATCCTATGATTCCCCCACTGACATCCATGGAGAACAGCACAAAAGTGACTGGGTTCATCCTTCTAGGACATACAGATGCCTCAGAACTATAGATTTCAGTCTTTATGACATTCACCCTCTTCTACCTTTTCACCCTAGTTGGAAATCTGGGGGTGTTTGTGTTGGATTGGACTTCACGTGGGTGGCTCAGTCAGTTAAGTGTGTGACTCTTGGTTTCTGCTCAAATCATGATCTCAAGGTTGTGAGATGGAACACCATGTCGGGCTGGGCATGGACCCTACTTGAGAGTCTCTTTCTCCCTCTCTCTGGCCTCCTCCATTCCTTGCTCTAAAAGAAAAAAAAAAAAAAGACTGTGTTTGACTGTACTAGGAAGGTCATGCTGACACTAGCATGGGCAGGGTGTTATAAATGTTCCTTTGGCTCTAGATTTATGATGATGGTTATCTATCTTCTGTTGGAATCATTTAAGAAATTACATATAATAAAAACTTTTGGAATAGTTTTAGGCTTACAGAAAAGGTGCAAAGACTGTATAAAAGTTCCCATATACTCCTTACCCAGTTTACCTTGATCTTATCATCTATATTACCTTGGGACACATGTCCATACAAAGAACCCAATATTCATACATTGCTATTAACCGAATCCCATACTTATTTGGATTTCACTAATGTTTCTTCTGATGTCCTATTTCTGTTCCTATATCCTACCCATGATACCACATAAGGAAATAAAAATGTTCATGTCCATGCACCACACCCAGTGCTCCATGCAATACGTGCCCTCCTCAATACCCACCACCAGGCTCGCCCAATGAATCTTGGAACACTGAAAAAATAAAATAAAATTTAAAAAAAAGAAATAAATAAAAATGGTTATTGTTTTATTTCATTGTTTTGGGTGATGTTCTACAAGCAATGTATAAGTGAAAGAGAAAGTCATGGGGTAAAAGGTAAGTCATGGAGTAAAGTAGTTATATATAAGAAAAAAATTGGGGGGATGCCTGGGTGACTCATTCAGTTAAGCATCTGCCTTTGGCTCAGGTCATGATCCCAGGATTCTAGGATCTAGCCCCACATTGGGTTCCTTGTTCAGTAGGGAGTCTGCTTCTCCCTCTCCCTCTGAACCCCCTTACTTGTGCTGTCTCTCATACTCTCTCTCTCAGATAAGTAAATAAAATAAAAGGAAGGAAGGAAGAAAATTTGGATATGGTGACCAATAGTGAATCTAGTAGTAGAAATTGAAAATACATCTTCAGGTTATTGAGGGAATTGCATTAGCAAGAAAGCTATGAGCCTTGGTTGAGCAAAAAACAAAAAAAAAAAACAAAAAACAAACCAAAAAAAACCCCCACCAAAACAAACAAAACAAAACTCTAGAAATTTAAAATTGCATGTGCAGAAGTAAGCTATAAAAACTGAATATTCTTCAAAGATCTCATAATCCCACACATGCACTTAAACCACCTAATGTGGCTATCAGCTTCACATAAAAACATTACACAACAGCACTCAATATATCCCCCATTTGTTCTGGAACATGGCCAGACTCTAATACCCCAGGTTCCTAGCCCAGGACAGTCCTTTCTCTTTTGAAATGTCCCAGAACTGTTCATTTGAACTCTGCAACAAACCAAGGCCCATCAAAGATACCTGAAAAGCAATTAGAAGGTCTCCTTTTCCAAAAATCCCATCTTAATAACATGCTTGTCAATTTTACACATCTCAATATTTTTTCTTTTTAATCTATAAAAGTCCTCCCCTTTATAACATTTTTATAACCCCTGCTAAAACTCAGTAATAGAAGTAATAGAGGAAGTAATAGAAGAAAACTCCGTAATAGAAGTTGACACAAAATAGAACAAGACAAAACAAAACAAAACAAAGCAAAACCAGCCTGTTAATTTTGTCTCGAATTTCATTTTGTCTTTGATATGCTTCAGAAATGATCTTAAAGAATAATGTGGCTCAGTGGGTTAAAGCCTCTGCCTTCAGCTAAGGTCATGATCTCAGGGTCCTGGGATCAAGCCCCTCATCCGGCTCTCTGCTCAGTGGGGAGTCTGCTTCCCCCTTTCTCTCTGCCTGCCTCTTTGCCTGCTTGTGATCTCTCTCTCTGTCAAATAAATAAATAAATAAAATCTTTAAAAAAAAAAAAAGAATAATGGATAAGGAAAAAAAATCATGCAACAGGACTAGGAGCCAGGGAAAACAATGGAAAGTTAAAATTCTCCCAGGGGGAAAAAAGAAGGATCTGATAAAGAAATAACTCCACTGTCAAGGTTAAGGGTGGGGGAGGGTCTTCATAAGGCTGACTTAGCAAGATTCCAAAAGTGACCACTGTATCTCTGTTCTTTACTTTCATAAAAGGGAACTTTTTTTTTCACTTATATTCATCCTGTTTGTATATCACATACTGAGTATGATGGGAGATAAGCTGTTTGGTTTTTGTTTGTTTAGTTTGTAAGTTCCTGGACCATGAGGAGCCACATGAACTGAATGGAGAGAACCATTGAACCCTTTTGGTATCCTGGGCATTGAGCCTTTATAGCGTCTACTTGGGATTTAGGTCGTCTCCCTAGTGAAAACATGTAATATGGTCTGTGGGAGCAGAGGGAGTAAAATGGATATTTGATGAACATAAATATTACAGGAGAAGACACTTGCTCTTTCTGTGCCAAACTATTTTCTTTTTCCTCTTAAGCACATAGCTACACTTAATTTCTCAGCCTGCATGTGATTAGTGGAGGTCATGTCACTGTATTCTTGTCAGTGAAAGTCACTGTATTCATGTCACTGTATTCTTGTCAGTATAAGTTACATGTGCCACTTCCAAGTGTGGCCCGTGAAACCTCCCGGGTGACTCTCTACTTATTCTCTCTTCCACTGTCACCTATTGGATAGAGAATTCAGGTCACACACAACTAATTGAACAGTATATGAGCAAGGAAAGTCTCTGTGGCTAAGCCACTGTGATTTGGGAGTTTCCTTGTATAGCAGTGAGTATTATTTATACCAACTAATATAAAGAGATATAATATAAGACAGTCTGGAGGCTGTTGGCAAGAAGTAGATGAATGTATGATGAGAAATATTGTCAAATGTCTACAACACAATTCTACAAATATTTAACATTAATCCCCATCCACCTTCTAAACATAATTAAAATGGATAGGACATGCATTTTCTCTACCACATGCAATATAAACCTACATGAGAATCAGGGTGCACACAAGCCTGTGAATAAAAGTAATGCAGAGTTCCATCTATACACATACATGTGAGAGTACGAAATTTGTCAAAGAAGTAAATATATTGTGGCTAATGTTTGATGAAAAACACAGCATATCCATTGAGGTATAGAATATAAACTTATGTCAAATCATAATTATTTATTTATTTGAAAAACTGTTCTAAGAGTCCCAAATGTAGAAAAAAGTACTCTAGTATTTTTTTAAATGAAGGTATGTGTTTAAGTCAGTATGTTTTATGGAAAGTTACATAAGTATGGCACTTAAATGAATTCCACCTTGACTGAGCCATTATGTAGAAGCAGCACGTTCACATGATAATTCTCAAAAAGATAAAATGACCTGAGTAGAAGAAAGCTAGAGAGATAATACAGGTCTTTTTCCATTTATGTGTACATGACTACCAACTCCTCTCACTGAGTAAAAATAATGCACTAAGAATAACAAATATACATTTTTTTTCTGTCAATAAATGCTTTGAAATGGTTACTGGCCCTCATTTACTTATACCCTAGTTGGTCTGCATCATCCGTCATCACTCTCCCAGTCACGGGTTCCACATCATTCACACTGACTTCCTTGTTATTCCTTCACAACTCCAAGTGTGCTCCTACCTCAGAACCTTTGCACCTGCTGTTTCTTTTGCTTGGAATGTTCCCTTGCTTCCTTCAGGACTCTCCCTAATTGTTACATGTCCTACAGGTATGACTCCCCTTGTAAAATGGTCACTTCGCTCCTCATGGATCTCTTCACCTCAGCCTGCCCTTTTTTTCATAGTTCTTATTAACACACTTTAGTTCTATCTGTTCACGGGTTCATCTATATCTGCTAACTAGAATGTAAATTCTCCGAGAACTACAGTTTCATCTGCTGTGTTCACAACTCTATTCCCAGTACCTAAATAGAGTATCTGGCTTGAGGTTCTTTTGTGGAATGAACGAAGTAATTCTGTCATGACTATGCTATGTTAATATGTTGGATCTTTGAGCCACTGATAATTTTATCACACCACTAATAAATAACCTTTCTAAATATAATTTAGAACATTTCAAAAGATATGGCTGCTTTTCTCCTTTGTGGAATATTTTTATTTACAATCTCACTCAGTGCTTGGACTCCCAATTTTAGATGCAAGGATCTTTTGGAACCCATACCATCCACTGGGTCATCTGAAACCATCTCTTATTTTTCCCTCGGGAATTGTCTCATTAAGTGGCAAGTCACACAGTCATATAAATTCTATTTAGTAAATTGTAAAAAAGACCTAAAAGTGGAAACTATTAAAAGTTTAATATCTGGGGATGCTTGGGTGGCTCAGTCAGTTAAGTGTCTGCCTTTGGCTCAGGTCATGATCCCAGGGTCCTGGATCAAGTCCCACATCGGACTCCTTGCTCAGCAGGGAATCTGCTTCTCCCTCTGCCTGCCCTGCCTGCTGCTCCCCTTGCTTGTGTGCATGCTCTCTCTCTCTCTCTCTTTCTCTCTCTCTCTCTCTCTTTCTCTCTCTCTCTCTGACGAATAAATAAATCTTTAAAAAAAAAGTTTAATATCTGATTGGATTTGGAAAATCACTTCGTGTATGGTGAATGTACAATTAACTTCAGTGATTCTAAACATCTATATTGAATGTAAACATAACCTGCATTCGGTATCCTAGTGTGAGAAAAAGCAATTATCATTTGAGTTTAGTTCTCCTGTTAGCTATAATAAAACTATGCAAGGGCATTTGTATCTGTGTCTTCTCTTTCTATTTCTATACAATCAGAAGCATTCAACATCTCAAGATTTATAAAACAGTCCTGCAGACACTAACATGAAGAATATCAGTTTATCTCACTAGCATCATATACTAGTGGGATACTAGCATGCATTCCCTTAAAGATATTGTTGTCAGTTCCCATATACTCCTGCCCCACTTTTCCCTATTACTAATATGTTACTTTAACATGGTACCTTTGTCAAAACTGAGAAGCCAACCCCAGCATTACTACTCTCTAACCTTTAGATTTTGCTTGGACTTCATCATTTTTTTCCCCAGTAACATCCTTTTCTCTTTCAGGCTACAATTCAGGAACAACACTAAATTGAGTTGTCAAGGCTCCTTGGTTTCCTTTAACAATGTCTCAGTCTTTCCTTGTCGCACATGAATTGGACAGTTTTGAGAGGTACTAGTCAGATATTTTGTAGAATGGCTTTCAATTTCCAGCTGTCTGGGGTTTTTTGGGTCACAGTTAAATAAGGGATATGAGTCTTCTGTCAGGAACAAGAAGTTCCCTTTTCATCATGTTGTATCAGGGATACACGTTCACAACATGATTTGGTACTGTGATAACCTTCGATCCCCGGGGCAAGACAGTTTTGCCAGGTTGTCCAATGTGAAGCTATGTTCTCCCTTTATATTCTGGTTTCTTTGTAAGTAACTGACTAAGACTACTTTAGACTCCAGGCAGCGAGGACTAAGGTCCTCCTCTGGAAATAGAGGGGAACATATAAATAAATGATTTAGAATTCTTCTGAAGGGAAAATCTGTCTCTTTTCACCATTTACTTATTTCTTAAATCATTTGTTTATATCAGTATGGGATCCCACATTTATTGTATACTTTGCGTTATAACCAGATATTATGTTATTTATTTGCTTAAATTGTTCCATCTTTGGTCATTGGGCAGTCTTTGAGTTGGTCTCATTTCCTTTTGACAAGCCCCTATTCTGTTTTTAACAATTCTTTGTGTTGGAGCATTACGAGATGCTAGACTCATCTTGCGTTGACTCTCTCCAGCCCTGGAATCAGTTATTTCTCCATCTAGTAGAGAATACTATTTAGAAAACAAGATCTAGGAGCTGGGTAGGCTCATTGCTACTTGGCTGTTATTTCCAGGTGACCTTAGAAAACAAAACTAGGAAATATACATGCACACATTTATACTTATTTCTATATCTACCCATCTATCTCTGTAATAAAGTAAATATTTCTGACTCTAATTTTGTTCTTTCCAGCCTCCCCCACTTCCTGTGTGACCTCTTTTCCTCCGTGCTAGCTCAACGACAGTTTTTATCATGAATCTATATTGGACTTTGTCAACTGCTTTTTCAGCAGCGAGTGATATGATCACATTTAATTTTCTTTATTAGCATATTGATATGGTCGATTATATCGATTGATTTTCAAATATTGGCTCAGCCTTGCATATCTGGAATAATTACTACTTATTCATTGTGCATAATTCTTTTATACACTGCTGGATTTTGTTTGGTAATATTTTGCTGAGGATTTTTGTATCTATGTTCATGAGAAATGTTTGCTTATAGTTTTCCTTAGTGGCAAAGCATTTATCTTATCTGGTGTTAGAATTCGGGTACTCTCTATGCTTTGGCTTTTTTTTTTTTTTTTTGCCATTTGCTTAGCAAAAGAAATTATTATAAATTGTATTTACATTTTACTGGATTTGGAGAAACTGGTCCAAATAGGCTTTTCATTCATTTTTTTAAAATTTCTTTTCCCAGCCAACTTAGTTGGAATAGTCTCCTGCTAGAACAAAGTTAATACAACACTGATAAGTAAGCAGGCCAAGATATGAATAAGGAGGGACAAAAAAGCATGTCAGCCTTTCTCATATTTAAGATATAAAATCTGTAATTTAAGATTCTTGATGTTTGGCATGTTGTATCAAGGAGTCTAATCATGCCCATTTGGGAATTAAAGGGTGAGACAACTCAGGACTTTGAGCAAAAGTGGTAGTGGCAGTGTGCTTTTCCTGGTTATGCCTCCCTCCATAGGCATTTCTGCCTATCACATAGATGTGGGTGATAATGTGGGGGAGAGAGGCAATCTTGGGTGTACACAACAGAAATCAACTCTGGCTAACTTAAGCAGAAAAGAAATTGTTAGAAGAATAAAAGGGTGCTCACAAGACCAAAGGGAATATGGGATCATGTGGACTAAGAAAATCGGTGTTAAACAAAGAAAGTCAGAAGGCAGGAACCACAGGCAAGACAAAACCCC
>CM052815.1:9558589-9595227 GCA_028533885.1 Nasua narica
ACCAACTACTAGAAAAGGCAAAGCTTCAGCATCTTCAATATCTACTCCTTGGCTCCCACCATCTTTCAGCTCCCATATCTGCATCTCACCTCAGACTTTCTCTTCTTACCTTTTCCAGTGACCCACAGCAGGACTCAGTCCTTACCACACATGGCCTAAGTGATGCATGGCTTAGAGCAGATACATGAGAGGTGGTGACAAGGACATGAATTTAGGCTATATTTTGAAGGTAGAGATAGCAAGATGTGCTCATGGACTACATGTGGAGTGTGAGGGAAAGAGCCAGGGCTGAGTAATTCTGGCATTAAGGGATTCTTTGTGGAAGACTTCACGAGGGTTAACCAGATATGTAGCCTGGATTCCGAGAATTGTGGAGGCTATTTTTATGATGAGATTATCAAGTTGGCTGAAATAATTGGTATAACCTTCAATAGGTTCCTTTTGCAGTAGTCATGCCATGAATGATGGCATCTCAACATTTGTACCTATTATCATTCCTGATGCTCAACCCCCAATTTTTTGTTGTTAATATTTTTAAAATAGTATGTTTGTTTAAACAGATTTGAATTTAAGTTATGAGGTCACTCACCCACATAAATTTCTTTAGTTGTATGGTTCTAGTAATTCTGTTGGGTTTCTTTTGTTATTTTTTTCAACAACCTTAAATATATACTATCAATAATAATATTTATTTAATAATAATAGAACATGATTTATTACATGCTATTAAGCAGTATTTTGGGTGATTCAAACATATCAACTCATTAAATTCTCCAAACAGCCTTGTGAAGTACTATTATTATCACCCATTTTATTTTTTTATTTTTTTAAAGATTTTATTTATTTATTTGACAGAGAGAGATCACAAGTAGGCAGAGAGGCAGGCAGAGAGAGAGGAGGAAGCAGGCTCCCTGCTGAGCAGAGAGCCTAATGCGGGGCTCGATCCCAGGACCCTGAGATCATGACCTGAGCCGAAGACAGAGGCTTTAACCCACTGAGCGACCCAGGCACCCCTATTATGACCCATTTTAAACATAGAAAGACTGTGACTTGCCCAGAGTTACCAGCTTGCAAGTGGAAATGCCAGGATTTGAATGCAGACAGGTCACCCAGAGACCATATTCTTCAATATGCTGCCTCTGGAAATACTTGTGTTGTTTTCAAAGTGCCTTTTTAAAATTGCTCTAAGACTCTTGTAATACAGTAAAAGTAGGAAATACAATGCCACTTAATTTTTTCAGATAGAGAAATTAAAGCTCAGGAACATTTATGTTGCTTTTCCAAGGCGATAAAATGAGGATCACGGAAAACTTCAACCCTCATAAAAATAAGCAATAGCCATTTTGAAGACAACTGAGTGGTAATTTGGAATATCTCAGTGGGGTCAGGAACTGACAAGTATGTGTGTACCCTTACACATTGAAAGATGAAGGTCAGAAGATGCCAGTCTCTGGGTTACTGGGAACCTTGAACTGATAATGGTGTCATGATGTGTTCATGTCATTTGGGTGACTTGGGTGAGCTCTGAGTCATTTTCCATGCATAAGTAATTTATCTACTTTGCCTTCTGGTTTTGACAGGTGAACCATAATTTCAAAATAATATCTATGGAGAACAGCACCGAGGTGAATGAGTTTAGGCTCTTGGGACTGACTGACAGCCCAGAACTGCAAGTCCCTCTCTTCATAACATTCACTTTCATTTATCTTACTACTCTCATTGGAAATCTTGGGATGATCATGTTGATTCTATTGGACTCTCGCCTCCACACTCCCATGTATATTTTCCTCAGTAACCTCTCTCTGGTGGACTGTGCTTACTCCTCGGCTGTGACTCCCAAGGTGATGGCTGGGTTTCTCACAGGGGATAAAACCATCTCCTATGGTGGATGTGCTGCTCAGATGTTCTTCTTTGTAGCTTTTGCCAGTGTAGACTGTTTTCTGCTGGCTGTCATGGCTTATGATCGGCATGCCGCAGTATGTAAGCCCTTACATTACACCACCTCTATGGCCACCAGCTCGTGTGCTCAAATGGTAGTAAGCTGCTATGCCTGGGGCTTTGTCGAATCTGCCATCCACACTGGATTCACCTTCTGCCTCTCCTTCTGCCATTCCAATGTGGTCCATCATTTTTTCTGTGATATCCCCCCAATTCTGGCTCTTTCCTGCTCTGATATCTATATAAATGAGATAGTGCTCTTTATATTAGCAGCTTTCAATGTCTGTTTTGCCCTTATAGTTATCTTGACCTCCTATCTGTCCATCTTCATTGCCATCCTGAGGATGCGCTCAGCTGAGGGAAGGAAGAAAGCCTTCTCCACCTGTGCCTCACACCTCACCGCCGTAACCATCTTCTACGGGACTGTCATGTTCATGTACTTACAACCCAATTCTAGTCATTCTATGGACAATGATCAAATGGCATCTGTGTTCTATACAATAATAGTCCCCATGTTGAACCCTATTGTTTATAGTCTAAGGAATAAAGAGGTGAATAATGCTTTCAGGAAAACCACTAAGAAACTGAAGATTCTGTTCAACCCATAGATCAATTAGAGATATTATAAAAGCTATATAGTTAATCAGTAATCTATTGTTGTGCAGCAAAATATCACAATTCCAAAAACAACAGTTTATTATTTTTCATAATTCTGTGGTTAGGCGGGGTAGTTCCTTTGCTGCTTTCATCTGGGCTCACTCATGAAGGCATATCTTCTGCATGGTCAGCTGGGCTGAAAGGTTCAAATTTCTAACTCACACTTCTATTCACATTTCTAACTGTTGATTTGGCTTACTGTCCTCCTCTCTTCCAGATGCTCTTTCATCCTCCAGAGGATAGACCAGCTTTATTACATATTTCAGTGCGAAAGTAAAACTGAATGGTTTCTTGAAGTCTAGACTCCTAACTCGAACATTTTCTCCACCACATTTTACTAATCAATGGTGTCAAAGGGTTGGCTCCAATGCAAGCATGAAGAAAGACTCCACCTCTTGAGAGAAACAGCTGCAAAGAGTTTGTGCCCATAGTTAATCTACCACAGTTAGAAATTAGATTAAACTGCCGTAACAAAGAAAGCCAAAATACAGTGGCTTAAATACCATAGCAATTTATTCTCAAATAGTGAAAGCTAATGTAGCAACGTGAAAATGAACTATCTGGATAGCTGGTGTGTCTTTTGTCATGCAGGGCCAGGTTCAGTCCACCTAACCTCTCTTTACCAACTCCTAGAGTGTTGAGTATTGAGCCCGTGCTCATCATAGCTTTTCTGTCTGGAGGAAAGGAGGAACAGATAAGTTGAAGGAAAAATAATGTCTCTTCAAGAAAGTGATATAGTCACTGCCTGCGTGACTTCTGAGTACATTACATTGGCAAGGATTCAGCCATAAGGCCACAAAAACGACCAGCAAAATCAACTTCTAAATTGAATCTCTAAAATCCAGGGTGCTTAGCTGAAATCTCAGTACTCTGGGGAAAAAAATACTTTCTGAGGAAAGCCAGGATACTGCCACAAAGTTAGTAACTGAATCTGAGCTTCTAAGACCTGGACCTTTCTCAATATAAGGTCAGAGAGATGAATAGCCAGTGGAGGTGAGTGGCGTTCTAGAAACCAAGTGATGAGAAATGCATCAAGAGGAAATGGATGTATCAGAATAGCTGGTAGATTAAGCAATATTAAGACTAAGAACTGGAAATAGGCCATAGTGATAGGAAGTTGGTGGGTGACTTTGAATGGTTTTGGTTGGATGGTGGGGGCACAAATCTCATTAAATGTATACTCTACAATCTAGTCCATGATTATTCTTTGCTTTACCGTGTTTCTAATTATTTTCCCAACATGCATTACTGATGGAGTAAATGTATGTGGTCTCTTCCCACAGCAGCTGGGGGATAGGGCTTTGAGACTTTCAACTTTGAGAAGAGAGATACACAGAGCCTAACAACATGATGGGAAGCCAGGGTTTCAGGAGATGACTGATGAGAAATGTTCTGGCAGTAGATGATGCTTCATGAACCTGAGCATCAGTGATATCGAGCCCCTACTTTGCAGCAATTCATTGTTCTTGGCTTCACTTCCCCTCCATTTTGTCTGAGTGCAAGATTATTGTGTAACTTGTTCTTTGGAAGAATGAAGGAGAGAGAGTGGTCTATGTCACCTTGGGGAAAAGCAGTATAGAGACAGGAAAAGAGGCACAGGAGGTGGTATGGTGCTTGAAGTGGTAAACAAGTGAGGCAAAGACAGGGATTTGGAACAGGAACTGAGAGACAAAAAGAAAGCTTAAACACATACAAAATCCTTACTCAAAGACATCTCAAAACCATTAGGAAGGTACTCAGTCTCCTGTAGTTAGTTGCTATTTAATCTACCAGTTAAAGAAAAGAAGGCTGGAGGATTTGGGTTAATTTGAGTTACAATTGAGAGTGAGATGGGCTCTTTGGAGAAAGAGTTGATTACTGTGTTGGGACAAGAATAGCACAAGAGGATCCTGGAGCTTCTTGTAGTTCCAGAAAGTAAGGAGGAGCTCAGAAAACAAGAGGGTTGGGTATTTCAAAAGAAAACAAAAGTAAAACTGAAAGTGCTCCCAGTGGCCAAAGATGGAACAATTTGAACAATTTCAACAATTTGAAAGTAAATAACATGGGACTACATTGTACCCCAAAGTATAAAAGAGAAAAATGTTAAGTATATGCTGATATAAACAACAAACAAATTTTCCTTATTAAAAAAATACTAAATAAATACATTATATGTTAATAAAAAATTAAAAAAAAATACTAAATAATATATTTAGCCTTCTGCTAGGAGGTGGAGTGTAGTCCCTTTCACCATGAGCGTGGCCTGAACTTAGTGACTTGTTTCTAAAATATACAGCACGGTGGGAAAAGGCAGCATGACATTGAAGCACCTGGCAAACATATCTGGTTTAGGTGATTAAGGTTAAGATCCCCAGTGACAAGTGATGTTGATAATATGTGTTCCCTGATCAGATGTGATAAGAACAGCACTTCTCACTCTCTCTCAATACATAAACCTCTGTGTAATCATGACCAACGAAATCAGACAAATCTAATCTGAAAGACCTTCTACCTGAGCAGTACCCCTCCCTCAAAGCTATTAACGTATTGAAAATCCAGGAAAGACTGGGACACTGTCACAGACCAGAGGAGACGAAGGAGACAGGACAATATATACAGGGTTGAATCCCAGATCGGACCCTGTAAGAGCAAAATGACATGGGTTGAAAATAATCTGAATGAGTTTTTAAAGTTTAGGGAATAGTAGTGTATCAATCCTGGTTTCTTCGTTTTGACTAGTGTATTATGATAAAGTAAGATGTTAACACTAGGGGAAGCTGGGTGAGATGTATGCAGGACTTCAAAATATCTCAGAAAATATTTTGAAAATCTAAAATTATTTTCAAAATTAAAGATACATTACATGGTGCTCACCAGTCTCTCCAACCTCAAGAAAGTTGAGCAGCGCCCAGTTCTTTGTGGGAGGTATAGGTTTAGCTCTCTCATATGCTAATTGCTCCTTTAAAAGGAGCTTTTTTTTTTTTTTTTCTTTTTCTGAGCCCAAGTGCATCCAGGACTGGTGTGAGCTGGGTGCCACTGAGGGATAGGTCTGCTGTGGCATCAGGATCTTGCTCCCTTTGGTGCTCTTAGCAGGGAGGAGGAGTGTGAACTCTTGCACTCACCAGCCCTTTGACCAAGAGTTTCCTGCTTTCCTGCTTTGGCAGGGCACTACAGCTAGAACTTTTATATTCTAGTTGCCTTTTTAAACCATGTCTATTTTTTATGTCCCAGGGCTAATAAATCTGCTCCTGGTCCTTGAGTGCTATCCTCCCCAATCCTCCATTACAGTTCTAAGCATTGAGGGTGGAGGCTCCCTTCTTTACCATATGATCCAATAATTCCACTACTAGTTATTTCCCCAAATGAAAACAGTAATTAGAAAATATGCTAATTACACTAATGCTAATTTTGCCAGTAACACTAATTAGAATATATGCACCCTTATGTTAACTGCAGCATTATTTACAATAGCCAAGATATGGAAGTAACCCGTGTCCATCTATAGAAGAACAGATAAAGGTGTTGTACAGACATACGATGGAGTATTACTCCTCCATAAAAAAAGATGAGAACTCGCCACTTGTGACAACATGGATGGACCTAGAAGGTATTAAGTTAGAAGAAGACAAGTACCATATGATTTCACTTATATGTGGAATCTAAGGAAGAAAACAAATCATCAACAAACAAACGAAAAGCAGACTCAGACATATTAATACAAAGAACAATCAATGCTTGCCAGAGGGAGGAGGCTGTGGGGGATGGACAAATGGTTGAAGGGGAGTGGGAGATACAGGCTTCCAGTTACAGAATGAATAAGTCATGAGAATAAAAGGTGCAGTATGGAGAATATAGTCAATGGTATTGTAATAGCATTGCATGGTGCTAGATGGTAGCTACACTTGTGAGTACACCATATATAGTGGTTGAATCACTATATTGTACACTTAAAATTAATATAACAATGCATATCAACTATGCTTAAATGAAATAAAGCAAAAGAAGAAAATTTATTTAAAATAACAATTAAGAAATGGTTCCAGAAGAGGAACCACCATTTTCACAGACTTTAGGGCCAGATATTTGTGTGATACCTCTCTGTCCCCACTAATACCAACATGAGTCTCTTAAGACATTCAAGGGCAATTTTGCAAGTCTTCGGAAGTTAAATACTTCTAATTTTATAAAGATAGGAAAAGAACACATGGATAAAAATTCCTTTGAGTACCTTTATAGTAAAATTGAACTCAACTGAAAGTCAAATAAAATACAAAGTGATTAGCACATTGAGGTAGTTTACATTTAATGTGGTAAAACATTATCTTACATTGCTTGTTTGTTATCTTGCTTACATTTTCAGTGACTATTTAGAATCATTGGAATTAGATGAATAATCATTATTTGTTAAAGAATTTTGTAAATTGAATCAGGAAACTTGTAGTCCCATCTTTGGCTTTTGATGATGTACTAAATAGAATTTATTTCATGTATTATTTTCCATTTAATGAGAAATTCCTAATAGAAAAGAATTAAGATGGTTTGATATGATCGACCTGATAGTGGTAATTTCCAAAAATTAATTTGTCCAAAAGGGGGAAATTCAGATACTGAGTGAAAGAATATAGAAGAAAATCAACCACATCTCATGAAATGTTCTAGAATTCTTTTCTAAAGAATATTATAATGAATAATCAGTATACTTATCAGTGTTCAAGTATACTGCTGGACCCAAACAATTAGTTTATTCATTAATTTAACTAATGTTTGTTGAGGAATTAGTACAAACCAGGCCATGATGTAGTTATTAGGGATGCAGTTGTTAGTAAAGAAGACAAAGCCATTCTTTTTTGTGCAGTGCACATTCTAGGTAGATAGGTGAATGAATAAACAAGCTAACAAATAAATAGAAACAGTTGAGGAGTGATCAGGACTATGAAGAGTAAAGTAAGTTGGGAACAGTGTCCATGGAGGGTGGACTGACTATGATATGTCAACATTTAAACAAGGACCTAAGGGAAGTGAGGAAGCTTTTTGAGCATTGGCAACAGCAAGTACAAAGACTCTGAGGCAGGAGGGAGCTTGGATTGTCCAGAAACATCAGGGAACTCAGTGTGAGTGAAGAGAAGGGAAGGAGTACGAGAGTGGCAGGACATGACGTAGCTCATCTGAAACTAATGTGTCCCTGCATGGGGAGCACTAGCCTTCTCAGAAAGAAAGAAAATAGATAACATAATCGTTACTTAGTGCATTTATCTTACATAGTTAAAGAGTTGGTAGTCTTTATGCTTTATTATCAACTGATCCCCTTTTCTTCTCACTTTAAAAAGTTATCGTGTGATCATATTTTTTCTACCAAATGACTTACTGAAGACAAAGATATTAACTCCTTTAAGATATTATATATCTCTGAAGAAATATGCCAAGAAAAAGCATATGCCTTTATTTAAAAGTTTTTCTTTTACTTTCTGTTCATGTTTTTCTTCATTTTGGACACTTAGGGTACTTTTTTTTAACTAAAGAAATAAAAAAATTTATACACAATCGATCAATTATTGAACACTACATCTGAAAATAATGATGTACTGTAAGTTGGCTAATTGAATTTAAATTTAAAAAGTTAGACATTAGTTTATATTCTGATACACAATTATTTTAACTCTTTAAATTAAAAACTAGCAATACTCAGCTACCTCCTTTAACAAATTTCCCAATCTTGTCTATATGCACACACATGGGATCCTTTTTCTTTTTTTCATACATGGGATCCTTGCATGCACTTGTCTTCATGGGTTTGGGCTCTGTTTTACATATATACTTGCATTAGAATATGGTGGAGAAAATGTGAACATATGGATAAGTCACATAAAATTAATAAGGTTCATGATAAGCATGATCATTAAATATTTAAGGCCCTGATGGCTATCTCATCCAGATATTACTCAGCTGGATGCCGTATCTTCTTTTTTAGTGACGGTATTTTGAAGAGGAAAGTATGTCCGTAATACAAATGCTGTGTGGGCTGTAAACTGTGAGTTAGTGCATGAAGAACATCTGACAAGAATGAAAGTGGGTCACTGTGGATCCTACAACTCTAAGAAATTAAGCTGAGAGATGATTTTGACTTCTCAAAAACCTTCTTGAAAGCATTCTTGACTTCTTTGTTCCTTAGGGTGTACACCACAGGATTTAGCATGGGGATGACCATAGTATAGAACAGAGATGTGATTTTGTCTGTGTCCATGGAGTGGCTGGAGCTGGGCTGGGAGTACATGAAGATGGCTGTCCCCTAGAATATGGACACTGCATTGAGGTAGGAGGCACAGGTGGATATATATAGCCTTCAGGTCTCCCTCCACGGAAGGCATCTTCAGGATGGTGATAAAAATGAACAAGTAAGAAATCAAGATAACCAGAAGAGCAAAAAAGATGTGGAAGATTGCTGCAAAGACAAGAATCAACTCATTGACATGTCTATTAAGCAAGAGAGAGCCATGAGTACAGGAATAGCCCAGAAAAAGTGATGGATAGGAGGGGGGACTGAGAGTAGGAAAATGGACTGTGTCTCCTACATCAAAAGAAGCAATCAGAGAACCATAGACATAGCAGCCTGTGGTCAAACACACACACCTGTTGTCATGGTGGTGTTCTAATGGGGTTTGCACACTACTATGTAGCAGTCTTAGGCCATTGAGGCTAAAAGGTAACTTTCTCCGTGGCAAAGACTGCAACAAGGAACATCTGGACCTCACACGCAAGGTAGGAGATGACCTTAACTTCCATAAGGAGCCTAGCCATGACCTTGGGAGTGACCATTGAGGAGTAACAAAAGTCCACAAGAGACAGATTACTGAGGAAAATGTACATGAGGGTGTAGAGATGAGATTCCAGCAAGATTAATATGATCATATATAAAGTCTGTGTAGTAGTTAAGAGCTTAAGCTTTGAAGCCAGGTAAACCTGCTTTCAAAATTCTAGCTGCATATTTTAATAGCTCTGAGACCTTGGGCAAATTACTTAAACTCTCAGAACCTCCTGTCCTCATATGTAAATGGAAGTGACAATAATAGTACATATAGGGCTGTTGTATTAAATACACTTAGTACAGTGTTTGACATACAATAAGAACTCGATAATATTGTAACTACTATTGTTTTTTCCCCAAATACTTTTATTTTCTCAGTGTTACAAGATTAATTGTTCATGCACCACACCCAGTGCTCCATGCAATACGTGCCCTTCTCAATACCCACCACCAGGCTCGCCCAACCCCCCACCCCCACCCTTCCAAAACCCTCAGTTCGTTGCTCAGAGTCCACAGTCTCTCATGGTTCATCTCTCCCTTTGATTTCCCCCCATTCACCCTTCCTTTCCTTCTCACAATGCCCTCCATGTTTTTCGTTATGCTCTACCATAAGTGAGACCATAAGATAATTGACTCTCTCCGCTTGACTTATTTCACTCTGCATAATCTTTTCCAGTCCTGTCCATGTTGATACAAAAGTTGGGTATTCATCCTTTCTGATGGAGGCATAATATTCCATTGTATATATAAACCATATCTTCTTTATCCATTCATCTGTTGAAGGGCATCTTTGCTCTTTCCACAGTTTGGTGATTGTGGCCATTGCTGCTAACATTGGGGTACATGTGGCCCTTCTTTGTACTGCATCTGCTTCTTTGGGGAAAATACCCAGTAGTGCAATCGCAGATTTATCTGGCTTCAAGGCTTAAGCTCTTAACTACTACACAGGCTATATATAAGACAAAATATGTTTACGTGTTCACTTACAGTAAGACAAAAAAACCTGGCAATATCTTGGAATTAAAACCCAGATCAAGATTATTATCAAGGGGATCACCCAGTAAAGAGTTAATCTGCATGAAAATGTAACTTTAGGGGCACCTGGGTGGCTCAGTGGATTAAGCCTCTGCCTTTGGCTCAGGTCATGATCTCAGGGTCCTGGGATTGAGCCCGGCATCAGACTCTCTGCTCTGCAAGGAGCCTGCTTCCTCCTCTTTCTGCTTCCCCCTCTGCTTACTTGTGATCTCTTTCTCTCTGTCAAATAAATAAACAAAATCTTTAAAAAAAAAAAAAGAAAATGTAACTTTAGGAAAAATGGGGAAGGTACTTGACAGCAAATCTGTTAACTTTTTCTTAGGAATCAAATTTTCTCAATTTCCTGATAATGGAATAAACAATTATATGGAGGTCTCATTCCATATGATTTTATAACCTGTATTAAAGTACAAACACTATAAATATTCTATAAAAAAAGATCAATATGATAACCCCCAGTTCCCAACCAGAGTGACAAAGTAAATGAGGGTGAACATTATAAAGAGAGGACCCTGCAATTCTGGGGCATTGGTTAGTCCCAGCAAGATGAAATCAGTCAGTATTGTTCTTCATGGATGTGAATTTGAGAATCATGAGATGCTCTATGACAAGAAGTAGGAGAACAGAATGATCAATAAAGAAAAGTTGCATAAGCATTTCTTTATTATTGCTGTTATTTATTTTTGAATATTCTCCATTTCTAAGTATGGGAATGACAATGCAATTTAGTGACAACTTATCCAAACATGAATAGACTTCTGTAGAGGAAGGTTAATCACCAATCATCTTCCCAGCATCTTATTTTTGTATATGAGTAAAATGAGTCACAGGAAAGGATAATGAGCTGTGCAAGCTCACATGCCTGGAATGGATTGAACTCCTAAATCAGATCTTTTGAGTCCTCTAATTACTGTCACTTCAATATGCTCATGTGTATTTATTTATTCAATCCTTTTATTATCCCCATTAGATTTGTTAGTTATGCCCATGTGTATATAACAGGAAACAGCAACAAAGAGATTGAGTATTCAAGTTTGCACAGTTATTGACAGAGCCATGCCTTAGATACACTCAAAATGTTTCCCAAACTTAATGGCATCAATGAATTTGAATTGATTTCAGTCTCATTCAATTTACACTTAATCATGATATGCATTCTACGAAACTTAATGTTTCATGTTGCACAATAAAGCAATCCACAAATATATACATATATGCACAGTGAGATAAATGCAATGTTAGAGACAAATATAGTAAACAAATGCTAAATATTGGGCTCTAGGCTGATGTGCATGTGCATTCAGTCAGACGAACTCCCATTTTCCACCCGGAAGACATTGGTCCCAAACTAAGTTTCCTGTGCCTCATTTTATCCATCAGTAAAGTGAAGGTGATATGGAAACCTACCTCTGTGTTCCTGTGAGTGTCCAATGGAATAATCATGACAAACCGTTCCCACAATGTGGTTTTCAGCACCATCCTGAGGAGTTCTACCTATGATATTACAAGTAGGTTGGAATAATGGAGTCTGTTGGTTTAGGAAGGTTGGTGACAACATGCATGGCTTCAAGGTGTGAGTGAGTTTTGATGTCAGTTTGCTCCCTGATTTGCATATTTTCACACACCATATCCACCCAGATCTTTTGTTTCTTCCGGTATTTTTCACTCTGTCCTACCTCTCCAGTGTTCTATGTGAGAACCCTTACACAGGCCCCTTTTGCTTAATTTCTTCCTTTTGATCCACATTTTAGGTTAGGTTGAAAGAAAGACTCTTATTTAATCTTAGGCACATTCTTATTGTCATTATTGTCAATAAGTAGCTGGATCATAAATATTGAGGTTGAAAATCCATGTCTGGAGGGCTGCCTCTAGTTTGTAGATTGCTTTTGAGTAAGCACAATGTTTCAAATGTTTTTATTTATATTTAAAGTCTTTGGAGGGATATCCATTTTCTGGTAACTATTATTGCCACCATCTTCCTTCTGGCCCCTATACATGTTGCACGTCTGGAATTTACAGTATTTGTGTTTGTGAACCCATCATTCAATAATATTATAAGCTATAATTTTTTATTTAACATCTGTTTTGTTTTATGATAACTAGAATGTTCTTATTGGGCCCACACGGATAATCCAGTATAATACTGCCATCTCAAAATCCTTGATATATACAAAATATCATTTATCTTGTAAGAGAATATAATCACAAATTCCAGGACTACTATGTAGGCTTACTGAGGAACATTATTCTGACTGCCACAATAGAGATGAAAAAAAGTATATAATCGGTAAATTATCTAGAGAGTTAGAGATTGTTGAAGCTAAGACACTTTCACAGATCTTTTGGCCAACTTTCTGATTGTGTATAATAATCAACATAAGGACAGAAAGAGGTATTAACTTCTCCAAGGTCACACGTCTGAAATAAATCCATTCCCAGATCAGATTTCCAGGGGATAGTAAGAGCCATAACAGTGTTTATGTGCTAGTTTATCTCATATATAGACAGAAATCATAAAAGACAGACAGACAAACAGGCAGGCAGACAGACATCACAGACAAAAAGAAGATAGAGAGCTAATAAATAGAAAGAAGGATGGATGGATGGATGGATGGATGGATGGGTGGGTGGATCGATGCATAGATGCATGAATGGATGCATGGATGGATAGATACAGAGGTAGATCAACAGATACATATCAAAGGATAGACGAAGAGAGAGTATGCACCCATACATACACATACACAAATCCCATTTAAGGCTAAGGAAATGGAGAATTGTTGTATGTTTTCCTCACATTGCACATCTAGTATGAGATCAGTTCAGATTCAGACTCATGTCTAACTTATTTCAATGTCTGTAGCTTCAGTCAGTGCCCTTGTCAGTTTTTCCAGATGAGCAAATAGTGAAAGGGTAGGTTGTGGGAAAATGACAGTGAAAATGGAGTAAGGATCTTGGTGGCTTCATGAAGATCCTTCTGGAGTCTAAAGAAATATCATTTCACCCTGTTGGTTAGGTGTCCCTTCAAGGACAAGTCAGCACATAGTACACAGGAAGAATTTACCACTTCTCAATGAGAGTATCATCTATCATAGGTGCAGTGTAAATCCTGACAGTTGCTTTTTCTTTTCCTTCCTTCCTTCCTTCCTTCCTTCCTTCCTTCCTTCCTTCCTTCCTTCCTTCCTTCCTTCTTCTTCTTCTTTTTCTTTCTTTCTTTCTTTCTTTCTTTCTTTCTTTCTTTCTTTCTTTCTTTCTTTCTTTCTTTCTTTCTTTCTTTCTTTCTTTCTTTCTTCTTTTTTGTAATGCAAGTGCCTGACTTAGGCTTTGATTATTAAAGCATCCACTTCAAGGACAGCAGATAAATAAGCACTTTGCCAGTCACTGGATAAAAAGCTAGACTAGACTCCATCCCATCTCTGGCTCCTTGGTTTAGGGCTTGTGATTGGTTTAGATAATCTACCATTTGAAATTAGAAAAATAATTGTATGCTACTTTGGCCATGCTTTAAATTTACCCTTCTATATTTTAAATTCACCACTAAAGAGTGAACCCAAGTCCCTACTTTAACCTCAGTAAAAGAGAATTCAGACCTGCTCTCTCTCACTACCCATGACCCTGCTGTGTGGCCACAGGTGTGTCATGTGATTTCCAGGATCTGGGAGTAATAAACCTTACCTTTTTCAGAGTTTCCTGGTGGTTATTGCTGAGCATCTCTTGTAATCAATATAAGAACCACAAAGGTCTATCCAGCCACAACATTGGTTGTCAATAGCCTGAGACCAGCACAAAACGATAGGTTTTTGGTATCCTCTTAAGGAAAGCAGCATGAAATTTCATAACACACTACCTTCTGCTGATTAAAATATTTTTGCATTTGAATCCTATACTTAAGCCTGTGTTTCAGAAAAAGTGTCCAAACAACTAGATACAAGCTCAAAAACTCATGGAGGAGGCAGCTGTCCCAGGGCTTCTGCACCAGTTACATTTTTCACTAAAAGTATGCATCAAATATAGAAGCTTACCTTCTTCTCGAAAAGAAGGAAAAGACAATCCTGAACTGTGAGTCTAAAATCAGAAATTCAGACCTACAAGAATGTATAAATAATTTTGGAGCATATCTCAGATACTGGTCAAAATGTTCCAAGGTGCCTGAGATGTGGAGAGGTGAAGAAGGATCATGAGCATAGAGCTAGGAAGCCTAGATTCCTGGGTCACGTCTACCTTGGATTTTTCTTTGTGTTAGAAACAGTTCAGTTTCCTTGTTTATGGCATAGAAACAATAAAATTAATTCTCCCACGATTTCACAAAATTTTGTCTATGAATAGTAAATAGAGAGGATCTATAGAGACTTTAGTAAAGCTAGTCCTTTCTATATAATTCACTATGTTATTATCTTAGGGTATTTCCCCCAGGCCTGGTTTCAGAGTCACTGCCAACACTCAGTTTGGAGAAAGACTGTTGTGTATACTTAAAAGCATTAACATTCATCTGGATAAACAGTGACTGAAGGGGTCTGCTCAGAGTCTGGTCCCTTTAAAATATTGTCAGGCGGAGTCATAGAATGATTTCAGACCCTAATGAGTGGGAACCAGGAGAAAATTTGTAGGTGTGAAATTCCTAGGGGACAGGCCCCTATGAAGGCAATCACTTCTATCTAGGGAAGAAGCAATTAAACTGGATATAGGGATATAGTTTCTTCAGTTGAGTAGCACACAGATGCATTTGTGGTAATTTTTTTTTCTTCTCTCAGTTGTAAATTGTTATTCAGTAAACTACTAGTGAGTTTATTACGTTTGCATTTTTGTATTATTTATACTTATGATGCAAAAACTTATTTTGTTTTCTATTTGCAATGATTTTATTCATTTCCTTTTTCTCCTTTCCATTCTTTTATTTATTATACTTAAGTTTTAGGCTACTGGAGTTTTAGAGATTGATAAATAAAATCCTTGTTTTTCCTTTTGGTGTTTACAACAAATGGGCAGTATGACATATAGGTCTGAAATGTGGAGATTAAAATGGCCTTATCAGTAATAACTCAATTCAAAAATTTGATTCTGATCTGTAGGCAGACAGACTTCTTTTCTGTCCTAAATTCCTTTTTGTAGCAGCTCTTATTGGTGTTCTATACACATCTCCTTGACATTCTTCGTCTATGTGTAAGCAAATGCTCATTATAAAAAAAAAATGTTTGCACCTCTTAGGCTAAAATTTTTATTTTTACTTCAAGGCTATGCTCAGCACATGTGGGGAACATTTAATTTTTCTAGTGTCAATGATCAATAAATGAAAGAAACAGAGTGATAAATATTTGATTTCTGATCTTTCAGATGATATAACTCTGAGGTATGCTGTTTACAGTTTTCCAGTGGTTTCTAGTAGATTAATCCCCGATGTGGGGCTTGATCCCAGAATCCTGAGATCATGACCTGAGCTGAAGGCAGATGCTTAACCAACTGAGCTACCCAGGTGCCCAGACTTAATAGAGAAAACAAACAAAAGGAGTAAACACACAAAAATGAAGATACAATCTTTTGATCAGTATCATGAAGGAAAAGATGAGAAACAAATATTTGTGGGTTTTTCCATGTTACTTTGTTCCTACACAGGCTCACATTTCAATAGATACTCTTGAACTCTATGGAATAATATGGAATCTAGACATTAGTCTAGATTCTGAGAACACATACCTAAGTAAGATAACATTTTTGGTTTCAAAGTCTTGCAATTCAGTACTACAGTTAAACCTACAAAAATAAACCAATATAATCCATAAGTGTTTTAATAGTTCTATGGAGAAGGTTGGCAAATTAGATTAATGAAAGAAGGATAAGGAAAGGAACAGAAGGGAAAAGATGTAAATATATTTTGAACAGGTACTCTGTTTCAGGTACTGTGCTAAGATCTGGCTCATTCAACACCCATTTAATATAAGTCTATGACAGAGTATTGGTTCCCCCCATTAGAAACTCAGAACACTTAAAAAAAAAAAAAAGAAAAGAAACTCAGAACACTTAATAACTTGCCCTATATTACAAAGTTTGGCTTGGAATGGAATTCATGTTGAATTTGTCCTCTCTCCAAAACCTGTGATAATTTTATTGGGGCTAGCCACTTTGGGTATGATATGGAGGTTGGGTGAGGATTCATAAAGAAATCATTGTAGAATTAAATTTTATTGGAAAAATTTGATAGTTTTTCCAGGATATATCTTCCCCACTCCCACAACAGCATCCAGATGGTCTTACGGGAAGCTCTCTCTATCTGTTAGAGTAAATAATATTAGCTGCCAAGAGGCAAACTCCAAAACGGCAGTGGCATGACCATAAAGGTTTTTCTTGCTTGTATATGGTTCCATTAATTGTTCTGTAGGAACTTACACAGAGGTTCCATTGTACCAGGTTCTTTCCATTTAGACATCCCTTGTGGTCTTGATTCTCTCTAGCCAGCTGGTGACAAGTAGAAGGAACAGGACATCACATGAGGAGGTTCATGGGCAGACTTGGAAGTGGCATATATGACCTGTACTCACATTCCATGGACAAGAACACAAGCATGTAGTCACAATTAACTATATGAACGGTGGAAACATAGAGCCTATGTATGTTTCCAGGAGTAAACATAGTTTGGAAAATAACTAACCAGTCTTTTCCGTTGTAATGCTTATGATCACAAATATCCATCTCACACTTCCTCCCATACAAGAAATTTATTATCCGCCTCCCCCAAGGAGACAACGTAAATCCCAACTAATCAATACAAGCACAATATCCAGACTATCATACAACTTAAATGGTCTTCTCCACCCAGTTCATGTGTGGTTTCGTGTTGCCTAGCAAATCATAAACTAAAAAGAACATGTAGTTCATTCCACATTCATAGCCAATAGGTAATGTTGAGCCTGAGTAAATATAAAGTGGGGGGGAAGAGCCTTCATTCAGAACAGACAACAAAGGAAGACACACAAGATTTCGGTATAGAAATCTGATAGAATTGACCTTATCAAGGCCCCTCTACCTGGGTGATGGGATATATTTCTTTATGAGACCCTAATTTTTCTTTCTGGGGAAAACTCCATTATCTACTGTTTTTCTTATTACCTGGTACAATCTCTTAAATTTTTTTTTCCTTACCCATTATTTTTTCTTACCATTACTGAAGTATGTCAAGGAAAAAACTATGTCCAACACAATAGTAACAAAGAAGGTTTATTCATAAACTGTTTTGATTTAAAAATTATATTTTTTCTGCACTTTGGATGCTTGGATCTGATTCAAGATTAAAGTAATAAATAACATTCAAGTGATTAATATGTTTTAATACCCTATATGGCTAGGAGCTTTGAGTTCTGGCATGGAGTAGATCTAAATGGGATGAAATAACTTTTGTGGATTCTGGATCACTAGAAGACTAAACCTAGAGAATATTTTGCCTTCTCAACAAACTTCTTGAATGCATTCTTGACCTCTTTGTTCCTCAAGCTATACACCATAGGGTTCAGCATAGGGATGACCATAGTATAGAACACAGATGCCATTTTGTCTGTGTCCATGGAATGACTGGAACTTGGCTGTACATACATGATGATGACCGTCCCGTAAAATATGGAAACTGCAACAAGGTGAGAAACACCAGTATATAAAGCCTTCTGGTATCCCCCACCTGACTGTATCTTCAAAACAGTGATAAATATGAACATGTAGGAAATCAAGATTATAAGAAGGGCAAAGAAGATATTAAAGCTTGAAATAAGCACAAGAACCAGCTCATTAATGTCCTTATCTGAGCAAGTCAGAGTCATGACTGCTGGAATATCACAGAAAAAGTGATGGACCACATTGGACATACAGAAAGACAGACTGAATGTGTCTGCAATATCAATAGCAGCAGTTATTAAAGCAAAGACATAGCAACCTATGGCCAGACGAGCACACACACCTGTCGTCATGGTGGTGGTGTAATGGAGAGGTTTGCACACTGTTGCGTAGCGGTCATAGGCCATTGAAGCTAAGAAATAACTTTCCACAGTCGCAAAGAGTACAAAAAAGAACATCTGGGCAGCACATGCATTGTAGGAGATGACCTTGTCTCCTACAATTAATCCAGCCATGACCTTGGGAGTGACTGTTGAGGAGTAACAGAAGTCCACCAGAGACAGGTTACTGAGGAAGAAGTACATGGGAATGTGCAGACGAGAGTCCAGCAAGATCAGCATTATCATCCCCAGGTTCCCAATCAGAGTGATGAGGTAGATGAGGGTAAACATTAGAAAGAGAGGACCCCGCAGCTCTGGGGCATTGGTTAGTCCCAGCAGGATGAATTCTTTCACTTCTGTGTTATTCTTCAGGTGTGTGATTTGCATATCACAAGATGCTCTATGGCAAAGAAAGGAACACAATGATGAACAAAACTGGTTACAAAGAAATAGAAATGTACAAGCATTATTTTATTAGATCAATAATTTGTTCTTCACTATTCTCCATCAACAAAGGCAATTCTGAACAGAAGCTATAGCATTGGATGCAAAGACTTGGTCTCTGAGAATCACGTGTGTGCAATCACCTATCACCCTTACCATTTACAATTGGGAGACATTGTTCCTAACTTCTCTCAGTCTCTACCTACCAGCAAAATGAGTGTCGTTGGAACCTACTTCAAGAATTGTAGTAAAAAGCTAATGATGTACTATGTTGGCTAATTGAATTTCAATTAAAAAAAGTACACAATGAGGGTGCCAGGCACAATCCGGAAGAGTACTAACTATAATATTATCAACTTAGAACCATGGTCTCTACGTTGGTTTAGGAAAGTCAGGTGGCAGATGTAGGAGGCTGGGTTTTAAGTCTGTCGGTTTTCACCTTTGATTTGCCTTTTCGTACATGTTGTCTATGCAGATGTTTTGTTTTTCCTCTATTTCTCACTCTGTGCTCATGGCTGTGTGTATCATTTGGTACGAGAACCCAGGAATCTTCAAAATTTCCTTTTCCTACTTTCTTTCTTAAGATCCATGTTTTACCTTACCCCTCTATCTTAGACTCATTTTTGCTGTCATTCCTATCAACACTGAGCTGGATCACAGATATTGAGGGGTCAAAACTCATAGCATGGGGGTTGATACTAATCTGCAGATCTATTCATGAGAAAAATCACAAATCTTTATATTTTCACTTGAAGCTTTGTGAAAGACATGCATTCTTTGGTAACCACTATTCTCTACCATCTTCCTCCTGGGTCCTAAACACATTCTTTTATGTCTTCACCTTAAAGTGTTTGTATTTGTCAACACCTCACCCACATAATATTTTGCAATGATATCACACCTATATCATTTGTTGTGTTCTATGATGACTAATAGCTCTCCTGAGGTTAGCAACGGCTTAAAATTCCTGCTTATGTGTCGCTGGTCTCATAGATGAAGGGACAAATAATATGGATAATAGAGGATACTGCTGATGATGGTAATGATCACGGCCATGATGATAGATAAATAGATACAGCAGAAGAGTAAGAGATATAATTGGATATGTACACACACTCACACACATGTACAAATAACCTTACTTACTGCTAAGAAAATGAGGAATTGAGAAGTTATGTGCCTTCTTAAAATTCTACACCTAGTATGAGATAGTTAAGATACACATACCTGTCTAAACTGATCCTAATGCCTGTAGCTTTAACCACTGCCTTGTCAGATTTTCTAGATGAACAGGTAATAATGGAGTGGGTTGTAGGGAAATAATAGCGAAGAATATGTATGTAAGGGTCTTAGTAGCTTCCTGATGATCTTTCTGGAAAGGGAGGAAATGTGGTTTCACCCAGTTTAGCTAGCTATCACTTCAGTGACAAAACATACAGTAAACAGGAGTTATTTAGCACCTACCCAGAGTACCATTTATCACAGGGTTTTCTTAACCTTTTGCCATTTGCAACGATGTGGATGGAACTAGAGGGTGTTATGCTAAGCGAAATAAGTCAATCAGAGAAAGACAATTATCATACGATCCTTCTGATACGAGGAATTTGAGAGGCAGGGTGGGAGGTTCATGGGGGGGGGGGAGGAGGAAAAAAGGAAACAAGATGGGACCGGGGAAGGAGACAAATTATAAGAGACTCTTAATCTCAGGAAACAAACTGAGGGCTGCTGGGGCTGGTGGGTGGAGCGCTGGGATAGGGTGGCTGGGTGATGGAAATTGGGGAGGGTATGTCCTATGGTGAGTGCTGTCAATTGTGTAAGACTGATGATTCATAGACCTGTACCCCTGAAACAAATAATACATTATATGTTAATTTAAAAAAATTAAAAAATAATAATAAGAGAAAAGCAGCATGGAATTTCAGAAATATTCCTCTACACTTTACTGATTACAATGTTTTCCCCTGACTCCTATACTTATGCTAATATTCAGAAATAGTGTTCAAATGACTAGATAGGAGCTCAAAAACTCACAGAAGATGTAGACACCCTGCTGCTTCTGCATCAATTACATTTTTCACTGAAAGCGTAGATTGAATCCAGAAGCTTACCTTGCTCTTGAAAAGAAAGGAAAGACTGTTGAATTGTGAGTCTGCACGCAGAAATTCAGCCCTAGAAGAATATTACAAATAATGTCAGAGAAATTCTGTCTCATATTCTGGTCAAGACAGTCCGAGTTTCCTGAAGCGTGAAGACATGAAGAAAGGATCATTAATATGGGGCTTCCTAGGAAGCCTGTATTTAAGTAGTGCATCTATCTTGGATTTTTTTTAAGTACTCAGAAGATGATTTACCTTCTACTGATCTCAGTTTTCTTATTTATGATAAAGAGATAATAAATTTATCTTTCCCACAGACTTTATAGAATTGTATTTGTGACTAGCAAATGAGGGTAGATGTAAGCCCTTAGTAAGGGCTTAACTTTTCATCATGATGAGTTTAATTTTTATTTCAGGGTGTCTTACCTGCCTGTCGTTGCAGACTCACTGAAAATACCCCGTTTGGGCAGAAGCTGGTGTCTACAATAAGGTTCACTTTTAGTTCAATAAATGATGAACAAATGGGCTCTGCTCAGCATCTAGTCCTTTTAAATAACGTCATACAGAATCCTGATGGGATTTTAGCACCTAAAGAACAAGAACAAGGAGAAAATTGTACAGGCATGGAACTCTCCAGGGAAACAGAACCCCCATGAGGGCAATCACTGGTTTTGATTGTACTTACATAAGGAAGAAACAATTAAGCTGTGTGTAGAGACATAATTTGTTATGTTGTGTAGCACATACATATATTTGCAGCCTAGCTCTCATTTCTCTCCCCACCCCCACTTAAAAAATTAAGGCGACTTTTCCATACATCAAGAGTAGTCTTGTTTAAGCATTTAAAATTATTTCAATTTTTGATATTTGAAATGTATTTCTTTTTATTGAAGTATAGTTAACACACCATCTTAATTAGTTTCAGGTGTACAACGTAATGATTTGACAACTTTCTTCATTACAAGTGTAGCCACCATGTATCAGCAAACAACTATGCCATCAATTATATTCCCTCTGATATATATTTTATCCCTATTTCTGAAAATTAGTTTTGGTTTTTATCTCCCACATTTTTATGACGTTTTTCTCCTTTCTATTTTCTTTGGTGCTATAACTAAATGTTAGAAATTTTAAGAAATTGATAAATAATATCTATGTTTTTTCTTCTCAAGTTTACAAGGAATTCACAAATATGACACATGTGTCAAAGAGACAAGAGATTAAGTTCTGCCTTAATTCTGAAACGTCAGTTTGAAAGTTTGGTTCAGATCTGTAGCTCGATGGGCTGCTTTTCTCCTCCAGTTTTCCCTTCTGTGGCCAGTGCTGTTGATGCCCTTCCCACTTGCCCTGGCACCCATTACCCTATTATTATTATTATTATTATTATTATTATTAAGAAAAAATGAATCTGCAACTTTTAGACGGAGGACTTATTGTACTGCAATAATATGCTTAGGCTTTGTGTGGGGCATTGAATTCAGCTGGTGACAGCCATCATTACAAATCAGAAAAAAATAGAACAAAAAACCCCAGATTCCTCGTGTTGTTGCAGGTGGAACAACCCTGAGTCATGTTTTACACATTTTCTACTTAGTGATGAAACTATGTATTGGCTTCTTTCCCTTCTTTATCTCACCTCCCCACTGTCCTGTGAGTGCTGTGTGCTCACAAATGAACTACTTGAACTCAAATCACTGACTCTGGAGATCTGTTTTTGGTGAACCTCACCTAATACGTACCTCAAGATTGTAGGTGTCTCCTTTCCACAAGCAGGGCAGGTCCTGTTCCATTATCTTTACTGCGCAAGGAAACATGGACAGAGTGACTGAAGATACCCTTGCTGCAGACAAGCAAGGTCAAAAGAGAAGGAGAAAAGTAGAAGACCAAAACATGCTCCTTTCCTTCTTCCAAGTTCCCCAATCTGATACAATGCATCTTGTTGAAACACTTTCACTCTGCTTCTGGACCTGTGAGTGGAAATTAACTTTCAATTTTTGTATAACTGATAAAGTCTTGATTTGTCATCTCAATCTCACTCAGGTGGTAGTTTATCTGGATATAGAAATATGGAATGATAATTATTTTCCCTCAGCTTTTTGAAGATATGTATCTTCTGCCTGCTGACTTCTATTCCTTCCCTCTGTAGAGAAGTCAGATGCAGGCCTGTTGACTATGTGTATTTTTGCTCTGGCAATGTAAAAGTTTGTCCTTTCCTTGTTTTTCCACTTGAATAACAATAACTTGTATAACAATATGGTCCCAGACCAAAAAAAATAATTCAGGTGTTTCTCAGAAATTAGGGTGATCCTTAGATGGGGGTTGGAATTTCTTTGGGTGAAAATTTTGAACTATTTCCTGTTTTGTAACTTGTTCCATTCTGTTCTGTTTTTTTTTTTTTCTTATGGATTTCATATAACAGCATGTTGGAGTTTCTTAATCTATTTTTCCTATTTCTTTTTTATTTTCTCCCTTTACTCTATGAGCTGTATTTTGAATATTTTTTCATTTTTAAGGGTTTTTTTTACTTTTATTTATTTATTTTTTCATTTTTAAGTTTTTATTTAACTTCCAGTTAGTTAAACACAGTGTAATATTAGTTTTCTGGCATGCAGTTTAGTGAGTCAACACATACGTCATCCAATGCTCATCACAATGGGTGCCCTCCTTAATCCCCATCACCTATTTCGCCCATTCCCCCACATGCCTCCCCTCTGGTAACCATCAGCCTGTTCTCTACAGTTAATTGTCTGTTTCAAGAAACAGTTTGCCTCTCTCTCTCTTTAGTCCCTTTGCTTGTTTGTTTTCTTACTTAAATTCCACATATGAGTGAAATCAGATGGTATTTGTCTTTCTCTGACTTATTTCACTTAGCGTAATATTCTCTCATCGACAGATGAATGGATAAAGAATAAGTGGTAAATATACACAATGGAATATTACTCAGCCATAAAAAGAATGAAATCTTGCCATTTGCAATGACATAGGTGGAGCTAGAGAGTATTATATTTTGAATATTTTTGCATCCTAACTTTGATACGATAAGTCTGAATTCGATTTTGTCTCATCTAATATTTCTCCAATCCATTAACTTCAATCCATTAACTGATAAGATTTCTTACATCATATATATTATGTTTTATTATATTTTATATAATATATTATATGAGAAGATGAACAACAGACTGGGAGAAATATTTGCAAAAAACAAATCTGATAAAAAAGTTACATATACAAAGAACTCTTAAAACTCAACAATAAGTAAACAAACAAGCCAATTTATTATGTTTTATTATATTATTATATATATTATGTTTTATGTTATTATATTTTGTTTTATTATATTTTATTATATATATGTTTTATTATATTTTATATATTATGTTTTATTATATTTTATATATTTTTATTATATTTTATATGTTTTATTATATCTTATATATTTATATAATTTTTATATATAATATTTATATATATTTAATATATAATATTTTATATTTATATTTATATACATATATATGTATATATTTAAATATTTATATTTAAATATATAATATTTATATAATAAAACATAATATATTTTATATTATATTATTTTTATTCTATTATATTCTAAAATATATTTATTTATATTTACTGTATTTTATACTTTTTCTATTTTTCTATTTTATATACCCGTTTAAATGCAATTTTAAGTTCACAGCAAAATTGAGAGGATGATAGAGTGAATTCTTATATAGCCCCGTCCCCACACATGTATAGTTGATGTCATTATCAACCTCCCCTTCCCCAGAGTGGTGCGTTTACAATTGACACATCTATACTGATACATCATAATCAGTCAAAGTCCGTAGTTTACCTTAGGTTCTCTCGGTGTTGTACATTCTGTGATTTTGTAAAAAATATAATGAATTATAGCCATCATTTTAGTATCATACAGAGCATTTTCACTGCCCTAAACATCCTCTGTCCTCCAACTATTTATATCTTGCTTTCCCCGACCCCAACTGTCTTCTGTATATCTTCTTTGGTGAGGTGTCTGTTAAGGTCTTTGTTCTGTTTTTATTTTTTTGAAATTGGCTTGTTTGTTTACTTATTGTTGAGTTTTAAGATTCTTCGTATATGTAACTTTTTTATCAGATTTGTTTTTTGCAAATATTTCTCCCAGTCTGTTGTTCATCTTCTCATTCCCTTGAAGATATCTTTCATAAAGAGGATGTTTTAATTTTTATGAAGTCCAGTTAATCAACTGTTTCTTTTATGCAGTGTGCCTTTTGTGTCATATCTAAAAAAGTCATTGCCAAACCCAAGATCATCTAAGCTTTCTTCTACATTACCTTTCAGGAATTTTGTAGTTTTGTATTTTACATTCAGGTCTATGATCCATTTTTAGTTAATTTTTGTGTAAGATTTGTGTGTAGATTCATGTTTTTTGCATGAGGATGTCCAGTTATTCCAACATCATTTGTTGAAAAGATTATCTTTGCTCCATTGAATTGCCTTTATTCCTTTATCAAAAATCAGTTGGGTATATTATGTAAGTCTATTTCTGGGCTATTTTGTTTCATTGGTCTATTCTTTTCCCAATACCTCACTGACTTTCTTTTGTTTTTTTCCCTTAATAATAAGTGTATTCTTTAATTCCCATCACCTATTTAACCACTGCCTCCATTTCAACTCTGGTAATCATCAGTTTGTGTTCTATAGTTAAGAATCTGTTTCTTGTTTTTTTTCTCTCTCTTTCTCACCTTTTTTCCTTCGCTCATTTGTTTTGTTTCTTAAATTCCACATAAAAGTGAGATCATATGGTATTTGTCTTTCTCTGAGTTATATCACTTAGCATTATACTCTCTAGCTCCATCCATATTGTTGCAAATGGTGAGATTTCATTATTTCTATGGCTGAGTGTTTTATATATATATATATATATATATATACACACACACACACACACACACACCATGGATACCACAGATGAATGGATAAAGAAGACATGAGATATATATCTATTTATACATATATATATGGGATTTCATTTGAGACTGTAAAGAGTCTATAGATAATGTTGGGAGAAATGATATCTTGGCGATATTGAGTCTTCCAATCCATGAGAATGGAATATCTTTCCATTTATTTAGTTCTTTAGTTTCATTCATCAAAATCAGGATTTCATAGTTTTCTTCATTAGATCATGCATATATTTTCTTAGATTTATAACTAAGCAAGTCATTTTGGGAAGCTAAAATAAAAGATTTTGTGCTTTTTATTTCAACTTCCACTTAAAAAAAAGGATTTTATCTATCTATTTGACAGAGAGAGATCACAAGTAGGCAGAGAGGCAGGCAGAGAGAGAAGGGGAAGTAGGTGCCCTGCCGAGCAGAAAGCCCGATGCAGGGCTTGATCCCAGGACCCTGAGATCATGAGGCAGAGGTTTTAACCCACTGAGCCACCCAGGCGCCCCTCAACTTCCACTTTTTCATTGCTAGTATATAGGAAGGTGATGGAATTTTATATATTAACCCTGCAGTGTACAGTCTTACTAAAATCAATTAGTCCCAAGGGAATTTTTTTTGGCCTATTCTCTCAGATTTTCTACATAGACAATCATGTCACCCGTGAACAAAGACAGTTTTTATTTCTTCATTCCCAAAGTCTCCATATTGTGTGATTCCATTCATATAATATACAGTTGGGGGAGGGGAAGCTCAGTGATTTCCAAGGATTGAGGAAGTAGGAGCAGTTGTTTATAAAAGGAATGGATATTCATCCTTTCTTTTTTTTCCCCAAATATGTTTATTTTATTTTTTCAGTGTTACATGATTGTTCATGTTCATCCTTTCTGATGGAGGCATAATGTTCCATTGTATATATGTACCATATCTTCTTTATCCATTCATCTGTTGAAGGGCATCTTGGTTCTTTCCACCGTTTGGCGGTTGTGGCCATTGCTGCTATGTGGAGCGAAATAACTCAAGCGGAAAGAGTCAATTATCTTATGGTCTCACTTACCTGTCATAAGGAAAAACATGGAGGGCATTATGAGAAGGAAAGGAAGGGTGAATGGGGGGAAATCAGGGAGGGAGATGAACCATGAGAGACTGCGGACTCTGGGCAACAAACTTGGGGTTTTGGAGGGGTAGGGGTTGGGGATTGGGCGAGCCTGGTGGTGGGTATTGAGGAGGGCACATATTGCATGGAGCACTGGGTGTGGTGCATGAACAATTAATCTTGCAACACTGAAAAAATAAAATAAAATGAAAGTATTTGGGGAAAAATGCTTTAAAAAAAGGAATGGAAATGGAAATTTTAAGATGATAACATATTCTCTATGGTACTGTGCTGATGAATACATGACTCTGCATTTGTTAAAACGCATAGAGCTATATATATAGCAAAGAGTAAAATTTAATATATATAAATTGAAAGAATCAGCCAGGAACACAGGAGAATCCTAGGAGTGAATACAGACTGAAAAAAATCTAAATGTGCTACAATGACTTAACCTCCCTGAAGGGAGACAGGGAAAGAAATGAGGAAACCTAAGTAATGCTGGAAAACAGTGTGTTGATTAGAAAGTGCAAGGCTAAAATATAAGAGAGTATTTTAAAATGTTCTACTCCAGTTACTAAAGCACATGTGCAGTTAGTATAGTACATGTTTCTCATGGGGTATGGATTAACAATTATGGAACTTCTCTACTTTTAAACTGTTCACACAAGCAAATTAATGAATGAGATTGTTGAGACCCAAGTTTCTCACTGTCATAAATGGAAATTACAGATAAGAAAGGGGAGAGGGAAAGTTGGAATGAAGTAGATTAGAGTCAGAGACATCAGTGTGCCCTAAGGTTTAGTTTAATACAGATACAATGGGTAGGCAGAGAAACTAATATAATTATGAATGTATATAAACTACATAGTTTTATACATCATACTTCCGTCAAAAGAAGACCTAGAAGAAATGAAACCCCAGTATCAGCGAGCACACACAGCATCTAAGTCTTGACTTTTATTATGTTTAATTAATTAATTAATTAATTAACTTACTTATTTTAGAAAGCGAGTGTGAGCAGGGGGAGGGGTAGAGGGAGAGAAAATATCTCAAGCAGACTCCATGCCTAGTGGGGAGACTGATACAGGGCTCAATCCCATGACCCCCAGATCATGACTTGAGCCGAAATCAAGAGTCACAGCTTATCAAACTGAGCCACCCAGTCGCCACTCTACATTTTAGCTTAATACCATTCTCTAGTAAAGAATTAAGAGGTCTTTGTAGAAATAGTTGATTCTGTGATAGAAGTAGAGAAAATAGAAGATGAGCCCAGAGCACCATGTAGTGCATAAAGTAAGGAAGAGTTCAAAATATGGAAGACTGAACCAATGCCAAAGGGACAGAGGAGTCAACTGGAAGAGCTTCAGATGGTGAAAGTGGAACAATTTGAGCAAAAATAAATAGCCTAGAATTGGTTGTCACCCAAAATACAAAATAAATGAGAACACATTCATATAAATAAATTATTGAGTAAATAAATAATTGAGGGGAAAGAGACAAATATTTTTAACAGAGGAACTTCAAATAAGTTATTTAAATATTGCCTTCTCGAGAATGTGGAGCTTAGTTCCTCAACAATTGGAGTGTGAATTTGAATTTTTTACTTCTTTCTTTCTTTACTTTTTTTTAACCTAAATTCAATTAGCCAACATATATTACATCCTTAATTTTTGATATAGTGTTCAATGACTCATTAGTTGCATATAACACCCTGTGCTCATCAGATCATGTGCCCTCCTTAATGCCTATCATGCAGTTACCCCATCCCCTCCTTTCTGCAACCCTCAGTTTGTTTCCTGGAGTTAAGTGTCTCTCATGGCTTGTCTCCCTCTCTGATTTCTTCCCATTCAGGAATTTGTGACTTATCCCTTAAAAATAGACTTTAGGAAAAGGGAAGAAAAGTAACTCTACAAGGGAGACATCTTGCAAACTTCACGTAGGACCTGTGATCAAGGTTAATATTATCAGGTACAATTCATGTTGATATAGCATGTACCCTTGTTATGATGTCATCAGAACACATCACCTTAGTGGTAGTACCCTCTGAAAACTATAATTCCAATATCATTATGAGAAAATATCATACTGAAGGACATTCTATGAGATACATGACCAGTACTCCTCAAAGCTGTCAAGGTCAATACAAACAGGCACAGAACTTGTCACAGACCAAGAGATTAAAGTATGACAGCTAAATACAAGAAGAGGAAAAGGATACTATTCATGAAATCTAAATAAAATCTGAAGTTTAGAAAATAATATGGTGCCAATCTTGGTTTCCTAATTTTACAGATGTCCCAGCTAATTTAAGATTACATTGTAGGGGAAACCAAGCAAGAGTTGTATTAGTTGTCTATATGGTTGCTGTTACAAATGATCAGAAACTTAGAAGCTTAAACAAGACATATTCATTCTTATGAAAGAATATTCATTCATTCATTCATTCATAAACCAGAAGTCCAAAAACAGTTTGCCTGGACAAAAGTCAGTTTGTCAGAAGAACCATTCTCCCTCCACAGGACCTAAGGGGAAATCCACTTCTTGCATCACAATCTTCTGGTGGCTGCTGTCATCCATGATTTGTGGTCACATCACTTCAATCTGTTTTCAGGGTCACACCGTCTACTCCTTTTTTACCTATGGTCATATCTCTTGGACCCCCTCTTAAAAATATACATAGGATTTCTTGGATGGTCCAAGAAGAAAATCTAGGATAAAATCCTAAAGTTAATCACATCTGCATAGTCCTTTTAGGCCATATAAAGTAACCTTGAAAGGTTCAAGGGAATAGGATGCAGATCCCTTTGCAGGCCATTTTTCAGACTGCCGTGGGTTACATTGAATATTCTGCACAATTTTGAAAATTTTCTATAACTCTCAAATAGTTCCAAAATAAGATAATTATTTAAAATAATGATTAGAAATGTTTGCAATAGGAGAAACAGCACCATAAAAATAGAAGTGAATATTTGTGTTATTCTACACTCCCCCAAATAGTAGCATAAGAATATTAGCATATTCAAGCACAATCTTACAAATACTGAAATATTAAAGCTTCTAGAGATGACAAATTAGATGAGGGTACACATTTATGTGGATAGGTTTTGTATATAGTGCTCTCTGAGGTTCAAAATTAAAAGCATAAAGATTATGTATTCTACTGCCAAATTGAATGTACATTATTTTTATTATTTACAGATATTGCCATGTTTATATTCTCCAGACATACTCAGAATCATTTTAGTTTATTATATTTCTTGTGTATGAAGTAACTTTCAAACATAATCCGATACAAACCCTTAAATAATCTCATATTTAATGTCTTTTTATGATTTACTAACTAGTATTTAATGTGTTATTTGCCATCTAATGAGGCATCGCTGCTAAGTAAAAATTATGAGATTGTTTCAGATGATTCACTTGATTCCAAGAAATCCTTGTGTCCAAATGTTGGAATGCAAGCACTGAGTGAAAATGTAGATAAAAATGTTTAAACAGAGCAGAAAAATCAGCTCTGCTTCCTGAAATGCAGTATACATCTATCTAAAAGGTCTATGTTAAAAAATAAATAAATATGATGATGATGAGCAGTGGGTGTTATATGCAACTAATGAATCATAGAATACTACATTCAAAACTAATGATGACAACATGGACAGGACTAGAAGAGATTATGCAGAGTGAAAAAAGTCAAGCAGAGAGAGTCAATTATGTTATGGTCTCACTTATGTGTGGAGTATAAAGAAAATCATGGAGGGCATTGTGAGAAGGAAGGGAAGGATGAATGGGGGGAAATCGGAGGGGGTGATGAACCAGGAGAGACTGTGGGCTCTCAGCAACAAACTGAGGGTTTTGGAGGGGAGGGGTGGGGGGTTGGGCGAGCCTGATGGTGGGTATTGAGAAGGGGATGTATTGCATGGAGCACTGGGTGTGGTGCATGAACAATCTTGTAACACTGAAAAATTAAAATAAACATATATGGGGAGAAAAAAACCCAAAAAACTAATAATGTTTATATGTTGGCTAATTGAATTTAAATAAAAAAGGTTAAACAATAAATAAATAAATAGTTTATGTTGTGTATGATATGCAATACTTATCAGTGGTTTGAAGATTCAACATACGGATTCACTTGTACTCAAAGCTTAATTACTTTATTCATTCATTTTTTGAGAATCTACTATGAAACAGACATTTAGGTACTAAGGATTAACAAAACATATAGGTCACTGCTTTCACAGAGTTTAAATTCTAGTTGGGGGACATGGATCATGGACAAGAAAACAAATAAATATATAAGAGATGAGGGTTTATAAGGATATGAAAAATAACAGAATGAAAGAACCATGTACATGGTGAGTAAAGGGATTATTTTATAAAGGTGGTCAGGAAAACATTCTGTAATACAGTAACATTTAAACAATGACCTTAGAAGTAAGGGAACATTCTACACAGAGAAAAGCAAGTAAAAATGTTCTAATCAGGAACATGACTGAAGCTGTCAGATTGTGAAGGAATAGGAAGAAATTCATGTGATTGAAGTAGGGTAAAAGAATAAAGAGGCAACAAAAAGTAACTTAAATCAACAAAGGAAACATGAAATACCAGCATTAATCATTCCAAAGCATTTCCAGAAGCAAAATGTACATTACTGGTTTTCAGTGATGAAAAAACCATTACTGGTTTTCAGTTTTTAAGTAGTGTGAGAATTGGTAATAATATCTGGAGAAATTGAAAAATACTTTTAAACTTCTTCCATCTCCTCATACTCTGGCTGCTTTTTACCTTCTGAAAAGTATAATATGAGCATGTTAGTTCTATGTAATGACTCAGTGAAAACAAATATTAATTCACTTAAGATGCTATATGTATGTATCTCCCAATAAAATGAGCTCCCTCAAATCAGATCCTTTCGTTGAGTGGTACATTATTTTCATTCTGAAGTTAAGACTCTTAGAATTGAACTAAAGAGGTGAAAAATATTGAACATAGATTTCTATTCTAATACATGATTTAAATATTTAAATTATTATTAAACACTAGCAACATTCCATTTAATTCTGGGAAATTTCCTACTCCAGTGTGTATATATCCTCATGGGCACATTCACACACTTCTGTTGATGGTCTCATCTTTCCCCTATTTTATGTATCTCTGCATTGATGTGGTAGAAAAAATGCGTGTAAAATAAGGGAACAAACCCATATCCTGAATAAAGTTTTTGACAATGAAGCCGCAAGACATCTTAGTCATTCTTGTTCAGGCTTATATTTCTACACATAATGTTTGCTTTTTTTCAGGACAAGAGACTTTTGAATAAGTTAGAATTACTACATCAGACATCTTAGTCATTCTTGTTCAGGCTTATATTTCTACACATAATGTTTGCTTTTTTTCAGGACAGGAGACTTTTGAATAAGTTAGGATTACCACATCAGGAGCTCAATTTCACTATGCTCTTATTATAACTGGATTAGTACACATCATACAACGTTAAAATCACAATCCTAGAGACAATTTTGACTCTAAAACAGTCCTCAGGAATGCATTCTTCACCTCCTTGTTCCTCATGCTATAAACCACAGGGTTCAACATGGGAATGACCATAGTGTAGAACACAGATGCCATTTTGTTGGTGTCCATGGAATGGTTGGAGCTGGGCTGTGCATACATGAAGATGACTGTCCCATAGAAGATGGTCACTACAGTGAGGTGGGAGGCACAGGTGGATATAGCCTTGAGGTATCCAGTAGATGACTGCATCTTCAGGATGGTGATAAATATGAATATGTAGGAAACAGAGATAACCACGAGAGCAAAAATGATGTTGAAAGAGGTTGCATAAATGAGAACCAGCTCACTGACATGTCTATCAGAGCAAGAAAGAAGGGTGACTGCTGGGATATCACAGAAAAAATGATGGATTGCATTGCTCATACAGTAAGAGAGACTAAATGTGTCTCCAGTGTGGACAGAGGCATTCAGGACACCACAGACATAGCAGCCTATGGCCAGACGAGCACACACACCTGTCGTCATGGTGGTGGTGTAATGGAGGGGTTTGCACACTGCTGCGTAGCGGTCATAGGCCATTGAGGCCAAGAGATAATTTTCCACAGTGGCGAGGGTTGCAAAAAAGAACATTTGAACAGCACATCCATTGTAGGAGATGACCTTGTCTCCTATAAGTAATCCAGCCATGACCTTGGGAGTTACTGTTGAGGAGTAAAAAAAGTCCACCAGAGACAGATTACTGAGGAAAAAGTACATGGGAGTGTGGAGATGGGAGTCCAACAGGACCAACATAGTAATCCCCAAATTCCCAACTAGTGTAATGAGGTAGATGAGGGTGAACATTATGAAGAGGGGAAGCTGCAGGTTTGGGTCATTGGTTAGTCCCAGCAGGATGAACTCTGTCACTTCTGTCCTGTTACCCATCAATGTTGAGAATCACAATGCTCTGTGGCTATGAGAAGAAGGAAGTGGAAATAACAAACAAACAAACAAACAAAAAAAACTTATATTGAAAAGTATACACATAGTATGTGTCATTTCATTAAAACTATAACTTGTATTTCGAGATTCTCCGGATAAAACAGCTTGACAACAAAAGTTAGCACACTAATTACATATAGATTTACAAACTGTTGACTCTGAAGTAGGGAGCTTCTCTTCAAGTCTAAAATTTTATAATCTGTAAACTGAGGTGTAGAAAATTAACTAACTTGATCCAGATGGCTGGTCCAGAAGGGATACCGTTCACTTTTCCCAAGCCTGGTAGAAGCAGACACTTGCAAGTCGCTGACTTGCCAGGAGCTGCTGTAGACACGGTACGTGTACAGACAGTCCCCACCTTAGGATGACTTGACTTAACGATTGTTCAACTTGATGATGGTGCAAAAGGGATACATATGCAGTAGAAACCATACCTCAAATTTTGAATTTGGATCTCGTTCTGGGCTGGCGAGAGCCGATGCAATCCTCTCTCCCGTGCTGGGCAGGGGCAGTGAGTCACAGTTCCAGGTCAGCCGGGCAAGCGTGAGGGCCAGCAACTGAGACCTTTACAGCCATCCTGTTCCCGCTCAGCCATGCTGTGTTTCACTTTCACTACTGTATTCAACAAATTCCTGAGATAGTCAATGCTTCATTATCAAGTAGGTTTTGTGTGAGGTGATTTTCGCCCAGCTGTACACTAATGTTAAGAGCTGGAAACATGCTTATGGTAGGAGAGGCTATGCTATGATGTTCCATAGGTCCGAGGTAGCAAATGAATTTTTATCGTATGATATTTTCAGTGTACAGTGGGTTTCTAGGGACATAGCCCCATTGTAAGTATAATATCTCTATATTCATCATATCTTCTCAAGAACATTATGAGTTTGATTTGTTATTATATTCATTTAAATTCTGCTGCACAGAGGGGCACCTGGGTGACTCAGTCGGTAGAGTCCGCAACCCTTGCTCTTGGGATTGTGAGTTCTAGCCCCACACTGGGGGTAGAGATGACTTAAAACCTTTAACAAAAAAAGGTGGGAGGAAAATAAACTATGATGCACAGAGGTTGGATAATTCTTTATATTTCAAATGAGTATTAATTGACAAGCCATGCTTGGGGCCAAGCCAACCTTTGAGCCCACACTGAGTGGCTCCTAAGGCGATAGTCTAAACTGTATTTGAATCGAATGGAATTTAACTGTGTACAATCATCCATTGTCTCCATTGGCCCAAATTCATTGTTGGAGGTTTCCCACGGAAGTATCTAAGAGATACATGCATAGTATATATCGTGGGATAGTAGGGCAGGAGAGTAGGGGCAGGATAGCCAGCAGAGGCAATCTGAAGGAAAGGCACGGAATAGGGTGTATAGCTTGAGCTCCAGATGAGGTGCATAGCAGCCCTACTACCATTTATTGAAGAGGAGTCATTAATCTTAAGCTACCTATCTGAACCTCCTCTTTCCATCTGCAGAAAAATAAGACAGTAATGAGACCTACAATATAGCTGTATATAGCAATACAGTTATGAGAATAAATAAGGTAATGCTTAAAAAACAATAAAATCTGGGTGATTAGCACAGTCTAATGAGCTATAATGTTATTGTTAGGATGGGATGATTATCTTTACGTTGCTTTGGGAAAAATGGGCGGCCCCCTGTAGGGTTTCAGGTGTGTGTGATGTATGAAATCTTGCAGAGTCTCTTCAATTTGCCTTTTCTCACACATAGGGCCTCAGAGATTTTCTGTGATCTCCAGGATTTCTCAGTCTGTTTTCACTTCACCCATGCAATCGGCTGCCCCAACAGGTCCGTGCAAGCCTTCTTGTGCTTCATTTCTTCCTTGAAATCTATGCCTTCGCTTGGATGCCAGTCCTCCCTCCGATAACTCATTCTTTCTCTCGTGACTGCCATCTCACAGCAGAATCAGAGAGCAAGGGTTGATAGTTCCTTGTCTGTGGGCTCTTTTCAGCCTGCGTGTCTGTTTTGGTGACAAGCGCCATGTTATAAAATATTTCATTTGAATCTGTCCTTCCATAGAGCAGTACTATAAATCTGCTCACTTGCATTTGAAGCATTGGAAGGGTAAGCCTCTTCTGCTAACTACTAACATCTTCCTCCTAAACTTTGGCAACTTCCCTGCACAAGCCTGTTCCTGATGACATTGTTTGGCCACCTTAACACACGTGTCCACTTGGAGCCTAGTCTATGTCCCACGAGCAATAAGAAAGGCTTTATAGGTCAATGTGTGTGTGTATATATGGTAGGTAGTATTATTATTCCTCCCTCACCATTGTGGAGCATGAAGATTTGAGAAGTTGTGTGATGCTCTAAAATTACACCGCTAGCCTGGGAAGAAGTCAAGATTCAAGAGTTACATCCACTTTCTGTGTAATCGAAAGGCTCTGCTTTTAGCCAGTCACTATTACCATGTGTGGGTGTGCTGGTGACATACGCTTGAGATTGTAGTGGGAAGTTTAAAATGCCATTTGGATCTTGTTAATCTATGTTAGAAATTTTGTAGTTAAAGATTATTTCACCTTTGCAGTTTTTTGTTTGTTTGCTTATTTGTTTATGTCCAAAGAGAGGCCAGCTTTTTGTGAATAGAATGAAATCACCTCTTGATCTTTTAGAGAATCATCTGTGGCTATTTGGTTCATAATTTAGGAAAGTAGAACGATGTTCCTTAAATATCAATAAACTTACTTCTGATGGAAATTTTGACATTTATGCTCCAGTCTCACCTCAGTATTTTGGGAAAACATTGAAAATACCTATTTCTGTCCTCAAAGACCTCGAAGTTGGCAGAGCTGTCCCACTGCTATGGCATCAGTTACCCTTCTCATTAAAGATGTTTACAGACGATGGATGCTCACCTGTCTGCTGGGAGAGCAGGAAGAGCCAGTTCTGAGCAGTGGGTCTGAATCAGAACCTCAGCTGCAGAATAATGCATAATACTGCTCCGAGGACACATTCAAAGGGCTTTCTAAGACAGAGGAAAATGCAAGAAAGAACACTAACATGGTTCCATTTCTGTACCTACCGTGCGTTCCTTCTGTGTCCTTAGAGGGATCACTCACCTCCTCCTTATCTGTAAAATCAAGATGATAAGTTTACTTCTTACATAGTTCCCAGACTTGTGTCTGTAAATAAGAAGCAAGGGAGGGTCT
>CM052815.1:9595727-9633248 GCA_028533885.1 Nasua narica
GACAGAGGAAAATGCAAGAAAGAACACTAACATGGTTCCATTTCTGTACCTACCGTGCGTTCCTTCTGTGTCCTTAGAGGGATCACTCACCTCCTCCTTATCTGTAAAATCAAGATGATAAGTTTACTTCTTACATAGTTCCCAGACTTGTGTCTGTAAATAAGAAGCAAGGGAGGGTCTATAAAACATCTCCCTAAGAAGTTATCACTTTCTAGTCAATGAATGTAATTTTTATCTTGGGGAGTTTCCCCTGAATATGGTTGGGGGCTCATAGTGAATCCTGGAATAAGGCCTCTTTTAGCATTTATTCATTTAGTAAGTGAATAAATGATCACCAAACAGGTTCAGCATGTAGACTGGTGTCTCTACAATGGGGACATGTGGAATCATATTGGGATTTCAATGGCTAGTGCATGAGGACGTGTAGAGAATTATAGAGACACAGAGCTCTCTGGGAAATTCCCCTGGGAGAAAATATTCCAGCACCTCATCCCACTTTCCCAGGACAGAAGCAATTAAACTGTCTGTCGGGCCATGCTGGTTATTTCATTGAACACAATGTTCTTGTAATAGTTGTCATTTCTGGTGACTTTTGTCAGTTTAAAATTAAGTATAATTTCCATGAGAGACTGTGGACTCTGAGCAACAAACTGAGGGTTGGCGGGGGGGGGGGGCAAGCCTGGTGGTGGGTATGGAGAAGGGCACATATTGCATGGAGCACTGGGTGTGGTGCATGAACAATCAATCTTGTAACACTGAAACAATAAAATAAACATATTTGGGAAAAAAATGAAAAATAAATAAAATTAAGTATAATTTCCTTCCATCAGTATCCAGAATCCCAGTAGGTCGTTGTACAATTTTGTCACACTTATGTCCAGTAAGCACTACCACCTAAAAAACTTCATGTGAACCTCTTCTGACAAACCCTCTCTCCCACCCACAGCCCCTCACAACCAATACACTGTTTTGCCCAAATAAATTTGCCTTTCCAACAGCATCCTTAAGTGTAATTCTAGAATATGTACCCTGAGTCTTAAAATTTCATTTATCATTTGAGGCCTGTGCATATTGTTTCCTATGTCAGAGTGGAATATTTTTCCTACAGAGTAGTATTTCAGCGTAGGGTCATTACCAATTGTTCATCCTATTCTCAACTGAAGAACATTTATGTTGGTTCCAGTGTTTGGTGATTACAATAAAGCTGATCTAAACATTAGTTTAAAGTTTTTGTTTGTCTGTTTTCAAATTAAAAACTGTTATTTTTTTTTTATTGAAGTACGGTTAGTGCACAATGTTACATTAGGTTCAAACATACAACATAGCGATTTGACAACTCTATGCGTTATGCTCTGCTGACCACTACTGTAGCCACCATGTGTCACCATGCAACACTACTACAATGCCATTGACCATATTCCTTGTGCTGGCGTTTTCACCCTTATAACTTATTCATTCCATAACTGGAAGTCTGTACCTCCTACTCCCCTTCACTCATTTTGCCCATTGCCACATGTGTGTCCCCTCTGGCAACCACCAGTTTGTTCCTTGTACTTATGGGTCTGTTCCAGCTTTTCATTTGTATGTAACCTCTCTGTGAACTGTGTTTACTTTTGGGCTGTTATTTCCAAGGTGATAGCTGGGTTCTCACAGTGCATAAAGTTATCTCCTGTGGTGGACGTGCTTCTCAGATGTTCTTCTTTGTGGCTTTTGCCAGTGTAGAGTGTTTCTTGTTAGCCATCATGGTTTATGGTCAGCATGCAGTTGTGTAAGCCTTACATTACACCACCATTCTGACCACCAGTGTGTGTTCTCAAATGGTGGTAGGCTGCTATGTCTGGGGCTTTGTTGAATCTGACACCCACACTGGATTCATCTTCTGCCATTCCAGTGTGGTCCATCGCTATTTCTGTGATATCCCCACAAATCTGGCTCTTTCCTGCACTGATGTCTACATAAAGAAGATTGTGCTCTTTATCTTTGTAGATTTCAATGTCTGTTTTGCCCTTATAGTTCTCTTGACCTCCTACCTGTCCCTCTTCATTGTCATCTTAAGTATGTGTTAGACCCAGGGACAGTTACTCTGCTGACTTCACATGGTTCACTCATGAGGTTGCATATCTTCTGCATGGTCAACTGAGCTGAAAAGTTCAAGATGGACTTGTATTTCTAACTGTTGATTCAGGTTACTCTCTACCTCTTTAAGGCCTTTCATCCTCCAGAGGAGGGACCAGATTTCTTAAATATTTTCGGTATGAAAGTACAATTGAACGGTTTCATGAAGCCTAGACTGTTAACTCTCACAATATTTTTTCTGCCACATTATATTAATCAGTGATGTCAAAGGGCTGACCCAGATTCAAGTATGAATCAAGCATGAAGAATGACTCCACCTCTTGAGGAAGACAGCTGCAAGGAATTTGTACCCATAGTTAATCTAGCACAATTAGAAATCAGGTTAAACTGCTGTAACTAAAAAAGCCAAAACACAGCGGCTTAAATAAGACAGCAGTTTATTCTTGAATAGTGGAAGTTAATTCGCTTCTGTAAGAATTACCTGTACAGCTGGTATGTCTTGGTTATTCTGGGGCCGGGTTCAGTTCACCAAGTTGCTCTCTACCATCTCCTGGAGTGTTAAAAGTCTGTGCTCATCATAACTCTTCTATCTGGAGGAGAGGAGAAAGAGGTGAGTGAAGGATAAATAATTTATTTTCAAGAAAGTGATATACTAGCTGCATGTATTACTTCTGAGTACATTCCATTGGCAAGAATTTAGTCATAAGGCCACAAAAAACAGTCGGATAAACCAACTTCAAAATTTTATCTCTAGCTGAAAGGCAATGTGCTTAGCTGAAATCTCAATACTCTGGGAAAAAAGTAATCTTTTCTGGGGAAAGTCAGGATACTCCCAAAGTTAGTAACTGAATCTGAGCTTCTAAGACCTGGAACTTTCTCAATATAAAGTCAGAGAGATGAGTAGCCAGTGAACGTAAGTGGTGTCCTAGAAACCAAGTGATGAGAAATGCACCAAGAGGGAATGGATGTGTCAGAGCCACTGGTAGGTTAAGAAATATCAAACCTGGTGGTTGGTATTATGGAGAGCACATATTGCATGGAGCACTAGGTGTTGTACATAAACAATGAATCTTGGAATACTGCATCAAAAAATAACAATGTATTTTATGGTGACTAACATAACACAATAAAAAAAGGAAGAAAATAAGTTAATTACAGTGCATGTTGGGAAAAAAAAGAAATATCAAGACTAAAAACTGGTAATAGGCCACAGTGATAAGAAGTTGGTGGGTGAATTTAAGTGGTTTTGGTTGAATGACGGGGATACAAATCTCATTAAATGTATACTCCACAATCTAGTCCATGATTATTCTTTGATGTACATAGTTTCTAAGTATTTTCTCAACATGCATTACTGATGGAGTAAATGTATGTTGTCTTTTCCCATGGCAACTGGGGGATAGGGCTTTCAGACTTTCAATCTTGAGAAGAGAAATAGACAGAGCCTAACAACATGATGGGAAGCCAAGGTTTCAGGAGATGACTGATAAGAGATTTTCTGGCAGTAGATGATGCTTCATGAACCTGAGTATCAGTTATACCGAATGCCTACTTTGGAGCAATTCATTGTTCTGGGCTTCACTTTCCCTCCATTTTGTCTGAGTATAAGATTATTGTAACTAGTTCTTTGGAAGAATGAAGGAGAGGGGGTGGTCTATGTCATCTTGGGGAAAAGCAGTGTAGAGACAGGAAAAGAGGCACAGGAGGAGGTGTGGTGCTTCAAGTGGTGAACAAGTGAGACAAAGACAGGGATTTGGAACAGGAACTGTGAGACAAAAAGAAAACTTAAGCACATGCAATCCCTACTCAAAGATATCTCAAAACCATTTAGGAAGGTACTCAGTTTCCTGTAGTTAGTTGCTATTTAATCTACCAGTTAAAGGAAAGAAGGCTGGAGGATTTGGGTGCATTTGAGTTACAATTGAGAATGAGATGGGCTCTTTGGAGAAAGAGCTGATTACTGTGTTGGGACAAGAATAGCACAAGAGGTGCCTGGAGCATCTTGTAGTTCCAGAAAATAAGGAGGAGCTCAGGAAACAAGAGGGTTAGGTGTATCAAAAGGAAACAAGAGTAAAACTGAAAGTGCCTCCAGTGGCCAAAGATGGACCGATTTGAACAAAGAGCTAACCTATGACCCTGTAATTGCACTACTGAGTATTTATCCCAAAGATACTGATGTAGTGCAAAGAAGGGCCACATGTACCCCAATGTTCATAGCAGCAATGGCCACAATCACCAAACTGTGGAAAGAGCCAAGATGCCCTTCAACAGACGAATGGATAAAGAAGATATGGTCCATATATACAATGGAATCTTGTGCCTCCATCAGAGAGGGTGAATACCCAACTTTTGTATCAACATGTACAAGACTGGAAGAGATTATGTTGAGTGAAATAAGTGAAGCAGAGAGAGTCGATTATCATATGGTTTCACTTAGGTGTGGAGCATAAGGAAAAAGATGGAAGATATTGGGAGAAGGAAAGGAAGGGTGAATTGGGGGAAATTGCGGGGGGGTGGGGGGAGATGAAACATAAGATACTGTGGACTCCGATAAACAAACTGAGGGTTTTGGAGGGGAGGGTTTTGGGGGGTTGAGAGAGCCTGGTGGTGGGTATTGAGGAGGGCACGTATTACATGGAGCACTGGGTGTGGTCCATGAATAATGAATGCTGGAATACTGAAAAAATAAAATAAAAGCTAAAAAAAGAAGGTGAATAACTTAGAACTACATTGTACCCCAAAGTATAAAGCAGGTGTATGTAAGTCCATGCTGATAAGTAAGAAATTAAGTAAGTATATAAATAAACCTTTCTTATAGAAAAATTCTAAATAACATGGAAGGAAATGAATTGAGAGTTGCTGGAGGGAAGGTGGATGGAGAAATAGGGTAATTGGGGTATGGGCATTAAGGAGAGCACGTGATGTGATGAGCCCTGGGTGGTATATGCAACTAATGAACTATTGATTATGATTAAGATTCTCTATCTTTCTCTCTCTCCTTCTGCCCTTCCCCCCACAGCAGTCTCTCTCTCTCAAAAAAAAAATTATGTCAAGTTTTATTTCACTTTGAACTTTTTTCATCATTTAAAATTTTTCTTATTCAAGTATAATTAACATACAGTGTTGATTTGGTTTCAAGTGTACAATATATTGATGCAACACTTTGTACATTTCTCAGTGCTCGCAAAGGTAATGTACTTTTAATCTCCATTTTGGACTTGTAAACTTTTCAACTACAGAAATAAATAATGTCAGATATAATTTATATTCTAATATTTAAATTGGTTATTTTAACATTTTTATTACTAATTAACCATACTACATTCAACTCCTTGAGCAAATTCCCCCCTCCTGTGTGTATGTGCACATATGGGATTCTTACATGTGCTTCCATTCATGGGTTTGTGTGTGCCGTGGTTTGCATGGAGGCTTGCATTGCCATATGTAGAAAAAATAATGAATATGTAGGGACACCTGGGTGGCTCAGTGGGTTAAAGCCTCTGCCTTTAGCTCAGGTCATGATCCCAGGGTCCTGGGATCAAGCCCTGTATTGGGCTCTCTGCTCAGCAAGGAGCCTGCTTCCGCCTCTCTCTCTGCCTGCCTCTCTGCCTACTTGTGATCTCTCTCTCTCTCTCTCTGTCAAATAAATAAATAAATAAACTTTAAAATAATGAATATGTAATTAATAAAGCTTACTGCAAGCAGGGCCCCCAAATTCTTAAGATTCCCCTTGCCCACCCTCCTTCAGATATCACATATTTGGACATATATTTTAACTTCTAGATTATAGATTTTTGAACAAGAAATGGTATCACTTCAGCAATTTAGGTCCAACATGAGCATTAAAATGATCATTGCCTGTTAGAGACCTGACAACAATGACAAAGATTGTTATGGATCTTATGACTTTAAGAGGTAAAGCCTAGAGACAATTTCGCCTTCTCAACCACCTTCTTGAAAGCAGTTTTGGCTTCCTTGTTCCTTAGGCTATAGACCAGGGGATTCAGCATGGGAATGACCATAGTGTAGAATACAGATGCAATTTTGTCTGAGTCCATGGAATGGCTGGAGGTGGGCTGGGAGTACATGAAGATGACGGTCCCATAGAAGATGGACACTGTAGTGAGGTGAGAGGCGCAGGTAGATAAAGCCTTCTGATATCCCTCAGCTGAGTGCATCTTCAGGATGGTGATAAAAATGAATAGATAGGAAATCAAGATAATGAGGAGAGCAAAAAAGATGTTGAAGCTTGCTACAACAACAAGAACGAATTCGCTGACATGCCTATTAGAGCAAGAGAGAGCCATGACTGCTGGAACATCACAGAAAAAGTGATGGACCAGATTGGACATGCAGAAAGAGAGACTGAATGTGTCCCTAGTGTGAATGGAGGCATTCAGGAAACCATAGATGTAGGAGCCTATGGCCAGACGAGCACACACACTTGTCGTCATGGTGGTGGTGTAATGGAGGGGTTTGCACACAGCTACAAAACGATCATAAGCCATTGAAGCCAAGAGGAAATTTTCCACAGTGGCCAAGGCTACAAAAAAGAACATCTGAGCAGCACATGCATTGTAGGAGATGGCCCTGTCTCCCACAAGGAACCCAGCCATCACTTTAGGAGTGACAGCTGTCGAGTAACAAAAGTCCACCAGAGACAGATTACTGAGGAAAAAGTACATGGGAGTGTGAAGACGGGAGTCCAAGAGAATCAAAACAATCATCCCCATATTACCAACTAGAGTGATGAGGTAAATGAGGGTGAACATGATAAAGAGGGGCATCTGCAGCTCTGGGGCATTGGTTAGTCCCAGCAGGATGAATTCAGTCACTTCTGTGTTGTTTTCCATAGGCATTGTTGGAGAATCACAGAAAGCCCTGCAGGGATGAGAGATAAAGAAACAGAATTAAAAAAAACAAAAAGCAAAAAACAAGTAATTGAAGTGAAACTGAAAGAGATACGTAGAAAAAAGAGAGATAGATGTGGATGGTTTCATTATACCAATAATTCTTACTTCATATTATTCAGATCTCAGGTGTGAGCTTGACACAAAATTTAATGCATGAATTATCTATATAGTTATACATTGCTAAAACTGAAGTATCTTCATGGTTCATGTCCCACTTTCTAAATTTTGTAAATTTGTAAACTGAGATAAGGAAAAAAGCATGTCTTGATCAAGATGGCATGTCTATACCTTGGCTAATTGAGTTTAAATTTTTAAAAAAGTAAAAAAAAAAGATGGCATGTCTAGAGTCAAATATATCTGTTATTTCAGTTCCATGGGTCATTAAATGTTTACATTTGTATGTTGCTCTAGACAGAAACTATTTTAGGCACTACGCATATATTCATTCTTTTTTTTCAAAAACCCTATGAGATTGACTGGTTATTACCCCCAGTTAATTTATGAGGCACAGAGATTAAGTCACGTAGTTATGTTTACGACATTACACCGCCAAAGTTTTGTACCCGAGTGTTTCTTCAGTCCACCGGTCTTAACTAAAATTGAGTTTAACTCAATTTACAGTTACTCATTGTCTCCATTGTCCCAAACTCAGTGTTTGGAACTTTATATTTGGGTAACTGAGGCATATAAGCAGAATAGATGTAGTGAGGTAACAGGAGCGGTAAGGGCATAAACAACCAGCAGAGAAAATTCAGAGAGCAAGGCACAGCATCCAGTGTAGAGCTTGGACTCTGAGAAGAGGTGCACATCAGCCCTATCATTGACTGCTGAAGGGTCATTGGTTCCAACTCAGTACCTGGACCTGATTTTCTCCATATGCAAAATGAAGATTGTCATGAGATCTACCTCAAGGTATTGTTGAAAGAAATAAGGAGATACTTAAAAAAAGAGAGAGAGAGAGAGAGAGATAATGCATTTTAAACAACGAGCAAATTGCTGGGTGGTTAGCATGGCTGGATACATGTTAGCTGTAGTAGCATTCTTAGGATAGAATGATCGCCCTCAAGTTTGTTTGAGAAAGGTGGGTGGTGACACACGGGGATTCAGGCGGGGATCAGTTCTGAAGCCTTATAGCCTCTCTCTGATTTCCTTGTTCTCACACACTTGGCCCACTGATGATTTTGTCCCATCCACTGTTCCTCAGTCTGTCTGTCCTCTGCCAGCTTGAGTGGCTGTTCTAGCCATTCCAGACGAGCCATTCTTTCACTTTATTTCTTTCTAAAATCCATATGTTAGCATGAGTCAAAGAATGTCCTTTCTGAAACTCATTCTTCCTCTCATTACTATCATCTCATAGTCGAATCACCGAGGTCAAGGGTTGAAAGGTCCCCGTCTGTTGGTTGCCTTTAGCCTGCAGGTCTGTTTTGGTGATGAGCTCCACATTTAAAAAAAGTTTTATGTGATATGTTCTTATGTAGGAACGGTGTCATAAATCTTTTTAATTTGAATCTGAAGCCTTTAGAAAGACATCTCTCTTCTGCTAATCATTCTCTACCTCTGTCCTCTCTGCTCTGCACATCTTCCCTCTACAAGCCCAGTCTCTGAAGTCATTAAGTTTGTCAACCTCTGATGATCATAACCACTCTTAGAATGTGGCATGTTCTACAAACAGTAAGATCTGTATACACATATATTTTTCTTTATCCATGTCTGTACATATATATATTTATGCATGTGTTTATATACATGTATATAAACACATCTCATTTCATTTAAATTCATGGTGATATCGTGAGGTGAGTAGAATTATTATACCCACATTACCATTTAGGAAAACTGAAGATTTGAGGAGTTATGTAAAGCTCTACAATTATACAGCTCAGATAAAGAAGAGTCAAGATTCAAATTCAGCTGTGACCAAATCAAAAGCCTGTGCTTTAGTAACCTTATCATTGGCCTTTGTAGATGTGCTAGCGATAATAATAATGTGTGACATGATGCAGGAAATATTACAGTGGAGTATAGATCTGGTTAATTATAACACTTTTGTACATAGAATGGTTATTTCACTGTCTTCCATCTTTCTTTTTTTTTAAACATCTTAATTTTATTTTATTTTTTCAGTGTTCCAAGATTCATTGTTTATGCACCACACCCGGTGCTCCACACAATACGTGCCCTCCTCAATACCCAACACTTATCTTTCTTAACCTCCAGTGAGAGGACAGAGATAGCAAATAAGATGAATTTAAAAGTCACTGAATTTTTGTTTGGCTGATCTTTTTAAAGACAGCAGCATGAAGATATTCCATAAGTATCACTGAACTCCCCATTGACGGAAGTTTTGATATTTAAATCCCCGCCTCAGCTCACTGCTTTAGAAATTACGTTCATATCATCTATTTCTGTACTCAGACAATTCATAGTAGGTAGAGCTGCCCCATGGATTTTGCATGAATTATATTTCTCACTAAAAATATATTTGCAACAATGCGGATGGTACTAGAGGGTATTATGCTAAGTGGAATAAGTTAGAGAAAGACAAATTCCATATGATCTCACTTATATGAGGAATTTAGGAAAAAGCAGATGAACGTAGAGGAAGGGAAAGAAAAATAAAATAAGATAAAAACAGAGATGGAGGCAAACCATAAGAGACTCTTAACTCTAGGGAACAAACTAAGGGTTCCTGGAGGGGAGGTGGGGGGGAATGGGGTAATGGGTGATGGGCTTAAGGAGGGCACTTGATGGAATGAGCACTAGGTATTATATGCAACTGATGAACCACTAATTCTACCCCTGAAACTAATAATATACTGTATGTTAACTAAATTGAATTTAAATAAAGACATACATATATATTGACTACATATATATGTGTATGGATCATAGATGCTTACCTTGTTGCTGGAAAAGAAGGGACAGGCAATTCTGAATAGTGAATCTGAAATCGTACTTTTCACCATGGAATAATGCATATATACTGTTAGAGATGTTCTCTATCAGGTATCAGTCAAAATATTCCAAGACCTCTAAGGCAGGTAGAGATGGAGGAAAGATTCCAACAGGGAGTCACAAACCTGATCCATGCCCTGAATCTACCACTAATTCTTACTATGTTTTTGGAGGAGTCGCGTGTTGTCTCCTTATTTGTAAGGTAAAGAATGAAATGACCTCTCCTACATCATTCATGGAATTGTGTCTGTGATAACCAAAGGAGGGAAGCTCAATAAAACACCTTGCTGAGGGGTTATCCCTTTAAAGTCAGTCAATATAATTTTCATGTTGAGATGTTTTCCCTGCCCATGATTGCAGGCTTGAAGCACATTTTCAGGTCCAAGGTCAGGGAGGAAGGTCTGCATGTACTAGCAACTACTAACAGCCAGATGAATAAATGATGGCCAAAGGGGCTGGGCACCTGATCTGGCCCCTCTAAAAATGATGTTATGCTGAGTCGTGTTGGGATTTCAGGGGCTAACTCATGGAATCAGGAGGGAGTTATGTAGACACAGAGTTCTCTGTGCATGTCCCCCAGGAGGGCATCTGTAGCTCTCACCCACCTTCTTAGGGAGAAGTAATTAAGCAGCCTGTGGGGCCCTAGCTGGATTTGATTAAGGTGCACATGTGTTTTCACATCACTTGTTATTTCTTATTTTTTCCCCATTTTCTAATTAAAGCAGAACTTATAAACAAAAACATCCCTAGTTTCTATTGTATAAATCTCCGAGTTTGGTCACATTTACAAGGTCATGTAACCACAGGCAAAATCGTGACATAGAAGAGTTCCAAACTATAAACCAAACTCTCCAACTTCTTTGCAACCAACGCCTTCTCCCACCTGCCCCCCCGGAACCACTAAACTGCTTCTGTCTGTGTAATTTTGCCTTTGCAAGAATGTCCTGTAGATTGAATAGCCGTGCGTGTAGGCTTTGTATCTGGTTTCTTTCATATTTGTATTATGGATGACATTCATCCATCTTGTTACCTATATTAATTTCCTAAGACTGCCATCAAAAAGTACCACAAAAGGGCGCCTGGGTGGCTCAGTTGGTTAAGCAACTGCCTTCAGCTCAGTTCATGATCCCGGAGTCCTGGGATCGAGTCCCATGTCAGGCTCCCAGCTCCACTGGGAGTCTGCTTCTCTCTCTGACCTTCTCCCCTCTCATGCTCTCTCTCACTGTCTCTATCTCAAATAAAAAAATAAAAATAAAATCTTTAAAAAAAAAGTACCACAAAACAAGTGGTTTAAACAAGAGAAATTTATTGTCTCAGATTTCTGGTCCTAGGAGTCTGTAGTTACCGTGTTGATGGGGTTGGTTGTGCTAGTGGCTTGTGATTTCTGAAAGGGAGAATCACATCTGTCTTTGAGCACCTAGGTGATGTGTTGGCGTTCTTTAGCATTCCCTGGTCTGCTACATCTTCTTTACGTCTATCTTCATCTTCACATGGTGTTCCCTCCTTATGCCTCTGTCTAAGTTTCCTTTTTTAAAGGGACATGAGTCCTATTAGATTTGGGGCCCATCCTACCCCAGTATGACCTCACTTTAGGTAATTAAAGTTGCAACAATCTTGTTTCCAAATAAGATCACATTGTGAAGTACTGAAGTTAGGACTTCAACAAAGGAGACATTGGACTGGACTTTGGACTTCTCATAAGAACATTTTGTTACTTACATTGTTAAATTTGTCTTTCTGTATGAGAACGTGCTTCTGGACTTTCTATCCCTCTATCCTGCTTATCTCACTCTCTGGTCCTTTATTATATGCTTAGTGGCTTGGCAGGACTAATTCTTCAAAGTGTATTTCCCCTGAAGTATGCACGCTCTGATGTCCCGGCTCCAATTTTTTTCTTTCTTTATCTTTTAGCTTGCCTTCCTATGGATTGCTCTTGGGTACTTATGAACCATTTACACATCAAAAATTATTCTTAAATCCCCTTAACCAAGTAGACACTAATTTTCACATTTTACCATTGGATATTTGTATGAGTTGGATACTGCTTTCACAGTTCAGGGACATTATAATTTTGCTCTACATTTAGCCAAGGACTAGTACATCAGAAATTTTCCTTCCTATACTTCCCAAGTCGGTGTCGTTGGCACCATATTTTCCTTTCCTTGTTTTCTTCAGTTCTTTGTACATATCTGAACTTCCTCAGAGGGTTTCTAATGACTGCTTTGCCCTTTGTTTGGATCACATTTTCCTTTTTATTTTCATGCCTCATCATTTTTTTTTTTTACAAAAGAAGTGGACACTTCAGATAATAAAGTATAAAAACTTTGAATTCTGACCATCCCAGGAGTTGTCTTTGTTTGTTTAAGATTTTATTTATTTGTGAGAGAGCACAAGCAGGGGGAGTGGCAGGCAGAGGGAGAAGCAGGCTCCTGGTTCAGGAAGAAACCTGATGTGGGACTCCATCCCAGGACCCTGGACCTGAGCCGAAGGCAGACGCTTACCCAACTGAGGCTCCCAGGTGTCCCCCAGGAATTGTTGTTTGATATTTAGTTTTGTTTGATCAAACTATCCTGATACTAGAGTGCATTTCTCTGCTGTGTGTGGCCAGTGAAGCCACAACTCCATCTTTTTTTTTAACCTTGCTTTTATTTATAAGCTTATGCTCTTAGGGGTAGTCACGTGTCAGTGGCCAGTCAATGATGTGTCAGAAGTTTTCCCGAGACCCATTTTTATGGACGGTTCTGTGTATGGTTTGGGAAATATATTTGAAGTTTGGGCAAGTTGACAAATTTGCCCTGGCTTTTGCTTTCTTCTCGGGTGGGACCGTAAGAGCAGCTAGGAATGAGTGAGTAACTGGCATCTGCTCAGTTTTACCTGCGTGCTTGCGTAGTGTTGAACATATACACACCCAGGAATATGTCAGAGCTTTTCAAAGCCCACATGCCTGGATCATTTCCTAAATATACCTTTTAAATGTCTGACCTGTCCCTCACTTTCCCGAAATGGTATTATAGCTCATGGCAGCTGCGATTTCTCCTTCCGCAGTAGTTCTGACAAATGCTGTTGTGAGGCTAAGCGATATAACTTCTCATAGTCATAGAATTCTCAGGCTCTTCAGTCTATCAGAAATACTCTATCCTGGCATAGACAGTACTAAGGATTGGCAATGACGTAAAGAAATTGAAATTATCATGCACTACCAATGGAAATGCAAAATGGCGCGTTACTAAAAAAAAAAAATACCTCTTGGCAATATCTTATAAGGTTAAACACAAACTTAACTATATCGGCTAACAGTATCACTTCAAGGTATTTACTCAAACCTACGCTCATACCCAGTTCTGTATGCAGATGTTTATAGCAGATTTAACTGCAATCAATACAAACTAGAAGTAAACAATGTGCTTAGATCCACATAATAGAATACTAGTCGACAATAAAAGAAACAAACTCCTGATACATGCAACAAATGGATGAATCTCACAAATGTATTGTGCTGAAAGAAATAAGCCAGGGTCAAAAAAAATTAGATAGTATATGACCTCGTTCATATGACATTTCTTCCATAGGAAAAGTCTTAAGGACAAAATTGGTTCCAGGACTGAGGGTGTGTTCACTCCAAAAGCATTCACTACAAAAGAACACAGTGACTTCTGGGGCGTGGGTAAATGGGACTATTCTTTATTTTGATTGTGTTGGGGGTTCCACCATCATACACCATTTGTCCAAACTCTCAAGACTACACACTAAAATTCATGAAATTTGCTGTAATAAATTATACTTAAACTGAAAAAAAGGAAGAAATGGCAACAAAAAAATGTGAATACGGGGCGCCTGGGTAGCTCAGTGGGTTAAAGCCTCTGCCTTCAGTTCGGGTCATGATCTCAGGGTCCTGGGATTGAGCCCCGCATTGGGCTCTCTACTCAGCAGGGAGCCTGCTTCCCCCTCTCTCTCTGCCTGACTCTCTGCCTACTTGTGATCTCTCTGCCAAATAAATAAATAAATAAAATCTTAAAAAAAAAATGTGAATACATCTGTGTGTTCACTCAACAAACTAAGCTAGGTCTTCACAGGTGACTAATTGCTCTTCGTTAAATAGTAGGAGAAGGATCTGTAGCTGTCTTCATAGGGGCTTATTCCTCTGAGGTCTCCACGCCTCTGAAACTCCCTTCTGGTTCTCATTCATTATCTTTTAAAAATCCCAGTGTAGTTCTTTACTTTGAAAGGAACAGACTATATACTAAGCTGTTTTAGTAATTTATTTACTCATGTGAATGTGAATAGTTGTTAGTATACTGGCCCTCCCCTAAACTGTGGATTTTCTGTAAGTCCAACCATTGACAGGAAAACCTACAGGATGAAAATTATATTGAATGCAGTCAAAATGACAACCCTTTCCCGAGTTATTTTACAGCCTTTTCATCTGCTATTCACAGCCACAATTCTATGAATTATGCCCGTGTGTTAATAATTTTCTATTTCACAAACAAAAAAAATTAAGTTTGGCATCAAGTAAGTGACTATTCTAAGGGCACCTTTTGATTAGTGCCCAAGACAGAGCATCTCCACCTGGATTGGTACATTCTTTCCTGGCAGAGTTTCAGATCAATGACTAAAAATTCAGGATTTCCAGCACCTGTTGTCAAGGGCCGGGTGAGTAAGCTTCTGTATTCTATACACATTTTCAGTGAGAAGTATAATACGTGTAAAAGTAACAATGAAGCTGATGCTATGAGTTATTCGAGCTCAAAATATGTCATGAACATTTTTCTGAGATGGTTGGGACTTTATTTCCAAATACAAAATACTTCCCTTTAGTAGGAAGTTCAATGACACTCATGAAACACTGTTATGTTGCTAAAGAGGATGGGCAAAGACATAAGAGGGATGACATTCTGATTGAGCAGATGGTAATTTCCTCCTGTTTACTATCTTCCCCTGTCATTGCAGGGTATGTTCATAAGCAGAGTTTGAATTGACAGTTCTTTAGATTCTGGAAAGATCCTTCTGGGATTACTTAGATCTGTATTCCCTTTTAATATATATTTTTTTATTTTTTATTTTTTTTAGTTTCAGGGATAGTATTTAGCAATTCATCATCTGCATATAACACCCAGTGCTCATTCCATCAAGTGTCCTCCCCTCCAGCAACCCTCATTTTGTTTTTAGAGTTCAGTATCACTTATGGTTTGCTTCCCTCTCTATTTCCGTATTATTTTATTTTTTCCTCCCTTCCCCTATGTCCATCTGTTTTGTTTCTTAAATTCCACATATGAGTAAAATGATATGGTATTTGTCTTTCTCTGATGGACTTATTTCGCTTAGCATAATACCCCTTTAATATTTTTTACCCCAAAATCTCACCCTTTTCATGATATCTAGAACAACTGACATGGAAGTCATTCAGAGAATAGGTTGTGAAATTAATCATAAATACATTTGAACCTTGAATCTGCTTCATATTATACAGGTAATTTTAGGAAGTAAATTTTTGGTTTTCTTATCTGTTAAAATAGTGATAATAGTGTCTAATTTTAACATGGTTATGAAGATTAAGTGAAACATATCAATATCTGAATATATAATTCCCCTATTAGTGAACACTGCCTATTCTCTTTGTTTTCAAAGTTATAGGTTATGTTTTCATGTGTGTCAGAAATTTATAAACACTGTCCCTTTAGGGTCAGGAATGTAAAGTGAAGTTGCAAAATGGCCAGGAGGAAAGAGAAGGTAGATAGGAGGTAGAGAAAAGTGGATACCAGAGAATGGACATACTTCCAAAAGTTTCAAATTCAAATTATAAACCCTCAACTGAAGGTTTCTGGAGGGGAGATGGGTGGGGGGATGGGTAACTGGGGGATGGGTATTAATGAGGACACGTGATGTGATGAGCACTGGGTGTCATGCAACCGATGAATTATTGAACTCTACATCAAAAACTATGTACTACATGTTGGCTAATTGAATTAAATTTTTAAAAAGATGTTTTCTACACAGAAAAAAAATTTTCAGTTAAGTGCATAGGCCTAGAGGCGCCTGAGTGGCTCAGTTGGTTAAGCGGCTGCCTTGGCTCCTGTCATGATTCCAGGTTCCTGGGAGCATCAGGCTCCCTGCTCAGCGGGGAGTCTGCTTCTCCCTCTCCCTCTGCTGCTCCCCCTGCTTGATCTCTCTCTCTCTCTGTAAAATAAATAAATAAAATCTTGAAAAAAAAAAAGAGCATAGATCTAGGAAATAACATTACCTGGGCCCAAAGTTTGACTCTGCCTATTAATACTTACGTAAATTTGCACAAACACTTAAACATTTGTGATTTGTTGAGAGCATTAAACATATCTAAGCATATTACATAAGTGTGTACTTGAAATGAGCACTATATAAACGTAAACTCTCAAGAGACTTAGGTGATCTGATTTGGGAAATGTATGTGACCTTGAATAAATCATCACCTCTTTCTGCATCTCAGTTTGTTCATTGGCACAAGAAAGAAGTTGGCTGTGAGATCTTTTTTTTTCATTAACATACAATTATCTTTTGGTTTCAATGACAGGTAACCGTGTAGATCATTTATCTACTAAGTACTTCGTTCAAATCTATGCTTTAGATCAGAGAATCATGAAGAATAAACTATTACTACAGTGAAATAAACAGGGTATTTATATACCTAAGTTTCAGTCCAATCTATTTGCTGTTTGCCAAATGTTCCTTTCTTTCTCATAACTACAGAAAATTTAGTAATTCCCATGGAGAATAACACAAAAGTGATGGATTTCTTCCTGATGGGTCTGACTGATAACCCAGAACTTCAGATTCCACTTTTTATTGTGTTCACACTCATTTACCTCATCAGTGCTTTGGGTAACCTGGGAATGATCATGCTGATCCTACTGGACTCCCATCTCCACACTCCCATGTACTTTTTCCTCAGTAACCTGTCTCTGGTGGACTTCTGTTACTCTACAGCTGTCACTCCCAAGGTCATGGCTGGATTACTTATAGGAGACAAGGTCATCTCCTATAATGCATGCGTTGCTCAGATGTTCTCCTTTGTAGCTTTCGCAATTGTGGAAAGTTACCTCTTATCCTCAATGGCCTATGACCGCTTTGTAGCAGTGTGCAAACCCCTCCATTACTCCCTCACCATGACGACAAGTGTGTGTGCTCGTCTGACCACAGGCTGCTATGTCTGTGGTTTCCTGAATGCATCCATTCATGTTGGAAACACATTCAGTCTTTCTTTCTGTAAGTCCAATCTGGTCCATCACTTTTTCTGTGATATTCCAGCGGTCATGGCTTTATCTTGCTCTGAGAAACACATGAGTGAGGTGGTTCTTGTGTGTGTGTCAAGCTTTAATGTCTTTTTTGCTCTTTTGGTTATAATCATATCCTACCTGTTCATATTTATAACCATCTTGAAGATGCAGTCAGCTCAAAGGCACCAAAAGGCTTTATCCACCTGCGCCTCCCACCTCACTGCAGTGACCATCTTCTATGGGACAGTCATCTTCATGTACTTACAGCCCAGCTCCAGCCATTTCATGGACACAGACAAAATGGCATCCGTGTTCTATACCATGGTCATCCCCATGCTGAACCCTGTGGTCTACAGCCTGAGGAACAAAGAGGTCAAGAACGCTTACAAGAAAGTTTCGAACAAGGCAAAATCATCTCTAGGATTGGGATTTTAATATTATAGTAAGTATAATAATCTAGTTTCATTTCTCTTGGGTCATCTCACTCACATTTTAAGCCTTACACAACATTTAATTCCTGAAGTTAGATCCTTAATACATGAAAAATCTGCTGTCTTGTAAAAATAAAGTATCTTCAGAAATGTAGAACTTGAACTAGTATGGCTCAAGGAAAGCCATAAAAAGCATGGGTCCTGCTTCTTGAAAAACTTACTAATGGCATTTGGTTTATTCACCTGTTTCACATGCATTTTCTCTACCACTTGCTTGTGCAAGCATACATGTAAATCAGTGGGACAAACAAACCCATGAACAAAGACACAGAGAAGTATGTCTATGGAATGAGGGCACATACACATGGCAGTGGTAAATTTGTCAGAGGTAAACAAAGTGCAAGTAGTTTTTAATAAAATGATTTAAAATAATCTTGAGGCTAGGATATAAATTTATGTCTAATATTATTATTTGTTTCTTTAGCTGAATCTTGAAGGAAAAGTAAAATAATTCTAAATAAAAGTGTGTGTTTTACTGACACATTTTATTTAAAGACACATAGATACTGCATTTAAATGGAGTATTTATTTATTTAGAGAATGGTATCGCCTAAGGGGGAGAGGAGGGCGGGGAGGGTCAGAGGGAAAGGGAGAATCTTAAGTGGCTCCACACCCAGCCTGACACAGGGCTCGATCTCACAACCCTGGGATCATGACCTAAACCAGAACCAAGAGTTGGACACTTAAGTGACTGAGCCAGTCCCAGATGCCCTTAAATGGAGTTATAATTTTGCCTTGACTGATTCATTTTGTAGAATCAACATGTTCACAGTACCATTTTTAAAAGGACAAAAAATCTAGAATACCAAAAAGGAGAAAAATAAAAGCATTTCCATTATTGTCGTATAACCTTGAACTTTCATAATGTCCAAAAAATGCACAAGAGATATCAATAACGCACACTTTTCTGTCTGAAAATACTTTGAAATGGTTAATGCTTCCCATTTTTTCATACTTTAGTGGTGTTAGGTCATCTCTTGTTCCTCCCTCAGAATTCTCCCCCACTTTATTCATGCTGATTTCCTTGCCTTTTTTGACAACTCAAGTATGCTTCCACCTCAGGCTCTTGGCACTGTTTCCTCTGAAAGGAATCATCCCTTAGAGTAAGGAGACCCTGAATGGGTTACCTATCACAGAGACCTTCTCTGACCACCTTTAAAATATAGTCAATTTGAGAAACAAAACAATGAACGTAGGGAAAGTGAAAGAAAAATAAAATAAGATAAAAACAGAGAGGGAGGCAAACCATAAGAGACTCTTAACTCTAGGAAACAAACCGAGGGTTGCTGGAGAGGAGGTGGGGGGGGTGGGGTAACTGGGTGATGGGCATTAAGGAGAACACATGATGTAATGAGCACTGGGTGTTATATGTAACTGATGAATCACTAAATTCTGTTACTGAAACTAATAATACAGTATATGTTAATTAAATAGAATTTAAATAAAAAAATTAAAAACAGTCACTTTCCTTCCTACATACACCAACTTCTTACCTTGCATTATTCTTTGTAGTCCTTATAAACACTCACCAGTTGTGTATTTATTTGCTTATTACTTTGCTAACTATCTCTCCTAACTAGAATGCGAGTCCATAAGAACAGTGACTTTATCTGTTTTATTTACCACATGATCACCAACACCTAAATGACTATGTGATTCATTGTCGATCCTTAATAAATATTTGTAAACAAATGAATAAATTAAGTTTGAGTCTAGTTGTACCATTTGTTAACTCTGAGTCTTTGATGATGGTAGTTTATTCCCTTGAAGTAATGGTCTAGATATGCTTCTAGAGCATTTCCAGAGTTATAGCTCGTTTTCTGCTTTGCTGAAATATTTTAATACACGTTCTCACTCAGTGCCTGCACTCCTCACTTTTGGCTTGATTTCCTGGAAATCTCAACAGCTGGGTGATTTCAAATCATTTTGTGATGTTTACTCAGAAGTAATAGCTTGTAAAGTGTCGCATAAACATCAGATAAATGCTATTTAGCAAATTGCAGAAATACATTAATATGAGATTATATAAAAGTTTGCTGTCTGATTTAATTCAGAAAATTACTTCATGCACACTGATTATACACTAACTGAAGTGATTCAAAAGGTCCACGTAGAATCTAAACTAGAAAATATCTGTCAGTAATAAACATAGCATGCTTTCAAAATCCCAAAGCAATGCACAATCTTTGTGCATTTAATTTGTTCCTCAAGGAGCCCCATTCTATACTAAAACTACCTCTGGGAAGGTGCACTCATAGCTCCATTTTTTTGTCTCTGTCTCATTAGAGGCTTCAACATCTCCCTATTTGTAAGATTTTGCTTGAATGTACTGCGGATGGTCATGCTACTATCTGTGAGACAGCATAGTGTATCAAAAAATTCCCTTCTGTCTTTATAGTGATGTTTCTCTTACGGGAATTTAATTATTTAATTTTATTTTTTTAAAGATTTTATTTATTTATTTTAAAGGGAAAGAGAGAGCATCAGTGGGAGGGGGCAGAGGGAGAGGAGATCTCAAGCAGACTCACACTGAGCGCAAGCCTGACGGGAGACTTGATCCCATGACCCCGAGGTCGCAACCTGAGATGAAACCAAAAATTGGTCGCTTAATTGACTGTACCACCCAGGTGCCCCTAATTAATTTTATATTTTTTTTCAGAATTACAGAAAATTTTCAAAGCTCATATGAAATATTCCCATATGGCCCTGCATAGACCGAATAATAGCTAAATCACATATTTAGGGAAAAAAAGAAATACTGACAAGTGATGACAACTGTGCATGTCCACTCAATACATGTAGCTAGGTCCCCATTGGTAGTTTAATTGCTTCTTCTGTAATAAGGTGGGACAAGGAGCTGCAGATGCTCCAAGGGAACCTCCCCTGAGCCCCATGTCTCTACATATCGCTCCAAGTGTTCTATATTAGCCTCTGAAATAGCAACAATGGTCCACATGGCATCATTTTAGAGAGCCAGATTGCACACTGGGCTCTGTGATCATCATACATTCATCTGAATGTTAATAGTTGTCCTGGCACTCGGCCTTCTCCAGACCTGAAGAATTGCTGTAGCCTGCAACCATGGCCAAGGAACTCATCTCAAGATAAAAGTTGTATTGAATGACTTTAAAATGGTAACCCCTTACTGAGTTATTTGATAGACCTTCCCTTCTTTGCTATTTACAGACACAATTCTGTTACATATGTGGGAGAAGTATTTTTACGATACTTATCTTACAAATAAGGAGAAGGTAAGTGACTTCTCCAAGGGCACAGTAGGAAATTATGGCAGATTTGGAACTTGAGCCCAGGTTCCTGGGTCCTTGTTAGTATGTTTTCATCCATCTTTTCCTGCCTTAGAGAATGTGGATACTTTTGACCATACCTAAGATATAGCTTCTTTACATTATTTATGGGTTATCTCATGGATGAATTTCTCATTTCACACTCACTATTCAGGACTGACTGGTCCTCTTCAAGGAGCAAGGTAAGCTACTGGATTCTATATACACTGTTAGTGAAAAAAAGTAATTCATGCAAAAGAAACTATATATACTATGAGTTGTCTGAGCAGAGAAATAGATGTTTTGAACATTTTTTCAAAAATAGTAAGCTGGAGTATAAGTGTCAAAACTTTCATTAGTAGGGGGTTTAGTGATGCTTGTGAAATATCCTGCTACTTCCCTATAAAAAATAAGATAGATGACACTCTACTTGAGTACACAGTAATTTTGTTTTGTTCATTACCAGTTCATGTCTTACTGGAGGTAAAAGAAAGGTGGGAAGGGCTAACGGTGAAGTGACTCTACTTTAAGCTACACAGGGAACTAAATGAATTAGCAAGATCGAACTGCAATGTGAACTTTGTCCTATAATCTCATCCTTATTATCATTGGCACCTTTATACACGCTGTCTGTGCGGAGGCTAAAAGCACACAGATTCTGATTAAAACTGAATTTCAAACTTGAATCTTCTCCATACTAGCCATATGATTGTAAAATATCATTATAACTTCTCAAATCCCTAATTCCTTTAATGGTAAGATAAAAATATATTATTATTTTTGTGTGTGTGTATCCAAACACACACACACACACACACACACACACACACACAAGGTCATTCACATTAGATCAGGATCATTTTTAAGTACAGATTATTAATGATTATTAAACATATTACAATGATTATTAATTATTAATGAAATAATGCAGTACAAAGAAGGGCCACATGTACCCCAATGTTAATAGCAGCAGTGACCACAATCACCAAACTGTGGAAAGAGCCAAGATGCCCTTCAATAGATGAATGAATAAAGAAGATATGGCCCATATATACAATGGAATATTATGTCTCCATCAGAAAAGATGAATACCCAACTTTTGTATCAACATGGACGGGACTGGAAGAGATTATGCTGAGTGAAATAAGTCAAACAGAGAGAGTCAATTGTCATATGGTTTATTTACATGTAGAGCATAAGGAAAAACATGGAAGACATTGGGAAGTGAACAGGGGGAAATTGGAGAGGGAGATGAACCATGAGAGACTGTGGACTCTGAGCAACAAACTGAGGGTTTTGGAGGGGAGGGAGTGGGGGTTTGGGCGAGCCCAGTGGTGGGTATTGAGGAGGGCACTTATTGCATGGAGCACTGCATGTGGTGCATAAGCAATGAGTCTTGGAACACTGAAAAAATAAAAGTATTGAGGGGGGGGAATAATGCACAATTTCACTAGAATTTCTTTTTTGTTTGTTACTTTTCTACTTTATTTCTCATTGCTACAAGATATCTCATAATTCCCAAATAACATTGATGGATAACAACACAGAGGGGACACAGTTCATCCTGCTGGGACTAACCAATGCCCCAGAGCTGCAGATCCCCCTCTTTATCGTGTTCACCCTCATTTACCTCCTCAATGTGGTCGGAAACTTGGGGATGATGGTGCTGATTCTCTTGGACTCTCGTCTCCACACTCCCATGTACTTTTTCCTCAGTAACCTGTGTCTGGTGGACTTCTGTTACTCTACAGCTGTCACTCCCAAGGTCATGGCTGGGTTACTTATAGGAGACAAGGCCATCTCCTACAATGCATGTGCTGCTCAGATGTTCTTTTTTGTAGCCTTTGCCACTGTGGAAAATTTCCTCTTAGCCTCAATGGCTTATGACCGCTATGCAGCTGTGTGCAAACCTCTCCATTACACCACCACCATGACGACAGGTGTGTGTGCTCGTCTGGCCATAGGCTCCTACATCTGTGGTTTCCTGAATGCCTTCTTCCATGTTGGAGACATATTCAGTCTGTCTTTATGTAATTCCAATCTGATCCATCACTTTTTCTGTGATGTTCCAGCAGTCATGGCTCTCTCTTGCTCAGGAAAACACATTAGTGAGGTGGTTCTTGTTTTTATGTCAAGCTTTAATGCCCTTTTTGCTCTTCTGGTTATATTGATTTCCTACCTATTCATATTTATAACCATCTTGAAGATGCAGTCAGCACAAGGGCACCAAAAGGCTTTATCCACTTGCGCTTCCCACCTCACTACAGTGTCCATCTTTTATGGGACAGTCATCTTCATGTACTTACAGCCCAGCTCCAGCCATTCCATGGACACAGACAAAATGGCAGCTGTATTTTATTCTATGGTCACACCCATGCTGAACCCTGTGGTCTATAGCCTGAGGAACAAAGAGGTCAAATGTGCATTCAAGAAAATGGTGGAAAAAGCACATTTTTCTATAGGATTGGCAATTTAACATTACAAGATGCATAATAATTTTGTTTAATTCCACTCAGACTTTCCTCATTCAATGAGCTACTTTTTAAGTCCCATGCTGCATTTAAATTTCTGAAGTAACATCGTTATCTCTTCAAAAGTCTATTGTTTGCTAAAAAGAAAACATATTCAGAAATATAATATTTGAATGAGAATGAGGATGGCTAATGGGATACATCAGAAATTTGGGAACCCATTTGTCATACCCGACTAATAATATTTGATTTATTCACTTGTTGCACTTGCTTTTTCTCTGCCACATGTCAATGCAAACATACATGTCAAGTAGGAGCCCAAGCAAGCTCATGAACAAAGCACATGTATGTTCCCCATGTAGGCACATACACACTTGCAGTGAGAAATTTCTCAAAGGCAAATGTAGTGTGGCTAGTTTTTAATAAAAATAATTTAAGTAAATTAAAATATTGAAGTTATGTCTAATTATAATTATTTCTTTCATTGAAAAATTGTTTTAAGACTCTGAATAGGAGAAGAGCCATGTACTTTTAAATGAGAGTATGCACTATTTGTCACATTTTATTGAGCAATTCAGATCATATCTAATGGAATTAATATTTCTGTCTTGACTGACTCATCTTGCAGAATAAACATGTTCACATTATAATTTTCAAAAAGATGGAGCACTGGGTGTGGTGCATGAACAATCAATCTTGTAACACTGAAAAAAATAAAATAAACATATTGGGGGGAAAAAAGAGATAAAGAATAGAATCACCCAAATTCTATAACTTACCTTAAGGTTCTTTCTTGGTGTTATATATGCTATGGCTTTGGACAAATGTATAATGGATTGAATCTATCATTATAGTATCTTACAAAGTATTTTCACTGCTCTAAAAATGACCTGTGCTCTGCCTAGTCACCCCTCTCTCCCCAAGACCCTGGCAGTTACTGATCTTTTTGTGTCTCCATAGTTCTGTCTTTACCAGGATCTCATATAGTTGGAATCATACAGTACATAGCCTTCTCAGATTGATTTCTTTCATATAGTACTACGCATTTAAAATTCCTACATGTCTTTCCATGTCTTCATAGCTCATTTCTTTTTAGTTCTGAATAATGATGCCACAGTTTATTTATCTGTTAACCTAATGAAAGACATCTTGGTTTCTTCCAGTTTGGGCAAGTATGCATGAAGTTGCTGTAACATTCATGTGCAAGTTTTTGTGTGAACACAAGTTTTCAACTCATTTGGGTAAATACCAATAACAAAGATTGCTGCATCATATGGAAAGAGTATGTTTAGTTTTTTAACAAATCTCTATACAGTCTTCCAAAGTGGCTCCCCCATTTTGCATTTTGGCCAGCAACGAATGAAAGTTCTTGTTGCCCCACCATCATTGATGTTGTCAGTGTTCTGGATTTTGGCCATTTTTAATAGGTGTATAGTGTAATCTATTGATTTTTAATTTGCATTTCTATGATGACATAGGGTATGGATCATCTTTTAAAGCACTTATTTGCCATTTGTACTTTCTTCTTTTTCTTCTCTTTCTTCTTCTTCTTCTTCTTCTTCTTCTTCTTCTTCTTCTTCTTCTTCTTCTTTTAAGAGAGGGAGAGTGGTGGGGAGGGACAGAGGGAAAGGGAGGGAGGGAGAGAAAGGAAGGGGAGGGAGAGAATCTTAAGCATGTTAGGCATGGAGCCCTACTTGGGACTCAATCTCACAACCCTGAGATCATGGCTTAAACTGAAACAAAGAGTTGTACACTTAACCAACTGAGCCACTCAGGAGCCCCTGTATGTCTGTTAAAGCTTTGGCCCATTTTAAAACTGAGTTGTTTTCTTAAAAATTGAGTTTTAAGGGGCACCAAAGTAGGTTTGGGGTGGGTAAGTGGGTTAAAGCCTCTGCCTTATGTTCAGGTCATGATCTCAGGGTCCTGGGATCGAGCCCAGCATTGGGTTCTCTGCTCAGCAGGGAGCCTGCTTCCCCCACCCCCCGCCTCTCTGCCTACTTGTGATCTCTCTCTGTGTCAAACAAACAAACAAACAAATAAATAAATAATCTTCTAAAAATAGAGTTCTAAGAGTTCCTTGTATGTTTGGCATAACAGATTTTTATCAGATGTATCACTTGCAAGTATTTTCTCTCAGTCTGAGGATTGTTTTCCCATTCATTTGACATTTTCACAGAGCACAAGTTTCTGGTATTAATGAAGTCTAGTTCATTATTCCTGTTATGAATTGTGTCTTTAGTGTTGTATCTACAGAGTCATCCCCATGCCCAAGGTCATCTAAGTTATTTTTCCTGTGTTTATCTTCTAGGAATTTCATAGTTTTACATTTTACCTTTTGGTCTATGATCCATTTAGACTTAATTTTTGTGAAGACTGTAAGTAAGATCTGTTTCTAGATTCAGTTTTGCATGTGGATATCTAGTTGTTCCAGCACCATTTGTTGAGAAGAATATCTTTGTTCCATTGGATTATTTATGTTTCTTTGTCAAAGGTCAATTGAGTATATTAATGGAGGTCTATTTCTGGGCTCTCTATTCCATTACATTGACCTATTTGTCTTTTTCCCCCCAATACCACACTGTCTTGATTACCGTAGCTTTACAGAAAATCTTGAAGTTAGTTGGGGTCGATTTTCTGATGTCAGTCTTCTTCTATATTGCACTGGCTATATTGTTCTTGTCTCTCTGTATAAACTTTATTTTATTTTATCTTATTAAAATATAATGTATTATTTGCTTCAGAGGTACAGGTCTGTGAATCATCAGTCTTACACAATTCACAGGACTCACCACAGCACATACCCTCCCCAATGTCCATAACCCAGCCATAACTCCCCCATAACATAACCGCCTATAACTCATCCATCTCCCTACCCCCCAGCAACCCTCAGTTTGTTTACTGAGATCAAGAGTCTCTTAGGGTTTAGAATCAATCAGTGTGTCGATATTTGTAAAATACCTTGCTGAGATTTTTTTAAAGATTTTATTTATTTATTTATTTATTAGGAAAGAGAGAGAGTGAGAGAGAGCATGAGAAGGGAGAAGGTCAGAGTGAGAAGCGGACTCCCCATGGAGCTGGGAGCCCGATGTGGGACTCGATCCCTGGACTCCAGGATCATGACCTGAGCCGAAGGCAGTTGCTTAACCAACTGAGCCACCCAGGCGCCCCCTTGCTGAGATTTTGACATGGATTACATTAGAGCTATATGTCAGGTTGGAAGAACTAACATCTTGACAATCTTGAGTCTCTCTATTTATGAACATGGACTCTCTCTTTGTTTACCTAAGTATTCTTTGATTTTGCTCATCAGAGTTTAGTAGTTTTCTCATATACATCTTGTACATATTTTGTTTAATATATATAAGTATTTCTTTATTGGGTGTTAGTAATCTGTTTCTTACCATAATTAGAAAAATTTTAAATGTCTGTTGCTGTATAGTTAATTATGCCCTAAATTGCAATGTCATGCCTATGATTTATATTTGGAGAATTTTGAAGAACAAATTTATTATTATAATAAAATTATGCTTCTATATTTGAATTTCTTTTTTCATTTTTAATTTTATTATGTTATGTTAGTCACCATACAGTACATCATTAGTTTTTGATGTAGTGTTCCAAGATTCATTGTTTACATATAACCCCCAGTGCTCCATGCAATATGTGCCCTCCTTAATACCAATCACCAGACCAACCTACCCCTCCACCTCTCTCCCTTCTAAAACCCTCAATTGTTTCTTGGAGTCCACAGTCTCTCATGGTTCATCTCCTCCTTTGATTCCCCTTCACTTTCCCCTTCCTTCTCCTAATGTCCTCTGTGTTATTCCTTATGTTCCACAAGTAAGTGAAACCATATGATAACTGACTTTCTCTGCTTGACTTATTTCACTCAGCCTAATCTTCTCCAGTCCCATCGATGTTGATGCAAAAGTTGGGTATTCATCCTTTCTGATGGCTGAGTAATATTCCATTGTATATATAGACCATATCTTTATCCATTCGTCTGTTGAAGGGCATCTCGGCTCCTTCCAGTTTGGCTATTGTGGACACTGCTGCTATGAATATCGGGGTCTTCTTGATTTCTTTATTTGAATAACTTTTCTAAGAGTCCTAATTTAAAAAATGAGTCATGTTTGCCACTTGTATTCAACATAGTACTGGAAGTCATAACCACAGCAATCAGAAAAGAAAAAGAAATAAAGGGCATCCAAACTGGTAAAGAAGAAGTTAAACTGTCGCTATTTATAGATGACATGATACTGTACATAGAAAACCCTAAAAAAAAAAAACACTAAAAAATTAGAATAAATAAATTCAGTAAAATTGCAGAATACAAAATTAATACACAGAAATTGATTGCATTTCTATACACGAATAATGAAGTAACAGAAAGAGAAATTAAGAAAATAATTCCATTTACAATTGCCCCCAAAAAAGAACACTTAATGGGGGCACCTGGGTGGTACAGTCAGTTAAGCATCTGACTCTTGGTTTCAGGTCAGGTTATGATCTTAGGGTCATGGGATTGAGCCCTGTGCTAGGCTCTGTGCTCAGTGTAGAGTCTGCTTCAGACTCTTTCTCCCTCACAGTACCTTGGTGGCTCAGTTGGTTAAGCAGTTGCCTTTGGCTCAGGTCCTAATCCTGAGATCCTGGGTTCAAGTCCCACATCAGGCTCCCTGCTCAGTGGGGAATCTGCTTCTCCCTCTGCCCCTCCCCCTCCATGCTTTCTCTCACTCTCTCTCTCAAATAAATAAATAATCTTAAAAAAAAAAGACCCTTTCTCCCTCTCACTGTGCCCCATCCTCCCCTCGCTCTTTCCCTCTCTAAAATAAATAGTCTTTTTAAAAAAATGCCTAGGAACCCAGTTGTGCTATGCCAGATTCCCAACCTAGAGCAACTGTGTGATAATAAACATGATTGTTAAAAAAAAAAAATAAACATGATTGTTTGAAGCTGCTAAAAAAAACCCCAGAAAACAAAAAACAACAACAAAAAACCTAGTAATAAACTTAACCTAGGAAGTAAAAGACCTATACTATGAAAATTACAAAACACTGATGAAAGAAATTGAAGACAAAAATAACAAACGAAAAGATATTGCATGCTCATAGATCGAAAAATGTATTGTTAAAATGTCCATATTATCCAAAGTAATCTACAGATTTAGTGAAATCCCTATCAATGTGCCAAAACCATTTTTTTACAGAACTAGAACAAATAATATCAAAATTTATATGGAACCACAAAAGACTCCAAATTGTCAAAGAATCTGGAAAAAGAACAAAGCTGATGGTATCACAATCCCAGATTTCAACTATACTACAAAGTTGAAGTCATCAAAACAGTATGGTACTGGCACAAGAACAGACACATAGATGAACAGAACAGAACTGAAAGCCTAGAAATAAACCCATGCTTATATAGTCAATTAATCTTCAAAAAAGGAGGAAAGGATATACAAAGAGGAAAAGACAGTCTCTTCCATAACTGGGGCTGGGAAAACTGGACAGCTACATGCCAAAAAATGAAACTGAACCGCTTTCTTACATAAGACACAAAAATTTAAATTCAAAATTGATTGAAGACTAAATGTGGACCTAAAACCATAAAACTCCTAGAAAACACATACACAGTAAATTCTTTGACATCAACCTTACCAGCATTGCTCTAGATATATCTCCTCAGGCAAAGGAAACAAGAGCAAAAATAAACTATCAATATAAACAGCTTTTGCACAGTGAAAGAAACCATTGACAAAACAAAAAGGCAACTAAAAAAACAAAAAACAAAAAACAAAAAGGCAATTACTGAATGGGAGAAAATATTTGCAAATCATATATCTGATAAAGGGTTAATATCTAAAATATATAAAGAATTTATGCAACTCAACACCAAAAAATATATAATAATTTCATTTAAAAGTGGGCAGAAGACCTGAATAGACATTTTCCCAAAGAAGACATACAGACACATGAAAAAATATTCAGTATCACTTATCATCAAGGAAATGCAAACCGAAACCACACTGAAATATAACTTTACACCTGTCATAATGTCTAAAATCAAAAAAATAGGAAATAACAGTGTTGGCAAGAATGTGGAGGGAAAGGATCACTCATAGACTGTTAGTGGTAAGGTAAATTGGGGCAGCCACAGTATGGCACTTAACCAAAATAAAAGGTTTGTTGTAGCATTATTTACAACAGTCAAGATATGGAAGCAACCCGGGTATCCACTGATAGAGAAATACTTCATTAAATTACCCTTCCTTAAAAGAGGATGGGATCTTGCCATTTACAACAACATGGATAGACCTAGATGGTATTATGCTAAGTGAAATAAGTCAGTCAGAGAAAGACAAATACCATATAATTTCACTTGTATGTGGGATCTAAAAAACAAATGAACAAACAAACAAATAAAAAGAAGAAGCAGACCCACAAATACAAAGAGCAAACTAACGGTTTCTAGAGGGGAGGTGTACACAGGGATGGGCAAAATGGGTGAAGGGGAGTGGGAGATACAGGCTTCTAGTTATGGAATGAGTAATTTACAATAGTAAAAGGTAGAGCATAAGGAATATAGTCAATGGTATTGTAATAGCATTGTATGGGGTCAGATGGTAGCTACATTTATGGTAAGCACAATATAACATATAGACTTGTCTAATCACTAAATCATATGCCTGAAACTAATGTAACATTATGTGTCAAATATACTTCAGTTTTAAAAAGTGTACTACTTATAAACAAAATAAGTCTAGCAGAGAATGACAATTATCATATGATTTCATTTGTATGTGGGACATGAGAAATAGCATGGAGGACACTGGGAGAAGGAAGGGAAAAATGAAGGGGGGCAGAATCAGAGGGGGAGACAAACCATAAAAGACTATGAATTCTGAGAAACAAACTGAGGGTTTTAGAGGAGAGGGGAGTGGGAGGGGTGTTAGTCCAGTGATGGGTATTAAGGAGGGTTTATGTATTACAATGAGCAGTGTGTGTTATATGCAGACAATGAATCATAGAACACTACATCAAAAACTAGTGAAGTACTGTATGGTGATTAACATAACATAATAAAAATAAATTAGTTAAAATAAAAAAATTTAAAAAGCTAAATAAATAAATAAATGACCACAAAGTGAGATTAACAGGATTGAGGAATAGGAAGTCCAAATCCACATTCCCCCATAGTAACACAGATTTAACAACATAAGTAACAAAATACTTTTTTTTAAAAGATTTTATTTATTTACTTGACAGAGGGAGGGAGATTACAAGTAGGCAGAGAGACAGGCAGAGAGAGAGGGGGAAGCAGGCTCCCCACTGAGCAGAGAGCCCGATATGGGGCTCGATCCCAGGACCCTGAGATCATGACCCAAGCCAAAGGAAGAGGCTTTAACCCACTGAGCCACCCAGGCGCCCATAACAAAATACTTTTATGAGAAGTCCAAAGTCCAGTTCAATGTCTCCTTTTGAAGTCCTAATCCACTGTACTTCACAATGTGATCTGATTGGGAAATAGAATTGTTGCAGGCTTAATAACTTAAAATGAGGTCATACCAGGGGTAGGATGGCCCCTAAATATAATAGGACTCATGTCCCTTTAAAAAGGGAAACTTAGACACAAGCCCAAGGGGGGAACACCATGTGAAAATGAAGATAGATGTCAAGAAGATGTAGCAGACCAAGGAATGCCAAAGAACATCAACACATCACCCAGGTGCTGAAAGATAGATGTGATTCTCCCTTTCAGAAATCACAAGCCACCAACACAACCAACCCCATCAACACAGTAACTACAGACTCCTAGGACCAGAAATCTGAGACAATGAATTTCTTTTGTTTAAATCACCCATTTTGTGGTACTTTTTAATGGCAGTCTTAGGAAATTAATTTAGGTAACAAGATGGATGAATCTCAGACACAACATGCTAAGTGAAAGAATCCAGATACAAAGCCTACACACACCAGGACTCAATCTACAAGACATTCTTGCAAAGGCAAAATTACACGGACAAAAGCAGTTTAGTTGTTCCGGGGGGGCAGGTTGGAGAAGGCGTTGGTCGCAAAGAAGTTGGAGAGTTTGGTTTATAGTTTGGAACTCTTCTATGTCACGATTGTGCTAGTGGTTACATGACCTTGTAAATGTGACCAAACTCGGAGATTTATACAATAGAAACTAGGGATGTTATTGTTTATAAGTTCTGCTTTAGTTAGAAAATGGGGAAAAAATAAGAAATAACAAGTGATGTGAAAACACATGTGCACCTTAATCAAATCCAGCTAGGGCCCCACAGGCTGCTTAATTGCTTCTCCCTAAGAAGGTGGATGAGAGCTACAGATGCCCTCCTGAGCATCTGTGCCCTACAGATGCACAGAGAACCCTGTGTCTACATAACTCCCTTCAGGGGCTAATTCTATGAATTAGCCCCTGAAATCCCAACACGACTCAGCATAACATCATTTTTAGAGGGGCCACATCAGGTGTCCAGCCCCTTTGGCCATCATTTATTCATCTGGCTGTTAGTAGTTGCTAGTACATGCAGACCTTCCTCCTTGACCTTGGACCTGAAAATGTGCTTCAAGCCTGCAATCATGGGCAGGGAAAACATCTCAACATGAAAATTATATTGACTGACTTTAAAGGGATAACCCCTCAGCAAGGTGTTTTATTGAGCTTCCCTCCTTTGGTTATCACAGACACAATTCCGTGAATGATGTAGGAAAGGTCATTTTATTCTTTATCTCACAAATAAGGAGAAAACAAGTGATACCTCCAAAAGCATAGTAAGAATCAATGACAGATTAAGGATTACCTGCCTTAGAGGTCTTGAAATATTTGACTGATACCTGATAGAGAATATCTCTAACAGTATATATGCATTATTCCATGGTGAGAAGTCTGATTTCAGACTCATTACTCAGGATTGCCTGTCCCTTCTTTTCCAGCAGCAAGGTAAGTATATATAAGTAGATATAAAGTATATATGTACTTTATATGTTCCATATATACTTTTAGTGAGAAGTATAATTCATGCAAAAACTATGGGAAAGCTCTATCTACTATATATTTGAGCACAGAAATAGATGAATTGAACATTATTCCTAAAGCAGTGAGCTGAAGCTGGGTTTAAATATCAAGACTTCCATCAATGGGGAGTTTACTGATACTTATGGAATATTGTCATGCTGTTGTCTTTAAAAAGATCAACCAAGCAAAAAAGAGAGGTGATGTTCTTATTCAGTAAGGTTTTTTTTTCTCCCCAAATATGTTTATTTTAATTTTTCAGTGTTACAAGATTGATTGTTCATGCTCCACACCCAGTGCTCCATGCAATACGTGCCCTTCTCAATACCCACCACCCTTATTTGGTATGTCTGTCCTCTCACTGGAGGTTAAGAAAAATGGGAGACAGTGTAATAACCATTCTATAAAGTACAAAAGTATTATAATCAAATTAACCAGATCCATACTCCACTATAATCTTTCCCATGTAGTGTCGACCTTGCCATTATTGCTACCACATATACAAGTGCTGATGATGAGGTAGATTTGGTCAAAGCTGGATTTGGACCTTGAATCTTCCTCATCTGAGCTGTGTAATTGTAGAGCTTTACATAACTCCTCAAATCCTCAGTTCTCTTAATGGTAACTTGGGAATAATAATTCTGCTTACCTCACAATATTACCATGAACTTCATTTATACGTGTTTATATATATGTATGTAAACACATGCATAAATACATGTGTGTACAGACATGCATAAAGAAAAATATATGTGTATACAGATCTTACTGTTTGTAGAACATGCCACATTCTAAGAGTGGTTACGATCATCAGAGGTTGACAAACTTAATGACTTCAGAGACTGGGCTTGTAGAGGGAAGATGTGCAGAGCAGAGAGGACAGTGGTAGAGAATGATTAGCAGAAGAGAGATGTCTTGTGCTCGCTTCGGCAGCACATATACTAAAATTGGAACGATACAGAGAAGATTAGCATGGCCCCTGCGCAAGGATGACACGCAAATTCGTGAAGCGTTCCATATTTTTTAAAAAAAAAAAAGAAGAGAGATGTCTTTCTAAAGGCTTCAGATTCAAATTCCTTCAAATTCAAATTATGTTCCTACATAAGAACATATCACATAAAACTTTTTTTAAATGTGGAGCTCACCACCAAAACAGACCTGCAGGCTAAAGGCAACCAACAGACGGGGACCTTTCAACCCTTGATCTCGGTGATTCGACTATGAGATGATAGTAATGAGAGGAAGAATGAGTTTCAGAAAGGACATTCTTTGACTCATGCTAACATATGGATTTTAAGAAAGAAATTAAGTGAAAGAATGGCTCTTCTGGAATGGCTAGAACAGCCACTCAAGCTGGCAGAGGACAGACAGACTGAGGAACAGTGGATGGGACAAAATCATCAGTGGGCCAAGTGCAAGAGAACGAGGAAATCAGAGAGAGGCTATAAGGCTTCAGAACTGATCCCGCCTGAATCCCCGTGTGTCACCACCCGCCTTTCTCAAACAAACTTGAGGGCGATCATTCTATCCTAAGAATGCTACTACAGCTAACATGTATCCAGCCATGCTAACCACCCAGAAATTTGTTCATTGTTTATAATGCATCATCTCTATTTCTATAAGGAAGGAGAGAGAGAGAGAGAGAGAGAGAGAGAGAGGCAAACCATAAGAGACTCTTAATGATGGAAAACAAACTGAGGGTTGCTGGCAGAAGGTGGGCAGCGGATGGGCTAAGTCGGTGATGGGTATTAAGGAGGCCACTTGTAGTAAGCACTGGGTGTCATATATAAGTGAGAATCACTAAGTTCTACACCTGAAACCAATTTTACCGTATTTGTTAACTAACTAGAATTTAAATAAAAGGTTGAATTAGGGGCACCTGGGTGGCTCAGTGGGGTAAGGCTTCTGCCTTCGGCTCAGGTCATGATCTCGGGGTCCTGGGATCGAGCCCCGCATCGGGCTCTCTGCTCAGTGGGGAGCCTGCTTCCCCCTTTCTCTCTGCCTGCCTCTCTGCCTACTTGTAGTCTCTCTCTCTGTCAAGTAAATAAATAAAAATCTTAAAAAATAAAATAAAAGGTTGAATTAAAAAAAAAACTAAAAAACAAAACAATACTTTGACGAGGATCTCATGACAGTCTTCATTTTGTATATGGAGAAAATCAGGTCCAGGTACTGAGTTGGAAGCAATGACCCCTCTGTCGTCAATGATAGGACTGATGTGCACTTCTTCCAGAGCCCAAGCTCTACACTGGATGCTGTGCCTTGCTCTCTGAATTGCCTCTGCTGATTGTTTATGCCCTTACTGCTCTTATTACCCCACTACATCTATTCTGCTTATATGCCTTGGTTACTTAAGTATAAAGCTCTGAATACTGAATTTTGGGACAATGGACACAATGAGTAACTGTAAATGGAGTCAAACTCAGTGATTGATTGATTTTTACAGACAACCGTTGCATTTTTTTATTGCGTTATGTTAGTCAGCATAAAATACGTCATTCATTTTTGATGCAGTGTTCCAAGTAAACTCAGTGTTTTTTGTTTGTTTGTTTTTAAATTTAATTTTATTTTTTCAGTGTTCCAAGATTCATTGTTTATGCACCACACCCGGTATAAAATCGGTGGCCTAAAGAACCAATCTTTGGGTATAAAACTTGGCTTTGGCAGTAATAATTTTATAAATTAGATACCTTATTCAACCTCTGTGCCTCATAACTTAAATAGGCTTAATTACTAGTCAATCTCATAGGGTTTTTGAGAAAAATACATACTGTGTAGAGCAGTTCTTGGCACACGAGCAACATAGAAGTATCAAAATTTACAAGCTCATAGAAATGAAAGGACAGATGTATTTGATTCCAGACCTGCCATCTTGATCAAGGCTCCTTTTTCCACATCTCAGTTTACAAGTTTACAAAATTTAGAAGGGGGGAGATGATCCAGAAAGATCCTTTAGTTTCATCAACGTATAACTATATAGGTAATTCATGCATTAAATTTTTATTTATTTATTTTTTTAAAGATTTTATTTATTTATTTGAGAGAGAGTGAGAGAGAGCATGAGAGGGGATAAGGCCAGAGGGAGAAGCAGACTTTCTGTGGAGCTGGGAGCCCGATGTGGGACTCGATCCCGGAACTCCGGGGTCAGGACCTGAGCCGAAGGGAGTCGCTCAACCAACTGAGCCATCCAGGCGCCCTCATGCATTAAATTTCTTTCTCAAGTTCATAATAGAGACTTGAATAATTTTGAAGAAAGAATTAATGCTATCACTATAAAATGCACATCTATCATCTTTCTTTTCTCTCTTTCTCCTCTCTCTTTCTCTCTCTCTCTTTCTCTTCAGGTATCTGTTTCAATTACACTTAAATTGCCTTTTTGTTTTTGACTTTGTTCCATTATTTCTCGTTGTTATAGAGCTTTCTGTGATTCCCCCAACAATACCCATGGAAAACAACACGGAAGTGACTGAATTCATTCTGCTGGGACTAACCAATGCCCCAGAGCTGCAGATTCCCCTCTTTATCGTGTTCACCCTCATTTACCTCATCAATGTGGTTGGGAACCTGGGGATGATGGTGCTGATTCTCTTGGACTCTCGTCTCCACACGCCCATGTACTTTTTCCTCAGTAACCTGTCTCTGGTGGACTTCTGTTACTCTACGGCTATCACTCCCAAGGTCATGGCTGGATTACTTATAGGAGACAAGGTCATCTCCTACAATGCATGTGCTACTCAGATGTTCTTTTTTGTAGCCTTTGCCACTGTGGAAAACCTACTTTTGGCTTCAATGGCCTATGACCGCTACACAGCCGTGTGTAAACCCCTACATTACACCACCATCATGACAACCAGTGTGTGTGCACATCTTGCCATAGGCTCCTATGTTTGTGGTTTCCTAAATGCCTCCATCCACATTCGGGACACATTCAGTCTCTCTTTCTGCATGTCCAATCTGGTCCATCACTTTTTCTGTGATGTTCCAGCAGTCATGGCTCTTTCTTGCTCTGATAGGCATGTCAGTGAGCTGGTTCTTGTTGTTGTAGCAAGTTCCAATATTCTTATTGCTCTCCTCATTATCTTGGTTTCCTACATGTTCATTTTTATTACCATCTTGAAGATGCACTCAGCTGAGGGATATCAGAAGGCTTTATCCACCTGTGCTTCCCACCTCACTACAGTGTCCATCTTCTATGGGACCGTCATCTTCATGTACGCCCAGCCCAGCTCCAGCCACTCCATGGACACAGACAAAATCACATCTGTGTTCTACACTATGGTCATTCCCATGCTGAACCCCCTGGTATATAGCCTGAGGAACAAAGAGGTTAAAACTGCATTCAAGAAGGTAGTGAAGAAGGCAAAATTATCTCTAGGATTTGCCTCTTAAAGTGCAAGATCCACAGTGAACTAGTTTCATTCCTCTCAGATCTTCAACATGCAATGACTCATATTTTTTAAATCAAAGTATAATTAACATCTAGTGTTACATTAGTTTAGGTGTACAAATAATGATTCGACAGTTCTATACACTACTCACCCCAATAATATACAGTGCTCACCCCAATAATTATAGGCACCATCTGTCGCCAAACACCATTATTACCATCTTACTGACTATATTCCCTATGCTTTACTTTTCATCTCCATGACTTATTTATTTTGTAACTGGAAGTTTGACCTCTTAATCCCCTTTATCCCTTTCATCCATCTCCTCACCCAATTCACCAACTGGCAAGCACAAGTTCTCTTTATTTAAGAGTCTGTTTTCTGTTTGTCACTTGTTTTCTTAGATCATTTGTTTAGTTTCTAGAATTCCACATATGACTGAACATGACATTTTAAGGCCTGCACTGCACCTAAATTACTGAGGTGATATCATTTCCTATTCCAACGTCTATCATTTAAAAAAGGAAATAGTATTCCAAACGTGTGATATCTGAACAAGGATGACCAAAGGGGACCTTAAGAATTTTGGAAACTGGCTCATAATAAACCTTATTAATTACATGTTATATGTACTCTACTATATGACAATGCAAGCCTATA
>CM052815.1:9640327-9678718 GCA_028533885.1 Nasua narica
AGACCCTCCCTTGCTTCTTATTTACAGACACAAGTCTGGGAACTATGTAAGAAGTAAACTTATCATCTTGATTTTACAGATAAGGAGGAGGTGAGTGATCCCTCTAAGGACACAGAAGGAACGCACGGTAGGTACAGAAATGGAACCATGTTAGTGTTCTTTCTTGCATTTTCCTCTGTCCTAGAAAGCCCTTTGAATGTGTCCTCGGAGCAGTATTATGCATTATTCTGCAGCTGAGATTCTGATTCAGACCCACTGCTCAGAACTGGCTCTTCCTGCTCTCCCAGCAGACAGGTGAGCATCCATCGTCTGTAAACATCTTTAATGAGAAGGGTAACTGATGCCATAGCAGTGGGACAGCTCTGCCAACTTCGAGGTCTTTGAGGACAGAAATAGGTATTTTCAATGTTTTCCCAAAATACTGAGGTGAGACTGGAGCATAAATGTCAAAATTTCCATCAGAAGTAAGTTTATTGATATTTAAGGAACATCGTTCTACTTTCCTAAATTATGAACCAAATAGCCACAGATGATTCTCTAAAAGATCAAGAGGTGATTTCATTCTATTCACAAAAAGCTGGCCTCTCTTTGGACATAAACGAAAAAGCAAACAAACAAAAAACTGCAAAGGTGAAATAATCTTTAACTACAAAATTTCTAACATAGATTAACAAGATCCAAATGGCATTTTAAACTTCCCACTACAATCTCAAGCGTATGTCACCAGCACACCCACACATGGTAACAGTGACTGACTAAAGGCAGAGCCTTTCTATTACACAGAAAGTGGATGTAACTCTTGAATCTTGACTTCTTCCCAGGCTAGCAGTGTAATTTTAGAGCATCACATAACTTCTCAAATCCTCATTTGGGCCAATGGAGACAATGGATGATTGTACACAGTTAAATTCCATTTGATTCAAATACAGTTTAGACTATCACCTTAGGAGCCACTCAGTGTGGGCTCAAAGGTTGGCTTGGCCCCAAGCATGGCTTGTCAATTAATACTCATTTGAAATATAAAGAATTATTCAACCTCTGTGCATCATAGTTTATTTTCCTCCCACCTTTTTTTGTTAAAGGTTTTAAGTCATCTCTACCCGCAGCGTGGGGCTAGAACTCACAATCCCAAGAGCAAGGGTTGCGGACTCTACCGACTGAGTCACCCAGGTGCCCCTCTGTGCAGCAGAATTTAAATGAATATAATAACAAATCAAACTCGTAATGTTCTTGAGAAGATATGATGAATATAGAGATATTATACTTACAATGGGGCTATGTCCCTAGAAACCCACTGTACACTGAAAATATCATACGATAAAAATTCCTTTGCTACCTCGGACCTACGGAACATCATAGCATAGCCTCTCCTACCATAAGCATGTTTCCAGCTCTTAACATTAGTGTACAGCTGGGCGAAAATCACCTCACACAAAGCCTACTTGATAATGAATTTGTTGAATACAGTAGTGAAAGTGAAACACAGCATGGCTGGGCGGGAACGGGATGGCTGTAAAGGTCTCAGTTGTTGGCCCTCACCCTTGCCCCGCTGACCTGGAACTGTGGCTCACTGCCCCCGCCCTGCACAGGAGAGAGGATTGCATCGGCTCTCGCCAGCCCAGAACGAGATCCAAATTCAAAATTTGAGGTATGGTTTCTACTGCATATGTATCCCTTTTGCACCATCGTCAAGTTGAATAATCGTTAAGTCAAGTCATCGTAAGGTGGGGACTGTCTGTACACGTACCGTGTCTACCGCAGTTCCTGGCAAGTCAGCGACATGCAAGTGTCTGCTTCTACCAGGCTTGGAAAAGTGAACGGTATTCCTTCTGGACCAGCCATCTGGATCAAGTTAGTTAATTTTCTACATCTCAGTTTACAGATTATAAAATTTTATACTTGAAGAGAAGCTCCCTACTTCAGAGTCAACAGTTTGTAAATCTATATGTAATTAGTGTGCTAACTTTTGTTTTCAAGCTAATGTTTTATCTGGAGAATCTCGAAATACAAGTTATAGCTTTAATGAAATGACACATATTATGTGTACACTTTTCAATATAAGTTTTTTTGTTTGTTTGTTTGTTTGTTATTTCCACTTCCTTCTTTTCAGAAATCAGCATTTCTGATTCTCAACATTGATGGGTAACAGGACAGAAGTGACAGAGTTCATCCTGCTGGGACTAACCAATGACCCAAACCTGCAGCTTCCCCTCTTCATAATGTTCACCCTCATCTACCTCATCACGCTAGTTGGGAATTTGGGGATTACCATGTTGGTTCTGTTGGACTCCCATCTCCACACTCCCATGTACTTTTTCCTCAGTAATCTGTCTCTGGTGGACTTTTGTTACTCTACAGCCATCATTCCCACTGTCATGGCTGGATTACTTATAGGAGACCAGGTCATCTCCTACAATGGATGTGCTGTTCAAATGTTCTTTTTTGCAACCTTTGCCACTGTGGAAAATTATCTCTTGGCCTCAATGGCCTATGACCGCTACGCAGCAGTGTGCAAACCCCTCCATTACACCACCACCATGACGACAGGTGTGTGTGCTCGTCTGGCCATAGGCTCCTATGTCTGTGGTGTCCTGAATGCCTCTGTCCACACTGGAGACACATTTAGTCTCTCTTACTGTATGAGCAATGCAATCCATCACTTTTTCTGTGATATCCCAGCAGTCATGGTTCTTTCTTGCTCTGACAGACATGTCAGTGAGCTGGCTCTTGTTTATGCAACCACTTTCAACATCATTTTTGCTCTCATGGTTATCTCTGTTTCCTACATATTCATATTTATCACCATCCTGAAGATGCACTCATCTACTGGATACCTCAAGGCTATATCCACCTGCGCCTCCCACCTCACTGCAGTGACCATCTTCTATGGGACAGTCATCTTCATGTATGCACAGCCCAGCTCCAACCATTCCATGGACACCGACAAAATGGCATCTGTGTTCTACACTATGGTCATTCCCATGTTGAACCCTGTGGTTTATAGCATGAGGAACAAGGAGGTGAAGAATGCATTCCTGAGGACTGTTTTAGAGTCAAAATTGTCTCTAGGATTGTGATTTTAACGTTGTACGATGTGCACTAATCCAGTTACAATAATAGCATAGTGAAATTAAGCTCCTGCTGTGGTAATCCTAACTTATTCAAGTCTCTTGTCCTGAAAAAAAGCAAACATTATGTGTAGAAATATAAGCCTGAACAAGAATGACTAAGATGTTTTGGAGCTTAATTGTCAAAAACTTTATTCAGGATATGGGTTTATTCCTTTACTTTACACGTATTTTTTCTACCACATCAATGCAGAGATATATAAAATAGGGGCAAAGATGAGACCATCAACAGAAGTGTGTGAATGTGCCCATGAGGATATATACACACTGGAGTAGGAAATTTCCCAGAATTAAATGGAATGTTGCTAGTGTTTAATAATAATTTAAATATTTAAATCATGTATTAGAATAGAAATCTATGTTCAATATTTTTCACCTCTTTGGTTGAATTCTAAGTCTTAACTTCAGAATGAAAATAATGTACTACTCAAGGAAAGGATCTGATTTGTGGGAGCTCATTTTATCGGGAGATACATACATATAACATCTTAAGTGAATTAATATTTCTGTTTTAACTGAATCATTATATAGAACTAACATAGACATATTACACTTTTCAAAAGGTAAAAAACAGCCAGAGAATGAGAAGATGGAAGAAGACTAAAAGTATTTTTCAGTTTCTTCAGATATTATTACCAATTCCCCCACTATTTACAAACTCACTGAAAGCCAGTAATGTACATTTTGCTTCTGGAAATGCTTTGGAATGATTAATGCTGGTATTTCATGTCTCCTTTGTTGATTTAAGTTATTTTTTGTTGCCTCTTTATTCTTTTACCCTACTTCGATCACATGAATTTCTTCCTATTCCTTCACAATCTGACAACTTCGGTCATGTTCCTGATTAGGACATTTGTACTTGCTTTTCTCTGTGTAGAATGTTCTTTTCTTCTTTGAGGTCTTTGCTTAAATGTTACTCTATTACAGAATGTTTCCCTGACCATCTTTGCAAAATAATCTATTTACTGACCATGTATGCTGTTCTTTCACTCTGTGTTATTCTTCATATCCTTATAAACCCTCATCTCTTGTATATTTATTTGTTTTTTTGTTTATGATCCATGTCCCCTAACTAGACTTTAAACTCTGTGAAAGCAGTGGTTTTATTTGTTTTGTTTAAAGCATAGTCTTCAGCACCTAAATGGGTGTCTGTTTCATAGTAGATTCTCAATGAATGAATGAATAAAATAATTAAGCTTTGATTCCAACTATATCAATATGATGAATCTTTGAGCATTGATGGTTTTAGCATATCATCCACAACATAAACTTTTTAGATAGATGTATAATGCATTTCAAGAAGCATAGTTGATTTTCTGCTTTGTTGAAATATTTTTATCTACATTTTCACCATGTACTTGCACTCCAATGTTTGGACACAGTGATTTCTTGGATCAAGTTAATCATCTGAAATAATCTCATTATTCTTCATTTAGCAGTGATGTCTCATTAAATGGTAAGTAACACATCAAAAAATTACTAGTTAGTAAATCATAAAAAATACATTAAATATGAGATTAAGTAAGGGTTAGTATCTGATTATATTTAAAAATCACTTCATATATGTGAAATATAATTAACTGAAATGATTCTGAGTATCTGTGTAGAATATAAACATGGCAATATCTGTCAATAATAAAAATAATGCACATTCAATATGCTAGTATAATGCACAATTTTATGCTTTTAGTTTTGATCCTCGGAGAGCTCTATACTATACAAAACCTACCCACATAAATGTGTATTATCATCTAATTTGTCATCTCTAGATAATAGGAGGCTTTAATATTTCAGTATTTGTGAGATTGTACTTGAATATGCTAATATTCTTATGCTACTACTTTGGGGCAGTGTAGAACAATACAAATACTCACTTGTAGTTTTATAGTGATGTTTCTCTTATTGGAAACATTTCTAATTATTATTTTAAAAAAGACTCCACTCTTAAATTAATAGAACTCATACAGCAATTCAGCAATGTGGTAGGATATAAAATCAATGCACAGAAATCAGTGGCATTTCTATACACTAATAATGTGATTGAAGAAAGAGAGATTAAGGAATTTATTCCATTTACAATAGCACCAAAACCCATAAGACACCTAGGAATAAACCTAACCAAAGAGGTAAAGATCTATACTCTAGAAACTACAGAACCCTTATGAAAGAAATTGAGGAAGACATAAAGAGATGGAAAAACATTCCATGCTCATGGATCAGAAGAATAACATTGTTAAAATATCTGTGCTGCCCAAAGCAATCTACACATTCAATGAGAAGATCCCTATCAAAATATTATTGACATTTTTCACAGAGCTGGAACAAACAATCCTAAAATATGTATGGGACCAGAAAAGACACTGAATCACCAGGGGAATGTTGAAAAAGGATACCAAAGCTGGGTGCATCACAATGCCAGACTTCAAGATATATTACAAAGCTGTGATCATCAAGACAGCATAGTATTGGCACAAAAACAGACACATAGATCAATGGAACAGAATAGAGAGCACAGAAGTGGACCCTCAACTCTATGGTCAACTAATCTTTGACAAAGCAGGAAAGAATGTCCAATGGAAAAAAAGACAGACTCTTTAACAAATGGTGTCAGGAAAATTGGACAGCCATATGCAGAAGAAAGAAACTGAACCACTCTCTTACCATACACAAAGATAAACTCTAAGTGATGAAAAACCTCAAGGTGAGACAGGAATGCATCAAAATCCTCAAGGAGAACAAAGGCAGTAACCTCTTCAACATTGGCCATAGTGACTTCTCTTAAGACATGTCTCAACAGGCAAGGGAAACAAAAACAAAAATGAACTTTGGGGACTTCATCAAGATAAAAAGCCTTTGCACAGCAAAGGAAACAGTCAACAAAACAGGCAACCCATGGAATGGGAAAAGCTATTTGCAAATGACACAACAGATAAAGGGCTGTAAACAGATAAATATCTATAAAGAACTACTGGAGAACTAAACACCCAAAAAAACAAATAATCCAGTCAAGAAATGGGCAGAAACAGACGCTTTTCCAGTAAAGATATACAAATGGCTAACAGATAGATGAAAAAATGCTCCACTCCACATCACTAGCCATCAGGGAAATACAAATCAAAACCACAATGAGAGAGTGCCTTACACCAGTTAGAATGGCTAAAACTAACAAGACAGGAAACAACAAATATTGGCAAGGATGTGGAGAAAGGGGAACACTTTTACACTGTTGGTGGGAATGCAAGCTGGTACAATCACTCTGGAAAACAGCATAGAGTTTCCTCAATATGTTAAAAATAGAGCGATCATATGACCCAGCAATTGCACTACTAAGGATTTACCCCAAAGATACAGATGTAGTGATCCGAAAGGGCACCTGTGCCCCAATGTTCATAGCAGCAATGTCCACAATAGCCAAACTGTGAAAGGTGCCAAGATGTCCTTCAACAGATGAATGGATAAAGAAGATATGGTTCATATATATAATGGAACATTTCTCAGCCATCGGAAAGGATGAATACGTACCATTTGCATTGACATAGATGGAAATGGAGGATATTATACTAAGTGAAATAAATCATTCAGAGAAAGACAATTATCATATGGTTTCATTCATATGGGGAATGTAAGGAATAGTATAGAGGACCATAAACAAAGGTAGGGAAAACTGAATGGGAATTACTCAGAGAGGGAGAAAAACCATGAGAGACTCTGGACTCTGGGAAACAAACCAAGGATTACGGAAGGGATGGGGTAGGGGATGGGGTAATGGGCGATGGGTATTAAGGAGGGCACATGTTGGAATGAACACTGGGTGTTACATGCAAATAATGAATCATTGAATGCTACATCAAAAACTAATGTCGCATGAACAATCAATCTTGTAACACTGAAAAATTAAAATAAACATATTTGGGGAGAAAAAAAACTAACGATGGATTATATGTTGACTAATTGTACATAATAAAAAATAAAAAATAATTATTTAATTTTGAACTATTTGAGAGTTATAAAAATTTTTTTAAATGGTACAAAATATTCAATATAACTCTGGGGCAGTCTGATTAATTGTCTGCAAAGAGAGTCACACCCTAATTCCTGGGACTTTCCAAGGTTACTTTGTATGACTTAAAAGGACTATGCAGATGTGATTAACTTAAGGATTTTATCCCAGATTTTCTGTGTAGACCATAAAGGAAATCCCATGTATACTTTTAGAAAGTTTAATCGCAAATAAAAGGGAAGTAAAAATGTGACCCTGAAAGTCGATAAGTGATATGACTACAAACCATGGATAACAATGGTCATCAGAAGATGAAAGAGGCAAGAAATGGATTTTCTCTTAGAGCCTATGAATGGAGCATGGCTCTTCCAACACATTGACTTTTTTCCAGGGAAATTGTTTTTGGACTTCTGGATTCTAGGCTGTGAAAGAATGAATATATGTTGTTTAAGCTTCCAAGTTTGTGGTTCTTTTTTATAACACCCACAGAAAACGAATACAACTCTTACCTAGTTTCCTCTAAAGAGTAATTTTATATTACTGTGGGACATTTGTAAAACTAGGAAAAGAAGATTTGTTTTCTTTTCTATGGAAGTTTTAAGGGTTTTAACAAATGCAGAGTCATGTATTTACCAGCACTGTAGCATGGAGAATATTTTATTATCCTAAAATTTCCCTTTCCCTTTCTGTTACAGCCAGCCAACCCCTACTCCCTCATCTCTTGGAAATCACTGAGCCTTCCCCCATCCCTGTGTTAAATGAATGGAATCTCATGATGTGGAGCCTTGGGAAGGAAAAAATAAAAACTGTTTCTGTTCACAGATGAAATAATTGCCTATGTAGATATATAAAAGAATGGGAAAAAACCTCCTGGAACTAATGAGGGATTATAGCCTGATTATAGAATGCAAGGCCAATATACTAAATTCTATCACTTTCCTAGATACTGGCAATGAGCAAGTGGAAGTTGAAATTAAAAACACATGGCCTTTCATATTAGCACCCCAAAATCAAAAAGTTATAAATCTAACAAGATTTAAAAAATGAAAAATGAAATAAGAAAAATAACCAAACTCTGATGCTGATGAATGAAACCAAACAAGAATTGAATAAATGGAGAGATATTCCTTTCTCATGGATAGGAAGACTCGATGTTGCCAAGATGTCAGTTCTCCCCAAATTTACCTACAGATTCACTGATGCCTGAAACAAAGGCCCAGTAAGTGATTCATGGATCTTGACAAACTGATTCTAAAGTTTAAGTGGAAAGATAAATGACCCAAAAGAGCTAACACAATATTTAAAGAAAAGAACGAAGTTAGAAGACTAACACTATTCAACTTCAAGATTTCATTCTCCAGAGAAGGCATACAGAATAGGAAAAGATGTTCAACATCACTCATCATCAGGGAAATGCAAATTAAAACCACAATGAGCACCTCACATCTGTCAGAATGGTTAAAAATCATGGCTCCTTCCACAGTTTGGTGACAAATGGATAAAGAAGATGTGGTCCATATATACAATGGAATATTACTCAGCCATCAGAAAGGATGAATACCCATCATTTACACTGGCAAGGATAGAACTAGAAGAGACTATGCCACGTGAAATAAGTCAAGCAGAGAAAGACAATTATCATATGGTCTCACTTATATGTAGAACACAAGGAATAGCATGGAAGACATTAGGAGAAGGAAGAGAAAAATGAAGGGGGAAATCAGAGGGGGAGATGAACCATAAGGGACTATAGATTCCAGGAAACAAACAGGGTCTCAAGGGGGGGGTGGAGGAGTTAGCCTGGTGACGGGTATTAAGGAGGGCATGTATTGCATGGAGCACTGGGTGTTACATGCAAACAATGAATCATGGAACACTACATCAAAAACTAATGAAGTACTGTGTGGTGACTAACATAACATAATTTAAAAAAAAAATTTAAAAGAATGGTTAAAATCAAAAAGGCAAGAAACCACAAGGGTTAGTGGGGATGTGGAGAAAAAGGAAACTTGTGCACTGTTGATAGAAATGTAAATTGGTGTAATCACTGTGGAAAACTGTATGAAGGAGCCTCAAAAAATTAAAAAATAAAGTTACTATATGATCTAATAATTCCACTACTGGGTATTTACCAAAAGAATACAAAACAGTAATTCAAAAAGATATAGGGACTCTTTTTTTTTTTTAGAGTTCATTATTTCATTTATTGTTTGATAACTAGCAAAATGTATCTTATTTATATGAGAGTAATGAAAAGCAATTTAGTTTTAGTTTAAAGGTCAAAACATGAAGATAACCCAATATATTACTTTGAAAAGCAAATTTGATCAAATAACATCTTGCTAGCTTGCATGAAGAAAAACAAGTACTTGGATTAAGATAAGATTCATGTAGCTACTTTTCACAGAAGATGCTGTCTCATAGTGGCTGTGAGAATTTGCAGAAATCAGTCCATGAATTTACAGAGAATATTATGATATATGATATAAAAAAGCAACAAAACTTTTATGAGGATCTTAGCTATAAACATATGTTTATTTTTCTTAATTTAATTTTATTTTTTCAGTGTTCCAAGATTCATTGTTTTTTTTTTTTAATTTTTTATTAACATATAATGTATTATTTGCCCCAGGGTACATGTCTGTGAATCATCCGGCTCACACATTTCACAGCATTTACCATAGCACATATCCTCCCAATGTCCATAACCAAGATTCATTGTTTATGCACCACACCCAGTACCCCATGCAATATGTGCTCCCCTTATTACACACCAAAAGCTCACCTATCCCCCAAGTCCCCTCCCTTCCAAAACCCTCAGTTTTTTTCTCAGAGTGCACAGTCTTTCATGGTTCACCTCCCTCTCCAATTTCCCCCAATTCACCCTTCCTTTCTTTCTCCCAATGTCCTCCATGTTATTCCTTATGCTCCACAAGTAAGTGAAACCATATGATAATTGACTTTCTCTACTTGACTTATTTCACTCAGCATAATCTCCTCCAGTCCCACCCATCTTGATACAAAAGTTGGGTATTCATCCTTTCTGATGGAAGTGTAATATTCGGTTGTATGTATGGTCGATATCTTCTTTATCCCTTCGTCTGTTGAAGGGCATCTTGGCTCTCTCCACAGTTTAGGGATTGTGGCCATTGCTGTTATGAACGTTGGGGTACCTGTGGCCCTTCTTTTCATTGCATCTGTATCTTTGAGGTAAATACTCAGTAGTGCAATTGCAGGGTCATAGGGTAGCTCTATTTTTAATTTCTTGAGGAATCTCCACACTGTTTTCCAAGGTGACTGCACTGACTTGCATTCCTACCAACAGTGTAAAAGGGTTCCCCTTTCTCCACATCCTCTCCAACACTTGTTGTTTACTGCCTTGTTGATTTTGGCCATTCTAACTGGTGTAAAGTGGTATCTCAATGTGGTTTTGATTAGAATCTCACTCCTATGTTTATTGTAGCATTATTTACAATAGCCAAATATTGGAAGCAGCCCCAGTGTCCATTGCTGGATGAATGGATAAAGAACTTGTGTGTGTGTGTGTGTGTGTGTGTGTGTATGCAAATGAAATATTACTGAGCCATAAAAAAAATAAAATCTTGCCATTTACAACAACATGGATGGATCTAGAGGGTATAAAATATATGATACACAGAGAACAAAATCGATTTTCAGAAATAGAGCTAAAAGCTACAATATAGGGAACATAGTGATATTGTAATAGTGTTGTATGGTGACAACAGCTACACTTGTGGTGAACATAGCACAACATAAAAAATTACATAATCTCTATGCTGTACACCTGAAACTAATTAACATTGTGTATCAACTATACTTCAATAAAAAAAGATATGTTTCAAGTATAAAAATAACAATAAATGTAAATTAATTAAACAAAACCACTCTTGGTGTATGTAAAAGTCACTCTAATTTTTTAAAAGATTGTATTTATTCATTCGAGAGAGAGAGAGAGAGAGCGAGTGAGCACAAGCAGGGGTGAGGAGCAGAGGGAGAGGGTGAAGCAGACTCCCCAGCTGATCAGGCAACCCAAGGCAGGAAGAATTCCAGGACCCTGAGATCATGACCTCAGCTGAAATCAGGCACTTAACCAACTGAGCCATCTAGGTGCCCCAAAGTCACCTTAATTTTTTAAGTGGGCGAGGAGAGAGAAAGGAGAGCAAGACTGCAAATATATGTATGTGCTACACAACATACCAAATTATGCTCCCGCATCCTGCATACAGTTTAATTGTTTCTGCCTTATATAATTGGAATGAGGAGAGGTGTTTGCCCTCACAGGGGTCTTTTCCCCCAGGAGTTCCATGTCCATACAATTTTCTCCTTGTTCTTGTTCATTAGGTGCTGAAATCCCATCAGGATTCTGTAAGACGTTATTTAAAGGGACCAGACGCTGAGCAGAGCCCATTTGTTCATCATTTATTGAACTAAAAGCTAACCTTGTTGTAGACACCAGTTTCTGCCCAAACTGGGTATTTGCAGTGTGTCTGTAATGACAGGCAGGGAAGACAACCTGAAATAAAAATTAAACTGATTCATGCTGCAAAGTTAAGCCCTTACTAAGATCCTTTGTGCATCTGCTCTCATTTGCTAGTCGCAAATACAATTCTAGAAAGTCTATGGGACAAATAATTTTATTATCTCTTTATCATAAATAAGGAAACTGAGATCAGTAGAAGGTAATCATCTTCTGAGTACTTAAAAAAATCCATGGTAGATGCACTACTTAAATACAGGTTTCCTAGGAAGCCCCATATTAATGATCCTTTCTCTGTGTCTTCATGCTTCAGGGAACTCGGAATGTTTTGACCAGTTATTGAGACAGAATTTCTCTGACATTATTTTTTTAATATTTTATTTATTTATTTGACAGAGAGAGATCACAAGTAGGCAGAGAGGCAGGCAGAGAGAGGGGGAAGTGGGCTCCCTACTGAGCAGAGAGCGCAATGTGGGGCTCCATCCCAGGACCCTGAGATCATGACCTGAGCCGAAGGCAGAGGCTCTAACCCATTGAGACACCCAGGCACCCTGTCTCCGACATTATTAATAACGTTCTTCTAAGGCTGAATTTCTGATTGCAGACTCACAATTCAGCCCTGTCTTTCCTTCCTTTCTTTTCAAGAGCGAGGTAAGCTTCTAGATTCAATCTATGCTTGCGGTGAAAAATGTAATTGATGCAGAAGCAGCCGGTGTCTACATCTTCTGTGAGTTTTTGAGCTCCTATCTGGTCATTTGAACACTATTTCTGAATATTGGCATAAGTATAGTAGTCAGGGAAAAACGAAGTAATCAGTAAACAAAAAGGAATATTTCTAAAATACCATGCTGCTTTTCTTAAGCGGTTAAAAAAATCCTGTGATAGATAGTACTCTGATTGGGTAGGTGTTAAATAAATCATATTTACTGTGTGTTTTGCCACTGAAGAGATAGCTAACTGAAGAGGGTGAAATGCCACTTTTCTTCCTTTCCAGAAAGATCATCAGGAAGCTACTAAGACCCTTACATATTTTTCGCTATTATTTCCCTACAACCTACCCCATTATTACCTGTTCATCTAGAAAATCTGACAATGCAGTGATTAAAGCTACAGGCATTAGGATCAGTTAGACAGGTATGTGTATCTTAACTATCTCATACTAGGTGTAGAATTTTAGGAAAGTACATAACTTCTCAATTCCTCATTTTCTTAGCAGTAAGTAAGGTTATTTGTACATGTGTGTGAGTGTGTGTACATATCCAATTATATCTCTTACTCTTCTGCTGTATCTATTTATCTATCATCATGGCCGTGATCATTACCATCATCAGCAGTATCCTCTATTATCCATATTATTTGTCCCTTCATCTATGAGACCAGCGACACATAAGCAGGAATTTTAAGCTGTTGCTAACTTCAGGAGAGCTATTAGTCATCATAGAACACAACAAATGATATAGGTGTGACGTCATAACAAAATATTATGTGGGTGAGGTGTTGACAAATACGAATACTTTAAGGTGAAGATGTAAAAGAATGTGTTTAGGACCCAGGAGGAAGATGGTAGAGATAGTGGTTACCAAAGAATGCATGTCTTTCACAAAGCTTCAAGTGAAAATATACAGCATGGAGCGCTGGGTGTGGTGCATGAACAATTAATCTTGTAACACTGAAAAAATAAAGTAAAAGTATTTTGGGGAAAAAACATTTTATTAAAAAAAAGAACATATAAAGATTTGTGATTTTTCTCATGAATAGATCTGCAGATTAGTATCAACCCCCATGCCACGAATTTTGACCCCTCAATATCTGTGATCCAGCTCAGTGTTGATAGGAATGACAGTAAGAATGAGTCTAAGATAGTGGGATCTCAAGATCCTAAGATAGACAAGGATCTCAAGAAAAAAATTAAGAAAAGAAAAACTTGAAGATCGTTGGGTTCTCAGACAAAATGATTGACACAGCCATGAGCACAGAGTGAGAAATAAGGGGAAAAACAAAACATCTGCATAGACAGCATGTACAAAAAGGCAAATCAAAGGTTAAGGCCAACAGACTTAAAATCCAGATGGGTGGTGGGTATTAAGGAGGACACGTATTACATGGAGCACTGGGTGTGGTACATAAACTATGAATCTTGTAACACTGAAAAAATTAAATTAAATTTAAAAAAGCCAGCCCCCTACATCTGACACTTGACTTTCTTAACTCAACATAGAGACCACTGTTCTATGCTAATAATATATGCTAATAATATTATAGCTACTACTCTTTAGGATTGTGCTTGGTACATTGTGCTGACTCTTTTTATACACTATGTCTTCAAATTCTTACAATAATCCTTTGAGGTAAGATCCAACAGCACTTACATTTTTCTGGTGAATAAAGACTTAGAGAAGTTAGGACCAATGTCTCCCAGTTATAAATGGTAGGGGTAATATGTGATTGCATACACGTGATTCTCAGAGACCAAGCCTTTACACCCAATGCTATACCTTCTGGTTCAGAATTGTCTTTGTTGATTGCACAGGCCTCTCATGCTGTGTTTAGTCCACTGCATCTACCATGCATTTATCTGTGAATTATGTAACTATTCTATTCCAAGCATTAAGTGCAGTACTATAGAGACAAGTAAGTGAAAATCTAATGAAATTAAAGTCAATTCAAATTCATTAACTACACTTAGGTTGGGAACCCTTTTGATTGGGTCTAATGCTTGGCTTTGTCCATTAATACCTAACTAAACTTAAATAAATTACTTGCTCTCTCAGTTGCCAAATTACTAGGTATCTATAGGGGAGGAATAGCTAAACAATCTAATAGGACTGATGAGAAGATTAAATAAATATACACATATAGAGCACCTGGCAAGTGAACAACGTAGAATTGTAAGCTACTAGACCTAAAAAAGATGGGAGACGAACCATGAGAGACTGTGGACTCTGAGCAACAATCTGAGGGTTTTGGAGGGGAGAGGGTGGGGGTTTGGGTGAGCCTGGTGGTGGGTATTGAGGAGGGCATGTATTGCATAAGCACTGGGTGTGGTACATGAACAATTAATCTTGTAACACTGAAAAAATAAAATAAAAGTATTTGGGGAAAAAAAAACAAAACAAAAAAAAACCCAATGTAATGTTAGATTTGTAACTTCTATATAAGTGTAATATTTATAATAAAAATATTACAGAATGAAAAAAAGATATGATACAGGAGATGGATTCATTCCAAGCATGTGAAATTGGACAACTCGTTAGCCTCTCCTGCAACTCAGTTTACTCATATACAAAATCATATACATATGATTATATAAAATACACATAACCTAGAAGTTGGGGAGATGATCTGTAAGGACACTTCTCTATCCAAAAGCTTATTACTCTAGAGAGAGTTGTCACTAAATTGTGTCCCATGACATGCTTCAGAAATGGAGATATTGAAGAACGAATTATTGCTCTAGTAAAATAATGCCTGTACATTTCTATTTCTGTGCAACCAGTTTTGTTCGTCATTGTGTTCCTTTCTTTGCCATAGAGCATCTTGTGATATGCAAATCACACGCCTGAAGAATAACACAGAAGTGAAAGAATTCATCCTGCTGGGACTAACCAATGCCCCAGAGCTGCAGGGTCCTCTCTTTCTAATGTTTACCCTCATCTACCTCATCACTCTGATTGGGAACCTGGGGATGATAGCGCTGATCCTGCTGGACTCTCGTCTGCACACCCCTATGTACTTCTTCCTCAGTCACCTGTCTCTGGTGGACTTCTGTTACTCCTCAACAGTCACTCCCAAGGTCATGGCTGGATTACTTTTAGGAGACAAGGTCATCTCCTACAATGCATGTGCTGCCCAGATGTTCTTTTTTGTACTCTTTGCAACAGTGGAAAATTACCTCTTAGCTTCAATGGCCTATGACCGCTACGCTGCAGTGTGCAAACCTCTCCATTACACCACCACCATGACGACAGGTGTGTGTGCTCGTCTGGCCACAGGCTGTTACGTCTTTGCTTTTATAACTGCTGCTATTGATATTGCAGACACATTCAGTCTGTCTTTCTGTATGTCCAATGTGGTCCATCACTTTTTCTGTGATATTCCAGCAGTCATGACTCTGACTTGCTCAGATAAAGACATTAATGAGCTGGTTCTTATGCTTATTTCAAGCTTTAATATCTTTTGTGCCCTTCTTATAATCTTGATTTCCTACATGTTCATATTTATCACTGTTTTGAAGATACAGTCAGGTGAGGGATACCAGAAGGCTTTATCTACCTGCGCTTTTCACCTTGTTGCAGTTTCTGTGTTTTATGGGACGGTCATTGTCATGTACTTACAGCCGAGTTCCCAACATTCCATGGACACAGACAAAATTGCTTCTGTGTTCTATACTATGATCATCCCCATGCTGAACCCTATGGTGTATAGCTTGAGGAACAAAGAGGTCAAGAATGCTATTAAGAAGTGTTTTGAGAAGACAAGATATTCTTTAGGTTTAATCTTCTAGTGATCTAGAATCCACAAAAGTTATTTCACTCCACTTAAATGTACTCCATGCCATAACTCAATATTCATGGCCACATGGGATATTAAAACATATGAATCACTCAAATGTTACTTATTTCTTTAATTTTATAACAGGTCCAAGCACCTTAAATGTAGAACAAATATGATGTTGTTAATGAAAGCAGTTTATGAATAAACCTTCGTTGTTACTGTTGAGTTACACAGTTTTTTCCTTGATGTACTACCATAATGGTAAGAAAAAATAATGGATAAGAAAAAAATAAACATTTAAGAGATTTGAACATGTAGTAAGGAAAACAGTGGTTAATGAAGTTTTCCCCAGAAAGAAAAATCAGGGTCATAAAGAAATATATCCCATAACCAGTTGGAGCAGCCTACTTATTGTCAATTCCATAAGATTTCTAAACTGAAATTTTATGTGTCTTTCTTTCTGACTGTTCTGAATGGAGGCTCTTTTTTCCTCGATTATCTTTATTCAGGCCCAACATTATTTATTGGGTATGAATGTGGAATGAACTATGTTTTCTTTGTATAATTGAGAGGCAACAAGGAGTCACACATGGACTGTGGTGAAGACCATTTAACTTGTAGGAAAGCCTGGACATTGTGCTTCTATATTGATTAGTTGGGATTTAGATTGTTTCCTTGGTGGAGTGGACGATAAATTTTTTGTATGGGAGAAAATATAAGGTGGATATTTGAAGATCATAAGCATTACAATGAAAAAGACTGGTTAGTTATTTTCCAAACTATGTCTCCTCCTAGAAACATGTGGCCCTATGTCTCCACTCTTCATATAGTTACTTGTGACCATGTGCTTGTGTTCTTGTTCACGGAATATAAGTACAGGTCATATATGTCACTTCCAAGTCTGCCCATGAAATTCTCCATGTGATGTCCTGTTCATTCTATTTGTCACAAGCTGGATGGAGAGAATCCTGACCACAACTGATGACAGAACCACTAAACGGAAAGAACTGGTACAACTGAATCTCTGTGTAAGTTCATACAGAACCACTAATGGAATGATATGCAAGCAAGAAAAACCTCTATGGTCATGCCACTGCCATTTTGGAGTTGTTTGTATGACAGCTGGTATTATTTACCCTGACAGATAGAAAGAGCTTCCCATAAGACCATCTGGATGCTGTTTTGAAGGGGGAGGATATATCCTGGAAAAACAATTTCTCTTTGTGAATCCTCATTCAGCCTCCATATCATAACCAAAGTGGCTAGCCCCAATAAAATTAGCACAGGTTTTAGAGAGAAGACAAATTCAACATGAATTCCATTCCAAGTCAAACTTTGGGATATAGGGCAAGTTATTAAGTGTTCTGAGTTTCTAATGGGGAAACCAATCCTCTGTCACAGACTTATATTAAATGGATACTGAATGAACCAGACTGTAGCACAGTGCCTAAAACAGAGTAGATGCTCAAAATATATTTACAGCCCTTCCCTTCTGTTCCTTTTCTTATCCTTCTTTCATTCATCTCATTTGTCAGCCTTCTCTATAGAACTATTAACACATTTATGATGGATTATATTGGTTTGCTTTTGTAGGTTTAAATGTAGTACTGAATTGCAAGACTTTGAGACCAAAAATGTTATCTTACTTAGGTATGTGTTCTCAGAATCTAGACTAATGTCTATTCCATAGAACTCAAGAGTATCTAATGAAATGAGAGCCTGTGTAGGAACAAAGTAACATGGAAAAACCCACAAATATTTATATCTATCATCTTTTCCTTCATGATACTGATCAAAACATTATATATTCATTTTTGTGTGTTTACTCCTTTTTTTGTTTGTTTGTTTTCCCCATTAAAATAAAAGTTCTATGCATCCTGGTACAATTGCTGGTCCGGTGTCTAACAAAGACTCAGACCTAGATCAGAGCTGAGGCTCAGTAAAAGATTTTAAGTAATGAACAGCTGCATGATAAGAGGAACCAAACAGAGAAACTCAACATCTATTTGTAAAATCTCTGGACACAGACAACTGAACAGGCTAGGTTATGCTGCAGTTACACATTAAATTGAGAACTCACAGTTGAACACTACAAAGATCATAAAGATTTTATACCAGTTTCCTATGGCTGCTGTAACAAATGAGCACACTCTGGGGCCTTCAAACAACACACACTTGTTTTCTCACAGTTCTGAAGGCCAGTTGTTGGAAATCAGTCTCACCGGGATAAAACAAAAGTATCAGTCTCCAGAGTGTCTACGGAAGGCTCTCCCTTGTAGATTTCATCTTCAGGTGGCTGCCCCGTATTCCTGGTTTTATTACCATCAGTTCAATCTCTGCTTTTGTGGTCATATTATTTTCTCCTCCTATTGCCAGTCCAATTTCCCTCTGCCTCTCCTTTTTTAATTTATGTGAGATTAACATAACAATATCAATTCAAATGTAATTCAATTTAATTCCATAACAATTAAAAATAAATAAAGTGTGCAACTCAGTAGTATTTGGCACATTCACAATGTTCTGCACCCAACACATCTATTTTATTCCAAAATATTTTTTCACTCACAAAGACCCTACACTCATTAAGGCCCCCTGCCCTTGGGAACCAGTAATCTGCCTTCAACCTCTATGGATTCACCTAGCATGGATATGTCATGTAAATAGAATCATATAAAATGTGATATTTTATGTATGACTTCTTTTTTCAATTTAATTTTTTGAGGCACTCATCTGTGTTGCAGCATATATCAGTACTTCATTTCTTCTTATGGCTGAATAATATTCCATTGTATGTATATACCACATCTTTTCATCCATTTTCATTTGATGGACAGTTTGATGTTTCTCACCTACTGGTAATTGTTAATAATGTAGCATAACTATTTTTATTCATGCACAAGTATTGTGTGAGGACCTGTTTTCATTCTCTGATGTTATTACTAGGAGCAGAACTGCTGGTTCATATAATAACTGTATGTTTAACTTTTGAAGACCACCAATCTGTTTTCAGTAGCATTTGTCCCATTTTACATTCCCACCAGCAATGTACAATCATTACAATTTATCCACATTCTTGCTACGACTTGTTAGTTCTATTTTCTTTTTTTCCCCAAATACTTTTATTTTATTTTTTCAGTGTTACAAGAGTGATTGTTCATGCACCACACCCAGTGCTCCATGCAGTACGTGCCCTCCTCAATACCCACCACCAGGCTCGCCCACTCCCCCACCCGCTCCCCTCCAAAACCCTCAGTTTGTTGCTCAGAGTCCACAGTCTCTCATGGTTCTTCTCCCTCTCCGATTTCCCCCCATTTACCCTTCCTTTCCTTCTCACAATGCCCTCCATGTTTTTCCTTATGCTCCACATGTAAGTGAGACCATAAGATGATTGCCTCTCTCCGCTTGACTTATTTCACTCCACATAATCTCTTCCAGTCCCATCCATGTTGATACAAAAGTTGGGTATTCATCCTTTCTGATGGAGGCATAATATTCCACAGTGTACATGGACCATATCTTCTTAATCCATTCATCTGTTGAAGGGCATCTTGGCTCTTTCCATAGTTTGGTGATTGTGGCCACTGCTGCTATGATCATTGGGGTACATGTGGCCCTTCTTTTACTGCATCTGCTTCTTTAGGGTAAATACCAAGTAGTGCAATTACAGGGTCATAAGGTAGCTCTATTTTTAATTTCTTGAGGAATCTCCACACTGCTTTTCAAAGTGGCTGCACCTAAGGGGTGTGAAATTGTATCTTGTGGTTTTGATTTATTTTCCCTCAATGCCAATGCTTTTGAGCCTCTTTCTTTTTTTTTCTCCCCAAATACATTTATTTTAATTTTTCAGTGTTACAAGATTGATTATTCATGCACCACACCCAGTGCTCCATGCAATATGTGCCCTTCTCAATACCCACCACCAGCCTCGCCCACCCTCCTCACCCTCTCCCCTCCAAAACCCTCAGTTTGTTGCTCAGAGTCCACAGTCTCTCCTGGTTCATCACCCCCTCCAATTTCCCCCCATTCATCCTTCCCTTCCTTCTCACGATGCCCTCCATGATTTTCTTTATACTCCACACATGAGTGAGACCATTAGATAATTGACTCTCTCTGCTTGACTTATTTCACTCTGCATAATCTCTTCTAGTCCTGTCCATGTTGATACAAAAGTTGGATATTCATCCTTTCTGATGGAGGCATAATATTCCATTGTATAGATGTACCACATCTTCCTTATCCATTCATCTGTTGAAGGGCATTTTGGTTCTTTCCACAATTTGGCAATTGCGGCCATTGCTGCTATGAACATTGGGGTACATGTGGCCCTTCTTTGTATTGCATGTGCTTCTTTGGTGTAAATACTGAGTAGTGCAATTGCAGGGTCATAGGGTAGCTGTATATTTAATTTCCTGAGGAATCTCCATACTGTTTTCCAAATTTGGCTGCACCAACTTGCATTCCCACCAACAGTGGAGCCTCTTTCATTTGCTTATTGGCTTTTAGTAAATCTTTTACAATGAAATGTCTGTTCAAGTACTTTGCCCATTTTTCAACTGGGCTATTGGTTTTTCTGTTTTGAGTTGTTTGAGTTCTTTATATATCCTACATATTATGTCCTTATCATAAATATGATTTGCAAATTTTATCTTCCATTCTGTAGTTTTCCTTTTCACTTCCTTGAAGACATACTTTGAAATACAAAAGTTTGAAGTCCAATCTATCTCTTTTTTTCTTTTGTTGCTAGTGTTTGGTGTAATACGTGAAAAACCATTTCCAGACCCAACATCTGGACTTTTTCCCATGTTTTCTGATGGTTTTATGTTTTTAGCTCTCATATTTTGGTCATCAATCATTTTGAGTTGGTTTTTATATATTGTGTGTGGAAGGGGTCCAAATTTATCCTTTTGCATTTGGGTATCTTGTCCCAGCACCATTTGTTGATGACTTCTTTTCCAATTAACTGGACTTGGCACCTTTGTCAAAAATCAGTTGCCAATAGATATGTGGGTTTATATCATGTCTTTCAATTCTATTCAGTGATATATGTCTCTATCCTTAAGGCAATATCAAATTGCTTTGATTACTTCATATTTGTATTATGTTTTGAAATCAAGACGTGTGAGTCCTCCTACTTTGTTTGTCCTTCTCAATATTGTTTGGCTATTCATGGTTCCTTGAAATTCCATTTTAGTATGATATGAAATGGCATTAATCTTCTGGGTCACTTCGGATAATATTGCCAGTAAACAATATCATATCTTCCAATCCATGAACATAGACTGTCTTTCCATTTATTTAGACCTCCTTGAATTTCAGCAATTTATTTGGTAGTTTCAGTGTATAACCCTTTCATCCCTTGGTTAAATTTATACTTCTGAATTTTAACATAAGAATGTTGTTGTAAGTGGAATTTTTCCCTTAATTTTCTCTGGGATTTTTTATTGCTCGTTTATGTAAGCACAATTTATTTTTGGTTGGTCAATAAGGTTAGCTAATTTTTTCTTGCATATTTTTTAGGTTTTCTATATAAGATCATATCATCTGAAAATCATTTGATTTTTCTTTCCAATTTATGTGCCTTGTAATTCTTATTTTCTTGCATAATTACTTTAGATAGAACTTTCAGCCCAACTTTGAATAAAAGTGGTGAAAGCAGGCACACTCTCTAGCATGTGATCTTACAGGGGAGTACTTCACTCTTTCACATTCAAGTATGATGTTAGCTGTGGGTTTTCCATTAATGCTTTTTAAATTTTTTTTATTTTTAATTTTTTAATTTATTTTTTAAATTTTATTTTATATTTTTTAAGAAGTTCACTTCTAAGATTTGTAGTTGCTTTTATCATGAAGTCATTAGAGATTTTGTCAAATACATTTTCTGAATTAATAAATCAGATAATCATGTGTTTTTTTTCTCAATCTGGTTAATTACATTGACCAGTTTCAAATTTTGCTTTTTCTAGCTTATTAAAATGTAATTGATATATCACATTATATAAGTTTAAGATATACAACATAATTATTTGAGATAATTGCAACCCTCAATGTTTACAGCAGCAATGTCCACCAAACTAGAGTCCAGATGCTCATCGACAGATGAATGGATGAAGATGTGGGATATATATGTATCTCACATCACATAGATATACACACATACATACATATGTATACACTGGAATATTACTCAGCTGTGAAAAAGAATGAACTTTTGCAATTTGCAGCAATGTGGGTGGGACTAGGGTATATTATGTTAAGTGAAATAAGTCAGTCAGAGAAAGACAAATATCATATGATCTCACTCATATGTGGAATTTAAGAAACAACACTGATGAACCTAGGGAAAAGGAAAGAAAAATACAATAAGAAAAACAAAGAAGGAGACAAGCCATAAGAGAGTAATTTCTCTATAGATTAAAAAAAACAGGGTTGCTGGAGTAGAGGTGAGCAGAGGGTTGGGTACTTGGGTGATGAGCATTAAGGGCACTTGATGTAATGAGCCCTGGGTGTTATACCCAAGTGATGAATTACTAAATTCTACCCTGAAATTAATAAAATACTATATGTTAACTAACTTGAATTTAAATAAAATCAAAAATAAAATAATAAAATAAAATCACTGGGAAAAAAATAAATGACTGTAACAATGTTTGGTTAACATCTATGACCTCACGTAGTTACAAGTTGTTTTTATCTTGTTATGAGAACTTTTAAGATCTAATGTCTTAGAAACCTTCAAATATATATATCAGTATTGTTAATTATAGTTATCATGATGTACATCATATTGTCAGAACTTATTTATCATATAACTTGTACCTTTGACCACTTTTACATGTTTTCTTGAGTCCCCAACTCTCGCTTTGGAGCCATGTGAGTGCCTGGGGGATGTGGATAGAGCATTGACCGCATCTGCTATGACAGAGTAATTCAGGGTAGAAAGGAAGCCCATCTGTTTACAGACCAGAACCAAATTTCTGAACAGACTTCTTAGTATTAAGGCTGAATTAACTCTCCATATTTTTGGCCAATATGTCATATTGTTGGTTTGTTGTAAACACAAGGAAGAAAAACAGGGATTTCATTTATTGATCTCTAAAAATCCAGTAGCCTACAGTTTAATTATAACAAGCAAAAGAATGGAAAGGGGAAAAAGTGAAATAAATAAAATAGATGGCAGACAAAAAACAAAATGTTCTTAGAAGATATAAATATCAATAATATAAAAGATGTAAATGTATTATGCCCAGTATTTATGTACTGAGTGACCACTTAATTAAATTGAGGGAAGGAAAAAAATTTTTTTAAAGCTTTATTTATTTATTTGTCTCAAAGAGAGAGAGAGTACAAACAGGGGAGGGGGGGCAGGCAGAGGGAGAAGCAAACTCCCAACTGAGCAAGGAGCCCAGTGAAGGACCCGATCCCAGGACCCTAGGATTATGACCTGAGCAGAAGGCAAACACTTAACAGAGTCACTCACACATCCTGGGAAGGAAAAATATATCACAAATGCATCTGTGGGCTACTCAAGGCAACACACTACATCTTTATATCCAGGTTAATTGCTTCTTCCCTAGATAGAAGTGATTGCCCTCATAGGGGCCTGTCCCCTAGGAATTTGTTTTTTATAATTTTTTTATTATGTTATGTTAGTCACCATACAGTACATCATTAGTTTTTGATGTAGTGTTCCACGATTTGTTGTTTGTGTATAACACCCAGTGCTCCGTGCAATACGTGTCCTCCTTAATACCCATTACTGGGTTCACATCCCCTAGGAATTTTATGCGTACAGATTTTCTCCTGGTTCTCATTCATCAGGGTCTGACGTCATATCATGACTCCACCTGAAAGTGTTTTAAGGGACCAGACTCTGAGTCGACCCACTCAGTTACCATTTATCCAAAAGAATGCTAACACTTTTTAGTACAGACACCAGTCTTTCCCCAAATGGAGAATTGGCAGTGACTCTGCAACCATAGCCAGAGAAACACCCTAAGACAATAATTAGATTATTCTATGTTGAAAGGATAACCCTTATTAAAGGTCTTTATAGACCCACACTCATTCACAGATAAAATTTTGTGAAATCGGGGGCAAATTAATTTTATTTTTTTTGAGAATTAATTTTATTATTTTTATGCCATAAACAAGGAAATTGACCTCAGTGTAAGGTAAATGACTCTTCTAACACCGAGAAAAATCCAAGGCTTGAACCTAGGCTTCCTAACTCCATGTTCATGATCCGTCTTCACCTCTCCACATCTCAGGCACCTTGGAACATTTTGACCAGTATCTGAGATATGCTCCAAAATTGTTTAGACATTCTTGTAGGTCTGAATTTCTGATTTCACACTCACAATTCAGGATTGTCTTTTCCTTTTTTTTGAGAACAAGGTAAGCTTCTATATTTGATGCATACTTTTAGTGAAAAATGTAACTGATGCAGAAGCACTGGGACAGCTGTCTCCTCCATGAGTTTTTGAGCTTGTATCTAGTTGTTTGGACACTTTTTCTGAAACACAGGCTTAAGTATAGGATTCAAATGCAAAAACATCTTAATCAGCAGAGATTAGTATAGAATTTATGAAATTTCATGCTGCTTTCCTTAAGAGGATACCAAAAACCTATTGTTTTGTGCTGGTCTCTAGCTATTGATAGCCAATGTGGTGGCTGGATGGACCCTTGTGGTTCTTATAATGATTGCAAGATATGCTCAGCAATAACCACCAGGACACTGAAAGAGACAAGGTTTATTACTCACGGGTCCTGGAATCCACATGGTACATACACCTGGGCCTAAACAGGAAGATCACAGATAGAGAAAGAGAGCAGGGCTGGGTTCGACTTTTATTGGTGTGAAGGATGGGGGCCTAGGGATATCCTGGGTTCACTCTTTAGTAATGAATTTAAAACATAAAGGAGGGAATTTAAAGCATCGGAAGAGGAAAATAAGTGGCACAGATGGTAGGTCATCTAAACCAACCAAGATGTCTAAAACGAAGGAGTCTGGAGGGTGGGGAGCTGGCTCTTTATCTGGTGGCTGGCAAAGTGCTCATTCTAGATAAACATCTTTGAAGTGGTTGCCTCTCTGAGTGGATGTCTAGGCATCAAAGCATAAATTAGGTACTTGCGTTAGAAAAAAAGAAAAACCTTCCATTGGGGCTTACTCAGCATATTATAGATGGTACTCTGACTGAGTAGGTGGTAAATCTCTCCTGTTGACCTTGTGCTGACATGTTATTGAAGGGTAACTAACCAAACAGGGTGAAATGACACTTCTTTAGACTCTAGAAGGATCTTCATGAAGCTGCCAAGATCTTTACTTCAGTTTCACTACCATTTCCACACAACCTGCACGTTTATTACTTGAGCATCTAAAAACTCTGAAAATGCAATGATTAAAGCCACAGGCATTAAATTCAGTGAGATAAAGGTTTGTATCTTAAACATTTCATACCAGGTGTAGAATTTTAAGAAGACATGTGATTTCTTGAATCCTTCATTTTCTTAACTGTACATTAGATTATAGGTATGTGTGTGTGTTAGCGTGTGTGCATACACAATTTGTCTACCTTCCTCTTCTGTTATTTCTATCCATCCATCCATCCCTCATCCTGCCATCTTCCATCTTCTTGTCTTTCATGTCTATCTGCCTGCCTGGTTGCCAGACTTCTCTGATTTCTGTTTATCTAGGAGATGAACTATCACGTAAGCACTGTGGTAAAGTTGTTACTAACCCCCAGAAATCTGATTTGGGAATAGATTCATTCCAGATATGTGACCATGGAGAAGATCATACCTCTTTCTGTTCTGTTGATTATTATACACAATCCGAAAGTTGGCCACAAGACTTTTGAAGGTGTTTCAGCTTCAACAATCTGTAACTCTCTAGATAATTTACCTTGTCATCCTTATTGTGGCAGTCAGAGTAATGCTTCCTAGTATGCCCACATCTTAATCCTGGAATTTGTGCTTATGTTCTCTTACATGGTAAAAGGTACTGTGCACATATGAGTGAGTTAAGGATTTTGAAATAGCAATTTTATACTGGGTTATCCACGGGGACCCAATAAGAATGTTCCAGTCATCATAAAACAGCAAATTCTAAACAAGAAATTATAGCTTATAATATTATTGAGTGGTGGGTTCACAAACAAAAATACTTTAAATTCCAGACATGTAATATGTGGAGGGGTCAGGAGGAAGATAGTAGCAAACAGTAGTTACCAGAAAATGGATGTACCTCCCAAGGCTTCAAATATAAATAAAAAATTTTAAACATTGTGCTTGCTTGAGAACAATCTGCAGAGCTCGAGTCAAACCCACAGATGTGGGTTTTCAATTCTCAGTAGTTATAAACTGGTAAATGTTGACAAAAATAACAGTGAGAATGAGTCTAAAATAAAATAGGAGTCTTTCAACCCAGGCTAAAATGTGGATCAGAAGGAAGAAATTAAACGAAAGAGATCAGTGTGAGTATTCTCACACAGAATGTTTAACAAACCACTAACACAGAAGAGGTAGAACAGAATGAGAAATACGGGGGGAAACAAAAGATCTAGGTGGACGCAGTGTGTGAGAAAATATAAGTCAGGGGTCCCTGGGTGGCTCAGTCATTAAGTGTCTGCCTTCGGCTCAGGTCATGATCCCAGGGTCCTGAGATCGAGCCGCACATCAGGCTCCCTGTTCAGCAGGAAACCTGCTTCTCCCTCTCCCACTCCGCCTGCTTCTGTTCCCTCTTTCGCTGTGTCTCTCTCTATCAAATAAATAAATAAAGTCTTTTAAAAAATAAAAGAAATAAAGAAAAAATACAAGTCAGAGCAAAGCTATCAAAATGCACTCACACCTTGAAGCCATGCATGTTGCCACCAACCTTCCTAAACCAACAGATTCCATTATTCCACCCTACTTGTAATGTCATAGGTAGAACTCATCAGGATGGTGCTGAAAACCCACTTTGTAGGAACTGTTTGTCATGATGACTTCACTGAACACTCGCAGGAACATGCAGGTAGGTTCCCATATCACCTTCACTTTACTGATGGATAAAATGAGGTTCAGGAAACTTAGCTTAGGATCAATGTCTCCCAGGTTGTAAATGGGATTTCTTCTGTGTGGATGTACATGCGCTTCATCCCAGAGCCCAATATTTATATACAATTCTGTATCTTTTTTTGCTTTTGTTGACTGCATTTGTCTCTAATGTTGCATTTATCTCGCTGCATGTATATAGATATATTTGTGGATTGCTCTACTGCACAATCCCAAGCATTAAGCTTGGAAGAATGGATACCATGATTAAGTGTAAAATGAGTGAGATTAAAATCAATTCAAATTCATTGATGATATTTAGTTTGGGAACCATTCTGAATGTGTCTAAAGCGTGGTTCTACCAATAACCTGTAAACTTGAATACTCAATCTCTTAGTTGCCTATTTACTTATTTGATATATGGGCATAATAACTAATCAATCTGACGGGGATAATGAAAAGATTAAATAAATACATGCAAGGATATGGAAGTGGAAGTTATTTTGGACTCCCTGATGTGGGAGTTCAATTCGTTCCAGGCATGTGAACTTGAACAGCTTATTACCCCTTCTTCTGACTCAATTTACTCATAAACAAAAATAAGAAGCTGGGAAGACAATCTGTGATGAACCTTCCTCTACAAAAGTCTATTCTTGTATCGATAAGTTTTCACTAAGTTGGATTGCCATTCCCATGCTTAGTAATGGAGAATGTGCAAAAATAAATTATGGTGATAGTAAAATAATGTTTATGTATCTCAATTTCTGTGCAATTTTTCTTTATTGATCATTCTGTTCTTTTCTTGTTGCCATAGGACATCTTGTGATTCTCAAATCATAACCATGAAAAATAACACAGAGGTGACTGATTTCATTCTGCTGGGACTAACTAATGCCCCAAAGCTGCAGGGTCCTCTCTTTATAATGTTCATCCTCATTTACCTCATCGCGTTGGTTGGGAACCTGGGAATGATAATGCTGATCTTGCTGGATTCTCGTCTCCACACTCCTATGTACTTCTTCCTCAGTAATCTGTCTCTGGTAGACTTTTGTTACTCCTCAACAGTCACTCCCAAGGTCATGGTTGGGCTCCTTATGGGAGACAAGGTCATCTCCTACAACGCATGTGCTGCTCAGATGTTCTTTTTTGCAGTCTTTGCCACCGTGGAAAATTACCTCTTAGCTTCAGTGGCCTATGACCGCTACATAGCAGTGTGTAAACCCCTCCATTATACCACCACCATGATGACAGGTGTGTGTGCTCGTCTCGCCATCAGCTCCTATGCCTGTGGTGTCTTAAATGCCTCTATAAATGTTGGAGATACCTTCAGACTCTCTTTCTGTACGTCCAATGTGGTTCATCACCTTTTCTGCGATATTCCAGCAGTCATGGTTCTGTCTTGCTCTGATAAACACATCAGTGAGCTGATTCTTGTTTTTATCTCAAGCTTTAATGTCTTTTTTGCACTTTCTGTTTTTATTTCCTATCTGTTCATATTTATAACCATTTTGAAGATACAGTCAGGTGAGAGGTACCAGAAGGCTTTATCTACCTGTGCTTCTCACCTTGTTACAGTTTCCATATTTTATGGGACGGTCATCATCATGTACTTACAGCCAAGTTCCCATCATTCCATGGACACAGATAAAATCGCATCTGTGTTCTATACTATGGTCATCCCCATGCTAAACCCTGTGGTCTACAGCTTGAGGAACAAAGAGGTCAAGAATGCTTTCAGGAAGGTTGTTGAGAAGGCAAAATATTCTCTAGGTGTAGTTTATGAATGATGTAGATCCAGAGAAATGATTTCACCCCCATCAGATATACTTGATGCCGGAACTCACATGGTAATGGACATTTGGGATATTAGAAAAATAGTTTGTCTAATATTATTTATTTCTTTAGTTGAGGAATAGATCCAATCATCTAAAGTGCAGAAAAAATATAATAATTGTTTATAACGAAGTTTATTTAATGAAGTATGTGCTTTTGTTGGCACATTCCATCTAAAGCTAAATAATAGCAGCTCAATAGATTAATGCTTCAGTTATTGCTGAGTGTTCTGAAAAAGAAAAAGCACATTAATGTGGCAGTTTCCAAAAGTAAATAATTACATTAGAATAAAAGGAGATGTAATTTACCTTAGATCTTTTGAATAACAATTCTTCACATTTTGTTTTTTAAAAATGCATTAAAAATAATAAGGGTATTCAACTTTCTTTGGTAATAATTGTTTTGAAGTGCTTAATGTCACTTATTACTTTATGCTTTACTTGAGCTACCTTTCATCCCACCTCATTCACATGGTTACTGGCAATACTGGACAGTCCCCATCTTGCCATGTCCCAGCTTCTTTGTATTTGCTATTCCCAATGTATGGAATTTTTATACTTATTTCAGATTGCTGGTAAAATGTTACCTACTCAAGGAGGCCATAGATGCCTGCCATAAACAACTTTACACAATAGTCACTCTCTTCCCATGGACTTTTCCCCTAAGTCTACTCTATTCTTCACAAATACTATCCACATTCAGCTCTTATATTTATATATTCACCTGTTCATCTACTCCCTTGACTTGCATGGAAAGTTCCATTAAGCAGTAGCTTAATATGGTTATATATGAAAATAAAGCTTTGAGCCTGATTTAAAAATCACTTTACTGAGCATCAAAACGACTCCAGAAATTCCAAATTATATAGGTGAAAGTGAGCTACAAAAACTTTACATTTCAAGGGAATAATATCACCAATGTCAACCCAATAATCATCATAACTCTTGCAGGAAATTAGCAGTCTCCAAAAACTCCAAAAACTCTCCGCTTCTAACATCGAAAAATTGTTCCTCTTTTTAAATTGTCCAAACTCTTCCCTTGCTCTCTTGCAGCCAACCAATCAGTGACAAATGTACCTAAAGACCAGTTAGAACATCTCTCCCATTTCCAAAAACCATATCTTAATAAAACACCTGCCAATTTAACACTGACTTGGTATTTCTTCATTTTACTCAATGAACTTACTCTCTTTTCTAACACCCTTGAATTCCTGCAGAAATGAAAGGCAAATGGTTTCCTCTGATGCAAGTTTAATAATAAACTGCTTTTATTAATTTTGTGTGCAACATAGTTTTGTGTTTGAAATGCTTCAGAAGTGGCAGTAAAGAATAATGGATAAGAAAAACCATTCAAGTGGTTGGAACAAGGGGCCAAAGAAAGCAGTAGAAAATTGATTTATGCCTAGGGGGAAAAAGTCCAGTCTCATAATGAAATATTTCCCATCATCAGGGTTGAGGGGGCCTTTGTAATGTCAATTCAGCAAGATTTGTAAACTATCCAGTGGGTCCTCCATTACCGTCTGTTATGAACGGGAGGGATTTTTTTTTCTAATTGTCTCTACCTGGTCTAACATTATTTGCTGGATGTGCCTATAGAACGAGCTAAGTTTTCTTTTTATTTCATAAGTGGTTATACCACAAGCAGCCATATCTAGACTAGATGGATACAATTAAATCTATCTGCTAGCCTGGATGTGGACTTCTATGGTGATTAGCTAGATTTTAGGCTATCTCCCTGGTGGAAGAACATAATGTGTCATCTGGATAGAGGAAATGTAAATCGGACATTTGCTGATGAAAGTATTGTAATGGAAAAGACAGTGAATTGTTTTCCCAGCTATTTCCTTTTCATTCCTGAGCACATAGCTAGTAGGCACAATTTTTTCAGCTTTCATGAAGTTAATTGAGGCCCTGTGATTATGATCTTGTGAATGAAATGTGAGTGTACGTCATGTGCTATTTTCAGATTTGTCTCACTAAACCTTCTGTGTGATCCTCTGCTCATTCTCACTCTGTCATCAGCTCAAGAGGGGGAATTCATACCACAAGAGGTGGTAAAACCACCAAGTGGAGAGACTCCGAGTCACTGAACCACAGTATGATTTCCCATAGGAAAACTAATTGAACTGTATGTGAACAAGAAAAACCTCTATGCTCATGGCGCTGCCATACTGGAGCTTGCTTGTCTGCCAACGGGCATTATTCACATGAACAAATACAGAAAGTTTCCTATAAGTCAGGACGCCTGGGTGGCTCAGTCAGTTAAGAGTCTGCCTTCAGCTCAGGTCATGATCGCGGGGCCCTGGGATTCAGCCCCACATCAGGCTCCTTTCTCACCAGGGAACCTGCTTCTCCCTTCCCCTGCTTGTGCTCTCTCTCTCTCTCTCTCGGACAAATAAATAAATAATCTTTAAAAATTTAAAAAAAAAGAAGAAGAAAAGTAAGTTTCCTATTAGTCGATCTATATGCTGTTGGAAGTAAGCCAGATGTGAGGGGCTGTATAATGAGCACTAAATGACCAGCACAAAATAAAATTAGCACAGGTTTTAGAAACAGAATATAGCTCAACTTGAATTCCATTCTAACACGCTTTCTGATACACAGCATGTTGATCAATTGTTCTGAGCTTCAGCTTGGGAAATTAATGCCTGCCTCAGAAAATTATATACTGATTAAGCCAGAAGAGAACACAGTGCTTTAAATAGAACAGATGTGCGTGACTTGTTGGTCTCCCTTCTTTTCCTTTCCATTCCATTCCCTGCCTTTCTTTTACTTCCTCCTCTATATTGTCAATCCTCTCCATGTAAGTATTGAGACACTTATTAATTGTTGTTCTGTATTTACAATTATTGACTTCCATCTTTTCTTCTATCTATATTGATGTATCACATTTATTAATTTTCATGTATTGACCCATCCTTGAATCCTAGGGATAATCCTACTTGGTCATGGTTTATGATCTTTTTAATGCACTGTTGGATTAGGTTTACCAGTATTTTATTGAGAATTTTTGCATCTACCTTCATCAGGGATATTAACCTGTAATTTCCTTTTTTAAAAAATACATACTTTTTTAAATTTAATTTCATTTTTTCAGTGTTCCAAGACTCATTGTTCATGCACCACACCCAGTGCTCCATGCAATACATGCCCTCCGTGATACCCACCACCCAACCTCCACCCCCCCCTCCAAGACCCTCAGTTTGTTTCTCAGCGTCCACAGTCTCTCATGTTTTGTCTCCCCCTCTGATTTCCCCCAATTCACCCTCCCTTTTTTGTAGAATGCATATCTGGCTTTGGCATCACGATAATGCTGGCCCTGTAAAATAAGTTGGGAGTGTTCCTGCCTCTTCAATTTTTGGGAAGAATTTGAAAAGCATTGGTGTTAATTTTCCTTTAACTACAGTAGAAGGGCACCTGGGTGGCACAATCAGTGTCTCTTGTCAGTTTCTGACATAAAAGCCTAAACATCCAACTCTTGGTTTCATCTCGGGGCTTGATCTCGGGTTGCGAGATTGAGCCCCAAGTCAGATTCTATGCTCAGTGGGGAAACTGCTTGAGATTCTCTCTCCCTCCCCTGCTGTCCCACTCCCTCATGCTTTCTTTTTCTCTCTCTAAAATAAAAAAAAATAATAGATCTTAACAAACATAGTAATTCAAAGGGGCACATGCACCCCAATGTTTATAGCAGCAACGTCCACAATAGCCAATATATGAAAAAGCCCAGATGTCCATAGACAGACTAATGATAAAAAGATATGATGTATATTGGAATATACATTCAGATGTGGACTATTAGTCAGCCATCAAAAAGAATGAAATCTTGCCATTTGCAATGACGTGGATAGAACTAGAAGGTATTATGCTAAGCAAAATAATTCAGTCAGAGAAAGACAAATACCATATTATTTCACTCAAATGTGGAATTTAAGAAACAAAACAGACAAACATAGGGGAAGAGAAGGAAAAATAAAATAAGATGAAAATTAAGAGGGAGGAAAATCATAAGAGATGCTGAACTCTAGGAAACAAACTGAGGGTTACTGGAGGAAAGGTGGGTGGGTAGAAGGGATGTTTGGGTGATGGGCATTAAGGAGGGCACTTGATGTAAGAGCACTGGGTGTTACATGCAACTGATGAACCTCTAAATTCTAGCTTTGAAACTAATAAAAAAATTTTTTTAAGTTAAGTGTTTAGTAGAAATCACCTATGAAGTCATTCTTTTTTTTTTTCCCCCTATGGATGGGACATATTTTTTTGTTTCTCTGAATGTCTCAATTTTCACTGAAAAATAGATATTGTGAATATATAGTGTGGTAACTCAGAAAATCATATTCTCACAACTCAGGTTCTTTGGGGGTTTTGTTTTTGTTGTTGTTGTTATTTTTCATTTAAATTCAATTATCCAACATATAGAACATCATTAGTTTCAAATGTAGAGCTCAGTAATTTATCAGTTGCATGTAACACCCAGCGCTCATCATATCACATGCCCTCCCTAATGCCCATCACTCTGTTACCCCATGCCCCACTCACTTCCCATTCAGCAACCATCAGTTTCTTTCCCATAGTTAAGAGTCTCTCATGGTTTGTCTTCCTCTCTGATTTCATCCCATTCTGTATTTCTCTCCCTTCCCCTATGATCCTCTGCGCTGTTTCTTATATTTCTCAGGTACTTGGATTTGCTTTGTTTTGCTTGCTGTGGGTTGTGTTTGTTTGTTTAATGAATTTTTAAACTATTTTTATTGACTGTGTGTTTTGTGTGTGGTGTCTTATATCTCTGTGACTTTAGCTTGAGGTCACTTACTTGTTTGACATAATTGTCTTAAACTCCAAGTCATTTTCAAGATTCAATGTTTACTTGGTTGCCATATTTTTTGGTATTTTACATATATCTGAGACCAAGTTTATTATGTCAGTTGGCTTGTATTTGCATTTCTTTTTTTTTTTTTTCAGTGTTTCTGTGGAGTGCCAGGCCCTTGGAATCCTTACTCTTAAATTTTCCTTGCTTTTCTCTTAAAAGATGCTGAATATTGCCTTTAGGATGCAAAAATCAACCCATGATAATATCCCACGTCTATGTCTTTAAGTTAACCATAATTGCAAAGACTTTGTTATATGAAAAACATGACACATTCCAGCCAAAAAGATCAGATATTTGGGGGTGATTATTCAGTGTATTACAGATTTGTTTCTCACATATGATAGTAAAAGTTCATAACAGGTTGTCTGGAAAGGGGTAGGATCTCTCCACATGGTCAGTCAAAAACAGTTTGGCAATATCAATTTAGCTAAATATATACTTACTACCTGACACAGCAATCCAACTTAAAGACATTTATCCACATGAAATTGAAATCTAAATTAAAAAATATTAGGAACCTTCCTCCACTGTTGGTGGGAATGCAAGTTGGTGCAGCCACTTTGGAAAACAGTGTAGAGATTCCTCAAGAAATTAAAAATAGAGCTATCCCATGACCCTGCAATTGCACTACTTGGTATTTACTCCAAAGAAGCAGATGCAGTACAAAGAAAGGCCACATGTACCCCAATGTTCATAGCAGCAATGGCCACAATTGCCAAACTATGGAAAGAACCAAAATGCCCTTCAAGAGATGAGTGGATAAGGAAAATGTGGTACATCTATACAATGGAATATTATGCCTCCATCAGAAAGGATGAATATCCAACTTTTGTATCAACATGAATGGGACTAGATTATGCAGAGTGAAATAAGTCAAGTGGAGAGAGTCAATTATCTTATGGTCTCACTTACATGTGGATCGTAAGGAAAATCATGGAGAGCATAGTGAGAAGGAAAGGAAGGGTGAATGGAGGGGGAATCAGAGGGGGCGATGAACCAGGAGAAACTGTAGACTCTGAGCAAAAAACTGCGGGTTTTGGAGGGGGAGAGGGGGTTGGGTGATGGGTGTTGAGAAGGGCACGTATTGCATGGAGCACTGGGTGTGGTGCATGAACAATCAATCTTATAACACTGAAAAAATAAAATAAACATATTTGGGAAAAAATAAAATAAAATCTTAAATAAAAAAATATATTAGGCAAATGTTTAGCTATACTTTATTCCTAATTCTGAGACATTAGCTAAGACACAAGTGTCCTCTAACTGGGAAATGCACGAACAATCCATAGTGTCCATATAATGAAATAAAACCAGCAATGAAAAAAACAATTTACTACTAATATATTATGGATTGAATAGTGTCTCCTCGAAGTGGATAAAAGACCTCAATGTGAGGCAGGAATTGATCAAAATCCTAGAGGAGAACATAGGCAGTAACCTTTTTGATATCAGCCACAGCAACTTCTTTCAAGACATGTCTCCAAAGGCAAAGGAAACAAAAGCGAAAATGAACTTTGAGACTTCATCAAGATAAAAAGCTTCTGCACTAAAAGGAAACAGTCAACAGAACAATGAGGCAACCCACAGAATGGGAGAATTCACAAATAACACTATAGACAAAGGGCTAATATCCAAGATCTATAAAGAACTACTCAAACTCAATACTCCCAAAACAGATAATCACATCAAAAAATGGGCAGAAGACATGAACAGACACTTCTCCAAAGAAGACATACAAATGGTTAACAGACACATAAAAAAATGTTCATCATCATTATCCATCAGGGAAATTCAAATCAAAACCATGATGAAATACCACCTTACACCATTTAGAATGGCCACAATCAACAAGACAAGAAACAACAAGTGTTGGAGAACATGTGGAGAAAGGGGAAATCGCTTACACTGTTGGTGGGAATGCAAGTCAGTGTAGCCACTTTGGAAAACAGTGTGGAGATTCCTGAAGAAATTAACAGTAGAGCTACCCTATGACCCTGCAATTGCCCTACTGTGTATTTATCCCAAAGATATAGATCCAGTGAAAAGAAGGGCCATACGTACCCCAATGTTCATAGCAGCAATGGCCACAATTGTCAAACTGTGGAAAGAGCCAAGATGCCCTTCAGCAAATGAATGGATAAAGAAGATATGGTTCAGGGGTGTCTGGGTGGCTCAGTGGGTCACCTCTGCTTCTGCCTTCAGCTCAGGCTATGATGTCAGGGTCCTGGGATTGAGTGCCGCAAGGGGCTCTCTGTTCAACAGGGAGCATGCTTCCCCCTCTCTCTCTGCCTACTTGTGATCTCTCTGTCTTTTTTCCTCTCTGTCAAATAAAAAAAAAATAATATTTAAAAAAAAGATATGGTTCATATATACAATGGAATATTATGCTGCCATCAGAAAGGATGAATACCCAACTTTTGTATCAACATGGACTGGACAGGAAAAGATCATGCTGAGTGAAGTAAGTCAAGCAGAGAAAGTCAATTATCATATGGTTACACTTACTTGTAAAGCATAAGGAATAACATGGAGAACATTGTGAGAAGGAAAGGAAAAGTGAATTGGGGGAAATCAGAGGGGGAGATGAAGCATGAGAGACTGTGGACTCTGAGAAACAAAGGACAGGAGGGAAGTGAAGGGATGGGTGAGCCTGGAGGTGGGTATTAAGGAGGGCACGTGTTGCATGGAGCACTGGGTGTTGTGCATAAACAGTGAATCTTGGAACACTGAAAAAATAAAATAAAATTTAAAAAAATGAATAGTGTCTCCGAAATTTGATATTTGGAAGTCCTCACCCTCAATACGTCAGAAGATGATCTTGTTTGAAAATAGGGGCATTTCAGATGTAATTAGTTAAAATGAGGTTCTACTGGAACAGAGCGGGCTTCTAGGTCAATATGACTGGTGTCTTTCCCTCTAAGAGGGAAACCTTAAAGAGACATAATGCAACCAGAACACCAGATGAAGATGAACACGGAAATCAGGATGAGACGACAAAATACAAGGAACTCCAAAGGGGACCAACAAACCACCCAGCAGCCGAGAGAAAAACATAAAGCAAAGTCTCCCTTATAGCTTTCCGAGAGAACCAACAGAGCCACGTTGCCAGCCCCTTGATCTCAGACTTCTAGGCTCCAGAAATGCAAAACAGTAAATTTCTACTATACAGGCCATCCAGTTGGTGGTACTTTTTTATGGCAGCTCTAGGAAATTAATACAGCTAACAAAATGGATGGGTTCTCCAATGCACCATGCTAACTGGAAGTAGCCAGAGTCAAAGGCCCCATGTGCTAAGATTCTCTTTAAATGACCCTCTTGCAAAGGCACAGCATCTAGAAAACAGTTCAGTGGACACCATGGGCATTAGGTAGGAAAGGGGTTGGTGGTAAAGAAGCTCAGAGATTTTGTTTAGATGATGGAACTCTTCCACATCATGATTGTCTTAGTGGTTCCATGACCACATAAACTTGACCAAGTTCAAAGAGTTGTTCAAACTATAATACTAAAAACTATAAAAATTCTGTTTGTAAATTACACTTTAATTAGAAAGTAGGAGGGAGAATGTAATACAAAAGCATGCATGCACCCTCAACATATCCAACCAAATCCCCATAAGCAATTTAATTGATTCTTTCCTCGGAAAATAAGAGCTACAGATGCCCTCCTGGGGGACATCCCCAGAGAGGTCATGTCTCTGGACTTCCCTCTTGATCCTCATGAGTTAGTCTCTAAAATTCCCAAGATGACAAAATGTAACCTTATTTGAGAAGGACCAGACATGTGCTGAGCCCCTTTGGCCATCACTTCTTTGTCTGAATGGTAGTGGATGTTAATACGTGAGTCCCTTTCCTCCCACCCCCAAATCCTAACCTGATTTGTCATGAACCTCCAATCATGGCCAGGGAAAACAGCTCAAGATGAAAGGCATATTTCATTTATTTAAAGGCAATAAATATTATTGACTTTAGAATGATAACCCCTCAAACAGATATTTTATAAAGGATCCCTCATTTGCTATTCACAGATACTATTCCTTGAATTGTAAGAGAGAGGAAATTTTTGCCTTTTTTGGAGATAAGAAGATAAGAGACTCCTCCAAGGGTACACAAAGAATGCATGGTGGATTCAGCATTTGAACATGGCTCCTGGCTCCGTGTTGTGTTCTTCCCCTCATTTACCTTAAAGATCTTGGAAATATTTGACCAGCACCTGATAGAGTATATCTCTCACAGTATGTACGCATCATCTCATGGCTGAATTTCTGATTCCGGACTCACTCTTCAGGAGTTTCTGCCCCTTCTTTTCCAGCAGCAAGGTAAGCTTCTAGGTTCTAGCTACACTTTTAGTGAGAAGTGTAATTCAAGCAAAATCAATAGAGCATCTATCCCTGCTACAAGTTATTTAAGCACAGAAATGAATTCCTAATGCAGTAGTTGAGGCTGGACGTATGTATCAAAACTTCCATCTGTAGGGAGTTTAGTGATAAGTGTGAAACAGTATCATGCCACTCTCCTAAAGGAGATTAATAAAAATAGATGGATAGG
>CM052815.1:9679218-9738257 GCA_028533885.1 Nasua narica
CCTATCCATCTATTTTTATTAATCTCCTTTAGGAGAGTGGCATGATACTGTTTCACACTTATCACTAAACTCCCTACAGATGGAAGTTTTGATACATACGTCCAGCCTCAACTACTGCATTAGGAATTCATTTCTGTGCTTAAATAACTTGTAGCAGGGATAGATGCTCTATTGATTTTGCTTGAACTACACTTCTCACTAAAAGTGTAGCTAGAACCTAGAAGCTTACCTTGCTGCTGGAAAAGAAGGGGCAGAAACTCCTGAAGAGTGAGTCCGGAATCAGAAATTCAGCCATGAGATGATGCGTACATACTGTGAGAGATATACTCTATCTCTGGTCAAATAGTTGACCAGATCTGCTGGTCAAATAGTTCCAAGATCTTTAAGGTAAATGAGGGGAAGAACACAACACGGAGCCAGGAGCCATGTTCAAATGCTGAATCCACCATGCATTCTTTGTGTACCCTTGGAGGAGTCTCTTATCTTATCTCCAAAAGAGGCAAAAAATTTCTTCTCTCACACAATTCAAGGAATAGTATCTGTGAATAGCAAATGAGGGATCCTTTATAAAATATCTGTTTGAGGGGTTATCATTCTAAAGTCAATAAATATGCCTTTCATCTTGAGCTGTTTTCCCTGGCCATGATTGGAGGTTCATGACAAACCCTCAGGTTAGGATTTGGGGGTGGGAAGAAAGGGACTCACGTATTAACATCCACTACCATTCAGACAAAGAAGTGATGGCCAAAGGGGCTCAGCACTTGTCTGGTCCTTCTCAAATGAGGTTACATTTTGTCATCTTGGGAATTTTAGAGACTAACTCATGAGGATCACGAGGGAAGTCCAGAAACATGACCTCTCTGGGGATGTCCCCCAGGAGGGCATCTGTAGCTCTTATTTTCCGAGGAAAGAATCAATTAAATTGCTTATGGGGATTTGGTTGGATATGTTGAGGGTGCATGCATGCTTTTGTATTACATTCTCCCTCCTACTTTCTAATTAAAGTGTACTTTACAAACAGAATTTTTATAGTTTTTAGTATTATAGTTTGAACAACTTTTTGAACTTGGTCAAGTTTATGTGGTCATGGAACCACTAAGACAATCATGATGTGGAAGAGTTCCATCATCTAAACAAAATCTCTGAGCTTCTTTACCACCAACCCCTTTCCTACCACCCAGACACCCCGAACCATGTATTCTTATCCATTCATCTGTTGAAGGGCAACTTAGCTCTTTCCACAGTTTGGCGATTGTGGCCATTGCTGCTATGAATATTTGGGTACATATGGCCTTTCTTTTCACTGGATCTGTATCTTTGGGGTAAATACCTGTTAGGACCTGCTTGACCTGAGTAACTCCATGTTGTCCACTGAACTGTTTTCTAGATGCTGTGTCTTTGCAAGAGGGTCATTTAAAGAGAATCTTAGCACATGGGGCCTTTGAGCTCTGGCTACTTCCAGTTAGCATGGTGCATTGGAGAACCCATCCATTTTGTTAGCTGTATTAATTTCCTAGAGCTGCCATAAAAAAGTACCACCAACTGGATGGCCTGTATAGTAGAAATTTACTGTTTTGCATTTCTGGAGCCTAGAAGTCTGAGATCAAGGGGCTGGCAACGTGGCTCTGTTGGTTCCCTCGGAAAGCTATAAGGGAGCCTTTGCCTTATGTTTTTCTCTCGGCTGCTGGGTGGTTTGTTGGTCCCCTTTGGAGTTCCTTGTTTTTTGTTGTCTCATCCTGATCTCCGTGTTCATCTTCACCTGGTGTTCTCGTTGCATTATGTCTCTTTAAGGTTTCCCTTTTAAAGGGAAAGACACCAGTCACATTGACCTAGAAGCCCACTCTGTTCCAGTAGAACCTCATTTTAACTAATTACATCTGAAATGCCCCTATTTTCAAACAAGATCATCTTCTGACGTATTGAGGGTGAGGACTCCCAAATATCAAATTTCAGAGACACTATTCATTTTTTTAAATTTTATTTTATTTTTTCAGTGTTCCAAGATTCACTGTTTATGCACAACACCCAGTGCTCCATGCAACACGTGCCCTCCTTAATACCCACCTCCAGGCTCACCCATCCCTCCACTTCCCTCCCTTCCTTTGTTTCTCAGAGTCCACAGTCTCTCATGCTTCATCTCCCCCTCTGATTTCCCCCAATTCACTTTTCCTTTCCTTCTCACAATGTCCTCCATGTTATTCCTTATGCTCTACAAGTAAGTGAAACTATATAATTGACTTTCTCTGCTTGACTTATTTCACTCAGCATAATCTCTTCCAGTTCTGTCCATGTTGATACAAAAGTTGGGTATTCATCCTTTCTGATGGCAGCATAATATTCCATTGTATATATGAACTGTACCTTTTTTTAATATTATTTATTTTTTTATTTGACAGAGAGGAAGAGAGACAGAGAGAACACAAGTAGGCAGAGAGGCAGGCAGAGAGAGAGGGGGAAGCATAGTCCCTGCTGAGCAGAGTGCCCGATACAGGGCTCGATCCCAGGACCCTGATATCATGACCTGAGCCGAAGGCAGAGGTTTTAACCCACTGAGCCACCCAGACACCCCGAACCATATATTCTTATCCATTCATCTGTTGAAGGGCAACTTAGCTCTTTCCACAGTTTGGCGATTGTGGCCATTGCTGCTATGAATATTTGGGTACATATGGCCTTTCTTTTCACTGGATCTGTATCTTTGGGGTAAATACCTGTTAGGACCTGCTTGACCTGAGTAACTCCATGTTGTCCAAGCAGGCATTTTGTTGTTTGTGTAGTGAACGCAGGCTGACCTTGCCTTAAAGAAACTGAGTCAGTCTAGAGGAATTTATTTAGAAAAATAAGTCCAGGACACCAGTAAAATATGGTCAGCTGGTTCCTGATAACAGATCCCAAAAAAACAAGAGTGAAGGCCAGAGTCAGGCCAGGTGGAGACGTCAAATCAGTAAAAAGCACATATGTAACCTCCCTGTTTCTGACCAATAACGATGAAGATTAGCTCCTGGCAGCTACATGCTCACAGTCAGCTTATGATTTGGGAGTTTGCCCTATAAAAGTTAGCCTGAGAAACTAGGCGGGGTCTCTCTCTCCATAGAGACGACCCTGACCGGCCAGTGTAATTCTCAATGCTTGGCGCGAAATAAAGCTTTGCTTGACCTTCACTTTGTGTCAGTCTCGTTCCTTTGATCACGGACCCTAACAATACCCAGTAGTGCAATTGCAGGGTCATAGGTTAGCTCTATTTTTAATTTCTTCAGGAATCTCCACACTGTTTTCCAAAGTGGCTACACTGACTTGCATTCCCACCAACAGTGTAAGAGATTTCCCCTTTCTCCACATGTTCTCCAACACTTGTTTCTTGTCTTGTTGATTGTGGCCATTCTAAATGGTGTAAGGTGGTATCTCATCGTGGTTTTGATTTGAATTTCCCTGATAGCTAATGATGATGAACATTTTTTTTATGTGTCTGTTAGCCATTTGTATGTCTTCTTTGGAGAAGTGTCTGTTGATGTCTTCTGCCCATTTTTTGATGTGATTATCTGTTTTTTGAGTGTTGAGTTTGAGGAGTTCTTTATAGATCTTGGATATTAGCCCTTTGTCTATAGTGTCATTTGCAAATATCTTCTCCCATTCTGTGGGTTGCCTCATTGTTCTGTTGACTGCTTCCCTTGCTGTGCAGAAGCTTTTTATCTTGATGAAGTCCCAAAAGTTCATTGTCACTTTTGTTTCCTTTGCCTTTGGAGACATATCTTGAAAGAAGTTTCTGCGGCTGATGTTGAAGAGGTTCCCGCCTATGTTCTCCTCTAGGATTTTGATAGATTTCTGCCTCTCACATTGAGGTCTTTTATCTACTTCGAGGAGACACTATTCAATCCATAATATATTAGTAGTAGGTTGTTTTTTTCATTGCTGGCTATATTTCATTATATGGACACTATGGATCATTTGTCCATTTTCCAGTTAGAGGACACTTGTGTCCTAGCTAATGTCTCAGAATTAGGAATAAAGTATAGCTAAACATTTGCCTAATATTTTTAAATCTAGATTTCAATTTCATTTGGATAAATGTCTTGAGTTGGATTGCTGTGTCATATACTAAGTATTTGTTTAGCTAAGTTGAAATTGTCAAACTGCTTTTAACTGACCATGTGGAGAGATCCTGCCCCTTTCCAGACAACCTGTTATGAACTTTTACTATCATATGTGAGAAACAAATCTGTAATACACTGAATAATCACCCCCCCAAATATCTGATCTTTTGGCTGGAATGTGTCATGTTTTTCATATAACAAAGTCTTTGCAATTATGGTTAACTAAAGACACAGACATGGGATATTATCCTGGTTTGATTTTTGCATCCTAAAGGCAATATTCAGCATCTTATAAGAGAAAGGCAAGGAAAATGTAAGAGTAAGGATTCCAAGAGCCTGGTACTCCACAGAAACACTGAAAAAAAAAAAAAAGAAAATATAAGCCAACTGTCATAATAAACTTGGTCTCAGATATATGTAAGATACCAAAAAATATGGCAACCAAGTAAACATTGAATCTTGAAAATGACTTAGCCTTGGAGTTTAAGACAATTATGTCAAACAATTATGTGACCTCAAGCTAAAGTCACAGAGATATAAGACACCACACACAAAACACACAGTCAATAAAAATAGTTTAGAAACTCATTAAACAAACACAGCCCACAGCAAGTGTAACAATAGCAAATCCAAGTACCTGAGAAATATAAGAAACAGCCCAGAGGATCATAGGGGAAGGGAAGGAAAAACAGAGTGGGATGAAATCAGAGAGGAAGACAAACCATGAGAGACTCTTAACTATGGGAAAGAAACCGATGGTTGCTGAATGGGAAGTGAGTGGGGCATGGGGTAACAGAGTGATGGGCATTAGGGAGGGCATGTGATATGATGAGCACTGGGTGTTATATGCAACTGATAAATTACTGAACTCTACATTTGAAACTAATGATGTTCTATATGTTGGCTAATTGAATTTAAATGAAAAATAACAACAACAACAACAACAACAACAACAACAACAAAACTCCCAAAGAACCTGAGTTGTGAGAATATGATTTTCCGAGTTACCCCACTATATATTCACAATATCTATTTTTCAGTGAAAATTGAGACATTCAGAGAAACAAAAAATATGTCCCATCCATAGGGGTAAAAAAAGAAATTAACAGAAACTTCCTGAAGAAGCATAGACATTGCACTTACTGGAGACAGATTTCTTATTTATTTATTTATAGTAAGTGAATGAGTGAGTGCAGGGAAGAGGTGCAAACAAAGAGAGAGAGAGAGAATCCTAAGTAACTCTATGCTCAGCTCAGTGTGGAGCTCAATGTGGGGGTCAATTTCACTCCCCCAAGATCATGACCTGAGCCTAAATCAAGAGTCTGACACTTAACCAACTGAACCACCCAGGTGCGCCTGGACATAGATTTTGAAAACAACTATCTTCAGTATTCTGAAAGAACCAAAGGAAAGAAGGAGAATTATGTCTCAGTATCAGAGAATATCAATAATGTTATAGAAATGATAAAAAGAACTAAATATAAATTCTGGAGCTGAAAATATAATAACTGAAATGAAAAATTCACTAGAGGGTTTTGATGATTATTTGAATAGGAAGAAGAAAGAATTAACAGATTTCAAAACATTTCAATTGAATTAATCAATGGGAAGAACAGAAGAAAAAAGAATGAAGACAATCTGAACAGAGCTCAAGAGACCTGTGGATGACTATCAACTGTACCCACCTTTGCATAATGAGATTTCTGAAAAAGAGGAGAAAGGAGGCAGAAAGAATATTTGAAGAAATAAAGACTATAATTTCCCCAAATTTGATTTTTAAAATGTACCTTCCCATTGAAGTAGCTCTTCAAATCACAAGTAGGATATCACAAACACATTTTGTGAAGTCAATATTACCTCAATACAAAAGTCAGACAAAGACATTGCAAGAAATGAAAACACAGGCCAGTATTTCTCATGAATATAGATGCAGTAATAGCCAACAAAATGTTAGCAAACTAAATCCAGCTGCATAATAAAATAATTGTGTAGCTGGACTGAATGGGATTTATCCTTGGAATGCAAGGATGGTTCAATATATGAAAAGCAATCAATGTAATAAACTATTTAAACAAAATCAAGGAAAAAAGAATATGATCACCTCATTTATTTAGAAAAAGCTTTTGACAAAATCTTGCATACTATCATTATAAAAAGAAAAGCTCAGAAATCTAGAACACTACGAAAATTCCTCAACTTGATGAAGGGCATTTATGAAGAAAACCACACCTAACATATTACTCAAAAGTGGAAGGCAGGATCTTTGCCTAAGTTAAAGTACAAGATGAATATATTGATTTAACCACTTCTATTCCAAATTGTACTGGAAATTCTATCCAGCGCAACTAGGGGAAAAAAAATTGAAGGCATCTGAAATTAAAAAGAAGAATTGCTGTCTCCATTCACAGATAACATGATTGCATTGACACAAAATATTTTAAAGTTTAATAAACACATAAGCAAAGTTATAGGCTACGAAATCCACAGAAAAGGTTAGCAATGAGCAATACAAAACGGACATCAAAATATAATTCCATTTACGACAGTATCCAAATGAATAAAGTACCCACGAATAAATTTAACCAAGGTGACGTTAGACTTCTACACTAAAATTACAAAATATTGTTAGAAGCCAGGAAGAACCACCATGCCATAAATGGAAAGGTATTCTGTATTCATGATTGGAAGATCTAACAACCGCATCTCCTTGCCAAAGCCTAGAGCATGTGTACTGCCAGCCAACACAGGCTTCCGCAGCTGTGCTGAGTGTAAGATGTCCCCCGAGAGCCCCGAAGCTGACCCACACAACTGTAAGTGCACTGAAGGCTAGCGCCTCCAGCTGTGCACCTGTACAGTGCTGGCCTAATTCCTGTCACTGGCCTCCACTGCCATAGATCACTTCAAATTTTCAAACTAAAATAATCTTCTCTAAGACATATGACACACTTGTCTAAAATCACAGAGAGGATGTTTAAAGAAGCAAGAGAAAAAAAAGATCTCATGCAAGGGAATCCCCATAAGACTAGTAGGATATTCTCAGCAGAGACCTTGCAGTTCAGGAGAGAATGGAATAACACATTCATGGAGCACTGGGTGGCACATGAACAATGAATCTTGGAACACTGAAAAGATTTTAAAAAAAAATAAAACAAAATTTATGGTCTCACTTATGTGTAGAGCATAAGGAAAAATATGGAGGACATTTTGAGAAGGAAAGGAAGGGTGAATTGGGGGAAATCGGAAGAGGGGATGAACCATGAGAGACTGTGGACTCTGAGCAACAAACTGAGGGGTTTGGAGGGGAGGGGGTGGGGGATTGGGTGAGCATGGTGGTGGGTATTGAGGAGGGCACGTATTGCATGGAGCACTGGGTGTGGTGCATGAACAATGAGTCTTGTAACACTGAAAAAATAAAATAAACGTATTTGGGGAAAAAAATAAAATCTACTGAAGGAAAAAAATAAAAATAAAATAAAATAATAAAATAAAAGATACAGATTTGAGAAAGCTTGAATGAGTTCCTGACATCACCTAAGCCAAGATCTTAGTGAGGTTTTTAGTTTTGTTGCCTAGCATGGCTATGGTACTGCTGATTTGCTAATTGGAGGCTCCTCTCTCTAAGCTTCCATTCTCTTGTGTCTTCAAAAGCACTCTCAGCTAAAATACACACGGACATTATCCTCTGATAGCTCCTATCAGGTTTAAGTTAGGAGGGCCAATCCTGGATCTGGAGCCTCCCGAGACATCCACCCACACAACCCTAACATTCCCCCGGAGATCGGTGGTGTGAAAAGATCGTGTTGAGATTGCGCCTCAACCCTGGTATTTGAAAGAGCACAAGTTATGTTCCACAACACAGCACTCCACAGGAGGGGAAGGAGCGTCTCTAGCATGATGCTTTCTTGGATGTGGACTTCTGGTCAACAGTGTGGCCATGACGGTTTTCCATACTCCTTACCTTGTACCCTCCTTTGTCTGTTCCTAGGACAAAAGTAAGTATCAAGAAAACACACAACCATAACTGATTAGAAAGGAAAGGGGCTCTAGAAGGTCTAATCATGTTCATTTTACAAATGAGGAAAACAAAGTTGGCTAGTCATTCACCACTCTTTCCACTGATTGCAATCAGATCTCTTAAATGAATGGTTGAAGTGACAGAGTCCAAAAGGGGGACCATGCCTCTTTATTCCTTTTATTTAGGGCATACTAGAGGAATAGTAGTGCAAATATATCTCCCTTTCTAAATCTCAGGTGTTGTAGAACTTTTAACATTTGTTTGGGTATCTCGAGTGTAAAGTCATTTTCTTTGGGAACGTCAAAGTTTGGACTTTCAGTATTATTTCTTAATATCCTGCAGTAACCAAGAGATGAGGTAGACCGTGGAAAGTAATGACTCAGATTGCTTGACTAAAATGTTAGCATCTTTTATGCTTTTCAAAGAACGTTCATATTCAGAATTGGACATATATTTGTGATACAGTCATACCCATACCTCTACATCTGAAATTCCTGCATCAAAAGAAGCTGTTTTGTGTCCCATTGTACCTACACACAGTATAGATAAGAAATGTGGTCAATATGTTGGCCATTCTTTGTCCATCAGTTACAGAAATTTACTTTTTTTCAAAAATAAATGCATTTGGATTCAGATTTTTGTGCATTCGGGCCAAATCTGGAAACTCTAGCAAGCACAGACATTTAAGAATTGAAGAGCAATCACAGACATGTACTCTGGGGCAAATAATACATTATATGTTAATTTAAAAAAAATTTTAAAAAAGAATTGATGAACAAGTCTCAGGAGGAAGTAACTTCATTTCAGTAGGGGGTTCTGGCACATTCCAGGCACTTTCAAGATCATTTTGTCATACTTTATACATGCTTTTATAAAAGCACTTATCACTTTGGGGGGATAATTTCTAGAGCCAACTGACTCTACCCCTTTAAAAAGTCAGGAATCTTGTTATTCATTATGTAATACCAGCTGCTGGTACAGAGGTGGCTTATGTACAAAGCCAGCTATGAAGGGAACAGGAGGGAATTATCACTGAATATGTGCCATGTGTCAGGCATCGTGTTAGTAGAGCTCCATAAATCATTTAATTTCAACTTTCCAGCTATATAAAATAGATACATTGGGCATTATGTGAACTCGGTCTTTCACAGACAATGAACTGAGGTTCGCAGAGTACAAGTAATGTCCCCAAGGTCACAGTCCATCTAGGATGCTAATCAGTGAGTGATATTTATCTATACTTAAATGCCTCTGTTATACGTGGCATAAAGAGTCACCTTAGGCTCTTCTTCTAAATGATTGTTTTAGATCTATCACCTGATTCATTTTTTCTACTCTTTCTTTTACGGTTCAATCCTGTCTGTCTCATTTCTACCAACTACTTTTGCACATCACTCCTTAATTGAGATTTTGAACGTGCCATGTATTTTGCTAATTACTAATACCTCTACGTTTATAATTGGCTATTTATACAATTGTGCTTACTGATTCATGCCTTTATCCATGATGTTTCTCCTGCTTGGTATACTAATAGTGGTACTAACAGCTTGAATTACTTGAGTACTTGCTGTGTAATTGATATTATTTTAAGTGTTTTGCATGAACTAAGTTATTCTATTCATCTACCTCCAAAGATGAAGATTGTGATCATTCCCACTTGAAAGGTCAGGAACCTGACCCTCAAGAAAGATGATTAACTTGACCCACTATTTTGAGCAGGTTGCTCCTCAAAAAAAATTATGGATTTTAGACAATATTGGCTGGGTTCAAATCCCAGTTCTACCACCAGATTTGCTACTTAGGCAAGTAACTTACTTCTTTAAGCCTCAGTTCCATTTGAAGTAAAAGTGGGGGTGATAATAGTATTTGCCTCCCAGAGTTGCTAAATGAGTTAATATATGTGAATAGCTTAGAACAGTTTCCTGATACAAAGTAAGTACTATGTATTTGTTATTATAATTACTAATAATTGTTATTATATTTCTTGAGTCTCCAAAGCCACAACTCAGGAGTAATCATCTCCAGAGGGTTTTCCATAGTCTCTGTGTTGGGCTAACCATACATCCTTTCTACTTCCAAGGCAATCTGGAAATGCATACCTCTACTTTAGGAATACATTATGATGAGCATATCTTTTGGATAATAGGTCTCTCTCACTAGGCTATTCTTAAAGGCAGGGCTATAGCATATCCTTCCTTCAAGATTAAGGATTTTTAATCCAGGAGAAATGAATGTGATAGATTCCAGAGTCAAAAGTGTCTCTTGGGTGGAAGAGGGCTCTCATACTTACACCCATGGCAGCCACGGTAAGCTGTTAGCTAACCGCCACTGGAGATGAGCACAACAAGATATACCAGATAACATGCATGGACATCCACGGCTTGGTTGAAGATGCAAAGTCTCTAGGTGAGAATGAAAGTAACTCTTCTACCTCCTCTCATTCTCCCTCCCCATGAATAAGGCAAAGACATGAATGATGGTAGGAGATGGGAAACATCAGCCTAGAAGAAAAATAAAGACTGTGACAAAGAGAAAAAACAACTAAAATTTCGCTTCCACCTTTTGAAGCTTCCACCATTCCTTCTTTTTAGAGTACCTGAAAGATGCCAAAATATCACTAAGAATGTGTCAGAAATCATGAAGTTTCCTTCAGGGGCCAATGGTTAATGTGGAGCACCCAATTAAGGGCCCTCATGAGTTCGGGTAGAGCAGGGTCCCAAATCACTGTATATCTTCAGCTATTTTTTTTATATCTTCAGCTATTATGAACAAGTCAATGAAGGGTCCCTCAGAGACACAAAATGTATTTGATGAAGCTTGTCATATCATATGCTAATTACTTTCTTTTCCTTTCTGTTGATTAAGTTTTCTATGTACTTGTAATAGGAGTGCTTATGAGGTACAGCAAGTAGTGGGAAAGAGTCCTATTGTTTTGGTCCTCTTGGTTTACTGTAATAGAATATACCACAGAGTAGACGAGCTGAAATGTGCCTCCAGGATCATACTGTAGTCTCCTTTTGGCATTTGTCAGCAAGGACATTCCAGTGTCCTTCCATATCATTTCTACATGAAGAGCCTTGCTCAACCCACCCCTACCTGGTGTTCATTCCAACTAGTTGCACACAGGGGTCCTGCCCTTGACAGAAAGCTGACACATGTGGGCAAGAGACCCTGTTCAGTCAGTTCCCAAGCTAGGCTCAAATAGAATTATCTTGTGTGTGCTCATCTTGTCATAGGTGCCTCTCATGATGATTCCCAAATGACTTTGACGAAGAACATTTCAGAGGTGACTGCATTCATTCTTGTGGGGTTAACAGATGCCCTAGAGATGCAGGTCCCTTTATTTACAGTCTTCACTATCATTTACTTCATCATTCTGGTTGGGAACGTTGGAATGATCATATTGATTCTGTTAGACTCTCGTCTCCACACTCCCATGTACTTCTTCCTCAGCAACCTCTCCCTTGTGGACTGCATTTATGCCTCAGCTGTCACTCCCAAGGTAATGGTGGTGTTTTTCACAGGAAATAAGATCATATCCTACAATGCATGTGCTGCCCAGATGTTCTTCTTTTCAGCCTTCGCCACTATTGAAAGTTTCCTCTTGGCCTCGATGGCCTTTGACCGCCAAGCAGCAGTGTGCAAACCCCTGCATTACACCACCACCGTGACAAGTGCTATGTGTACCTCCCTGGTCACTGGCTCTTACCTTTGTGGACTCTTGCAGTCTTCCGTCCATGTTGCCCTCACCTTCCACCTTTCCTTCTGTCGTTCCAACACGATTAATCACTTTTTCTGTGACATTCCCCCACTGCTGGCTCTCTCTTGCTCTGATATACACATGAATGAGATTGTGCTCTTCACATTGGCATCATTCAATGTCTTTTTCACCCTCTTGGTTATCTTGAACTCTTATCTGTTCATTTTAATTGCTATCCTGAGGATGCACTCTGCTGAGGGACAGAAGAAGGCTTTCTCCACCTGTGTGTCTCACCTGACCACTGTTTCCATCTTCTATGGGACAATCATCTTCATGTACTTACAGCCAAGTTCTAGTCATTCCATGGACACAGACAAAATGGCATCTGTCTTCTACACCATGGTCATCCCCATGCTGAACCCGTTGGTCTACAGCCTAAGGAACAAAGAGGTCAAGAGTGCATTTCAGAAGGTGGTTGGAAAAGCAAAGTCTTCACTGGGTTTAGCCTACTGATTAAAAATAACATGCAAACCATGTGATATTTCTACTGGACTTCTATTATCTAAGAATATTTTTGTGAATTTTAATTCTTTCTTGTCTTTCATTTCTCTAAGAAGTTCCCTTCCAAATGAAACTGGTTCTGCTCAAGCTTTGGGAATATGACTGAGTAGGAAAGATTTTGGATATCTTTTTCTAGAAAGAGGATGTTGCTTCTATCTTAGAGGATGCTGCTATCTATCTTAAAATGAAGATTACAGTCTTAGCTACTATAATATCTTAGACTACATTGGTCTAAAAAGCTTTGCAAGTGAATCTCTTACATGTATGATACCAGAATTACATTTTTAATAATGAGAATTAAAAATAACTTTTTGATTTTTGTAGATGGTATAGAGGCACAGTTCTCAGACTTTCATGCTCTTAAAAATTACCTTGAGAGACACTGAAAGGCAGAATTATAGGAGCTATCCAGATAATCTAATTTAGTATGTTTCTGGTAGAGCCTAGAAACCTGTAGAATTATCCCCCACTATCCACATATACCTGGATCCTGAACTTAGCAAAAATGCCAGTCATGAGCATTGATCATGAGAGATACTGTTGAGCTTAATCTATTTAGTCCCTGAATTTCAGAGAGAAAAACATGGTTCAGAAGGTGAAAATATATCTATACCTATTGCTTAACTGAGTTCTCATAAAGTTCATGTAAGAGACTATGGATAGGGAGGATTGCCTGCATTCTTAACAAGCTTCGCCTGTATTTCAGATGAGTTTGTTGGGCAGGTTACACTTTGAGAACTGTTTCCCTAGAGCAGCAGTTCAAAAGCACTGTTGCAAGACCAGCAGCATTAGCTTCACCGGAATTTTTTAGAAGAACCAATTATAGAAACCCCCACCCCAGAGCTACAGCTTCAGAAACTCTAGGGAGTATAGCCCAGCTATTTCTGCCTTGGCAAGCCCTCCTGGTGACTCTTGGAAAGCACTGGACTCACCCTAGAAAGGGGTTCTCAACCTTGGCTGCACATAATAATCTAGAGGAGATTTTTAAAATACTGCTGCCTGGATCCACCTCCAGAGTGTAGGGTTGAATGGATCTAAGGATAAGATCTGGGCAGCAGGAGGTTGTCAAATGCAGTCACTTCCTCAGAGCCTGGTATAAAGGGGGGATTGAGACCAAAGAAAAGAGATAATATTTATTTAGCGTCTGGTGTCTGCTCATTATCTGCATTGTGAACTCATTTAGATCCCACACTACCTCTGAGAGGATCAACCATATAGAGAGGAAGAAATGGAGGCTCAGACACAGGCAGAGGTGGAAAGTAGTGGAAAATGAGAATTTTCACTGGTGGAAAGTGAGAATTTTGAACCCAAGTCCATGGAACTCCAAAGCACACCCTTTTCAGTTTAGTTCAGCTAACAGTTGTTTAACACCATAATACAAGGTAGTGGGCATAAGGGAGAGTAAGGTTAAGAATTTTTCTCTTTCTCTGTTGGTTGAGCCTCTAATTCATGATTTCCAATCAGGTCATGATCTCAGGGTCATGAGATTGAGCCCCGTGTCAGGCTCCGTGCTCAGAGGGGAGTCTGCTTAGGATTCTCTCTCTCCTTTTCCCTCTGTCCCTCCCCCTGCACTCTGTCTCTCTCTCTCTCTAAAAAATAAAAAATCTTTAAAGAAATAGTTTTTCTCTTTTATCAAGGGCCACTAGTCTTCTCAGTACAACACAATTATCTTTGTAACTAAAGCATTAGGACACAAAGTGACATGAAAAGTCACAATAATATTGGTCTAACATCTTGAAACTGTTTAAATCTCCTTCAGTGTTAACATTCTGAAGACCCCAAATCCCCATGCTCTTCACAGCTCTAAGCAGGAACACATCAAACAATATTGGTCTTTGAGGTCATCAGAGGTATGTAAAGGAGACCAGAGGCCATGTGTTCTGTCCATGCATTGCTACTATTACAATGAAGCCCTTGCTATCTGGAAATGTCTGTCATCCCTGTTTTCTAGAAGTTTTATGCTACATACTCATTTAGATAAAGCAGCTTAGCTGGGACTCCTGCATGCTCCAGTGAACATCTACTTTCAGGAAAGTGGATGACCGTGAACATGAACATCAGATGTGCTCACCTTCATCAAATCGCAGATGTCTCATTGCCTCACTGGAAAGGAATAGGAAAGACAGTAAAAGGTGAATGTGTGCCCAGAAACCTCCGTGCCCTGACCTTCGAAGTCCTGGTGGGCTGGTGAGGGGTGTGAGTCACAGGGGCTGGATAGCATATTCAGTGGGCAGGTTTAGACAATGATTTAACCACATCTAATACCCTGTGGTGGACGGCAATGGAATAATGTAGCAATTAATCTCCTCTCCAAGATGCTTCTGTAACTTCTTAATAAAAATGCTTAATAAATGTACACAACTTAAAGTTTCTGTCCGATTGTTTTGGGGAATGGGAGCTGCTATAGACTGAATGTGTGCCCCAACCTTCATATATTGAATCTTAACGTCCCAGTGTGATGGCAGTAGGAAACAGGTCTTTCAGAGGAGGCAGTTTAAGTGTCTGGTGAAGGTGATTAATGCTCTTAAAAAAGAGATCCCAGAGAAATCCCTTGCCCCTTCCACCTTGTAATGAAGAAGCAAAAAAGACAGCCATCTGTGAACCAGGAAACAGGCTTTCACCAGCATGAAACCTGCCAAGGCATTGACCTTGGACTTCCCAGCCTCCAGAACTGTGAAAATAAATAAATTTATGTTGTTTATAAGCCACCCAATCTGTGATGCTTTGTTACAGCAGCCTGAGTGAACTAAGACAGAAGCATTAGGAGCAGCCGAATGAACTCAAGCCCTCCTGCAAACTAGTATCTGTGACTTTGATTTTAACAAGACACTGAATTCCAGACCAAAGGTGAGGGGAAATCTTTTTAGTTGAGCCACAGAAGAATGAAACGATATCCTTGGCCACTCAGGTTCAATCAGGCCAAGAGGGAATTTTCTACAAGTCAAAAGATGATCCCTGGACCTGGCATCTGATGGGAATTGTACATGCCTGAGGATTGCTGTTAGTTCATACATCTGCCCTCTCATCTCTACCAGGCTTGATTTTTAATAGGAACTATTAAATGCTTATTCAGGGAAAAATTAAACTGAGTGAGAAGATGTGTGACTGGATGATTACATGAGTGAATAAATGAATGAGTGAATGAACTGAGATTGAGTAAATGAGTCAACACCAAGAGCTGGGTCCCTAATGGCTAATTACAGGACTCAAGATTTGCTCATTTTAAGTGCCCAAGTAGAGGGCATCTCTCAGATCACCCCACAATGTTCTTCCTTCCCTCATCCCATGAAAGTACAAACCATATTCCTTCTCACTAACTAAACCCAATGCTTATACATTAGGATAGAGTCCACCTGTCACCCTGCAAGATTTTGAGGCATTCTGGATGATCACGAAATTCAAGAAATTAAAATGATCCGCTTGAGTCCAATATATAGAAACAATAAATAACAGAGCTTCTAACCCTTATAAGAAAACCTCTATTGATAAATATGGAATAGAAAAAAAAAATAATGACCCAGGGCTCCTGGGTGGCTCAGTCAGTGGTTGACTCTTGATTTTGGCTCAGGTCATGATCTCGGGGTCTTGGGATTGAGCCCTGCATCAGGTTGCATGCTCAGTGGGGAGTCTGCTTGAGGATTCTTTCTCTTCCTCCCACTCTATGCTTCCCCACACTTGTGCTCTCTCTTTCTCTCTCTCAAATAAATAAATCTTTTAAAAGAGAAACAAAAAAGGAAAAGAAGAGAAAAGAAAAAAAAAATCTTTTCTACCCATGGTCTGATAGCCAGAAAGAAAAGCAGAGGGGACAAGAACTCTGCATCCATTGAACAACATCCATTGAACAACAAGCATCCATTGAAGACTATCATTGTAATGGTGATAGATACTCTCAATCTAGATGACGGTGAAAGTCTTTATTCCTCATGGAAGTCTCATAGTTTGAGTTGTCACTCCTTGCAAACCAGACTGCAAGGACAAGAACGGGGTTTTTTTTTTCCTCTTGAGAATTCTCATTAGAAAGAAAAACATCCAGAAAAGAGGGTACTAACCAACTTACAACCATAAGAAAATTGTTTTGTGAATTCTCCATTCTGAAGGAGTCTCTTGTGTTAGTAGTTGGAAAGAAAAAAAAGAAAGAAAGGAAGCCGGGAAGTCAGGAAAGAAGGAAGGAAAAAGGAAGGAAGAAGGAAGGAAAGGAAGAGTACTGATGCAAGAGTTAAATAAAAATCCTTTGATATTAAATAATCTGGGTTCACGCTATATTAATAGTGCCTGTTACCCTGCCTAAAAATGTGCATAGTAATAGTACCTACTTCATAGAGTTGGGGTAAGATTTAATGAGATAGTACATTTTATGTTCTTAGTACAGTGGCATATTGTCAAGAAATACATTTTAAATTATTTTTATTATACATTTAGCAAAAGTAATAGAGACAGAACTGGACCATCAATCTCTCTGCCTCTCTCCCACTTTATAACCACCTCACCTTATTTCTCCTCTCCTGCAGGTTCTTGGACTTTCTGACCCAGACCTGTGTTTATATACCACCTCCACCTAAGGACAATCTTCCTGGCACCAAGGACTATACAGAGAACCCATAGCAAAGACAAAGTTCTCTGTCTGACTTTGCTTAACCCAACCAGTGAAAATATGATATGTTTCATGCTGTGACCTCTGCGAGAACGTCATAAAAGTAGCCATTTCTAATGTTCTAATGAGAAAGAGCCAGATGTGCTTTGGGATAGCGTGTGTGAATTTTATTGATGGCTTTCCCAAGAGAGTATTATTTGCTAAGAATGTGGGTGGCGGGTGAAAAGAAGGAGAGAGGGCAGGGCAGAGAAGATGCTGAACACCTGTGGACATGAGGGAGTATTTCTGTCACATCCTGCCATGAAGAGTTGCTTCTTTGCATGGTGTGAAACCCCTTCCATACAGTTTTTGATGAATCCATCAAGAATAATTTATTCCAACTCCAAAATCTACCGTGAGTGTGAGTGTCAGCACCTTATACAGGCAAACACTTCTGAACTTCTTGACTGGAATTAAACCTTATGGATTTGGGGTTTAGAGCATTTGGAACCCATTGAAGGTAAACTGCAACTTGATAGCCAATATTTTTCCTTATGGATTGAGTGAAATTTCATCAGTCGTTGTCCATTTAACATCTAAGAAGAAAGTAATGAGAAAAATCTTCCACTACTCTAACTACATAGAAATTATATACCGTGTTAATACATACTTTTGCTCAAAGGTATGACTAGACTTATAACCTGCCTGTGAGAGGCTGAAAGTGCTCTGGTGACTTAGTTGGGTGAGTGCCAAAATCACATGCTTGCTCATGACAAAGGTATTCAAATACACAACATCTAAGTCAAGCCACCCACTTGCTTGGGGCATGAAATTATAAACATAAGCACAAACGTGATATCTCATTATAAATATAATACCCAAGTTAATTATCATCATGGAAATAAGTAGGAACTGGGTAGGGTTCAGCAGGAAGAAGTAGGATATGATTGACGTGGAAAATGAGAAAGCGACAAGTGACAGGTGGAACACAGTTCTTCCATATGTTCTCTATTCTTTGAGAGAGAAGTAGAAATTGTAGAGTTTTGAGGAGAGAGCAGACCATGAATATCACCTACACCAACCATTGATAATATAGATAAGGAAATTCAAATTTAAAGTCTTTAAAATTTGTCTGAGGTAACAGCATTTGAGTGACAAAGCTCAGCCTAAAATTCACATTCCCAGTTGCCCAGGGGAGGGTAGTTTTAATGCAGTCTATGCCTTCTGGGACCCCTGAGCTGGCATGAACATTTCCCATAGATTGAATTTGCCAGAACCTATCTGTAGGTTCCTATGGGTTGGGTATAGGTAGGAACGAAGAAACAACCCTGTGGTCCCCAGATAACAGTTGTCTGTGATTATCCCATGAAAAGTTGCCCATTAACTTTGTCACAGTTGATCAACCCGGGAAATTTCCTCCCCATATTTTTTAGTTTTTTGGTTTAAGAAAGGCCACTGGGGAAATGCCTTCTCTTGGGGACCCATTATCTTAAGACATCCTATAGGGCACTAAATTATCTGGCTAAATCAGGCAAGAATGGCCTCGAGAAGAGTGCAGAAAAGGATCCTGGTCCTTCCATGCAGGACCCTGACTTAGAATAATTCCAAAGTATCCCTACTTGCCGGAGTTCCTCTTTGTCTTGTCCTATCCCAAGAATGGCTTTCTAAAACCTGATTCTTCTTGAATACCAGTGCACTCTTCCCCATGCACTTCGAGATAACTATGAAGACATCACCTGCTAGTCACTTTCATTTCTAGGGGATTATGCACATCTGGATCCCATGTATCCTTATTTCATTTTATCCTTAAAGAACAGAATACAGAGGGTCAGGCAGCATTCTGGAAGAGCTGCCTTAATCATCTATAGGCAGAAACAAGACTTTTGCCCTTATGAATGTTCTCTGATGGCTGAGGGAATACAGTGAATTGCAAAGAGGTAAGGAAACATCTCCAGAGACTTTACTTTGTAAAAACTAACGGTTATTTTTTTTCCTAATTGATCTTAACCTGCTGTGGATAGTATGTTAGAGCAAGCATAGGCAAACTAGACTACAGAGCAAATTCAGCCCCTTTTGACACAGCCATTGAGCTAGGAATGTGTTTTGTACTTTAAGAGAAAAGAATGGGGGCACCTGGGCGGCTCAGGCGTTAAGCATCTGCCTTTGGCTCAGATGATGATCCCACGGTCCTGGGATAGAGCCCCGCATGGGCTCCCAGCTTGGCTGGCAGCCTGCTTCTCCCTCTCCCACTCCCACTGCTTGTGTTCCCTCTCTTGCTGTATCTCTCTCTGTCACATAAATAAATAAAATCTTTAAAAAAAGAGAGAGAGAGAAAAGAATGAGAGAAAGAGAGGGGATGGGGAGGGAGGGAGGGAAAGTCAGGGAAGAAAGTGGGAACTCGGAAATGGTGAAACCAAGGCCCAAACTTAGATCTTTCTTTTCTAGATCTAAAATGCTTGGGCTTACTTCACAACTCCACCATGGACTAGCTGTTTAATTTCAGACTATTTAATCTTTTGGAACCATGGTTCTTTATCTGTAAAATAGGTATAACATATTCCCTGCTTCATGGTGTCGCCGTGAGGTGCATCTGAATTAATACTTGCAGAGAATTTAGAAGAGTGCCTTCACAGGATGGCACAGCCATTATTATTCTTATGAATTTGCTTACAAGACACCTAAAGAAGCGTTCATGAAACATCAGAGAAATAAGTTTTGAAATTAAATGTTTTAAAAGATTGTATTGTATTTATTTGACAGAGAGAGAGAGCACACAGGCAGGGGGAGTGGCAGGCAGAGGGAGAAGGAGAAACAGGCTCCCCTCTGAGCAGAGTGTGGCTCAGTCCCAGGACCCAGGACCCTGGGATCATGACCTGAGCTGAAGGCAGACAGATGCTTAATGAACTGAGCCACCCAGGCACCCCTAAAAAATTAAATTTACATGTACTTTATATCAGGATTCTAAGGTCCTTTTAATGCTTATCTCCATTGTGGATCACAAAGAGAATATTTAATTTTTCTAAATGTGCTTGACTGTACATATGCATCCACGTTTCTATTAATCCATTTGTTTATAAATGTACACATGTTTGTCTGCATGTATCTATCTTTCTATCTGGGAGGAGGAACATTTTATAGCTCTGATATTCTAGAAAGATTACATAGGAAACCCTCATTTAGAAGGCTTTTTCCCAAATTCTATTAAACATTAGGTCTCCCTTTCATGATTAAGGACACAGATCATTTTTTTTAAGGTTTTATTTACTTGTTTGAAAGAGAGAGAGAGAGAGAGAGCACAAGCAAGAGGAGAGGTGAAGGGAGAGGGAGAAGCAGACTCCCTGCTAGGCAAGGAGCTGGATGTGGAACTTAATCCCAGCACGTGGGATCGTAACCTGAGCTAAAGTCACATGCTTAACCTACTGAGCCACTCAGACACCCCTCTTTTTTTCTTATTTCTCATAATTATGATCAAATAATAAATGTTTCATGAATACCTATACACAGATCATTTTTAATATTACCCTCTAACTTATGCAGTAGTTCTGCCCATTTTCGCTAATTCATCAATAATTACTCATTGACAACTCACTTTTCTCAGGTATTTCCAAAACATTACAACTGATTCGCCTTGATGAATGGATATAAAAGATATGGTACACACACACACACACACACACACACACACACACAGGAATATTACTTAGCCATCAAAAAGAATGAAATCTTGGGGTGTCTGGGTGGCTTATTCGGTTAAGTGGTTGCCTTCGACTGAGGTCATGATCTCAGGATCCTGAGATGAAGACTCACATCAGGGTCCCTGCTCAGACAAAAAAAAAAAAAAAGAAGAAGAAGAAGAAGAAGAAGAAATCTTGCCAATTGCAATAATGTGGATAAAACTAGAGGGTATTATGCTAAAAAAATAAGTCAGTCAGAGAAAGACAAATACCATATGATTTCATGCACTAAAAAATTCTTTTTTGCATTCATAGTTCAACATTTTGTACACTATTCTATTAACTTGAACAATGATAAGTGTTCTTGCCTTATTCACAGTTGGAAACAAAAACAAAGGACTTGGTAAACAAAAACCTCAACTGGAGAGAGTATAAATTCTCAGCTGTACAGAAATGAAGACTAATTGTCTAGAATTAATTCAATGTGCTGTGAACACCCTACATGATATTTTGTAGGGGGAAAGGAGATCAAACTTTGGTTAAGTACAAATCAGTTAACTATTGGCCATCTTAAGACATTTTCTTATCCGTTCTACTTCTCAGTTGGCCCCCTTGGGGTTTTTATAGAGACAGTCAGATGCCTGTCATCTCTTTTGGTTGGGGCTTATGGTTTATTTCATATTTTAGAATTTCCAGAAAATTTTCAGATAAAAAGGGTGGTAGTTTTTAAATGACACTATATTTTTTTCCTCTCCTCTTTTAAAAATATTTTGTTTCCTAACTCAATCTGAATATCTGTATGTTTTAATACAGTATACATGCCCATCTGTATTTATTGTCCTAATTGATAATGTATCATTCTAATTCTGACATTTCTTCTTTTTTTTTATTAACATACAATGTGTTATTTGCTTCAGGGGTGCATGTTTGTGAGTCATCAGTCTGACACAATTCACAGCACTTACCATGACACATACCCTCCCCAATGTCCATAACCCAGCCACCCCGTCCCTCTTCCCCTCCCCCTCGTAACCCTCAGTTTGTTTCCTGAGATTAAGAGTCTCTTGTGGTTTGTCTCCCTCCCTGGTCCCATCTTGTTTCATTTTTTTCCTCCCTATCCCCCAGAACCACCCCCCTCTCAAGTTCCTCATATCAGAGAGACCATATGATAATTATTACCACGTTTCTTAAAAGATTTTTGCTTTATGGACTTCTGCATCCATTTTGTTCTTTTTCTTTTGAATAATAGCTTCCTTCTTTCACTTTTCTCTTTAATTTGGGGGAAAGATAGATATGTTTATATTAGATATATATGGAAAAATGCATTCTTTTTGTGCTTAATGTTAAGATGACTAATATTAAATTGTTAAAGAATATATAAAGAATAAACTTTTCTCTAATCGTCCACATCTAAATAATAATGTGATTTATACTGAGTCAGTCTTTACATGGTTTGAGAAAATTAGCAGTTTTACTTCTCTCATTTCTCTTACACATTTCTTACATTTTTATATCAGTTGAGAGGTTTTGGATCTGGATTACTATTAGAACTTATTTTTCATAATGAGCTCCTTAAGAATTAGATCTGAAACTTCCCTTCTTTATAAAACAATATTTGAAATAATTATTTAGACACAACAGTGTTTTACTATCTTTTACTTCTCACGACTTCTGTATCACAAAATAAGCAACACCTTATTTTTATTTTAATTTTTTAACAAACAACATTGTTTGAGTAACTGAGTTACTATTTTTGCACTAAACAAAACTTGCCATCCTTTATTTTACTCAGGCAATAACGCAACTAGGCAAAGGAAGATTCAGCACTTTCTGCTAATACTTTGCAGGAGACATGTTTACTAGAAGCCCCGGCCTCAACCAGTCCGGCCCCACTGAGTTCGTGTTCCGCGTGTTCACCACGGTGCCCGAGTTCCAGGCCCTCCTCTTCCTCCTCTTCCTCCTCCTCTATTTGATGATCCTCTGCGGCAACACGGCCATCATCTGGGTGGTGTGCACACACAGCTCGCTCCGCACCCCGATGTACTTCTTCCTGTGCAACCTGTCTTTCCTAGAGATCTGCTACACCTCAGTGGTGGTGCCTCTGATGCTTTCCAACATTTGGGGGGCCCGGAAGCCCATTCCACTGGCTGGCTGTGGGGCCCAAATGTTCTTTTTTCTTACCCTTGGCGGCGCTGACTGTTTTCTCTTGGCGATCATGGCATATGATCGCTATGTGGCCATCTGCCACCCACTGCACTACACCCTCATCATGACCCAGAAGCTGTGCGTCCAGATGGTGGTGTGCGCCGTGGGCCTGGCCCTCCTCCTCTCCCTGCAGCTCACGGCCTTAATCTTCACCCTGCCCTTCTGCGGGCGCCGCCGGGAAATCAACCACTTCCTCTGCGACGTGCCCCCGGTCCTGCGGCTGGCCTGCGCTGACATCCGCGTGCACCAGGCCGTCCTCTACGTGGTGAGCATCCTGGTACTGACTGTCCCCTTCATCATCATTTCTGTCTCGTACGTGTTCATCGCCGCGGCCATCCTGCGCATCCGCTCGGCCGAGGGCCGCCGCCGGGCCTTCTCCACCTGCTCCTCGCACCTCACCGTGGTCCTGCTGCAGTACGGCTTCTGTGCCTTGGTCTACCTGCGTCCCCAGTCTAGCTCCTCGGTGGACGAGGATCGCCAGTTTGCCCTGGTCTACACCTTCGTCACCCCCCTACTCAACCCGCTGATTTACACCCTTAGGAACAAGGATGTCAAAGGTGCCCTGAAAAAGGCCATCAGTAGCAAAGGAACGGCGGAAGCTCTTTAAAGTTTTAGGGGGACCTGAAGGAGGTCCTTGAGCACGTGACAACAGTGAAACTCTTACATACAAATGCCAGGTTTACATTTATTTCTCTAGAGTTTGGAGTTTCATGAATTCTGTTCCTAACACATTTGTTTGCTACGGTTTATTTTCATTTTTTTTAAGTTCTTTGAAACTAAAATTCTGAAAACTGGACAGGGATCCTGTAGGCTACTGTTCACTTAGCCGCAAATGAAAAGTCTACATTTCCTCTGAAGCAACATCATTATCTTTGAAGCCTCCTCTTGAGAAGCAATGGTATTAACTGAGTTCTTGACGAATGTTCGTAAGGATATTTCACCCTCATATGCCTTATTCTTGTGTTTGTCTTTAAAGTGTGACAAGTAAGTGCCGGGGCAATGTGCCTGTTTCCTTCATTAAGCCTCTTTCACATGTTCCAAGGTCCCTGTGGGTGAGTCTAGTCTATGCTCCCACATTGCAATCCAGGAATGTACAAGTAAAAGTGGAGCAGAGTCAGTTTGCTCTGAGAATTAACATGTGTTGAGAATAAACTGCCAGATTTCCAACATAAGGCCCCTAGGTTTGGGAAGACAAGAGTGGGGCATCAAGTGTCATGGAAAAAACTGGGTGCCTGGGTGGCTCAGTCTTAAGCGTCTGCCTTCAGCTCAGGTCATGGTCCCAGGGTCCTGGGATCCAACCCCACCTGGGGCTCCCTGCTTAGCCAGGAGCCTCTTCCTCTCTCTCCATCTGCCACTCCTGCTGCTTGTACTGTCTCTCTTTTTGTGTCAAATAAATAAATAAAATCTTAAACAAAAGAAGCAACCAGCCAATCTTATTATATTCATCACTTTGACAAAAATATTTGAAGGTATCATGTGCATGTCACCCAAAACCTTGCCACTATAAATACTGATTTAGTTGTATCCATTGGTGATATTTTGCATATCTCTGTTGCTGCATCACACCATGGACTCTCAGTGTTCTTTTTACAATAGAAATGGAGTCATTAGTACCTTTGAATAGGCGGTAACCTTTTCAACATTGGCCACAGTAACTTCTTTCAAAGCAGGTCTCCAAAAGCAAGGGAAACAAAAACGAAAACTAACTTTTGGGACTTCATCAAGATAAAAATCTTCTGCACAACAAAGGAAACAGTCAACAAAACAAAGAGACAACACAGGGAATGAGAGAAGATATTTGCAAATGACACTACAGGAAAAGAGCTGGCTTCCAAGATCTATAAAGAACTTCTCAAACTCAACACCCAAAAAACAGGTTAAGTCAAAAAATGGACAGAAGATATGAACAAACTTCTCCAAAGAACACTTACAAATGGCTAACAGACACATGAAAAACTGTTCAACATCATTAGCCATCAGGGAAATTCAAATCAAAACCACATTGAGATACCACCTTACACCAGTTAGAATGGCAAAAATTGACAAGACAGGAAACAACAAATGTTGGAGAGACTGTGGGGAAAGGGGAATCCTCTTACACTGTTGGTGGGAATGCAAGCTGGTACAGCCACTTTAGAAAACAGTGTGGAGGTTCCTCGAAAAATTAAAATTAGAGCTACCCTATGACCCATCAATTGCAATACTGGCTATTTACCCCCAAAGATAGAGATGTAGTGAAAAGAAGGGCCATGGGCACCCCAATGTTCATAGCAGCAATGTCCACAATAGCCAAACTGGAAGGAACAGAGATGCCCTTTAACTGACAAATGGATAAAGAAGATGTGGTCCATATATTCAAGGGAATATTGCTCAGCCATCAGGTAGGATGAATACCCAACATTTGCATAAACATGGATGGAACTGGAGGAGATTATGCTGAGTGAACTAAATTCAAGCAGAGAAAGACAATTATATGGTTTCACTTATTTGTGGAACATAAGGAATAGCATGAAGGACATTAGGAGAAGGAAGAGAAAAATGAAGGGGGACTCCCCTTCATGGGGAGACGAACCATGAGAGACTATGGACTCCAGGAAACAAACTGAGGGTTTTAGAGGGGAGGAGGGTGAGTGGATGGCATAGCTGGGTGATGGGTATTAGGGGGGGCTTGTATTACAGGGAGCACTGGGTGTTACATGCAAACAATGAATCACGGAACACTACATTAAAAAAAAAACTTTTATTACAATAAATAAATAAATAAATCCAATAAAAAATAAATAAACCTAATCAGATCAGAGAACCAATTCCACAAACCCCAGAACCAATTCAGAAAACTCATCCTTAATATTCTGTTCCTCTTGGTATCAAAAGCCATATTAATCAGGGTTCTCCAGGAAGCAGAACCAATAGGTCGTATAGAGAGAGAGGGGAAAAAAGGAAAATTTTTTTATGGAATTGGCTCATCCAATTGTGGGTCGGGGAAGTCCCAAATCTGCAAGGTAGGCCAGCAGGCTGAAGACCCAGGAAAGAGTTGATACTGCAGTTTGAATGGAAAGTCAGTCAAGAGGCAGAATTCTCTCTTCCTCAGGGGAACCTCAGCTATCTTCTCTTAAGGCTTTCAACTAATTAGATGAGGCCCACCCACATAATGGTTGGTAGTCTGCTTTACTCAAACCTTCCTGATTTAATTGTTAATTCACCTAAAAAATACCTTCCCAAGTAACATCCAGACTGATGTTTGGCCAAATGTTTAGGAACTGTGGCCTAGCCAAGTTAACTACTATGGCCCAGGAAAGGACAAAAAAAAGGGTCTGATATAACTTCAAATCTCAGTGGTATTCTTTATGTTTTTATATTAGAAAACTGTGAGGAAATTCTTTTAACAGCATTTCATTCACTAGAAACTCACAAAGTATTACTTCAAAATAATGCAGTTATCTAGGTCTTAGAAATATATGAATTTCAAAAAAAGTTCTCAGTCTGATTAGTTTTAGTCTTCGGAAAAAATTAAATCCTTAGTCTAAGGAGTTATTGAAAGCAGTGTGACATTCTTTTAAAAATAGATACTTATTCTCTACTTACTTCCCTTGGGATCCTGAAGAGTCACTGGGTTTTCACACTCAATAGTCAGTGGACATTATTAGAGGAAATCAAAAGAACCAAGTTAGTCCTATTTCTGCCACAGACTTGTTGGACGCTATGCAAATCAGGTCACTGCATCTCATTTTCTATTAGCAATAATCAGCAATAATCGCGCCTCGGATAAACCTCATTGGCCACGATACTGCCACTGAGCAAAGCTCTGCATCTCATTTTCTTAATGAAGGCCTGTGAATGATAGGATTTACAATATCCTTGTGCTTGGATATGCTTAAATTTCAGCATTGTTTATTTTGCGCATACTGAGTTTCCCCACCACCCACCCCCCCCCACCCCCCCACCCCCCCCCGGCTTTGGGTTATTTATTTCCATTGCATTTCCCTCTATTTGAATTGCTTTCCCCTCAAATTTCATGGCTAACTTATCATCATTTATGTTTCAGTTCAAAGGTCACCTCCCCAAAGAATAGGCTTTTGATGACCTCCTTCCTCTGATTAACTTGTTATTTTAACAAGTTAAGTTTAGTTTAACTGATTAACTTGTTATATTTTCTTCATGGGACTCATCACTATCTGATAATATCTTACTGACTTATTTGCTATGTTTATGGTCTGTTTCACTAGCAACGATGTAAGCTCCATGAAAGCAGGAATCTTGTTTGTCTTAACCTTCTTTGTGCCCAGACTTTGACATGATGGGCACATCACATTACATAAATACTTGTTTAATCAGTCAATCAATGATGAGCCAAACTCTAAATGAGTGAACTCTAGGTCTGTGTAATTGTCAGCTATCAAAAAGAATATATCCAGTGAATGTTCCATTGTGAAAGATCTAACAGACTAATGGAGACAAGGGAAAGAGAAATGGAACAAGGGTAAAGATATCAAAATTTTGCAAGTTTAATATGGCAAAATAATATCCGAGCAGGGATACAATCAAACCTATAAAGTCTGTATGGTACATTGAGTGAAAACATATGGTTTCTTCAAATCCTGGAAGACCACCCTAAGAGAATTATTTAGAAAGTAACAGGAAAGTTAAATGTGTCCCCAGTGTCCCCCTCAATTCATTCTTTTATAGACAACGAAGGTTACCAAGACCCCCTTTTCCAAATGTCTATACTGCCCAGAGCAATCTATACTTTCAATGCCATCCTGATCAAAATTCCACCGGCATTCTTCATATGAAATATAAAATACAGTCTCAGTTCCCCAGGACAATAATAATTTGGGACTTGGGCTGGCCCAGCCATGACAGTCTGGTGAGAGTCAAATCCTTGAAGTAGGAGGCATAAATGACCTTGATTAGTGAGCTTCCTATTTCTTAGGAAATTAAGTTGGATGCTGAGAATGTTGATTAAGGGTTTAATACCGGTCTTCACTTTGACAAGAATACCTGTGATCTCCCATTGACAGGAGATCCCAAGTGCAAGGACAGGTTTAGTTTGGACTCATTATCTGGTAACAGGGGAGATCCAACAACCATCCAACTACCTCCTGGGAGATGGAACTTACAGGGTAAGACCCTAGATAGCAGAGCAATTTACTTTTCCCATGACTTTTGTGGGGAAGGTTACTAAAGCCTCTATCCCATGGGCCATCCTCTCCAGGCTCATGGCCCTCCTCTCCCTCGCCACCAAAGCAGTCAGATCTCATCTGCTGCCTTCTATCCCTTATGAACATAACCAAGGAGACTGGCTCCATATACCCCTTACCCTTCTCATGGTAAAGGTAAGAGGAAATCTTTTGCTACCTCCTTCTAGAAACACAATGTACCAGGTGCTCATTGACACCAAGCTAGAAAAGCAAGTAATGGGTTTACAAGTAGAGACTCTAAGATTTTAGAGTTCATTCAGCCCACGGCATAGTGTTTCTCTGAATTCCTTCAGAAGGCTTGTTCTTCTGATTAAAACAATAATAACTAATCTTAGCCTAAATAATATTGAAGGGATAGCTAAAGTAAATTTGGGTAAGGTTTAATGATTAATAAAAACCTTTTTCCTGTAACGTACTTCTTTTAATCCTCTGCTACAAAGCAGGTATTATTAATATCATCCCTTTAATAGATTCAAAAAAAGGAGAGAAGAATTAACATTTATTATGCAACTTAATAGGTTTCACGCATCAAACCAAGTGTTCTAAATGCTTTATCCTATTTAATTTCATCACAGCTCCATTAGCTGAATATTATTATTTACATCTTCTAAATATGAGGAAAGAGAAATTAATGTGAGTTAACCTGCCCCAGTGACATTGCTATTAATAATAGATTGATATTCTACCTCGGTCTGGTATTGTCAAATCCTCTAACCCTCTTATTTTATACAATCTGCTAACTCAACAATTTGAGGTTCACTCCAGTCTAGCCTCCTTGTATTTCCAGAATGTACATGGACAAGGTTTCCCACGACACTGTGGCCACGTGGGATTGACCTGGCTGGAAAGATAGAAAGGAAGTTGCAGACATGATGTGGGATGTGACTTGGAGACACTGAGGCAGGAGTGGATTCATGAACAAATGCCAGCTTGGGTAGATTTCTGGGGATGACATTGAAGTGCTCTTATCTTGCAACATGTTTAGTAACAACTTGGAATAACAAGGTGATGATATGTGAATATAACAAGCTTCACTTTCTTCGAACCATAAAATCCACTATTTCATCACTATGTCATCTCCTAGCTTAAATATAACTTCCTCTATGAAGCTATTTCAGAATCCCCTAATTACAAACTATGCCGGAGCTGCATGGTGTACAATCTTATAACATGCTTCTTTAGCACTTAATCACGGTTTATTTACATAAATATAATGGCAGCCATATAAAATATATGTAATATATTATAAATCATATATACAAATATAAATATACCAGATTCTTTAGCCGTCTCTTATTAGGATATACAACTACTTGGCACAACTCCGCCATTTTGATCACCATTATATGTGGGGCTTAGCACTTAATCAATACAAAATAAAGGTGAGGTATTGCAGAAAGGATAGGTAAGATGTAGAGCCACAAATTGAAGATTTTTTAAAATGTCTATCTCAACAGGCTAGAGCAAGGAACCAATGTTAAAGGAATGATGATGTACACAACTGATAAATTACTGAACACTGCATCTGCAACTAAGGATGTAGTATATGTTGGCTAATTGAATCTAATTTTTTAAAAAAGAATGATGATCATGTTCTTCTTCTATGAAAATGAAAAAAAACATGTTTAGAGTTTTAGCATTCAAGTCTGAGGACACTATCAAAACAATCAAACACAAGTGGATTAATTTAGTTTTGGTTAGACTGAAGAAATAGACAGCCAATGGACAGGCTGGCGATATCCAGATCTTTTTAAACTCAGCCATCCCTGTGACCTGTCCCATGCAGTACACTTCTAATTAAGTTATTTAAAATGAGAGCATTTCCAGTGTTAAAATTGTGAGACATATCAAAACCATGTCATTCGAGGACTACCAAAAGGAAATTGGGAAGATAGTTTAGGGCTACATGATAAGAGCTCTTAGTTCCTAATGTGTTTCATGGAAAAATGGCCCAATGGGATAGAACAGAATGAAATATAGAAGTTACAGAAGCAGGTTTCAGCCACCACAAGAAAAATCTTTTAGGGAGTGATACCATCCAACAATGAAGCAAGCAATTCAGGAGGTAATGACATTCTCTGGGCTTTGAAGGTGACCTGATGTTCAGATATTGAATGGAAGAGTCAAGTATCTGACAGAGGACTTAACTAGGCAATTTCTGAGGTCCTCTCCAGCACTAAAAATTCATGACCTAGGGGTGCCTGAGTGGCTCAGTGGGTTAAAGCCTCTGCCTTCGGCTCAGGTCATGATCTCGGGGTCCTGGGATTGAGCTCCGTGTCAGGCTCTCTGCTCGGTGGGGAGCCTGCTTCCCCCTCTCCCTCTACCTGCCTCTCTGCCTACTTGTGATCTCTCTCTCTCTGTCAAATAAATAAATAAAAATCTTTTTAAAAATAAATAAATAAAATAATTCATGACCTACAAATAACTCTATCATAAATTTATTATATTTATTACCATTAGATATATTACTCTAATATATATAGCTATAAAATTAGCCTAAGACTAATATAGATATTAGTATTATAGCTATTACATTAATAGATGATAATAATATTAGTATAGATCCTGGAGAGCACCATTAAAATGACAGAAGTATGGCTATCATAAAATTCTCCAACGTCATCATTTGCACACAGATTCCAAAGTCCACTATCATATATCAGTGAAAAACTAGCCCTAGATGTGTTTGTTGTAGCCTTCTATGTATTATGTTCCTGAGTGGCAGGATTTTCTCCTCAATGCAGTCCTAATGTTGGTTACCAAGTTTTCCATGAGGGTTCCTAAATAGGCGATTTGATCATGAAATCATCTTAAGAGTGAAAGAGAAAATGACAAAAAGTGTAATGACATGCTTTTCATAGTATATTTATCCATGCAGCATATATTTACTGAATGTCTACAATGCATACGTTAGGCTTGGTGATATGGGAGATGAAAATATAACTAAGGGAAGATGACTGCCCTTAAACTTGCAAATACTAATGATCATAAGGGAAGGGAGGGAAAATGAATGGGAAGAAATCAGAGAGGGAGACAAAACATGAAAGACTCTTGACTCTGGGAAACAAACTGAGGATTGTGGAAGTGGAGGTGGTGGAGGATAGGGTAACTGGGTGATGGGCATTAAGAAGAGCATGTGATGTGATGAGCACTGGGTATCATACGTAACTGATGAATCACTGAACACTACATCAAAAACTAATGATGTACAGGGTGCCTGGGTGGCTCAGTTGGTTGAGCAACTGCCTTCAGCTCAGATCATGATCCTTGAGTTCCGGGATCGAGTCCCACATTGGGCTCCTGGCTCCACGGGGAGCCTGCCTCTTCTCTAACCTTCTCTCTTCTCATGCTCTCTCTCACTTTCTCTGTCTCTCAGATAAATAAATAAAATCTTAAAAAAAAAAAAAAAAAACGTAATGATGTACTATATGTTTGTTAGTTGAATTTAAATTAAAAAAAAAATAATGACCTGGGCACCTGGCTGGCTCAGTTGGTTAAGCAACTGCCTTCGGCTCAGGTCATGATCCCAGAGTCCCGAGATCGAGTCCCACATCGGGCTCCCAGCTCCATGGGGAGTCCGCTTCTCACTCTGACCTTCTCCCTTCTCATGCACTCTCTCACTCTCTCTCTTTCCTAATAAATAAATAAATAAAATCAAAAAAAATACTGATCTGTTATTAGGCTGCTTTTTCTATGGCCTATCCATTGCAGTAGATACTTTACATAATGATCTCTTTTAATCCAAACAACAACCCTCAGAACTAAGTATAATTATTATCCCCATTTCTCAAATAAAGAAACTAGGACTTTGAGATATTCTATATTGCCTAGCATCACAGAGCCAGGATTTGCAAGCCACATCATTTAATTTCAAAACTGGTCTCACACACTGATGCATTGTCACTACTCCTCATGTTTTAATAAAATGTTGAATATGACAGATGACATTAGAAATTATTCAGAGCATGATTGAAGTTCAGAAGAGGAAAAGAGAATGAATATGCATTCATGTCCCAGGTCCTCTGAAAGTTTATGATAGTCTAATTACATTTCTTCCTATGTTTGTGACACAGAGTTGGGTCTATGTGGATGATTTGTCCTGGAGTGACGTTCTGGATTAATATTTTTCTTTAAATTTCATCATAAATAATGTTAAAATTGGGAAAATTAGAATAAGATCATATGTTCCCTCTTTTCTTTCTTGAATATGAGTTGATCTTGGGAAAACAGTGGAATGGATGACCTTTGAGAGTTGTGTCTGTTCACCCCAGGTTTTTCAAGGAAGCAAGAAATCCACGATCCTAGCCAACATCCTACAGTCAGAGAAGACCATGACCCTCCTGGGCTGTGCCACCGGATTTCCCTTTAGCTCCCTAGAAGAGAAGAAAAATAGATGGAGACTGGCTGTCTTTCCTATTCATCCCCAAACTCACAGGAAGGATTCTTAGATCTCCAAGAGTTTATGGTCACATATTTCCCCATCCCATCACAGGCCAGGAGGAGCCCTGTGATAAAACCCTCTGTTTCCTTGAAGTCCTGCCCTTCCTCTGAATAGATATGGATAAAGGAACCAGGAAAGGGAGGGCTTTGTTTTCTGAGGTTCATGCCTGATACTGTTGATCAAAGACCTATGTGAGCTCTTTGTCCGTGGGCATTGTTTTCTTTCTTCATTTTCCATCATATGACCAACTTTTCCGTGTCACATCCATAAATATGTGAGTCAATACCCCAGGAGGCATTGTGTGTAAATAAATGTATGAATGAATGAGTGAATGAAAGAATAGCTTCCTGCTCTCACCTTAATGACCCCTGCTTTCAAGAATTCTTATGAAAGAATTAATTTTCATTCCACTTCCTAAAAATCATTTTGAAGGCTATAACCTTACTCTGCCTCATTTCCTCAAAAATATTCTTAATACAATTTAGACCAACTCTTGGCACTTAGAAATTAAGTTATAGATACTTATGTGAAGAGACTTGATTAAAGAGGATGAAAAGAGAGAATTAGTTCTAATAATTCTAAGTTTCTAACTCTAGACCTGATTAGATTAGATCATGGCTCAGAGTGTGAACTACTATGTTGTTGGTCCACTTTTTCCTTCTGTCTTTGTATTTCTCAGCAGAGAAACTCTGTTAGCTCAATGATCTGGGAAAATCATTCACTGTTGATGGAATTTGTGTTCCTGGCCTATCCCTCCCAACCAGAGCTCTGTGTCTTGTCCTTCCTTGGAGTCAGCCTAGTTTATATCTTGATCATCAGTGGAAATGTCCTAATTATAGTGGCCATCCAGACAGAAGCCCGCCTACACACACCCATGTACTATTTCTTGGGCAGCCTCTCGAGAGTAGAACTATGTTACACTGCGGTGGTGGTGCCCCACATCCTAGCCAACATCCTACAGTCAGAGAAGACCATCACCCTCCTGGGTTGTGCCACTCAGATGATCTTCTTCATTGGGCTTGGCAGTGTTGATTGCTTCCTCTTGGCCTCCATGGCCTATGACCGGTATGTTGCCATCTGTCACCCCTTGCAGTACCCTCTCACCATGACTTTAACTCTCTGTGTCCGCTTGGTCCTGGCCTCTGTGGTCATCGGCTTGTTCCTGTCCATACAGCTGGTGGCCTTCATCTTCTCTCTACCATTCTGCCGGGCTCGGAGCATCGAGCACTTCTTTTGTGATGTGCCACCAGTGATGCATCTTGTTTGTGCCAACAGCCACATCCATGAGCAGTCAGTGCTGGTGGCAGCCACACTGGCCATTGCCATGCCTTTCTTCTTCATTGCCACCTCCTATTTCTTCATTGTGGCTGCCGTGCTCAAGATCCACTCAGCAGCTGGGCGTCACCGGGCCTTCTCCACCTGCTCCTCCCACCTCTCTGTGGTCCTACTGCAGTATGGCTGTTGCGCCTTCATGTACCTGCGCCCCAACTCCAGCTACTACCCCAAGCAAGATCAGTTCATCTCACTGGTGTACACATTGGGAACCCCACTGCTCAACCCACTTATCTACACCCTGAGGAACAGTGAAATGAAGGGGACCCTGGGGAGAATTCTTACCAGGAATTGCCTCTCCCATAACAAGTAGGGGAGCGTACAACCTTCAGGCAAGGGTTTGATTCCAGCTCGTGCAAATCTCCATGCAATTGAGATTTCTCCCAGATAATGTTGAAAGTAATCTTTTAAAAATGGTATAAATTATCTAGATACCATTTAGCTATGTGTGCTGGAGACCTTTAAAATGCTTCTACTATTTCACTCAGTAATTCTCTTCTAGAAAGGAGATTAACCTTACTGAACTCCTGTTTTCCTGGTAATATTTTGTTATCTTGTCGACTGGAGTTTTTAAGGAAATGACTTTTTTTGTGTCTTTTTTTAATATTCTCTATGTCATCTAGCATTTTAGGTAGTAATTGACTTCTCAGTAACAAGTTCATTTATCAGTGATATTGTACAGTCAATAATCCCTAATTATTTGTATAATAAAAGCAATGGTTATCGTACAAGTTTACAGATAGGCAGTGAAAAAGTTTTGTTGGGGGTGCCTGGGTGGCTCAGTCGCTAAGCATCTGCCTTCAGCTCAGGTCATGATCCCAGGATCCTGGGATCGAGCCCTGCATTGGGCTCCCTGCTAGGCAAGAAGTCTGCTTCTCCCTCTCCCACTCCTTCTTCTTGCATTCCCTCTCTCACTGTGTTTCTCTCTTCCAAATAAATAAAATCTTTGAAAAAAAAAAAAAGAATAAAAGAAAAGAAAAAGTTTTGTGGAACAGCACAGGCCCTAAGTTTGTCTCTTTCTACCTGTGTGAAAGGAAAAAAAAATCACTTAATCCCTCTGTACCTTGACTTTATTTTCTATCAAAAGGAAATTACAATAAACCTATCATTTAGGGATCAAATGAATTAATAAGGGTTTTATAATAATCCCTATAAACATAATATCAATTATTATTGTCTTACTAGTGCTACTATTATTACTACCATTATTGGGGGTATACAGAGGTAAAATAAAGAAAAAGAACTGGAGAGAATATTTTCACAGGTGATGTTACAAGTGGTTCCCCAGCATCTTCTCTACACTCCCTTGGAATTTTCTGCTGAGCTCATCGAATAGAGTTTATTTTAGTTCTATACCATTTTCAGCCTTGAGGGGGATTAGCAGTAACAATGAAAGGTAAATTTACCTGAGCGAACTCCTTCTTTTTGAGATTTACCAAAAATCTAAGCCATTTAAGATACTTTGAGATGGGAGAATTGTATTTGAATTTATAATTTTTAGAGTAGTAATGAGTGTAATGATTTTAAAGGAAACCTTTCCAGTCTACCTAAACCTACGGAGATGATTAGCAAAACACATATATTGTAGTCCGTTTGGACTGCTGTAACACAACACTGTAGACTTGAAGGGGCAGGGTGGCTTAAATAGTAGCATCCAACTCTTGGTTTTGGCTCAGGTCATGATCGCAGGGTTGTGAGATCAAGCCCCACATTGGGCTCCACACTCAGCAGGGAATTGACTTGAGGTTTATCTCTCTCTCTCTCTCCCTCTGCCCTTCCCCCTGCTTGCCTGTGTGTTCTCTCTCTCATAAATAAATAAATAAATAAATAGATAGATAGATAGATAGATAAATTCTTAAAGAAAAAAAGCTATGTTAAGGTTCCTATAAACATGAATTAGAGAAAACTTAACAGTAAACATTAAACTTAACAGTAAGTAAAGATTGAAGCCATGAGACCTACAGGCAAAATGGGACTTTCATGCCACTGACCTAAAATATCAGTTAATTATTGATATAAATCACACTGCTCCAAAATGTAGTTGTTTGAAACAATAACTACTTATTAATTTTCACGATTGTGTGGTTTGTTTGGCTGGGCTCAACAGAATGGTTCTTACGTTCTACGTTTGCTAGCGTCAGAGATAGTTGCATTCAGCTGGGGATTTGCCGGGGGTTGAATTATCTGAGATGGCTTCATTCACACTGCTGATGTTTGGGGTGTTAGTTGCACCTTACCCTCTCTCCACATGGTATTTCACCATTCAGGAGTCCCACATGAGCTTCTTTATACAGTGTGTGGATCCAGAGATTAAAAGTAGAAGCTACAGGGGTGCCTAGGAGGCTCTGTCTGCTAAGAATCTGCCTTTGGCGCAGGTCAGGATCCCAGGGTCCTGAGGTCAAGCCCTGCACTGGGCTTCCTGCTCCGGGGCGGGGGGGGGGGGGGTCTGCTTCTCCCTCTCCCTCTGTCTCTCAAGTAAGTAAATAAAATCTTTTCAAAAATAAAATAATAGAATAAAAGTGAAAGCTACAAATGTCTTGTGGCTATGCTAGCAAGTCCTTAATCTTCATTTCTGCTTTGTTTTATCATGGAGGAGGAGGATAGTGATGATGATGTTGGTGATGGCCATGATGATAGCTGAAACTTACATGATCACTTACATGGTTTGGTTCATTTATCCTTTCCAAAACCTTAGGAAAAGAATATCATTATTATTCCCAATTCACAGATAAGGAAACTCCAGATACCCGATGCCTCAGCTAGTGCTGAATTTGTGCATTTGAATATGCGCCTTGAGCTCAGGCTGAAAAGAAAGTGTGCATTCAACAATGCTCGCTGGGACATTGTCCGGAACACGATATCAGAAAGTTCCCTGGTGGGTACAGGAAAGGAATGAGGATCCCCTTATGGAATTCCCAGATAGTCATTGTCTACAGTGACCACAAAGAAGACTTGCCCAGGAATCTGGCTTAGTTGATCAATTCAGGAAATTTTCCTCAATTTCTTTCTCTAGTTGGGTTCAGTTTAAGGGGAAACCACTGGGGAAATTCCTCCTCTTTGGAGACCGATTAATTTTAAAGACATTTCATAAAGGACACTAGCCAATCTGACTCAGTCAGGCAAGACGACTGGACTGTGGATGTAACAGAATCTAGTTTCTATCATTAGGGAAGAGACAGGACTTCTAATTCAGAACTTGAATTAGGATTCTTCCATTGTATCATCCTTCCAAAGGATATCTCTCTCTCATCCTGCTCCACCTTGATCATAAATTTCTAAGAAGTGTCTCTTCTCCTGAATACTAGCATGTAAAAGACACTTCTCTGTTTTTATCTGGACATTATGGACGTATCATATACCATTATCTTCTCCAGAAAATACTGTGCAACACAAAGTTCATGGATCTTCATTCCATTTTACCCAGTAAGAGTCAGTGAGCTCTCTGGGAGAGCTCCTTTACCTTCTACGGCAGGAACTCAATGTGTCAGCAAAAAAGTTAACCTTCTCTTTAGTGAATTTCCTGAAGCGGATGATGGAGCAAATTTCAAAGCGGTAAGGGAGCATCTCAAAAGACTTAATTCCTTTGCTTGACTTGACTTTGATTTTATTTTTAAAAATAATAGTAAGAGACAGAAATTCCTACAATGTTTTACTACTGGGGAGGAACATTCATATATGTCAATATTAAACTGTGGGAAAAAATGAGTTATCAGAGTGGGTGTTACTATCCACTTGTTCAGATGTAGAAAGGTAACTGATAAATGATTGAATTGCTCAGTATCATATACCTGATAAGTGTAAAGCCATAATGAAATGAGCCTTTTGCCTTTTTTTTTTCTCACTATTTCTTCCGTGGGACTATCTTAAAGAGTATAGCATGAAACTTACTTTTTTCAAGTAGCATTATTAAATCATAAGTCATCAACAATTTAATGGTGCTATGTGACAGAGTGGGAAGTATTCCATGATAAAAATAGCTGGAAATTTTTCAGGTAAATTGAAGCTATTTGCTTTACAATAGGACTTCACAGAACTTTGTTGTGCTAATATGCATTGTAACTCTTGAGAGGAAGGGTGAATGTTTTCAGTTTGGTGGTGGGTATTGAGGAGGGCACATATTGCATGGAGCACTGGGTGTGGTGCATGAATAGGGAATCTTGGAACCCTGAAAAAATAAAATAAAATTAATTTAAAAAAACAAAATTCATTTCTGAAGCATCACGAAGAGCTCATGTTCTAAGGAACACAGTTTAAGAATTAGTTCCTCAATGGATATTTAAATTCTTTTCTTATGTGCCCTGTTTCCTTATGAGGCTGAAGTTGGCAATTATGTCATAATTTTTCTATATCCATCCACACACCTGAACCCAAGACTTTAGTTTAGGCACTCAATAAATGTTTGCTTAATTTACTTATGGATAGGGCACAGTGACTTTAGAGTTGAGATGAGAAGTTCACAGAAGGTGCACCTATTCAAGAATTGGGGGAAAATGAGGATCAAGGAAATTTTTCTGGGGAGACATCACCTGATGTGAGCTCCAAAAGAGTAGGATGTAACTAGGGAGTGAGAGGTGACACTCTGGTCCAAGGTGGCTGGAACAGATACTGTGATGCACCCAGAGCAAGGCCATGGAAAGGAAATGAAAGTGTTCAGTAGAGCTATGGCGGAAAGAACAGTAAAGAAAATGGCAAAAAAGCAAGTCAGGCCGAACACTTAATGCACACTACTGTTCTCTGTAAGGTAATGGAGTGTAGGCTTTGTAGCTAGAAATCTTGAGATTCAGAGAGGTGAAGTAACTTTGTCCGTCATCCTAAAACTAGTCCATGGCAGATCCAGAACTCACACTCTGGTTGGGAGATCAAATATCTCCTAAGAGCGTTATTAACTTGATAATGGCACAGTGGTCACCATTAGGGGAAAGAGCTTGGGGCAGAAGATGTATTGAAGAATTCTCAAAATATTGGACAAAAGATGTTGCTTCCCTTACCTGTGGGCACAGCGCTCACCTGAGTCTGGGCTTGCTTCTCGGCAGCACTACCAGAGTCATGCTAAGTATCCTTTCTGCCTGGACGTTTACACCCTCTAGGTAAGCTAATCAGCCTTTGATGTAGATGAAAAGGGGAGCTATAGTGATATAGATAGACTCCACTCTCTGCTAACAGGTTGAACATGGATTCTGGTCTTACATATGCCCACAACTGGCCATTCGCCTTCGGACAGGGTTAATCCCTTGGTGGACCTCAGTTTTTGCATGTAGAGTACAACCAAGTAGAACTGATGCCTCTTGAGTCCCCTTACAATTCCCTGATACAGGGAAATGAACACACAATTGTCCAATGACTGGATCTTTCTGTGGTCCCATGTTTCCCTGAATTTCCCAATATTATCAAACTTATTGGTTCAACAAGTAAATCACCAGTTTAATTACTAGGCTTCCCACCATTCATTCGTCCACTGAATCAATACTACCCAAGCCTCCTTTGTAGCAGACAAGTATAAACCAAATAACCGTTGGCTTGAGAAAGTCCCATTCTGCATGGGGCTGAAGTCATTGCAGGATAATTGGGCTGTAGAAAGAGCCACTGAGTGTCGGCTTTGAAAGGAAGTTTAAAGGGCATGAGATTTAACTACATAATAATTCAATTTGTTCAAATCAAATCAGTTGTGATAGGGATATACTGGTGAAGACATCACTCTCCATACTACATGTCTCTTTTAATCTCCAAATTGTGTTTTGCACCAAAACTTGATGTTCCTATTAAATACAGTGCTGTTCGTTTGATGTCTATGTCTTAAAAAGGTAGAATCATCTTTCAATGTTTTCCTGAATCCAGATCTATCTTACGTGGTTTTTGCCATATATAATTAAAGCTATTTTACTGAAAGACGCCAGGGTGGCTCAGTCAGTTAAGAGTCCGCCTTTGGCTCAGGTCATGATCCCAGGGTCCTGGAATTGAGTCCCGTATCAGGCTCCTTGCTTAGCAGGGAGTCTGCTTCTCCCTCTCTCAGCCTGCTGCTGCTCCCCCTGCTTGTGGTCTTTCTCTCTCTCTCTCTCTCTCTCTGACAAATAAATAAATGAAATCTTAAAAAAAAAAACCAAAAAACTTATTTTACTGAAATCTCTTTTTCAGTTTGTTTTACTTTTCCTTATTTTCTTTGTTACTCTTTTTATTATTCAAGGTTTAGCAGAGCAACTGCAAGGTCTGGAAGGACTCAGCTCTAGAGGAAACTCACTATCCACTTTAGAAGAGATAAGAACCAAAGGGTAAATATCCAAGGGAAACTCACCATTGTGAGAAAAGAGTGGGGAGGGCCATTAGTCATGAAACACTTGTTATGTCCCAGACACATTATATACTTGAAACATTTAATCTTCATAAATTCTGTGTTAAGTCTCCATAGTCACATCCCCAATCACACATTAAAGAACCAAAGCCTACATAATTAATGTAAAATTAAATACCAAATAAGGGGACTCGATTTCAAAATGAGATCTAATTGACTACAAAACTCCATATGATTGACACTACCAGATTTCCTTCCCAACACCATATTGAAATACCAATGAATAAAGGAAATATGTTAATTTATTATGGGATTGCCAAATTGTGCATGTTCATTGTAAAATTTGTAATTACAGAAAAGCATAAGTCATAAAAAGATTCGCAATCCCATCCACTCTGCAATATTTATTATTAATACTTTCAAAAATGTTCTTTTATATTTTTATGAACAGATATCATTATTTTTTAATGGAATCATGATGTAATGCTTTTTTACAATCTGCTTTTTCATGAGCCTTCCTGATCTTATTAAATATTTTTCTCCAACATCGTTTTCAAATGATTGCTTGTCCTATCACATGGATATGCCACAATCATTTTAAGCATTTTCCAATTACTGACATTTTGGTTGATACAGTTTTTCACCATGATACAGAAAACTAATAATTTTATGCATGGACTTGTGGTTAGTTTATAAGAATAAATTCCTTAAAATAATATTGCTGTAGCAAACTGCATGCATCTATTTAAGTCTTTCATTACATATTGCCAGATTGCACTTCGCAAATTTTTCCAGCACCTTATACTTCCACTAGCAATATTTGGGGATGTGTCTCTCCTTAAAACTTTAACAACAGCTGGGATTACCTTTTTATTCACCACTGTCAGTTTGTAAATAGGAATTACTATCTGATTTTGTTTCATTGTATATTTATTTGAATATTAATGGCATTTAATTTGCATGTTTAATGTTATTAGCATATTCCTTTTTTGAATTGCCTGTTCAGATCTTCTATTTGTTTCTCTAATGAGTTTACTTTTGCCGGATTATATAAAATTTCATCTCCTATTCAGTTTGCTTATTGTATTTTTGACCCACGGATCTTTTAATTTTTATTCTGTCAAAATATACATAATATTTTTATGGATCCTGCTCGTTTGCTTGTAAATCATTTGTACTTGGAGGTCTGAAAAACGTTCACCTACACTACCTTGTAGTTTTCTTCCTGTTTTTAAAATATTTAACCCTTAAGTCCTTCAGAAATAAATTTTGATGTATAATGCATTAGGAAGTTCATTTTTTAAATGATTTGCCCATTGCCATAAGTCCATATTAGGAAATTGATCCTCTCTAATTGATTTGAATAATGACAATAGTGAATATATACTGAATGTGTACTCTGTGCCTGGACTGTTCTAAGTACTTTTACAAAATAATTCATTGGAGTCTCACAACAACCTGAGAAATGGGTACATTTATTTTCAGATCCATTTTACAGATGATAAAACTGATGCACATTATAGACAGCGGTAATAAAACACAGTGATTAAGACGAGAGACTCAAGCCAGACCATGTTCAAATTCTTATTCAAACACTTGCTAGTTGTGTGACTTTGGACAAGTTACTTACCCTCTCTGTGCCTCAATTTTCTCATCCATAAAGCAGATATGAGTCCTTTTTTAGAGGCCCATTATGAAATGAATTAAGAAATGTAAAGTGCAGCCTGGTGGTGGGTATTAAGGAGGGCACGTATTGCATGGAGCACTGGGCATAAACAATGAACCTTGGAACACTGAAAAAATAAAATTAAATTAAAAAAAAAAAAGAAATGTAAAGTGCATAAATTAATGCCGGATGCAATGAGCGCTATAGAACACTTGGCTACTATTAATGGTTCTTTGTGTTCCGATGTACTGGAGCTCTAGTGCTCTACTAATACCATTTTGATTTATGATATAACATAGGATATATTTTAAAACATAGACTCATTGGTGATATATTTTAATGTCTCATGATGCAAATTTTGTTTTATTGCAGCACTCTTTTTATTTTTTTAACATTCCCCTGTTTATTCTTCCAGGGATTTTGATAGGCATTACCCAGAAATCACACCTTACTTCAGAGCCAATTATACTAAAATATTGACTTTTTCCATCCAGGCATATCTGTGCCAAGCTTTGCAGTTTTCTTCAAGAAGTTCCTGCTTGTTACTTGTTACATGTATTCACTGGTGTATTATTAATATATATATAATATATATTATTTATTTAATATATATTAATTAATATTTTTATTTAATATATATTAATATATATAATACACCACAATACACTGGTGTATTATTATTATTCACCCATTCATTTTGGTGGTTGTTTGAGAAAAGAGTACTTTCTAACTAGCATTGATACAAACAGAGAGCCCTAACATCCAAAGCATGAACTACATACTTACCTTAGTCATGTTACTTTAACTTCAAATCTTCCAATGGGCATTTATTCATCAACCTTTTGATATAAAGCCAAGGGCTTTGAGTTTGTATCACCTGAAATCAAAGCCTTTCTTCTCAAATATCACATATTAATTCCAGCTTTAGCTTTTATAACAGCGGAGTGAACATTTAGACCCATGTCAAATACGAATATTAAATTATTCCAAATTTCCCTCCCCGTCTTTCATCGTGGTCTAGATCACACGTTATTCCACAAAAATTTTTAGCAACTTGCAATTATCAAGCATTCAATTGTTAATTTTCATCATTTATATTTACATAACAGCTTATGAGATTTTTGTAATACTTAATAAAATTACCTACTTACAACATGAATACAAATAATATAAGTTCATTTCAGAGAAACCCAACCAATATGTAGACATAGAACTCAACACGTAGGTGTAGGAATGCTCAGACCGTAGAAGAGCTACAGGTCCCTATGTTCGCCGCCATCATGGGCATCATTTAGTACATTGAACAGAGCGAATGATGAGCTTGGTTAACCTGACGCAGCAGTTCCGTGAAGATTATTAGTTAAGACACCCTCTGCTACATGTCATTTGGACTAGCCACTCTTATGAATATCTTATTGGTCCAAATTTTTCAATCGGGTCTGTTGCGTTTTCAGTTAGATAGTCAAATCTAACTCCTGTCCAACTTCCGTCTCCTCACATTGGCTAGATCACAAAACACACAACGCTAAGCTAAAGTAATGCTAGCCTTCCTGTGTCACTGTACGTGCTCTTGGTAGATTTAATATGTAAATATGAGACTCTGTCTTTAGTAGAACCTAAACTTCATTTAAACTTGTTTTCAGAAATTAAATATTTACTTTTCTTATTTAAGCTATTTTATCTTATATGCTTGTCCACAGTTTCCTTTGTTTGAGCCTTTTGTTCTCTGTACGATATTTCCTTTTGAAATCAGATGATTTGGGATGGGTATGCTGAGTTTTATTCTACTGGTGATCATCATTCAGAAATATATGTTTGAATAGGTATTTCTCTGATTAGTCATATCTAAATGAATATCTCTTGAATCCTTCCTTATACAGGTTGGGGGAATTATTTCATGATTATTTTATTTCTCCCATCATTCCCTATCAATTTCCCATATAATTTGTGGTTTTAAATGTGCAGGGTTATTTTAAATTTTTCATTTTATATTACATATGTTTTCAAGAATTATCTTCGGAATTTTTTTTGGCTTTTAACAATATTTGCGTTAATCCTTTAGTGTTAATTATGTATTTTACTCTGATTTTTCAAATCACGTTTTTACATTATGATTTCCCCAGTCCTGGATTATGTATGCTGATTAATTGCCCAGCAGCCAGGAGTCTTTGTTGAGGAACTGTTTTCACTACATTTAGAATGACATACTTCCTAAAGCCTTGTAAGTCTGCGAAAGTATGTGCATTGCTTTTGAACATAAATCACTAAAACCTGGGTACAGAATTCTTTCACACCAATTTGTATTTCTTAAAACTGTAGACATTACTTTATTGTCTCTTGAGTTTTATATTGAAAAGTTGTAGTAAGCTGAAGGAACTTAATTTATAAGTACTTTCCCTTCCCAGATGCTTTTAAAGCTCTTTTCTTATTCACTTGCATGTTCTAATGTCTATTTCAATTTGTTATCACATTTTTTGTCCCCTTAATGCCTTTTCTTATCTCGGGCAGCTCCACCTTAATTTTTCCTTACTCCATACAGTCCCCTTCTATCTGAATCTGTCCAAATCCAGAAGTTTAGGTCCATGACTAGAAAATTAGAAAAAAGCATGCAAAGCAAAAAAAATATATAAAAAGTATATATCAGAAGGATTGGAATAAAAGGTGTCTGTCCAGTTTGATATGAGCCAAATAACTGGATGAGAAGTGAACTCATGAATAAATTATAGCTCAGCCATAAAATGGAATACTATAAAACAACAGAAAGAATAAAGTCGAACAGCAAGAATAACCTTTGCAGACACAATGTTGAAGTCAGTTACAATACAGTACATACTTTATCATTACACATATGAAGTGAAACATAAACTAATCTGCCATGAAAAGAGTCAAAAGAGTAGTTTTACCTTTGTGAGGTAGAAAGACAGAAAACAGGAGAGATACTGGTAGGGTTACTGGAATTTTTCAACTTGCTCATCTTGATCATGGTTATATTAGCGTATTTACTGTGTAAAAAAAAAAAATCAAGCTGTAGCCTCAGGATTTGTGAACTTCTCTGTATATTACATTTCAATATGCATGTTTATCCAAAAAGTGAACAACACATCCATTCGTCTAATTTTGAAAATATCTGCAACTACACAACTCTTTGATTAAATAGAAGCAAAGAATTAGCCCTTGTCAATTGGATGTAAAATACCAGAGTAAAAAAAGAGTCACTTCACCAAGAATATCTACATGTCCCTGGCACAAGACACTTCTACAGATGAGTATCTATCCCATTTATGAAGATTTCCATGGAAAAATATGCCATAGCCTCTAGTGTGTGAATTCACCCCATGCACCAATCAGAAAGTGGATACTAAATGCTAAATCAAAGACCAAATTTAAAATGTTTGCTTTTCTTCCCACAGTAAAGGCAAAGGAAGATTCAGCACTTTCTGGTCGTCCTTTGCAGGAGACATGTTTGCTAGAAGCCCCGGCCTCAACCAGTCCGGCCCCACTGAGTTCGTGTTCCGCGTGTTCACCACGGTCCCCGAGTTCCAGGCCCTCCTCTTCCTCCTCTTCCTCCTCCTCTATTTGATGATCCTCTGCGGCAACACGGCCATCATCTGGGTGGTGTGCACACACAGCTCGCTCCGCACCCCGATGTACTTCTTCCTGTGCAACCTGTCTTTCCTAGAGATCTGCTACACCTCAGTGGTGGTGCCTCTGATGCTTTCCAACATTTGGGGGGCCCGGAAGCCCATTCCACTGGCTGGCTGTGGGGCCCAAATGTTCTTTTTCGTCACCCTTGGCAGCACTGACTGTTTTCTCTTGGCGATCATGGCATATGATCGCTATGTGGCCATCTGCCACCCACTGCACTACACCCTCATCATGACCCAGAAGCTGTGCGTCCAGATGGTGGTGTGCGCCGTGGGCCTGGCCCTCCTCCTCTCCCTGCAGCTCACGGCCTTAATCTTCACCCTGCCCTTCTGCGGGCGCCGCCGGGAAATCAACCACTTCCTCTGCGACGTGCCCCCGGTCCTGCGGCTGGCCTGCGCTGACATCCGCGTGCACCAGGCCGTCCTCTACGTGGTGGGCATCCTGGTACTGACCGTCCCTTTCCTGCTTATCTGTGTCTCGTACGTGTTCATCGCCGCGGCCATCCTGCGCATCCGCTCGGCCGAGGGCCGCCGCCGGGCCTTCTCCACCTGCTCCTCGCACCTCACCGTGGTCCTGCTGCAGTACGGCTGTTGCAGCCTGGTCTACCTGCGCCCCCGCTCCAGCTCCTCCGAGGACGAGGACCGCCACATCGCCCTGGTCTACACCTTCGTCACCCCCCTACTCAACCCGCTGATTTACACCCTTAGGAACAAGGATGTCAAAGGTGCCCTGAGGACTGCCGTCCTCGGAAAGGCAGCCTCTGACGCCAGTTGAGGCTTAAGGGCCCTGGGACGGGTGTCTATCAGTTGCCCATGACCATGAACTCTAAACAACAAACACGGAATTATATTGGTTACTTTCCCATACTTTGCAGTTGGTGATTCTTTTGCCATATTTGCTCCCGTGTTGCCAGTCAGCGCTCATTTCCTTGAAGGGCTTTGAGTAAGATGGAAAAATTCGGACAAAGCTGTCAATGCAGGAGCTCCATTCTGCTGGCCCTTCTTTAAAGGTTCACAGCTCAGTCACGCAATTGTCCCCTCAGCCTCCTACCTTCAGACGCCCCGCCTCCTGATGGGTCAATGACACTAAGATCCATTCACAGAGACGTCGACCTAAGAGCAGTATATTTTATTATTGTTTTAGATCCTAGTGCATGGCAAACGGGAGCTTATTTAATGCATCTATTTCCTTCATCGCACACCTCCCCGCTGGTCGCCTTCATTGCCTTTCATCCCGCCGTGCCAGGAAGCGGTCAGGACTTGGCATTCATTGACGGAGCCCATGCAGTGCGCCAGCCATGCTCTGGGATGGGAGCTGCATCTGTATAAACCATCCATGCTGTGGGCTTGCGCGCAGCTTGGCTCTCCTGCCTTGCCTCTTCCCTGTCTTCTTAACAGCCGCTGTTCCCAGACCCACTCAGCAGGTGGCAGGTGGCATGTGGTGCCCCTGGTCCTGCCACCACAGCAGCACATCCTGCTGGCAGGTGGCAGTTCCATCCTCCTGTACCTGTGCCCTGACCCCTGACCAACTCTCTGTAGAAACTCTCTGCTTTGCACAGCTGACATCACGCTGCCCAACCTTACACTTACACCCTGAGGAACAATATGGTACAGAGGGCTATGAGGCCAGGGCTTACCCAGAAATGACCTGTTCCAGAACAGCTGGGGGAGGACAGAACCTGCCCGGCAAGGGTCTGGATCCAGCCCATAAAGCTGACTTTAGTTAGCAACCTCAGAAGAGTGAGAGTGTCGCCAGTGGTTGTAAAACTGATCCAAGGACCCAGTATAACCTTTCAAAATGCCATAGGGCTAAGTATACCAAAGGCTTAAAAACATTTCTTTTCATTGATTCAATAATTCTTGTTCTAAAATCACAACCTTGGGGCACCTGGATGGCTCAGTAGGTTAAAGCCTCTGCCTTTGGTTCAGGTCATGATCTCAGGGTCCTGGGATCGAGCCCCACATCGGGCTCTCTGCTCAGCAGGGAGCCTGCTTCCCCCTCTCTCTCCCTGCCTGCCTCTCTGCCTACTTGTGATCTCTCTCCTTTCTGTTAAGTAAATAAATAAAATCTTTAAAAAAAATTTAAAATCATAACGTCAAAAAATTAAGTCTAATGAAACTGGAACTATAAGGCTGTTCTTTGTATTTATAGAATGAAAAGGTATTAAGATCTCATTTCCAATGTTGGACACATGAATACAACCTTACTTAAAATCGCATTTAAATTAATATTTAATAATAAGGGGCTATGTTTGTCAATATAATGGTAAGTGATAAGAGCTAGGTATAAACCTGCATTTACCACAAGAGCCCAATTCTGTAAAACTACATGTGCAGAATAATGAATAGTAGTACACCAGAAAGTTCACGGTTCTCATCTATGATCTGTAGAATTACGGATAATTGTTTCTTCTTTATTAATTTATTCATTTTCCCATGTTTTGTAAAATGAGACTGTGTTACTCTTATAAGCAGACAAATGATAATTTCGGAAAGGAATCTAAGGCTCATATAGATTTTTTTGGCCTGTAAATTCCCATCACCACACAATCCTCCACCTTTCATATTTTTCCTAGGCAAGCACTTTGTGTTTCAGTTACTTCTTCTCTTCAAAACTACTGCTTTTGATGCTTTCAGTTTGTTTAAGATTTTATTTATTTATTTGAGAGAGAGACAGAGAGAGCACACAAGCAGGGAGAGAGAGGTGAAGGGAGAAGGAGAAGCAGACTCCCCACTGAGCATCGAGCCCAGTGTGGGGCTGGATCCCAGGACCCCGAGATCATGACCTGAACTGAAATCAGACATGTAACTGACTGAGCCACCCAGGTGCCCTGATGCTTTTAATTTTTTGCACTGATTTCACATGGGGATAAAGAGAAGGATTACAAAGTGTTCATTATTCTTAAAACAGTCATGGGTTTAACGATGTATCAGAAATGCCTTTGCTTCCAACTGAATGCTGGAGGAAAGGAACAAAACTCTCTGGTTGGCAGATTACTTATCAACCTATGCCGGCCAAGCCACATCAGGGTAGAATGAATCAATTAAATGTACACACTGTGCGAGGCATTGTCCAGAATGCAAACACAAGGAAAGCTTCCGACTGTGTTTCCAGACCTCCTTTCGTTTTTATTTAATGTCACAAATCGTATAGAAAATTAACTTGGAATCCAAAAAGAAGGTGAACCGTTACTCTATCAAGAAGAAGGCTCTAGAATGGTGATGAGTCCTGTCAGCCGAATCCTGGGGTCCCCTGGTTACCTTCCTGGACAGATCTTAGCTGAATAGAAGCTGCTGCTGCTGCTGCTTCTTCTTCTTCTTCTTCTTCTTCTTCTTCTTCTTCTTCTTCTTCTTCTTTTTAATTTAACACTGCACTGCATGCAATAAGTGGGAATCACCTCCATTCCCTGAAATGACACTGCTTGCAAGTAACTTTGCTAGAAACATCATTATGTCTTCTTAAACTCTTTATCACTATTACATTGTCACATTGGATTTCTCCAACTCCTTTCTTATGGCTCAACCAGTGCATAAAAGGAAAGGGTAGCCATAGTGGTGAGAGTTGTGTTTCCATGTAGGAATTCCTTCCCGGCATTTCTCAAAAACAATTATTTATTTTTAAACCCAAATTCTGAGAAAAGATAGATTAGAAATTAGGAAAGTTGGGAAAGGTATCATAATTGTCCTGCAAGAATTAAAGCATAATAAGCAACATAGAGAGGCTACTGGTTCAGAGGAATCCACCCATGTCAAGCAGAAAGCAAGAGCAGGAACATGACACGCAGGGTCAAAGGTTAAGTTTACATTTTGGGAATGAGGACAAGAAGCACTGGGCAACAATCATGACCGGATCAATCTGTCTTGCTGGTAGCTCTTTCCATGTGTGAGTTCATGGCCCTATCTGCTGCTAACAGGGAGTCATCCTTGCAAATAAAATAAATATTCATAAGTGTATATGCCTAAGAAACTTTATACAAATTCTATGAGTGATGTTCCAAGAAATAACACATTTGGAAGCAAAGAAGTCCTTAGATTGGCAGTTTTGACATATGATTCTGCACAGTGCTGTTAGTGTTAATAGGAAATACGAATGCTTCTTTATTCAGAAACCACCCAGTAATGTTCTCAGGCATTTTCCAGTGTTTGGGTATTTGTTGCAGTCTATAGTACTTGGTAGATATTAATGCACTTAATATTTATAATTATTATAATTTAGATGCCTATAGTAAAAATAAGAAGATAAAGAATAGTGAGAATACTTCTTTTTTTTTTAATTTTACTTCTTTATTTGACAGAGGGAGAGATCACAAGTAGGCAGAGAGGCAGGCAGAGAGAGAGGGGGAAGCAGGCTCCCCGCTGAGCAGAGAGCCCGATGCGGGGGCTCGATCCCAGGACCCTGAGATCATGACCCGAGCCAAAGGCAGAGGCTTTAACCCACTGAGCCACCCAGGCACCCTGTGAGAATACTTCTTACATGGCTTAATTTTGTGCATCCCCCAAAATTCCCAGGAATTCCAATTTCTCCTTCCCACATGTTGAAGACCAAGGAAACCATATAAGGAATGTGTGTTTGAGCATGTCTGTATTGTCCAGTTACAACTAATGAGTGCAGATGAGAGAGGGCAATAAGAGGATGGAATGAGGGAGATGATGCAACAACACATCCTGGGCAGATAGTTTGCTTTGTGGATATTGCATGGGTCAGAAATAACCTGCTGTATCACACCATCAAGCATCGCAACAGATATTTTTGTTATGATGACCATATTCCCTTTCCTCTGTCTCTTTCTCTCCTTCAATCTCTCTCTCTTTCTCTCTCTCTCTGTTTCTCCATCTCCCAGTAGTTACTTTGAAAACCACATTGTAAAATTATGGATTCTAGTGAATATAATTAGAAGCTTGAAATATGATGGTGATTATTGCTTGAGCCTCTCTTTGCCCATCAACTCCAATATGAGAATTGTCCTAGTAGCTTCTTTTTGGTTTCACTCCAGCTCTCATGAGAAGGAAAAGGCATGGTGCTTATAGCATTGGGAAAAAGAAGCTACTCAACAGAGATGGTGTACAATGTTGTGTAACCATCCCCAGAGACCACAGGACACATACTTTGTGATCTTTATGAAACTATTTTAAAAAGACAACTTGATGCCATAATTCAATTCCCTTAATAAGTATTTATCATGAGCATTCATTTACTCACTTTTAAACAAATATTCAGAGAGAATCTACTATTTGCCAAAGTCTCTGACTCCATGGATCTAATGTTCATGAGAGGGAAAGAGACAAAATAGGCAAATGCTATGAAAATAAGGAGAAGGATGGTAAGGGGGGGGCAGGGATTTGGGATAAAGAGAGTGTAGAGGAATGGTGACTTGGGGATGAGGAAGGGACCATATTATGTACCTGACACTGGGCTATATGCTTGAATCCATCTACAAAACACAGGATACCTGCTTTCAAGGAGTCTACTGACCATTGGGAACAGAAACACACAATTATAAGTCAATATTTTTTTTTCTAGAGTAGAGGAGAATAATATATGCCAGAAGACCATTGTGTACGGTATGCTCTTGTTCTCCTCAATGTAAGTCTTGGTAATTTCTTGTGCACATTCTCAAAGAGGTGCTTATATTTTTTTCCATAACCAAGGAGCTTTTAGAAACTCTGGCTCCAAAATGTCTAAGGCTCCCTCCCACCTGCACAGATGAGGCCACGAGCCTTCAGCAAATCTCTGTGGCTATACATAAGTGCCCACTGGCTTGTTCTATACTGGGTCTTCTTATTCCTGAGAAACCGCCACATACTGGTCTCTCAACTCTTGTCTTCTGTGGACTATTAGATCATTTTGAAGGACAACAGTTTCCCTCTGGATGTTACCATATATAGAATTATCCTTGGCTTCACTCTGCCTCCCAGCTTCTGCTTCCAGAATCCCTGCAAAGATTTAACATCTCACCCTCTGCCTATCTGGAAGAAAAGACAAAGCAAGAAACGATCTTTCCATTAACTTTGATGTGATCATAATTCAAATAACACTTGAAGCAAAAAGGAAAATGTGTTGAGTTTATTTTGTATTTATATATTTTAGTCAAAGTGTAAGTCACATACAATAAAATACATAGATTTCGAATGGTTCGGTTTGATGTCTTTGGGCAATTGTATTCAATAATAAAATATTTTCATCACCCCAGAAATATCTCTTGTTCCCCCTCCAATCAATTCCCCTCCCTGCCCAATCAACTGTTCTGACTTCTATTCCCACAGATTAGCTGCGTCCGTACAAGAATTTCATATGAATGGAACTCACATACTATGTTTTCTTTTGTGTCTGGCTTTTGTCACTTAAACATAATGTTTCTGAGATTCATACAGGTGGCCATGTATTGTAACAATTTGTTCTTTTTAATGCCTGAATCATATTCCGTTGTATGAGTATTGTTAATACAATTTCTTTATCCATTATGAGTTTGATTCTAATGTTTCTTCTGGACTCTTGTTTCTGGGTCTCTTCTGCTTGACACATGAAAGGGCACTTATCACTAGAAGGGTTCTCTCACCCCGTATTCCAATTCTTCGGCACCCCTATGACCCCCTGGCCAGAGCCCAACACACTGTGTCTCAACCTGGCCTTTCTGGAGACATTTTGTTATCTGAGTCCTTGGTGATTTTCTCAGTGCTTATCTCAAACCAGCTAAGAGAGGCTGGGAGTGTGGCGCTCTTAAATTATACTTCTAAGGCTGCTGACTCCTCAGGAGTAAACAAAAGAAAAGGATCTAGTGTCTATTGAGCTGCTAAGTGCGTTCCAGGGACCATCAAGGCCAGTGTTTTGATATGCAAATAGGGGTTCTCCCAGGTTTAGTGAAATGTACAAGGTCATACACCCCCCGGGGTGGCAAGCCAGATCTGTCTCACTTCAAAGTCCCTGCTGTTCCTACTACATCTGCCTCCAAGAGAATAACTGGACTGGAAACCATTTCATGTGGTCCTACTTTGGGTTCTGAGCCAAAACTAATCCGCTGATGCGAACAAATCACCCGTCCCTCAATTTACTCATTTGTACAACGAGAGATGTTTTAGTTGACCTCTGGGGTGCCCTCCAGCTCTAGATTCCATGACTCTGCTCATGGAGTGACTCCGCACCATATAATTTATGAGTGACGAGAAATGACAGGTAAGGAAATGGTAAATGCAAAAGCAGCACATTTCCCTGACATTAGAAGAGTGCCAGGATCAGGCCCCAAGTTACAACTTTTCAACTTTATTTCTTGTTTCTTTTTAGGAGCCTCCACCTTGCAACACTGGCTTCTTTACTGAACCCAGAACACGCCATGCCTGGGCCCCCCCACCTGGCCTCTGCTCAGACCATCGCGCTCCTTCAGAATCCCTCCCTCCATGTCTCCCCACCTATATAACCCTACCTGTGTTAAAAGAATGCCTCTAGTTTACACCTGCCATGAAATATTTACTTATCACACACCCCCAACCCCCTGACCCCCCATCTGCAGGTAAGTCTCTCTCCCCTGAATGCTGCAGCAGTTTCCCTACCCTGCTTGGTATCTGACAGCAACCGCTGTACTTGTCTCCACCTGCCACTGGTCTCTTGAAGCTCTTGCTTTGTGTTCACAACTTCCATCTGCAAGTCAACTGTGAACTTGTGGAGGGTAGAATCTGAGTGTTTGCCCTCATGAGTTCCCTGGAATACTTAGGTCAGAACAAGAACAGGATACGGAGTCAAGCCTAAGTAATGTTGTATTAATAAACTTTGAACAGATAAAAGGTAGTCGGAAGCTCAGGAGATTTTCCCAGGTCCTTCATTTTCAATAGGGCTAAGCCTCGGGTTCTACCTCCGCAGCAGAGTGGAGGAAAGGGGCTTCCGGTTCCTGAAACCTTGAACCAGGGTAATTCTGAACTCTAGAGGAGCAAGCAGGGCAATCAGAACCTGAAAGGTCAGGACAACTAAGGATCTGTAACCCCTCAGGGAAACAAAAAAACAAGCCAGATCAGCCGAAGTGTGAGCCAAGAGTAGGGGAATCTAATGACAGATGAGAAGGTAGCCTGAGGGCCAGCTGCAGACAGGGGGACAGTGACTTGTTTGGCTAACACTCTGGCTGTAGTTTTCCAAGAGATCTAGGCTGGCCACACACACACACACACACACACACACACACACACACACACACCCTCCTGCCTTGAAGGGATCTCAGCAGGAACGTTATTGCCCCCATGTGGGCAAAAATCAGTACTGTGAGGTGAAAAAAATCTTGGATTTTTTTTTTCAGTGGGGGGAAGGGCAAAAGGAAAGGGAGAGAGAGAGAATCTTAAACAGGCTCCACACCCAACCCAGAGCCTGATGCGAGGCTGGATCTCACAACCCAGCGATCATGACATGAGCCAAAATGAAGAGTCAGACGCTTAACTGACTGAGCACCCAGGCACCTCAGAAATCTTAGATATTTTAATGATTTGTGGCTCTCCAAAGCTTACTCCATCTGATAAAATCTTATTCTGTAGTATTAATTTCATGGGAGCTGGAGAGGATTGAAGATAAAAGATATAAAGGGTCCTTAAGAGAGTACTAATGGAGGATAGTCAGAAGGAAGGCAGACAGGGACAAGAGGACCCTGTCCTAAGAGGAAACTACCCAGAAGCAAAAAGACCCCGTCCTATTATTCTACACCCCCCTGAAAAAAGCCCTCCCCCCTTTCCCATGTAAACAACTACCTGATAGGTAGATGAGCGCATGGACAAAAACCTGATTGGGTGACAGGCTTATGGAGGGTTAATCAGATTAAAACAGCCTGCTAACAATCTTATAAAATCGCCTAGATTTAGAGACTCCAAGGACAACCCTCTCAGGGGATTGTCTGTACTAGACAAATAGTCTAGTATTTGTACTATTGTACTATTTGTACTATTGCCGGTAAACTTTGCTTTGCTGCCCACCACTCTTCATCCGGTCTACCATTTCATTCTTTGCAGCCCCGTGACCAAGAACCCCAGGCACTATGGGAAAAGAAATCCTGAAATGGTACCTGGGCAATAATAATGAATACAAGGTTGAGAAATACCGCTCTGGACTGACAGGGCTGATATTTTCCTTCTCAGACTATTTCCTTCTCGTGGAAAAATGGAGGGCCCCAAAGTGTGTATTAGACACTAACCCTATACCTCCTCCTTTCTAAGGACACTGCTCACCTCCCCCAAACTGCTCTCTTTGCAAGGCCTCTCAGCCAGCAGACATGCACAAGAACCTGAATGTCAAACCCGCCCACACGAAGTTCCCCAGCTCTTCGGGGACTCAGATTAATAGCCAGGTTTCAGAACATGGTTCCCGACTTCCTGTATGGCCTGTTGAAAAACAACTCCAGCCCAACAATGCTTGGAGTACTTGCCCCAAGACTTCATTGCGGTTTCAACCTCTGCCGGAGTGGAATTTTAAACCAGTCCATCTGGAATTTTCTGATGAGCACCAGTGAAGTAATCCATCAGCTGGGTTCTCTCTCCGATGAGAAGATGAGGGGATCGGCATGACCTCCAGCCCGTCCTCCTAAGGGAAGATGACCTTGCCAGAAACAATCCTTTTCTTTTATTAATAACGTCCTTGTCCCTCCCTACTTATAAAAAACCTTCCATTTTGTACAGCTCCTCAGAACTCTCCTCTGCTTGCTAGTGGGATGACACCCAATTCATGAATCGTTTCATAAAACCAGTTAGATTTTCAAATTTACTTGGTTGAATTTTGTTTTTTTAACACCATGAGGGGCCTAGTTGGTATGAATAGAAGTTCAGAAGAGTCAACTCCCCATGGTCAACAAGAAGCAAGAGATGAGAAGGAACAAGGTCCAAGAGCATCCCTTCCTCTTCTCCTCCCTGATCTCCTGGCTGTGGGGTCTCCTTGCCCGGGGAGTCCCATGCTGAGTGAACAAGTCTGCTCAGTGATCTTGGCCCCTTCATGCTTGTGTATAATCTCCCTGCAGTAAAGCATTTCACCGCGTTGTTTGCATCTAGCCCGGCCTCCTTCTCTCTGATGTCTTCATCTCCCTGGGGAGGTATCTTCCAAACAGAATGTCAAGATCTAAATTCTTGCTCCTGGATCTGCTTTCTAGAAGACCCATGCTGAGACAGTAGTTGTCTTAGTCGTTTCAGGCTGCTTTAACAATATTTCATCAACTGGGAGGCTTATAGACAACAGAACTTTATTTCTCACGCTTCTAGAGGCTAGAAGTCCCTCCCTTCCCCACCGAGATGAAGGTGTAGGCAGATTCATTGTCTGGTGATGACAAGGAAAAAACTGTACTCTAAGATGGCCAACCAAACCAGCAAGGGTATTCCAGTCCCGGTCTCAAAGCCCTTCCGGGTTCTTTCCTACCCCATTTCCCACGCATGCCAAAAATACCAAGTATGCAGAAGTAGAAGGGTATATGCTTGTGCTCGAGGCTCAGACCTTTGGAGAACAGGGTCCTCTGAGCCCACCGGTGTTAAATAAACCTCCGATCCTCCAAAGTCTCCGAGCGCTGCTTGGTTCTTCTGTCAGGATCCAGTCCAGGTTTCTTAACAGTGAGAGCTCACTTCTTAGCTCATCGATGGCTGTTTTTTCCCTGTGACCTCACACGGCAGAAGGGGAGAGGGTGCTCTCTGGGGTTTCTGTTCTGAGAGCATTAATCTCATTCATAACTCCCTCCTGACCTAATCACCTCCCAAAGACCCACACACACACTTCCTAATACCACCATCTTGGGAGTCAGGTCTCAACATATGAATCTGAGGGGGACACAAACATTCAGACCATTGAGCAGTAGTAGAAGCAGAAACTCATAAATACACCTCATAGACAAGGTGCAGAATCAAGCATTATGATTCTACCCACATTTCCTACTTTGCTGTGACCAGACAGATAGATAGATAATAGAATATCTTGCCTTCACTTTCTTCTCCATTACACAGTTATTTTAAATATTAGCCGTGGGGCGCCTGGGTGGCTCAGTGGGTTAAAGCCTCTGCCTTCAGCTCAGGTCATGATCTCAGGGTCCTGGGATCGAGCCCCACATCGGGCTCTCTGCTCAGTGGGGAGCCTGCTTCCCCCTCTCTCTGCCTGTCTTTCTGCCTACTTGTGAGCTCTCTCTCTCTGTCAAATAAATAAATAAAATCTTAAAAAAAAATATTAGCCATGAATAACTATACATCTAGTTTATAAGTTAAATTGTGGAGAGGATGAGTGTTTCTGGTTTGGGTAAGAAGTACCTGTACTATATTATGTTCACTTACAGCTAAGACACCTGAGTGTTGAATCCCTGGATCCTGAGATTCCCTTCCAACATGAACGCCCATTCAAGTGGTACAAGGGCCATAGAATTCTGCTGTAGATGGCATCTCTTTGGAACCACAACCCCTAGTGCAGGAATTTCACTCTGTTCTTGAGGTATTCACTAAGTGCTCCCCCTCTACTAGGCACTAGAGAGGAAACAGAAGGAACTCAAAATATTTACCATCTCACTGAAAACATAAGACACACAGCAAAAAATTCACTTGCTATGAAGAGCAGCAACCAACTAAGTTACTGAGGAAGGCACAAGTGGGAAAAGGCACTTGAAGACAAAGAAACAAAAAAAGCAGAGCCGCCCATCTATTCCCCATTTATCTCACTGAAGCTGAAACATGAAAACAACAGTCTGTTTGAGGAAAATACTTCAGGGATATGATCCCAAATGACATCGAAAGAGCTCAATGCCCCATGAGAGCCCAACACCATGACTCATATTTGGGAAAAGAATCTGGTTCTGAAAAATACATAAGGGCTGCTCTCGGGCTCCTCCCCACTACCCTGTCAACAATCACTTAAAAGCTGCTGGGTCTAGATTCCAGTAACTTCCTGAGATCTTACTGTCCTTCAGAGGTGAGCCCCTTTAGACATTAGCACTGCTCTTAACCAGCTAGGCAATTGCCTCAGGGACTCAAAACAATTAGTGTAGGACTCCTGGTGGGTGGGAGAGATAGCACAGGAAGGTGAAATTAGAAATTGTCACTGAGGACTACACACGTCACCTGTCGCCGTCCTAGTCAAGCCCAAACTGACCCAGGGCTCGGTTATCACAGGACCCTCTAAGGCAGGTCTGTATCTTGTCCCGGGGTTTAAATATAGATCCCTGCCAGTTTCTTATCACAATGTAGCTTTGGGTGGGAGTCTCCCTTCTGTAGGTAGGTTTCCCCTCTTAGATTTGTGAGCCAAGCTTCTCAGGAGCAAGGAGACCTGCTCAGCTCCACTGCTTGGTCTCCACTGCCCCTTGGTTTTCCAGAATCCCAGAGAAGGAGGATTCCTGGGTTTGGGCTTCTTCATGAAAAGAAAAGTCACTTGGGTATGTAGCTATGTCTAACCTTTTAGAGATGACTGAGGAGAGAGAATGAGTGAGAGGAGGCCATACAAGGAGAACAGAAAGACCAGAAGGAACCCAACACCTCAGCTCTCAAGCCACTGTTCTTTCCAGTCAGCCACAGGGAAAACCAGACGTGGCCCAGTCTTCCTTCCCTGACTCCGGGCGACACCATGGGAGGTCACTCTAGGTTCCTGGTCACTTTTAGTTTTAAAAATAATTTCTACTTTGGTACAGAAGACCCACTTCTGGGTAGTCAAAAGCCTGGCCCAATTTAAAACTCAAATATTACATGCTTCAAAGCAACTGTCCTCCCCCCTGAGCTCAGGTAGCCTGGGGATGTGCAGTGGGAAGGAAGAATGGGAGTTGGTACAAGGACAAAAGTTTTCAAGTCTGGTGCCATGGAATCTTGGCAGCGGGTGAGTTCTGTGTGGCAGCCATATTCTGTCATGAGACTACTTGGGGTTCTTCAGAGGCCTCTTTTCTGGGACCGCTGCTCCAGGACAATGAATTTTCTCCCTGATCTTCTAATGATCCCTTTTTTGTTAGAGAGCCATGCATGCCCTCCTTGCTATAGCCTCCCCTACCCCTACAGGCTGCTTTCTGTTGTTGTTGGAATCCCAACAAGGTCACCTGAGCCCAACAGTGTCCAGCACACTTCCTTAACCCCGGGGGGAACCCACTAACTCATGCCATGCCGTGGTGGTGGTGCCCCCACCCCTGCCACAGGGGGCTAATCCAGTGAGCCCTCCACCTTCAAAAGTGGGACACAAACACAAGTCTTTAAGTTCTTATAAGCCCCCTAAACTTACTCCATTCACCTATCATCTAGCCACCAGTGAAACAAACGTCTGATTTCCCTTCCAGTACACGTTGTCCAAGAGCAGCTCTTCCGGGGTCCTCCCCTCAACGGGAGTAGGCAGAAGCACCTGCACGGCGGTGTATTTCAGTAAGTGCTCCTCACTCCTGCGTGTGTCTCCTTCCCAAATGCTGTACTCAATGACTCTGACCATTTCTATCTTCTTAGATTTCAAAATGAAGGTGAATGCTGGGAAAGGCTTTAGGGCCATTTTGCTCATTTTTAAGTAATTCCTTTCAGGGGTATCTAGCATCTCTAGAATATGGAATACACCCCACCTGTCGTCCTCAGTGTAAGGTGTTTAGTTACATTTGGAACCAACCATAAACATCACTTTCAGAGTCATGTTCAAGTTTAAAACATGGTCATTGAGAAGTGTCTATCGTGGTGGCTCTGTCTTTCCTTCCTAGGGCATTTCCTGAGTCT
>CM052815.1:9738757-9858866 GCA_028533885.1 Nasua narica
TAACCAAAATTTCCCTGTCACTCCAATAGGGGATGAAACATGGGGTCCTGTGTACCATGCGAATATCCATCTCCAGACTCTGTCCCTTTTTCTCCAAGACCATTGTTCCTCCTTCATTTCAAACACTCACCATCTCTTGCATGGATCAAAACCACAGCAGTGTAACCAACAGCTCTCCCTGCCTCAGACACACTTCTTGCCAATTCTTCCTCTTCCTTGTGGCCAGAGTAATATTTCTAAGACTTTAATTTGATCACGCCTTACTCCCCTGTTAAAATCCAGCCATGGTACCCCATCTAGGATAGGATAGTCTGTAGGCTCCTCAGCATGTCAGGAAAGTGCTCTATGGGGTCCCCCCTCCCTACTTTCCCATGACCCTTACTTACTTCTCTCTCCTCCCGCCTGCGGCCACACCCAACCCTCCCACACTGGGAGGTCTCTCCCAGTGGTCTCTCCAGCCACACTGGATTATTTGCAGCTTCTGTAATCCCCATGCTCTCTCTCTCATCTCTGTGCTTTCCACAGGCCACCCCTTCTGACAAAACACGGTATCTTTCCCATCCCCAGGGGCAGATCATCATTCTCACAAAAGAAGTCTCTCTTCCCTGGTGAGGGTGTGTGCCCTTAGAGCTCAGCACATAGTAAGGGTTTAAGATGTCTTCACGGAATAAATCAGGTCATCAGATACGATGTGAAGCACCTTGCAAAGGGAAAGGCACCATACAATTCTTCAAGTGATTATTTTTATTTTCTGAAAATGTTTAAAAGCAAAAAAGTCATTAAAGCCAATCAACCTTCACAAACATCATAAGCCACACGCTTAGGCTTTCCCCTTCTGTTCCTGACCTAACGAGGTGCTTCCTTAACAGGAAGCTGCTGTCTTCATTAGAGCCTCTTCGTTTGCCAAAAACAGATTTTGTAAGAGCTGACATTGTCCTTAAAAATAGAAGCACGCAGGTAGAAACTGTCCTAAGTGGGGGCACTGGGGTGGCTCAGGTAAGCATCCGACTCTTGATTTCTGCTCAGATCGTGATCTCAGGGCGGGGGGATGGAGCCTGCTTGTGCTCAAAGGGGGGAGTCTGCTTGGGACTGTCTCTCTCTCCCTCTCCCTCTGCCCTCCCCCTGCTCTCTCTCTCTCTCAAATAAATAAATACTTCTTTAAAAAAAAAGAAAGAAACTATTCTAAGTGATTTCCGTATTAACTCATGTAATCCCACAACCACTTTACAAGGTAGGGACTTTGATTTTCCTCCTGGTACAGATGAGGAAACAGACAGGAGGAGCGGACGTCACATGCTCAAGACCGCACAGCCAGTGAATGGAACCGTCATTAGGAACAAGGCTGTGCACAGAAGCGCTATGTATCTTATCACCAGGTTTCAGGTGCATCGTGTGTCTCCTCCTGCAGCCCAAGAGGACACGCCCAGATACCCGCACCGCAGTCCGCTTCTAGCAGAAGGCTGATGGGGACTTTTGTGCTAATGGACAGCCAGTCCTTTGGCAGAGTTGCGGGGCAGCAGGATAAAGAAGATATTTGATCATCTCTAAAGCATTAGATCTTGGCAGCTAATTGGGCTGAGGTACTGGGGCGGGGGGGGGGGAATTATAAAGAAAAGAAATTAGATCTGGGGATCTGAATTGAGTGTGAATCAAGAGAACAGGATCCGTTTTCTCCCCTGAGTCCCATTCCCTATTACCTGGCGAGCCCTCTTCCCAAGGTGTTCCTAAAGGTCATTTGTCTTCCACGGCTTGGAGCACCCGAAGGGTGTAGGGGAAAGACCACCCCTCTGGGCCGCAGGAGGTCTGGCTGGCTGGTTCCTGCCCTCCCACACCTGCTCAGCTATGACGATGAGCGAGTGGCTCAATCTCTTAAGGGGCCTCAGTGTCCTTCCCCCTCCCCCTACACTCCCCTCAATCACAAAAAATAATGACTCAACAAGGGAACAATAATGTCATAGTTGCCTGAATGTCAGTCCCTGCGCCATGTCATCTTCATCCACTTTGCAAGTTCTGGTCTGTCAAGCACTCTCTTCTCTCTGCCCTCAACCTCTCTGTTTCCTCGATCTGGGAAATCTCTCCCCGTCCTGGTTTTTGTTCAGTTGCAGGCTGGGATAGCAGAGGCTGGAGAGCAGCCTGTTCTTATGGGCTCCTGGCTCCAATGCAAACCCCTTTAGGGAGAGACACTAATAGTTGATGTAAAAGCTCTGAAGTCTCCAATCGATGACTGGAGAGGTCTCTAAGGAAAAGCAATTAATGCTCACGTGGATTTTTAACAAGGCACCTGGTCCCAGTCCCAGCTCCCAAAGCCCTGTGACATGCCCACTGAGCACGGGATAAAAGTCCCGAACCCTGGTTCTGCACGGTGCCCTGAGGAGAGAGAGACGTCTTTGTTTTAACTTCTACAATCAGAACAATGTCAGAAATAGTACCCATTGCCGCCATCATCAGAGTGGCCAGATCCTGGAAATAGGGTGCTTTATAAACAGAAGGCTTTGATCTGCAAAATCTGGGAGGAGAAAGGGGGAAAGATCTTAACAAGACACATTGTGTCTTCCAAGTTTGCCCTCCCTAGAGGTCGAATGTTTTATTAAGTATCAGTCTCTCCCTCTCCCTCTCAAAATCAAATAAAGCTATAGGGAAAACAACAGCCTAGTATGTTGCCCAGAGGAGAAATTGGCAGGTTCTTGTTGTCCTGACCTCTGCCAGCAATCTGCCTCTTTGACACTATATTTCTGAAACCCCAAATTCATAATCATTTTGTTAAGTCACTGAATTCCAACATGTTTAAGTTCAGAAAAGGAAATAAGAAAAGTGAGAAGGAACAAAATAATTGTTCTCTTTGACAATTAGGAGAGCCAAAAGAAAATGACACCACACAGTTCATTAATCCAATACTGTGCTAAGAATTCTAAATAACGAGCAAGAGATACAAAATGAAGCAAACCTCTCCAAAAGAGAAAACACATGCCTGTCCACAGGAATGTGCAATGTAGTAGGTAAGATAATTATCCATCCGACAGGTAACAGGTACTAACTCTTAATCAAGGTGGTGTACACAAGGTGCCATGGGGATTCAGTGTAGGTCAGGATTACCTATAGGTGAAACAGATCAGGGAGGACTTCCCAGCGGAGGTGACAATTTAGACAGAAGTAAGGGACAGGGATGATGGGCAAAATACTTCAGGACAGTGAACCAATGGGAGCAAACCTATAGGGGCAGGACAGCCTGAGACAATGGATCAGACTTTGGCAACAGCACAGAAGATACTAGAAAGGTCCAGAACTCAGATGAGGTGAGTGAAGCACTTGCCTCAGGTACAAAGTCTAAGGTGTTGCCAAAAACAGTAAACAAGGTATATATTAATGTAATATTATTAAAAAGTCAAAATCAATGCAAAAAAATCTATGGTGAACAAAATATCAAGTATTCAAACAAAGATACCAGTAACATCGATCATCCTTTTGCCTCCATCTCTAATGGCTTTAGCACAGCAGTGGGACTGAGGGGTATGCTTGAGAAGGAAAGACAAGACCAAGGGGCTTCCAGGGACAGATTTAACAAGTGCCTTTTCATCATCTGGGCATATTCCATTTCTTTCCTCTCTGCCCTCCACTTAGGAAAAGACCACGAAAGAAGGTCAGCTTAATAAGATCTAATACTTTCAGAGAGGATCCTTAACTATTTCAAAGCCCTCTCTTCATCTGTCCTCACCAGAGCCTGTGGATTGAGAGAAATAATTCCTCCTTTGAACCAATGAGGGAAAAAGGCAAGAGGAGCCCAAGGTCATTACTTAATTGGTGAGTGGACTAGAAATTTGGTCTGTCCTGTGCATCCTGGTTGCTAATGGACTCTGGCCAGACCAAAGCCCCGGCTGCCCAGGAGGACATTTTTTATGACCCTCTACACATGCACTTATGAGGAGGTGAGTCCTCTGGGCTGTGCTGTATTAACAGATTACCTTAAAATCACAGTGGCTTTACACAGTGCATTTCTTTTTGCCCACAGAAAATGCAGCATGGGTTGGGTAGTCGTCCTCCGTATTATAGCTACGACATTTGAAACAGAAGGCCTTCAAGAATGCTATTGCAAGGGCGCCTGGGTAGCTCGGTCAGTTAAGCATCTGACTCCTGATTTCGGCTCAGGTCATGATCTCAGGGATGTGAGATAGAGCTCTGGGCTCCATGCAGAGTCGGCTCGAGATCTCCCTCTGCCCCTCTCACTCACTCTCTCTCTCTCTTTTTCTTAAAGAGAGAGAGAAAGAGAGAGAATGCTAGTGCAGGGCAAGAGCAGGGAAATGTCCTCATGCAGGATATCACTAAAACCCAACCCCTGGAAGTCGTTGACCTCCCTTCCACCCCAGGAACCAGAATAAAAAAACCAGCTTGGCTTCTGCAGGAGAGGGTAGCAAATGAGCAGAAACACATAGATAACGGTGCAAACAAATGTGTGGGCTAAAATCTTGGCCACATCTTCCATCTTTTGCACGGAATAAAATCTAGAACCACTCCCCTACCATTTCCAAGGACACTCAAGGGCTCGCTATTGTGCTGCGTGGCCCTCCGTGTCCTGCATCCACTAACGCATTGTCTACACGCGTGTCCGCGTCCATGACTGCTCACCCTTCCCAGGACCACACTAAGCATGGAGCATGGCCTCTTTCCTTCTTCCCTCATTCTCTAAAGCAAAATTAACATGGTGTTTGTTTGAGTAACTGACTTTTAATAAAGATACTGTAGAAAATGTAAGAGATCCCTGGTACAGGACAGAATAGGGGGGAATAAGAATTGGTCATTGATGTCATCACGCTACAAATTCTTCAGCTGTTCCCATCACAAGGAATTGGTCACTGGCTGCTCCTCACGTTTGTCTTAAGGCTGCCTGCTACCATGGACGTGCAAGTTTTCTCTGCTGGGTAATCTTTTATTTATAGTTGTCTTCTCCTGTTCCCCACCCAGTCTTCCAAATTCCTATCCAATCCAATCCACTGGGAGAAGACTCAACATTCTTTATATATTGTTATACACCACAATCCAATTTTTAATATCTAAATACCTTCCATTTATTTTATTTGTTTTATAGCTTCAAGTCCTTATCTAAATTCCAGTTAGCATATAATGTAGTATTAGTTTTGGGTGTACAATATAGTGATTCATCACTCGCATACAATACCAAGAGCTCATCACAACCAGTGCCCTCGGGGAATGCCTGGGTGACTCAGTCCATTATGCATCTGTTTTCAGCTCAGGTCATGATCTCAGGGTCCTGGGATCGAGTCCCGCATCGGGCTCCCTGCTCAACGGAGAGTCTCTTTCTCCCTCTTCCTCTGCCCATCTCTCCACTTGTGCTCCCTCTCTCAAATAAATAAATAAAATCTTTTAAAAACTTTTTAAAAAATAAAAAATAGATAAGAAGTGCCCTCCGTATTACCCATCACTCATTTAACCCATCCCCCATCTATCCCCTCCAGTAACCCTCAGTGTGTTCTCTATAGCTGAGAGTCTGTTTTGTGGTTTGCCTCTCTTTTCTTCCCCCCTATGTTCATCTGTTTTGTTCTTAAATTCTACATAGGAGTGAAATCCTATGATGATTGGCTTTCTCTGACTAACTTTTTCATTTAGCATAGTACACTCTAGCTCCATCCACATTGTTGCAAATGGCAAGATTTCATTCTTTTTGATGGCTGAGTAATATTCTAGGTGAGATAGACATAGATATAGATATAGATATAGATATAGATATAGATATAGATATAGATATAGATATAGATATAGATATAGATATAGATGTAGATAGATACCACCTCTTTTTATCCATTCATCAGTCAATGGACATTTGGGCTTTTTCCATAACTTGGCTATTATTGATAAGGCTGCTATAAATATCGGGATGCATGTGTCCCCTCGAATTAGTTATTTTGTATCCTTTGGGTAAATACCTAGAAGTGCAATTCCTGGGTCATAGGGTAGTTCTATTTGTAACTTTTTGAGGAACCTCCATACTGTTTTCCAGAGTAGCTGCACCAGCCTGCATTCCCACCAAAAGTAAGAGGACTGCCCTTTCTCCACATCCTCGCCAACATCTGTTGTTTCATAACTTGTTAATTTTAGCCATCCTGATGGGTGTGGGGTGGTGTCTCACTGTGGTTTTGATTTATAAATACTTCCATTTCCATCATATGTTAGAGATTCTTAAATTTCATAGTCAAAATGCTCTTTTAGGTGTTTTTCTCAACAAAGGGGAGTTTCTCTTTTTAAGAAAAGAAAATTAGATCAAACCCTAGCTAACATTTAATTTATTTTATTTTATTTTATTTTTTTACTTTTAACACATCAAAAAAGGATTCAGTGCTCAAAGATGTCTGGAAAATTGGGTTATATGAAGCCAAACAATTGTCTTTACTAAAGGATTTCTCAGAGACCTCAGTATGACAATACACCTTATAAGTCTCTGAAATGAAACATGTATTATGCAGCAATTCTCAAGAGTATTTCACCATGGAATATGTATTTAGCTACTGTGGTGTGACAAACAACCACAAATTCAGTGCCACGTGACAATAATAAGCATTTATTCTCATGCTCACTGGTCTATGGGTCAGCCAGGATTTGACTTATCTAGGCTGGACTTCCCTAGCTTGGCCAAGCTGGAGCTGGGTTCCTGATTTGTTTCATGAGTCTCTCATCATCAACGGACCAGCAAGCTACCCAGGACATGTTCTTCTTCTAACAACGGCAGAAGCACACGTGGGCAAAGCCCTATTACCAAAGCACATTTCAAGTCTTTGCTTATATCAGGGGTACTAATATTCATCGTCAAAAAAGTCACATGTTCAAGCACAGCATCCTAGAGCACAGAGTAAATTCTATTCACAGAAGAGGAATAGAGTGAATATTTTCTCAACAGCAATCCAGTCTTCTCTGTGGTTCACAAACATTCCTATTCTACACCATCAATCACATGCCAAGCACACTCACCACCTCCCCACAAGCTTCAAAAAATTACATGATTTGGATCAAAGTTTAGGTCTTGTGATCCCTACCAGGTGCAGATGCAGCTCCTCTGGGTCTAGAGAATTATGAACAAAAAAGAACAAGTTTTCTGTTTGCCCCACAAGTACCCAACCTACATTGGTGAGCCAGGCAGAATAACCACAGTGAACACACCCATTAGAAAAGGGTAGAGTGGCACGCATCTGGCAATTACTGGTCCATAGCAATTCGGAAATCCCACTAGATTGGCGTGTTCCCCCACCCTGAGGTAGGAAATATGCTTCCTGAGGCCGCGAATCTGCTAGCTGGTGGGAGATGGGTATTTCCCATGGACTTCAGAGCTTTTTCATACCCCAAAGTACTTTAATCCTAAATGCAGATAACTTTTATTTTACCCATTCCTTTCCATTAGGATTCTCTGACCACTCAAGAGTTTATGAGAAAGAAGACATTACAAGTTTTGGTCAAAAGTATGGATTCTGGTATCAGACTGCCTGGATTTGAATCCTGACTCCAGTATTTTCTAGCCGTTTGATCTTGGGTAATCTTCATAATCTCACTGTAGTTCCTGTAAATTGGAAATCATAGTACTAACATCATAAAGTTATGGGGGTAAAAAAAAATCAAACAAAAGAGGAATAGATGAGGGGATGGAAAGCCATTCTCCAGTAGGATGTTTTGCTCTTCACCATCAGCAGGCTGTTTCCCAGACACTTTCCCAAATTCCACCTTTCAGTCAATGATATTGTAGCGTTCACACCAACTCGTTACTTTATGACAGCCATAAAACTTTCCATCTGTGTTTTAATAAATATGGAACCCACTAATAATACTTGTGATAACCACAAAAATCACCACAGAGTGCCCACTATGTGCTGGGCACCATCCTGAGCGCTTTACATGTAACTTCTGACTTAAAAATTTAAAGAGTTTTTTTTTTTAAGTTTTTATTTAAATTCAGATGAGTTAACATAATGTAATATCAGTTCCAAGCACACAGTATAGTGATTCAACACTTCCGTACAACACCCGGTGCTCATCACAAACAAGTGCATGCGTTCATCCCCCCAAAATAAAATTTTAAATCACGTAAGCAAAATGTAACATTCTTTTTTTTTTTGAAAAATGTAATACTCTTCCTCATACAAGGAAATATTCTCATAGATAATAAGGCCCTCTTTCTTCAGATGATAGTTCTCACAAATCCATTATGTAATTGCCAACCCATCATCTCCCTGTCCCATTTTGCTTTCCTCTAGTGCAATTAATGTTACAGCTGATGTCAACATGCCTGTTGACATCATCATATAATTCAATTTCAGATATCTATTGATATTTCTGCCCATTAAAATTTGGAATTTCTTTGTTGATATTCTGCCCCTGTCTTTCATCGCTTCCCCTGGAGGCAGGCCTCACAGGAAACTCCTTCCTGAAGATTCTCTACATCTGAGGGCCTGTTTCCGAGCTTCCTGGGCTGCAAACACTTGCAAACAATAATGAGAGCCCAGATGGTTAGGACAACGGAAGAGGCTTTGGATAAGCATTTCGCAGAACTCTGAAGATAATTAGTACAACTTGGCTTTATTAAGAACTGTCCTCAGGGCTTCCTTCACTTCCTTGTGCCTCAGGCTCTAAAAGCAGAAAGTTCCACTTGGGGCTCCCTACTCTTAGAACCTGGTCACAGCCTCTTCCCCCTCCAGGGACTTGCCTAAATCATTGCATAAAAGCATCAGTAAAAGCTCGAGTCACAAAGATCAACCCGACTATAGTTATTTATGAGGCAAAGGTAGAGCAGGGCTTTGGCTGGCATCGTGATTTGCAGATGTTTAGATACCCTGATCGATGACAAGGTAAATGAACAAGATCCAGCTAGTCCGGTCAGAACTGTAGACAGCAAGTCACATATAGTAGCAGAAATCATGTAAGGACAAATCATATATAGCCGCTCCCCACCCCCAGGTCAGTGCCAGAGGCAATGGGAGGTCACAGAAAATGAAACCAATTGATGAGGGCCGCCGAAGGAGAGGGAAAGGTGATACGTGTAGCTACGATTACATTTGTCAAATGCTCTCAAATATGCAGCTAGATTTGGGCAGCTTCTGCCAGATATTTTGGGGGTCATGATGGTGGCATAAAACAGGGGTGACAATGACCACAAAATAATCATAGACACATTTGAAAATCTAACTAGTATTTCAAAAAGGAGACACTAACTTCCGTCAAGTAATATTCGAGATTTTAAACACTGGCTTCCACCACTGCCATCAATTCCCACTACCCAATATCCTCTGCTCCTTATCATCCTTGTTTGACCTCCACGATTCAGGAAGCCCTCATTACTTGTCACGTACTTTCCTTTAAGGGAAGGCTTGATGCTTCCTGGACTAAAGGAAACAATTAAATTTTTAAATAGATTTTTTTTTTTAATATTTTATTTATTTATTTGACAGAGAGAGATCACAAGTAGGCAGAGAGGCAGGCAAAGACAGATGAGGAAGCAGGCTCCCCGCCAAGCAGAGAGCCCGATGCGGGGCTCGATCCCAGGACCCTGAGATCATGACCTGAGACGAAGGCAGAGGCTTTAACGCACTGAGCCACCCAGATGCCCCTTTAAATAGATTTTTTTAATGCATTTTTAAAAAATAGTCTTGACACTAAAGATTTTAGTTGCAAGGGAGATGATTTTGGAAAACGAGATTTTCCTTGCTATTCCCTAAAATGGATCTTTTCATTTTAAGAGCAATCCTGGAAAACAGGAAGCAGAGAGTTTATATCATGAAGCTAAAATTCACACTATTATGGTCATTTTCTTACTTAAAAAGGAAAGAAAAGATGTTATCAGCAGGCAGGAGAGAAGAAAAATCAGAGGGTATCCTGATTAGATTACAGTTGTATAGATTATAGATGTTGTTAGGAAGGGGCCAGTGTCCCAGCACCCAGAGGGGTTGAGTAGGTGATATAAGCCCCCATTTCATTTTGTAGAAGTCTGGAAGAGAGGATACCTGTGCCTCATTTTCTTGGGCAGTGGCAAGCCCACTAAAGAGTCTCTGCATCCAACATGGCAGCCGAGAAACATACCAACAATGGTTGATAGATATTGTCGAGACAGAGGGACCAAGAACACTTTCACAGAACACTGACACCTCAGTATAAAAACCTGATGAGAGGATTGGAAAACCAAAGGAGTCTTAGGGCCCTACAAAAAGAATGCAGAGGATGTGTTTTAAGAGAGAAGCCATGGCAAGGACAGCAGCCCATAGGAACATATGACGAGGGGAACCAGAAATGACTAGGTCCCTCTGCAGAAGATGGTGAGAACAGAGGGAATTTGTTGTACTAACTGTCCTACTCCCAATGCCAGGATGATACATAAATCCTCCGAGAATTTAGTTCACTCCCAGGAGAAAGAGGGAATAAAGAAGAGAGAGAATTTTGAACTAATTTGGAATTCTGAATGGGCCATGTTTAAAACTGAGTGCCCTTGGGGTGCCTGGCTAGTGCAGTCTGTAGAGCATCTGACTCTTGATCTTGGGGTCGTGAGTTCAAAGCCCCACATTGAATGTTGAGATTACTTTTTTAAAAAGGGATAAATTTTTTTTAAAGCAATAATAAACAGTAACAATTTTTAAAAAGAAGCTTAATAAATTTTAAAAAGTAAGACTAAATTGCTTTGGGTTGAAAAGGACCCTTTTATTTTTCTTTTATTTTCAGTGGAAACAAGAATGAGTTCAGTTAAAATAAAATATTAAGATGTTATTTTTGTTGCACGCTTGTACTGACTGTAAATTGTATAACTATTACATTTATCAGAATATAGAGCAAAAGGTCATCAAGAGACGAGAATCATGAAAAAAGGTAAGAGGCCCCCAAAATGCTTATCTGTTAATAAAAGCACAGGGAGAACGTACAAAGAGAATAATAAAATTTAAAAAATAATTGAAGGCAGTTCCCTTGAGCTTAAAAAGAAACTAATGTCTTCAGATCCAAAGAGCTCACCAAGATCCTGATGCCAATATTGAAGATAAGACATACTTCTAGAGTTAAGAATAGAACAAATAGGGGCACCCAACTGGTTCATTTGGTAGAGCATGTCATTCCTGATCTCAGGACCATGAGTTTGGGGTAGTGTGTACTCAATTAAAAAAAAAATTTTTTTTAAGAATAAAATGAATATAGTCTACATTTCTGTAAATGAAACAAAACAAAAATAAGTGATCTATAAGGGAACAAGAAGTAGACTATCATCACATTTTTATCTACTATACTGAATGCCAAAAGTCAAAGGAAAGAAAATGTCTATAAAGATCACAGAAAATGATTTTGATCTAGACTTTAATTCCCAACTATTCTTTGGTCACACTGTAAGGCACAAAGAAATTAACAAAGGTCTAGCCAAGAAGAATACCAACTATGCTGACATATGGAAAGAGCCTGTTCAATTACTCTGGAGACAAAATGGAACTTATCCTGAAATGTCAAGCTTTTTAGAAATAACTGACACTGATTAGTATATATTAAAACCTGTGAATTGTAGTGACAATCAAAAAGGGGAAAGACTAGACTTGCAAATGCATTCATTAGAAGATATGGAAACAAATAAATTTGGTGCGCTGCAAGTAAATACTAGTGTGCACGCGCCTGCACGCGCACACACACACACACACACACACACACACTACCAAAAGAAGCCAGAAGGAAGTAAAAAAAGAGAAAGAGAGAAGAAAAAGTAGAAAGTAACAATATACAAGACAAATGTTTTAATGCACCTGATAAATAAAACCAGGAGCCAGTTCTTTGAAATGATCCATACAATAGAAAACATATTGTCAGTCCATTGGGTACAAGAGAGACAGAGAACAAAACAAATGAATGCCATTAGGATTGAGGAATGAGAAAAATACAGTCTGTGGAGGTCACTGTAAATTATGAGAAAGAATAGGTTAGGTCATATATATCAGATCCACAAAAAATTGAATATGACTTGGAGCCACGTGTATCAATATGGATAAAGAATGAGATCAGAGATGGATTTACAAAGGTTTCAAGAATATCATTATAGTTTTATTTTTTTAAATATTAGACAAGGATAGTAAAAAGTTAATATCTAGCAAACTTGGATGGTTGGCACATTGTTCATCAGAATACTATGTTTTTCTGGATGATTAGAATATTACATTATAAAAATTATATTAGAATACTCTATGTAATTTTTTAAATTACATTTGAAAATCTAAACATCATCCTTTATTTCTCAGGAAAGATAAATTATTAAATTAGTACAGAAGAAATATAAGGCTAAGTGCACCATAAAAGTTGAAAAGCAATCAAACCCCACTTCCATCAAAGGCATCAGAATAGGATAGATTTTATGTAGATATTCTTTGGAACCTGCAAAAAATAGCTAGTTCCTGTCATATTTATATACCAAGTACACAATAGATGCAATAACACTAATATCAAAACCAGAATCAGGGGCGCCCGGGTGGCTCAGTGGGTTGAAGCCTCTGCCTTCGGCTCAGGCCATGATCTCAGGGTGCAGGGTACAGGATTGAGCCCTGCATCGGGTTCTCTGCTCAGCAGGGAGCCTGCTTCCCCCCTCTCTCTGCCTGTCTCTCTGCCTACTTGTGATCTCTCTCTCTGTCAAATAAATAAATAAAATCTTAAAAAAAAAAACCAGAATCAGAATCAGAGAGCATATATATATATGCTCATATATATATATATATATATATATACACACACACACACACACACCCCAAAATAAAAGCAAATAAAAACCTCATTTATTCAACTGCAAAATTTTGGAATAAAAAATTAGCAAAGTGAGTCAGTTCTATTGGTAGAAAAAAAAAAAAACAACCTGGGATTTTTTTCCAAGGAGGCAAGCACAATCCAACATTAGAATGTCTATTAATGTGATATATTTTTACTATATACTAAAAGAAAAATTCATATGGCCATAGTGATCTATGCCCAAAAGGAGCATTTGATAAAATGTAACACTTATTCTTTACTTCAAAATATAGACAACAAAAAAGAACAAGTTTGAATATCAGGAATAGACTTCTTTATGTTGATAAGGGGGGTTGTGTTCTGGAAATCAGTAATGGACACCATACTTAATGGTGACATACTAAAATCATGTCAAGGAATATCACATCTGGAGCAAAAGAGCTGTCCTTCACAGTATTTATCTAACATGTTTCTAGAAGTTAAACCAAGGCAACAGATTTTTTTACATAAAATAAAATGTTAAAAATTTAAATGGAAGTAGAAAGAGTTACAATTTATGTATATAATATTTTGCCAGGGGGAAAAACCAGAAAACAAAATGAAAAATAATCACAACCCAGTAAGAGATTTCTGTGTGGTATCTATGTGCAAGAAAAACATTTTTAAAAATTAATAGCTCTAACTGACTAAAGCCAAGCTGTTCTTATATTGCAGCAGCCATATGTGACTATGAGGCTCTGGATAATAAACTAATCAGAATTAGGAGGTATTCTAATAAACCCTGGATTTTAAGGATTTAATATGGAAAAATAAAGTAAAATATCTTACTAATAATTTTTATAAGCTATGTGATGAAATGATAGTATTTTAGACACATCGTGTCAAATAAAATATGCTATAAAAATTAATTTCATCTATTAATATTTAATGTGGCTGCAAGAATATTTTAACAGTATTTGTGATTCATTTTATATTTCTATTGAACAATGGTGGATTAGACAATGCAATGAAAGAGAGATTTAATTCATACCAGTAACACAAACTATGATTACTACTTAGGAACCAACTTAATAAGATAGGTATCACTAAAGAAAATTGTAAAATCTATAGAAGGACATAATTTTATAAAATTATAAAAAAAGAAGACGTGGGGCGCCTGGGAGGTATGGTCAGTTGAGTGTCCAAATCTTGGTTTCAACTCAGGTCATGAGATGAGCCACACGTTGGGCTCTGTGTTCAGCACAGAGTCTGCTTGGAATTCTCTCTCCCTCTCTCTCTGTCCCTCCTGCTCATGGTCTCTCTCTCTCTCTCTCTTTCTCTCTCTCAAATAAATAGGTGGATCTGAACGAAAAACAAAAACAAACAAAAAAGAAAGCAGAAGATCCATAAATAAGTGGGAAAATATTGCCACGTTGTTAGAATGGAAGACTCATTAATAATGTAACAATGTCAGTTCTCATAGAATTAAATCTATTATTTTAATGCAAGTCCAATCCAATGAGCTTTTTTTCGCTTATGCTGCTTGATTGTTCATGAGGATTGTATTGATGACCCCAATCAAGGGCCACTCTTTCGCATTCCCTTTGCAGTGTGAGTGAAGCTCCACCCTTAGAGAGTGAGTCAAGTTCCCCACCCTTTGAATATTTGCCTGTTTTAGGACTTTATTCAGCAGAAGGCAGCTGAAGAGATGGCATTCTAAATTCTGAAGCTCAGCCTTAACAGACCTTGTACGGGTCTGCTCTCTTAGATCCTGCCATTGCTATGTGCACAGGCTTGCGATAGCCTATTGGAGGACGAGGCATCATCTGGAGGCTAGCCCAGTGGTCCCAGCCAAGGACTGCCTACAGCCAGCCAAACCCCAAATATGTGGGACAAGTAGCCAAGCTATGACCCAATCCAGAGTCAACCGCAGATACATGAGCCTCCCCAGCTAAAATCAGAAACAATAGCTAGCTAACCTGTAGGCTCACAAGCAATAACAAAAGCTTATTATCTTAAGCCAATGAGTTATTACTACAATGGGTAACTGACACATTGATAAAGCATTGACAAGTTAATCTTAAAGTTTATCTGGAACTTTAGATGCATAGCAAAAGCAAACGAATTTCTGAAAGAGACTCAGATATCTTGCCCTAACAGATAGCAAAATACATTCCAAACTTTCAGAAATTAAAGAAACTAAATTAAATACTACTATAGGGTTAAAATATATCCGGGCGGTGGGGGGTGGGGAGTAACTCCTGAAAACCAACTCAAGTACACACAGAATATGATATGAAAACAAAGTGTCAAATTAATGGATAAAGAAACCAATAAATAGTATCCAGACGGTTAGCATACCACATTAAAAAAACAAATTATTTATGAATTAAAATTACTTCTTTTCTTTTTACAAAAATAAGAGAGAATATTTTTATAAACTTGGAGTAGAGAAGGACAGCAGGGAAGCTGGTATCCTTTATCATGAAATTAAACATTGCACCTCACCCAGGTGTTGGAGAAGCTCTGGGGGAGACCTGGGAGGGGTTGATGGGGCAGGGTCTCACCGCAACCCCACAACCGGGTGAACCAGCAGGCAAGCAGCAAGATATGTAAGCTGTAACTGTCTCCCTCTCTCCAACCCCTCCCCCCTCCATGGTTCTCTGCACCAATCTTCAGAGTTTACAAGGATATGGCTTCCTCTTCATTCACTTCTCGATATGTCTTGTGGCTCCCAGTGAAACAAGGAAATGGAGGTCTCCTTGTCTAACTGGCACAGGGAAAATCCACCAGCCATTCTCTTTCTAAACACCTATCATACTGCTGAGCATGAGTGCATAACTACTTGCTCAAAGATGCTTGTTGCAATGCTGTTTGTTGTTGGAAGGAATCAGGGGAATAAAGGGTTAAAGAAGAATAGCTCCACACAGTGAAACTCCAGAGTCTTTAAATAAGAAGAAAACATACCTGCAATTAACCAGTTATAAGGATATCCACAATGTAAAGTAAAAATAGCAAATTGCAGAAAATGATACAAAAAGGAAACAGTTTTTGTTTAAAAATAAGTCAGTAAGTGTTCCATGAGTCCAAAAAGATTGATACAAAAATAACCGTGGTGATCTTTGGGGGATGAGATTGGGAGGCAGAGGGAAAGGGAGTCACTTTCCCCTTTTTACTTCATATATTTATGTATCCCTTAATTTTATTACAACAAAGATATATTAATTTTGTAATAATAAATCAAATAAAGAGACTGAATTTAAAGAAAAAAAGGGAGACAAAGAGACCAAATACCGAAAATCATAAATCATGGGAATAGAACACTAACAAAAGTATTTGACTATCCTAGGCTCTGTATACACAGTACATTTAGTCAGATCTCATACATTAATATAAATGAAGTTTGTAACTATTATTATTATTGCTGCTGTCGCCGTTGTTGTTGTTGTTATCTGGTTAGCACAAGGAGGCTTTTTGGTGACGGACCCTCTCTGCCTCTTTCCTGCAAGTTGAAAGGCTTAGGAGAAGCAATCTTTAAATAATAAGAAGTCTGGGTAGCATTTTGTAATTTTCCTGCACTGCATAAACAGCAGAATTTCCGTGTTCCACTCTGGACCCCAGGAGATGCATAATTTTGTAAATGTTGAATTTTCAGATGGAGGAGTTTCCCTAAAGATGTGTGCACTGAGGCACGTGAGGGGAGGGGATTTCCCTAAAGCATTACTCACTGGGTTCCTGAGGTCAAGGAACATACTGACTCTCTCCCTGGCACCGCTAACAATGCCTGGTCCCCTCACTCAACAAATACTCATCTACTGTCTACCACTTGTCAGGCAGGGACCTGGAAGTGCTGGGAACATCCGCAAGCAAGGCTCACATGCACCCTGCCCAAGGTCTGTTGGGAAAAACACACCTTATTGAGTGGTTTGTGTATTCCGAAAGGAAGCCATGGGAGCAAACCACCAGCAAACTTAGTCCCTTTGGGGAATCAGAGAGAAGTTCCATAATGTTGCAAAATTTGAGCGCCCTGAACATGGGAGGTACCATTGCCGAAACAGTCCCTTCGCAAAAGCAATCATGAAGTCATGAAGCCACAGGTGGTAGCTGCAAATGACCAGGACAGTTTTAAATGGAACCTTTGGAAGAAACAAAGTTGGTCATCTTTTATTCCATAGATAGAGCCTGTGTTAAGTGCCAGGAACTGTGATAAATGTGTCCAGCCTGGAGGAAGGCATTCTTTTACCCATCGATTCCACAAAGATTTACTGGGTACTTACTAAATGCCAGGGGCTGTTTTAGCCACTGAGGACACAGCAAAGAACCCTGCCCTTATGAACTCACATAGTTGTGAGGCGACAAAATAAAATCCAGAAGGAAAACATACAGTATCATTACAGGACTTTCGTCCCCTTAGTTCCCGAGGCTCTCGGTCACACTGCTTCAAAGAACGAAGAGGCAGACCAGACGAAGAGTGGAGGGCAGCAAAGCCGAGTTTATGGAAGGGTAGTATAAAGCGCCTGGAAAGTGGGGAACCCGAGAGGGTTGCTGTTTTGGCGTTCAAATCTAGGGGGTTTTATACGCTCTTTCGAGGAACTATTTTAGCATCCTGCGTGTGGGCCCCCTGTGGACTGGCTACTAAGGGGTGCCAATCAGGGCTTTGATCATGCACCTGTCCACCTATCCAGGTAGCATTCACGGGTTGCCGGTCTTGTGGGCTGACATCTGGAGACGAACTGCCTCGCCTTGTGATAGTGACCCATGATTTATGGTTAATTTGTTGTGTTTCAGGATGCTTTGCAAAAGTCCCTTCTGCAGAGGCTGCTAGAAAGGCTGCTCTTGTGGTCTCGTCTGAGCTGTAAAATGGGGTGCTAGTGCGGTTTCGTCTTAGCCATCCTGGCTTTTTTGCTTTCTGGTTGGGGACCCTGGCCCTGATTCCCCAAGTGTCCAGTTAACTCCTAACAGGATGTCAGATGGGATCAGTGCGATGCAGAAAAATACAGCAGAAAAGGATGTTAGCAGGGTGCCTGGGTGGCTCAGTCCACTCCTGATTTCAGCTCAGGTCATGGTCTCAGGGTTGTGAGACAGCCCTGCATCAGGTTCTGTGCTTAAGATTCTCTCTCTCTCTCTCTCTCTCTCTCTCCTCCTCCTCCCCCTCCCCCGTGCTCGCATGCTCTCTCTAAAAAAAAAAAAAAAAAAGAGGGGGGTGTTAGAGAGGTTGTTTGCAATTTTAAATAGGGTGATTGGAGGCCTCATTGGGTGATATTTGAGCAAAGGTTTAAAGGAATCAAGGGAGCAAGTTACAGTGCTGTCTGGAGGAAGCATGCTAGTACGGGGGGATAGCAAGTGCAAACGTCCTGAGGTGAGATCACCATTGGTGTGTTCAAGGGTCCACAAGGAGTTCAGAGTCTATCAGAAGAAACAGTATACAAAAAGAAATTATTTTATAATTATCATGACAAGCAATGATTCCAGGTATTTTTGCTAATCAGTGAAGGGAGGCCATGGCAAAAATGTGGTGTTGGGCGGCAGAGAGAACACTCGCTATTGCTAGAAGAACCTGGGCAGCAAGGTCAATGCTAAACCAAACCATGGTTCACATGACAGGTGGGAAAAAACCTGACTTGGCAGCATTGGGATGGGTGTGGACTAGGTGAACCTGATCTTCTCACCCGAAACCCACTTCACCTTCCCCTGAACGGTATTTTTCCACCTCTGTTCACCGTTCTTTCTTTGCTCCTGACCTGCTCTTCCTCTGATTGTAATCACAGACCAAAGGTGTGCTGTGTGGGGCAGTGGGACAGCTGGGTCTTCATTCCCATCCCCTGACCTGTCCCCACCAACATCCCTGGCCTAGCTATGTGATCCTGGCTAAGTCTGTCCATCTCTCTGTTTCCACCTTCTCGGCTGTTTTCTTATACCTCTCAGCCAAAGACGAGAAGCTGGACAAATTGTAATTTCATGATTATCTCTTCTTCCTCTTGCCCTTTCCATAAATTCTTACATATGGTTCCAAATGCCCATCCCCCACATAAGCACAGGGAGGGTGGGGGCATATCCTCCATCTGTGGGCTCCTGCCCCCTAGACACTCTTGATAGTGACACTGTTGTAGCCAATCAATGGCTGACTTGCATCCCCAAGGAGAGGTCATTGCTGATACTGGGGTTCCTTGCATATCCCCATTGCTTAAAGCATTTGCCCTGTCGGGCCATCCCCAACAATGGTTAAGGGAGCCTCAGTTCTAGTTCTGACTTGTCCTGTGAGTCAGAACTAGAACTGTCTTCCAGAGCCCGGTTTCCTCTGTCAGAATAATGTGCATCATAAACTCTGCCCCCTTCACTAGCTGTGACCTGGGAGAGGGGCATTTTGTAAATACAGGGCTGTCTCCACACTTTGCCCGGAGATAATGGGAACCTAGGGAAAGACAGGGCCCATTGTAGTCACCAGTCTGCCCTCCTGGGATCAGGCACTTCATCAAGTTTCTCCCTTTAATCTTGAACACAACAGAAACCTTAGGGGAAAAAGAAGTAGGACAGGTGCATTGCCCGGAGAAGCAATTGGCACAGTCTGCAGGGTGGCATGACCTTTGCCAGCTCTCAGTGGCTGGGAAACTGTGGCAATTATTCTTAGCATCTGATCCACAAGCATTTTTATGAGTCTCAAAATGTCCAGGCAAGAAAAAGGAAAGGAACAAGGTCAGAGAGACACTCCTTTGATAAAGGGGGTCCCAGGGAGGGGCAGGTGGGGACCACCCTCAGAGTCAGGGAGTCATTTTTCATTGTGGAAGGTGCTCTAGAGACTGAAACTTACACACACGCAGAGATACACATAGAGATACTGTTAACTTTAAAAATAGCACTGCCAGGTATTTTACCAGCAAACAATGGGCTTACTTGGGAATAGCAGAGATTTGCTATCCAGGACGAACAAGCTACAGCAAAAGCACAGGCGAGTCCAACAAACAAAAGAGAGGAACACGATTTTGGAGAAGGAGGCCATTGGGAGGGGTTGTTTTGAACAGAAGTCCATTGGAGAGAGGCAAGAGTTCAGGGTGATGACCTTTTCCTTGGCTGAGTAGCAGGGGTAGTCGATTTCTTATAGGAGAGGCAATGTCCATCTCTCCCAGTTGAAAATCTGTAATTGATCTTCCTTTCCTGAGGCGCCTCAGTTAGGGGTCTGTGATTGATCATTCTTCCTGTAATTGACACTGAGTAGAAAGGCTCCTCCTAAAGCCTCTCCTTCTAGCATTTCGGGTCAACTTCCATGAGGTTTCTTTTTATTAGTTTTCACAATACAAACTTATTTCCTGCCTTCAAGAATTATATAAAGCTACCCTGAGTGGTAAATCATATATGTAATCAATCATTTCCAAACCAGGATAGGAATCCAAGGGAGATGATTTCTAAGGAAGTGCATTTGAGCTAAAACTTGACACAAAATTGCAAACTCCCTATTCTCCCAGCCTTGCCTTATTTTTCTCTATAAGAATTATTACTTCCTCTGTAATTTAGTTATTATATTTCTGGTTAATTGTCCTCACCTCTGTGTAAACCCTGACCGAGGCTACTCCACTTTTTCCCCACTATCTCCCTTCCAGTAGAGTAAAACGCAAAGAAGTAAAAACTGATGAGCTCTTACATTTGCAAAGTACCTTTGACCTTTCAGAGCAACGTCCCGTTCATTTTATCCTCAGAAGAACTCTGAGAAGAACTGAGGTTCTGTGATTCTCCCCATTCTGCTTAGGCAGTAACATGGGGGGGGGGGGCGGAGAGGATGGAAGGCTGCTCAAGGTCATGTGCTTAAGACACACCAACCTTACAGAGGGGTCCTTAGAATCTCTCCTGGCATTGGGGGGCCCTCAAACTACAGAAATTATGATTTCATTTTTCTTATTCCATATTTTTAGGGGGAAAAAGATATTAAACTACTTCCTTAATACTATCAGCTGACACTGAATATTTTTCTGACTCCTTTGCCTTTCCTGAGTGCCAGAAAACAATCACCCTTCACTTTAGCACACCTGTATCACAGGGACCCAGGAAGGTGTCTTTTCACCGACCAGAGGGTGGCATCGTTTCGCTGAAGCCAGGTTCCTGCCTACTCCTTGCTGCTGAAAGAATCTCAATAGCGTGTATTCACTACTCACATCCTGAGTACAGAGCCTGAGTTTTACCACCTTGACAACCCATTATTAGACGGATACTCTGTGTATCATTATGAAAAACCCATTTTAAAAAAATGTAATATTTCTAAATGATGAAAAATTATTTCCTCCAAGAAGTTAGGACATGTTTACTGATTATGACTTCTCATTACTGGGAGATGACAACACTGATGGCATGTTACCCTGTTCCAGTTACAAAGGGGGGTTAGAATAACCATCAGGAGCTCTCCTGAAGGACTCCTTCATTTTCTCGCGTCTCCAGGATTTAAATCAAAGCGTTGCCTGTAGGAACCCAAAGTCGATGAGGCTCTTCACAAATTGCCTTGGGGCTGCCGCCTACAGTAAGATTTGTTGCAGATTGAGTAGGGACAGTGGAATCTGTTAAAGATTCTTGAATTCTTCCAAGCCATCACCAATCTAGTGATTAATTTTTTGATCTGGACTCTGGAATATCAGTTATGCAGATTCTGTATATTTTCCCGGGAGATTTTGTTGCTCTCTAAAAGGGCATGAGGAGCAACAAATACTCTAGTATCCTGATATTTGGTCCACAAGACCCCTGACATCACTTCTGGGGGCCTGTGGTCTGAGTCCCAGGTGATAACTGGTGATAGTTCAATTCCTTGGCCAGTGCTGGGAATGTCAGTTTCTCATTCTAGAACGAGGAAGTGCCCCCGGTGTCACATGTGATACCACACGTTTTCTCAAAGTCTGGTTTTGCACACATTACTCCTGGTACTCCTGATTTTTGTACTAGTTGAGACATTTGGATGCAAGTATCAGAAACCAACTCAAAGGAATTAACGATTTTTTTTAAGATTTTATTTATTTATTTGAGAGAGAGCGCGTGCACACAAGCATGAGGGGCACAGAGGGAGAAGTAGAAGCTCACTCTCCCGCTGAGCAGGGAGCCCGACACGGGGCTCGATCCTAGGACCCTGAGATCATGACCTGAGCTGAAGGCAGAAGCTTAACTGACTGAGCCACCCAGGCGCCCCCAAATCCTTAAGAAAAGACTTGTAAGGACCAAAGAGATTCTCACAAAACCCACAGGCTAGCTCACAGCCGGTCTTAGGGAGCATGTCTCCTAAAACCGGGAACCACCTGGAACTACCAGAGACTCAGGCAGTGTGTCTTTCTTTTTTTTTTCTTTAATTCTTTTAAATTTCATTGAAGTATCGCTGACACACAATGATACATTAGTTTGGGTATACACATAGCGATTCAACAAGTCACAACTTTTTTTAATTATAGTAGGAACACAAGCTTACAGTAAAAACCAAAACAACAAAAAATAACAAAAAGAGCATTGATAATATGGTCGGGCATAAAGAGAAAGGTAAAAACCAGCTTTTCCACCCCACTCTGTTCCCCCCCACCCCCCGCCCCGAGACAACTACAGGAGGCAGGGCAACATCTGCTCTGAGGTCTGCCTTCTCTCCCTGTCTGATAACTTAACCTTTGGGAGCCTCAGTTTACTCAACTGTAAAATGGGAATAATAATAATAATAATAGCAGTTGCCTCATAGGGTTTTTGCAACAACTAAGTGGACAGTGTCTCTTCATCTCTCATCTCTGCTTCTCTACACATCAACTTCCTACTTCTCTCCTCCTGACGAATGGCTTCCTTTGTGACTCAGTCCACGCGACAGCATAGGGCCAACCACAGTTCCCAATCACCCAGACTGCTGCTCCAGCTTCCCAGAACAACCAGGCTTTTAGGGTTGCAATTTCAAATTCCTACAGAAGGGTCCCCAAATGGCCCCACTTGAATCAGGTGGCCGCTCCTGTTCCAGGGACCTGTGGCCAGGAAGGTGGGACTACGTTGGTTACTGAGCACCCAGCCCTGTCCTTATGGCCTAGAGTCCCCACTGCTAGGAATGAGACAGCAAAGCATCTGATAGCTTTATTATGAGCCTTGGCAGTCTCTCCAAAGGATTGTGATGCAGCAAAAACCTGGCATGGTTTTGGACTGCTGCCTCCAGATAGGATCTACTATAGGCATGGTTTTGGACTGCTGCCTCCAGATAGGATCTACTTCTCTTAAAATGGTCCTTGTGAAAACTGTCGAAAGCACAGCAGACCTCGGCAGCCACGTTGGTATCATACGACCCACACCTCATCTGAATGTACAGTGGACAACCTACCCAATAGTGTGTCTGGCCGATTGACCCACATTCTTTCTCTAGAGGATTTTTAACCAAGAAACACAGGTAGCTTGGTCAGGGAAATTTTTACAGGGAAATAAAAACTTGAACTGATTCGTCACGTGTATTTGAGGGCTGGTGGCCATGTTGAGTCCTCACGAAGAGCAGAAGTTGGTTAAAAGAAGGAGGAAGAAGAATCAGACTGAAGTAGAGATAGATCAGACTAAGACACGAGACACGGTTTTCGTTCCCAATGGCTTCTGGAGTCCAGTTCCCATGAGGTCTGGCCGCAGTTTGGCTCCCATGTCCATGAAATAGCCTATTTTGTCTTCACAGTAAATTATCCCACTTTTACGGAGCTAGCTTGAGTAGAGTTCCACTTGCCACAACCAATAATCCCTGAGAGAGCCCAAGAGGGTGAAGGGTAGGAGGACATCTCCTTCCTCAGTTAGCTGAAGAACTCCAAAGATAATCCATCTATACACCTGCCTACTCGCATTTGCCTCTTTTGTTTCCAGAACATAAAGTTCTCAGGGTTCTTTAAACACTTCCAACCTGTTTTCCAAGCCTCACTGGGACCTGCTGGTGAGAGGTTACTGGACATTGAAACAGCAGTGCACAGTTCTTCCTGGGCAAGACGGGCTATGCTCACTTGGCCAACAGGCCATCATCCAGCAGAACTTTCAGGCTTGACATATGGCACGAAGCAGATGTTCCTGCAACCATCTCATAATCTCCTTTCTTCCTTCCTTCCTTCCTTCCTACCATCTTTCCTTCTTTCTTCCCATCCCTCCCTCTGTCACTCTTTCCCTTCCTTCATCCCTTCCTCCTTCCCTTCCTTCCTCTCAACCATTATCTTTGTTACTAGAGGATAAGGATTCGATGACAGGCAAAAAAGACACAGCCCCTGCTCTGCTGGAGTTTATATCCAGCTGGGGAAAGAGACAGTAATTAAATATTAAACAATCACTCCAAAATGTAAAATTACACTTGTGTCAAGAGCTCCAAAGGAGAGACAGAAGTAGCTGTGAGACAGGACAAGAGGTTTGTATGATGCCCTCAGGGAGTCCTGGGAGGCTTCCTGCGGAAGTGAGCTGAGATCTGGAATGGCAATTCCAGTGGGAATTCCATGAGTGGGAATGACCGTGGCAAGGAGTGTATAGAGGAGACACAGTGGATGACCTGGACAGGTCCTGGACTGGAATTAGCCAAGGTCATGTATTTGGGAGACTAGAAGGAGCCAGTGTGACCGAGGCTCAGCTGAGGGGAGCAGGGTGCAAGTGAGCACGGAGGAGTTGGGGAAGGCCAGATAACACAGGGTCTTGAAAACCATGTTCAGAAGTTGGCCTTCACCCTAAGAGCAACTGAAACCATATATTTCAAAGCATCAGGTTGACTTGCAGGTTATTGGAGGGACGTCTCTCTATCCTGTAGGCAATTCAACCTTTCCTGCTCTCCCTCATCCACAGCCTTCCCGTATTTCTCATGTGCTGATAGTTTCGTAGTCTATTCCACTCCTGGAGCAATAAGGTATTGACTCTACATCTACAGAGGGCTCTGTTATCTAGGACATTAACCAAAATTTTTCAAATATATGTAATATGTATATATGCACTTTATATATACAGATACATATATGTGTACTTGATATTATATATGTACTATGTGTGTATATCTTTGTATCTGTCTATATGTACAGCTAAGTAGATACATACAGAGTAAGAGCAAGACAGGAAGAAAAAGACAGACAGAAGACAGAAAGATAGACATACGAAGAAAGGCAGAGAGAGGGACTTAGGGACTGACATAATGGAAATCTCAGAGAATTTTCCTTGTCCCCAAAATATCCCGTTACAACATTATTCCATTTGTTCAGCACCCTATTTATTATTTAAAATAAAACACACGTTTAATACATGGGCATGAGTAACCTACCTTTAATACGGCAGAGACACCAGATGGATTTTTTTTGTCGGTATCACAAGATATCACTAAACAAGAAGACCAATCTGAATCAAAGAGAAGACTGAATTACAGCTTTAGGCTCGAACTAATTGCTAACAAAGTTGTTCTGAAGAATGTTTTCATGAACGAATGTAAGACGACCCTGCACAATGTCACAGCTGATCCCCCGGAACCTCCAGATGCTCCCTCAGTGCCTCCGTCTTCTCCCCTCTGCGCAGGACTCGAGACCATGATGTGACTACTTACCCCAGCAGTGAATACAGAAGGGGATCGCAATAAATAGTTTTCAAAGAATAAATGGGAATCTTTTTCAACGATCACATCAATTCCTTATAAAGGAAACAGGCGAAAGCACTAATCAGGCTGAAAACTGATCAAAGGCTTCTCTTAAATCTATCTTCCTGATGAGGCTGTTAATTTGCAGCCCTCTCTAATGCCCATATCATTCTTTTCCTTGGCAGTAGGGGCAACGTCGTTCTGAAATAGTCAGTCTAAATGAGCAGGCCTCAATGATGACTTCCTGTAGAATCTCCCTCTGCCGAGCCTAAGCAGGCACGGCGGCGAATTCCTCTTTATGCTGCAGTGCCACTGGCATCAAAATGAAATTTAACTTTAAGATCACTCATTGTGTTTTTCCAGCAAAGAATTCCGGTTCTATTTACAGAGGCCAAATGTTAACCATCGTTTGTGAATACTCAGAGGTTCCCTTTGCCTCAAGCTCTGTTATCTAGATCAGCCTATTGGGGCTGCCATAATGAAATACCGCAGACCGGGTGGCTGAAACGATATGGATTTATTTTCTTACTCTTCTGGAGGCTGGAAGCCCAAGATCAGAGTGTCAACATGGTCAGATTCTGATGAGGGCTCTCTTCCTGATTTGCAGATGGCCACCTTGTCCCTGTGTCCTTCCGTGGTGGAGACAGCAAGCTCTCTGGTATCTCTTCTTGTTTAAAGATGTTATTTATTTATTTTTGAGAGAGAGAGAAAGAGAGAGCAAACATGAGCAGGGGAGAGGAGCTGAAGGAGAGGGAGAAGCAAACTCTCTGCTAAGCGGGCTCAATCCCAGGACGCTGGGATCATGACCTGAGCCCAGTGTTTAACCGACTGAGCCACCCAGGTGCCCTCTCTTCTTATAAGGAAACTAATCCTATCAGATTAGGACCCCATTCTTATGATTTCAGTTAATCTTAATTACTTCCTTACTCCAAATACTACCACATTGGATATTAGGGCTTTAACATACAAACGGGGGAAGGGGGATAAAATTCAGTTCACTGCGGCATTCAATACCCATAGGCAAACCTGGCCTATATGAAAAAACAATGATTACAATTAAAATCATAATACTGTAAAATTTTAATAATCCAGAGGATTTGAAGGGACTTAACCTTAGCTAGGCTTGAAATTAAGAAACTTAAAGTAACCTCCTAGAGAACCTTTTTCCCCCCTGAATAAACATCCTCCCCACCTTCATTTGTGTTCTTGATTGCACAATTTTTTACAAGCATGTGTTTGTTTTTGTGAAATAAAGGCACATGGCTATTATCAAGTTAACAAAGTCTTGGTTCAAGAAACCTTTCTAAAATGAGGAATCCTGGGGTGCCTGGGTGGCTCAGAGGGTTAAAGCCTCTGCCTTCCACTCAGGTCATGATCTCAGGGTCCTGGGATGGAGCCCTGCATTGTGCTCTCTGCTCAGCAGGGAGTCTGCTTCCCCCTCTCTCTCTGCCTGCCTCTCTGCCTACTGTGATCTCTCTCTGTGTGTCAAATAAATAAATAAAATATTTTAAATAAATAAATAAATAAAAAGAGGAACCCTGGGGATTACAGATGAGTATTATATGTTGAGAACATATTATATATTGAGAACAAAAACCTCTCCCTCAAGAAACCACCACTAAATGTCTAAAGACAGGCTTCTGCTTTCACTCCTAACTGACCACAACATCTGGCATCCAGTAGAGTCACGTTGATTCTGAGGTACCTGGATGGCTCAGTCTATTGAGTGTCTGACTCTTGATTTCTGCTCAGGTCATGATCTCAGGGTTATGAGATCGAGCCCTGCATTGGGCTCTGTGCTCAGCGGGGAGTCAGCTTGAGAAATCTCTCTCTCCCTGTCCCTCTGCCCTTCCACCACCCCCTCTTCAAATAAACAAATAAATAAATCTTTAAAAAAAAAATAAATGTTTATTCAATTGAATCACAAGAGTCATGAGCTACTGATCAAATAATACCTTCAGGAAAGAGGCCAGGATATCACCAGGTCACAGAGCCTGGGGGAAGTTCCTACAGAAGGATGGAAAAAAAGCAAAGTTAACTTCATTCAAGTAATAAATACATTAACAGAGTACTTACTACATGCAGAGGTTGTGTTAAAAAAGGATCAGTCCAGCCAAGGAGACAGGCATATTTTTAAAAATACTCTGGGCCAAGATGTTGGAATGAATGGAAAGCCATGGAGAATGGAGAAAGGAGGAAGTAAGTGGTCCTGCTGATCTTGAGTGCAGACTGTGGTGGGTCAAGGAGGGAAGGGCAAGGAGCCCGTGTATGGGGCAGACTGAATGGAATTTCCTGAGCTGGGGGAAGGGAGTGGCAGAGGTGGACAATGGGCTGAGAGAGAATGTGCCAGAAGAGCTTCCCTAGCGCAAGGGCTAGTTGGATGAGACACTGATTGATAAAGGGAGTGCACTGAACAGAAAATCCAGAGTAATGACATCCCCAAACCAGGACCAGCTTGGACAAGACCCCAGAGGGTATGGCGAGTGTGATTGCTTTGGGACCCAGCAGATGGACTTCCGTGCCTTTCTGCCTTCTCCCCATCTCCTAAGTCTGAAGACCTAAATGTGACTCTCTCAAAGTAACCAGCGATTGCCCACGGCCTCGCCCTCTCCAATCATTTGTCTTCCCTCCTGGAAATATCTGGAGATCATGTTATTCTTGATGTTCCCCAGTTGCCACCACCACCACCTTTTATCAAGACCTTCCTGTCCTCTGTTTGGTTCAATAACAGCTTTCTGTTCTCCTTAGGGATTATGTAAAGGAATTACTCTTGCCTGTAAAGATATTATTGGCTCAGAGTTTTATTCTCTCTTAAAAACAAGTGAATGTCAGCCAAGGTCCTTGTAGCTTTACTCAAAAGATTAAGTAGTCCTGTGAGAATTCCAGGCACCAAGACATGGCAAATGGAACAAATATTTGGAGATAAATACAACTGTCCTCCAACTATACTGATTGTAAAAACAATTTCTCAAGGTGCTTACAATTATTTTAAATTTCTAGGCTGTTTATGTGTAGTTCTCCCTTCTGTTTGTTCTGGATCTCTTAACTACACACAATCAGTCGATTGGAGGGTTAGAAGCAAAATAGTTTCTAAATTCTGGGCGGAGAGAAGAGAAACTGAGTCTGTATGGGAATTAAAGTTGGTCTTAAAGCTCAGATTAATGTCAGCCGGAGCTGACAGATAGCCGGAAAGGGGAAAGGCCAAACAGGGAGAATTTCTGGGTTTTGCCCCTCAAGACTAAGCATCAAATAATACTTTTACTTTTGAATTTACTTTTGTAAAGGTAAAACTTGTCCTTTTCATATTCTCAAATCACAACAAACACTTAAAAAATTAAGTCCTCTGTTATAATAAAAAGATCTTGCCAAAACAAATCATTCTCCTCCTCATGTCTGAGTCGATACTGTGTTACCTCACTACATCCCTGGGAAGCAAGGGATGTTACTGTCCCCATTCCACAGTTGAGGAAACAGGCTCAGAATGATTGCACCACTTGTCTGAGATCTTACGGAGAAGATGAAGGCAAGATTCAAACCCGGGTCTGTCTGACTCCCTGACCAACCTATTGTAAAAAGACCGAGCTTGGAGACACAATCTTGGCTCCAATGTGGACAGCCTGGCCAGGACCAGGGTAAGGCCAGGGGAGTGTCCACAGTTTAAAGAGGCGGTCATTCTCAGGTTCAGGCACTGATTCTGCACTTGCACAACCCTGAGAGTGAGCACTGACTTAGGAGTCGCCACTGTGTCACACAATCTTCAAGGGAGTATGATGGTCAATTTTAATCATCAGCTGGCTAAGCTATGGTGCCAGCTGCTTAGTCTAAATCTTAGTGGGAAGGTGTTTTTTAGATGTGATTACCAATTAAATCAGTAGACTGAGTAAAGCCGATGACCCTCTATAGTGTGGGAGGGCCTCGTCCAATCAGTTGAAGGCCATAAGAGAAAAAAATAGGTTTCCCAAAAGAGAAGGAACTCTGCCTCCACACTGCCTTCAGACTGAGGACTACAGCATCAGGTCTGGAGACCAGCAGGTCTCCAGCCTGCTGGCCTGCTTTGAAATTTCAGACTCACTCCCCACAATCATGTGAGCCAATCCCTTAAAAAAAAAATCAGATAGATGATAGATAGATAGATAGATAGATATTAGACAGATATTAGCTAACTAGATGATAGATAGATAGATAGATAATAGGTAGATAAATGATAGCTAACTGGATAGATACATAGATGATAGATAGATGATAGAATAGATAAATAGGGGACGCCTGGGTGGCTCAGTTGGTTGAGCAACTGCCTTTGGCTCAGGTCATGATCCCAGCGTCTTGGGATCGAGTCCCGCATCGGGCTCCTTGCTCCGCGGGAGCCTGCTCCTCTCTCTGCCTCTGCCTGCCTCTCTGCCTGCTTGTGTTCTCTCTCTGTTAAATGAATAAATAAAATCTTTAAAAAAAAAAAAAAAAAGAATAGATAAATAGATGTCAGAGCTTCTCTTGTTTGTGTTTCTTTGGAGAACCCTCACTAATACTAATACTAATAAGGCCTGGAAATCACCATCATCTAAGCAATTTAAAACAGGCACATAACTGCTCAGCTGACAGAAGAACCCAGTGCCATGGGAATCGAGCCTCGTAACAGATAAAAGTGTGGCTCTGACGACAGCCTGCCCCTGCTCAGGTCTAGCTTTGCTCCCGGCTATCTGCATGACTTTGGGCCACTTCCTTAACTTCCCTGTGCCACCACCACCTCATCTGTAAATGGGAAATAATATCAGTATTTACCTCAAAGGGCTGCTGTGGAGATTCTCTCGGGCGATGTACAGAAAATGCTCAGGAGAAAGCTTGAGCCAATGGGAAGTCTCAACAGGAGTCCGTAGGTATCAGTTTGCTAAGACAGCTGTAACCAAGTACCCCTCACTGAACAGCTTAAACAACTCCCAGTTCTGGAGGCCGGTAGTCCAAAATCAAGGGGTGAACCAGGTTGGTTCCTTCTGAGGGCTGTGAGGAAAAGGCTGTCCCAGGTCTCTGTCCCAAGCTCATGGATGACCATCTTCTCCCTTTCTCTCTTCCCATGGTCTTCCCCTTATATGTGTCTTTGTGTCCAAATTTCCCCTCTTCATAAGGACACCAGTCATTGGTTTAGAGCTCCCTCTGATCACCTCATCTTTGTTGTTGTTATTTATTTTATTATGTTCAGTAAGCCAACATATAGAACATCATTAGTTTTTGACATAGTGTTCAACGTTTCATTAGTTGCGCATAACAACCATTTTAACTTGATTTCCTCTGTAAGTCACACCCTGGAATCCTGGGGGCTTGGACTTCAGCATATGAATTTGGCAAGGACAAAATTCAGCCGTTTACACAGGAATCATAATGCCGCTGGATTCTCCTAGACATCAAGTTCCTTGTTGCCTGTGGTAGATTGTGCTTTCCCCAGATCAGACCCCGAGGTAGAGGTTCTCAAGCCAGTGGTTTCTGTGGGAGGTGATTTGAGGAAGTACAGGTAGAGACGTGGAGAAGAGAGATATGGAAGGGGAGGAAGCCAGAGCAGGCCCCGTCCACAGAGCAACGAGGGCTCCAGGGTCACCTACAACTCCCTGATTGAGGACTGCTCCTGGACCCTTAACTCCCTGGCCAGTGTTTACCTCAGGAATCTCAAAGCCGGTGTGGCTGTAGTCATCAGGGCTGAGCGGGCATGAGAGGGGCCCTGACATAGCTGAGCCCCACACCAACATGGAGGCAGACTTCACACTAGATGAAGGCTGAGCAGAAGATCTGATTTCCTTGCCAGAATTCCTGTTTTACAGGCTCCAGAAAGAATGTTCAGGAGCTCCAGGGAGAAATCCTCTCAGGCACAGGTGCCATCCCTCCTTGGCCATGCCCTCAGCCAATATCACAGTAATGGGTAAAAAGATGCATTGTGATCATGTTGGATGGGGAGGTAGGAACCATTCCCATTCCTTGTAGACTCACTCAGTTTTGCCACAGAACAAAAAAATCTATAGCATTGATTTATATTGTGAAGCCAAATACTCTACCTTATTAGTAATTGATGCAGCCTTCAGGGGACCCCAGGTGTCCAGGCCAGCGGGCTGAGCGTGGAGACTTCAGCTCCTACTTTCCCTTTTTGCACGCAGGAGTTTCAGTCCCAGGCTGCTTTCCATTTCCATCCTCTCTCTCTCTCTCTCTCTGTCTCTGCCTTTCTCTCTCTCTCCACTGCCTTGCCACTTCCAATATTTCTGGCTCTTTCAGTCCTCTTCAGACTTGCTTATGTAACTTCCTTACCCTCTCTTATTATCAGCAATTAATATTTATTGCCATGAAATGATGAGAGGTCGTACATAACAGACCAATTCCAGAGACCCTCTTCTTTCCATCAAATCTTAATCCTTCTTCCTTCCTATCTGCTCTTCCCAAATTCTGAGTCATATTCTAGAGATACAGCAGCACTATTAATAATCCCTCACATTTTTATAGCTCAGGAAGTCAGCCAAGGTTAGAAAAGTTTCGAAAGGTCTTCTAGTGCAGGAGCTATGTTACTATCTGTCTATTATCCCCTTTCCTCTAAGACAGGCATTGAAGACTGGTGGGAGGCAAGAGAAATGTGGCCAACAGATAAGTTTTGTTTGCTACATGCAGGATTTTAAAAATCAAGGCGCTCCCCGTTTGAACTAGTCCATTGCAAATTTCTTGGGGAAAAAAAAATCTTGTTGCCACACATGGTAACACTTGCTTAGAGCTGAGAGGGGGTTGTTCCTCTGACGGGACAGGTCCCCTCCCATTCACAGGTCCCCACCCCAATTCTCTTCAGTTCACAGCGCTCAGTTGCTTAGCTCTTGGTATTTGAATCTTTTACAACAATCCCCAAGAATCCCACAAGCGTCTGCTTGAGCACCCCTAGGGGAGAAAGAGCTCACCACCTACAAACACAGCCCACTCCCTCTCCTAATAGTTCATTCCAGAACCCCTCCTTAAACTCTGGATGCCAAAGCACCCACCACTGACCCCAACCCATTTCCTCAACACTGGACAAAAGGAAGAGCTCCCCACTGAGTTTTCTCCAAAATAAGCATCCTGGGTTCCTGGTCTAACTTGGTTTCTAGCTCCTTCACCAACTAGGTTTTTGTTTTCTGGTCGTGATCCGCTCAGTTTTTATTCCCTTGGAAGTATAAAATCCAGAGAGGACGGTTTTCCTCTTACTAGATTCGGTGCAACCCTTTATCTTCCAGAATTCCACTCGAAAGGAGTGTTTCCTAAAACACTCACCGGGTGGGGGCGCTGTGCCAGGCGCTGGCGTCGCCTTGGCAAACAGCGCGAACTCAGTGGCTGCCTTCCGGAAGCTCCCGTTCCAGTGGGGAAAAGGCCAAACACGCTTAAACTTAACGCTGTGATGTAGGCAAAAGAAATTGCAGATGATTCCAAGAATTGAGTCATAAAAAGAAAATGAAATTTTAACAAATCCAGGGGAAGACAGGAGTGAGTAATGTGATTATCTTAAAGAGGCCCTTCTAATCACAACAGGAAGCCTCAAAGCTACGGAGGGAAAAAAAATGGATGAATCTAACTACATCAAATTTTAACATTTTGGGAAGCTAAAAGCGCCATAAACATACCCAAAAGACAAACTTGGGAAAATATTCGCCACGCGGATGACAGACAAAAGGACTGATTTCCCCAATATGCAAACTACTCTTACAAATCAATTGAGAGAGCACATAAAAAATTTACAAAAGAAATACCAATGGTTCAAACAAATGAGATAATTCTGGACCTCATGAATAATGAAAGAAATACAAATTAAAATAACGAGATATTTTCTAAGTAAATATTGGCCATGATATTTCCGGAGCAATACTCCCCGGAACTGACAACGTGGAGGGGAGTTGGCACGCTTGTTCACCTGACGCTGAAATGGCCCTTCTGCCGGAAACTCAGCCATTAGTTCATTTTAGATGTTCTGGTTCTTTATTTCAATTGTTCCTGTTCTTTATTCTTTCATCCAACCTATCCCCTATCCCATCGTGGCTTCCAAAACTAGCTCACACCTGCACCTTCCAGGACCCTCCTACCAACCCTGTGGATTCCACTCACTCAATAATTTGGGGGACTTGGGACGGCTGTGCTCCTGGTTTAGAGGGTTTCCACACAGCCCGACTCCGTTACCTTAGCTCTCCTAGGAAATTCGACAACGGTCTGGTTAATTCCGTAGTGTCCCTGCCAACGCTCCTGATAAAGAGGAAATGTGAACTGTCCAGGAGTGTCTTTCTACCCCCAAGTCCCTCACCTACAGCAGATGATGATTCTAACAGGAAAAGGCACATAAATACCTGGAGATCCTGGTGAAACTGAGTCACATCGGAACCAGGACAGTGGTGTTGATGCCTGGGGTGGTTCCACGCTATGTAAAGAAACAGAAACGAGATGTTAATTCACTGACTGCCTCATCTAGAAGCTTCTGTTCCCCACAGAGACTGGTTGGGTGCGTGTGGTTTTCATGAGATAATAATACCACTAGATCTCTATTCCCCCAGTGTGTTTGTCTCACACCCCTAATCCGGTGCTTGCCCTCTAATGTCTGTGCAACCTGCAAGTCATAAGAGATTTACCTTATGTCATTTGTACTGTGAAAGCAATAATCATGCTGAAAATGTTTTTTTTTTATTTAAAATCTATTAGCCGACATATCGTACATCATTAGTTTTTGATATAATGTTCAGTGATTCACCAGTTGCATCCAATACCCGGTGCTCATCACATCACATGCCCTCCTTAATGCCCATCACTCAGTTACCCCATCCCCCACCTGCTTCCCTTTCCACAACCCTGTTTGTTTCCTGGCATCAAGAGTCTCTCACGGTTTTTCTCCCTCTCTGAGTTCTTCCCGTTCAGTTTTCCCTCCCTTCCCCTATTGTCCTCTGCCCTTTCTCTTATATTCCACATATGAGTGAAACCATACTCTAATTGTCTTCTTCTGATTGACTTATTTCACTTAGCATAATACCTTCCTTTTCCATCCACAGCAATGTAAATGGTACATATTCATCCTTTCTGATGGCTGAGTAGTATTCCATTCTATATATGAATGGCATCTTCTTTATCCATTCACCCATTGAAGGACATCTCAGATCTTTCCACAGTTTGGCAATTGTGGACATTGCTGCTATGAACATTGGGGTGCATGTGCCCCTTCTTTTCACTACATCTGTATCTTTGATGTATACCGAGTAGTGCAATTGCTGGGTCTTTGGGTAGCTCTATTTTCAACTTCTTAAGGAACCTCCACATTGTTTTCCAGAGTGGCTGCACCAGCTTGCATTCCACCAACAGTGTAAGGCGTTCCCTTTTCTTTTTTTTTTTTTTTAAGATTTTATTTATTTACTAGAGAGAGAGAGACTGAGAATGAGAGGGGAGAAGGTCAGAGGGAGAAGCAGACTTCCCGCAGAGCCGGGAGTCCGATATGGGACTCGATCCCGGGACTCCGGGATCGTGACCTGAGCCGAAGACAGTCGCTTAACCAACTGAGCCACCCAGGCGCCCAGGGGTTCCCTTTTCTTCATCCACATCAACACCTGTTGTTTCTTGTCTATTTCATCCTAGCCATTCTGACTGGTGTGAGGTGGGATCTGGTTGTGGTTTTGATTTGTATTTCCCTGATGGCAAGTGATGTGGAACATTTTTTCATGTATCTGTTGGCCATTTGTGTGTCTTCTTTGAAGAAGTGTCTTTTCATGTCTTCTGTCCATTTCTTGACTGGAGCATTTGCTTTTGGGGTTGAAAACAGTTTTTCAAATTGTCTTTCACTCTCCTGCAGGTTTGGATCTTCCCTCCTTGAGGAGCATCTCCTCCCCCAGGTGAACTGTGAAAGTGAACAATGCAACACCACCCTCTCGATGGCAACTTTAAAACACAGATGCTATTCAGCTGCAGTACCTGGAATCTGTGAACCATTCCTGGGTTAATTTGCCCCATTAATAGAAAGGAGCCAAAAATATATGAGAAGGCAGAAGGATAGACCTGAAGATGAACTGAGGGTCCTTTCCCATCAGTCTTATAAATTTTTATACCATATCTTCTCTCATTATATCAAGGATTTCAGCAAAGGATCATCGAGCGCCTCTTTTTAGTAAATGGTGCTGGGGAAACTGGATATCCACATGCAAAAGAATGAAGTTAGAACTGTACCTTATACCATATGCAAAAATTAACTCAAGATGAATCAAAGACCTAAGTACAAGAGTTAAAACTACAAACTGAGAAGAAAACTTAGGGGAAACTTCATGACATTGGATTTGGTAATGATTTCTTGGATGACACCAAGAAGACAGGTGACAAAGGAAAAAAAAAACACCAGATAAACTGTACTCCATCAAATTAAAAACTTTCAGGTATGAAACAACACTATCAAGAGTGAAGAAACAACCCTCAGAATGGGCAAAAATATTTGCAAATCATATATCTAATAAGAGAATAGTATCCAGAATATATAAAGAACATGTACAATTCAATGACAAATTTTAAAATGAGCAAAGGACTGGAATGGACATTTCTCCAAAATAAAGATATACAAATGGCCCAAAAAATGTTCAGCAACACTAACCATTAGAGTCATACAAATCAAAACCACAATGAGGATACCACTTCCCACCTATTGGAATAGCCATCAAAAAATAAAAACGTGAGTGAAATTAACGAGTGTTGGCATGGATATGAAAAAATTGAAACCCTTGTGCATTACTGGTAGGAATGTAGATAAGTGCAGCCACTGTGAAAAACAGCAAGTAGTTCCTTAAAAAGTTAAGCATAGATTTGCCATAGGATCCAGCAATTCCACGCGTAGGTGTATACCCAAGAGAATTGAAACAGGGACTTGAATAAATAGTTTGTACATTGATAATCAAAACAGCATTGTTTACAACAACCAAGGTATGGAAACAACCTAAATGTCCATCAACAGATGAATGGATAGAGAAAATGTGGTATCTACATACAATAGAATACTACCCAGCCTTAAAAAAAGAAGGAAGTCCCGCCATTTACAACAACATGGATAAACCTAGAGAACATTATGCTGAGGGAAATAAGCCATTTGTGGAAGGATGAATACTGCATGATTCCATGTATATGATGAAGTATCCAACACAGTCAAACTCAGAGCAGCGGAAGTCAAAGAGGTTGCTGCCTGTGTTCTCCTAATCCATTTTGATGAATTCTTACACTGTTGGTGGGAATGCAAGCTGGTATAGCCACTCTGGAAAACAGCATGGAGGTTCCTGAAGAAGCTAAAAATAGAGCTACCCTATGACCCAGCAATGCATCCCTAGGTGTTTACCTCAAAGACACAAATGTAGTGAGAAGAAGGGGCACATGTACCTCAATGTTTATAGCAGCAATGTGCACAATAGCTAAACTGTGGAATGGAATATTAACTCGGACATCAGAAAGGATGAAGTCTTAACCATTTACACCAACATGGGTGGAACTGGAGGGTATTATACTAGCAAAATAGGGCAATCAGAGAGAGACAATTATCACATGGCTTCACATATATGAAGAATATGAGAAACAGGGCAGAGGATCATACAGGAAGGAAGGGAAAAATGGAATAGGAAGAAATTAGAGAGGTAGACAAACCATGAGAGACTCTCAATTATTAGAAAGAAACTAAGGATTGCTGGAGGGGAGATGGGTGGGGGGATGGGGTAATTGGGTGATGGTCATTAAGAAGGACACCTGATGTGATGAGCACTGGGTGTTATATGCAACTGATGAATTACTGAACTCTACATCTGAAACTAATGATGTACTCTATGTTGGCTAATTGAATTTAAATAAAAATTAATTAATTAATTACAATCCGAAGAAACAAATTTCCTAAAAGGCCTGAATTAGAAAGAGTTCAGATATTCATCCCATTCCAAGAAAAAAATGCACTTCTGTTATTGCTATTGATGTCTCTCTTAAGTTTTTGTCTTCGCACTATTATGCTTTAAATAAGGATAAAGATATGTTGAGAAAAAGACACAACGTTCTTTTCCACAATTTCCAGAATAGTTCATGGTTTTTGAAGAAGAGATGAGTGCAAACAGCTGAGACCGTGTTTCCCAAAAGGATTCAAAGGATGAAGCGTACAGTGTCCACCAAGCATCTTGGCCTCCACGAACAACCCGGCAGGTGCACCACAGGGAAGCAGGCAGGCTACTTTCCTTTCAACTTCTATGAGCTTTCCCCAATTTCTCGGGCGATTTATCCTCCTCACTCTGTAAGTGAGATTCGGGAGAAAATATTCTTTGAGGTTTGAATTCAGCATCAGGCAAAGTGAGATTCAGAGCCTAGAGCCGTCTAACTCTCTTTGAACTCCGTTACCAAGAAAACCTTTTAGCCAAAATGCATCCTCTTTCTTCCCTCTCCCCCTGTTGCTGCTGAAAAGGTATGGGACACCCGTGGCGGGTGGAGAGGTTGGGACTTGTGCTACTTTGTTCTTGTGGTCACGTGCACATGTCAGTGATGAACGCACTTTCCCTTCCTTGAAGGTTAGACCAGTAGTATGTGAAGAAGGGGGCAGAGAAAGAAATCTGAGAAGTATGTTCTCTCTCCTCTATTGATGTTCGTGACAAAAAAGGAACGTTTTTGTGGTTGTTGTTGATCTTAGCTAACGTGTTACAAGTCTCCCAGATGACATCCACACCCATACACAAAGGTAAATATAAAAATGTCCACTCGAACCGCAGGACCAAGATTGTGTGCTATGAGGAGTCTCTTCGTGGGTATGTGCGTAGTAGTGAAGGCCGGTGACAGGTGTCAGGCTGTGAGCGGGACACAGATGGAGGGGCTAACCTTGACCACACGCATGGCCATGGGGGTCAGCTGCAGGGGTCTAAGCTGGAATGTTGTACTCACTCAGCCACAGAGACCCGGGCTGGCCGCTGGTACAGAGTGGGCAGGAGTAGAGAAGTGGGAGGGACTCGGGTGGCTGACATCTGCAAACACAAAAACCCATTTGCTGGATTCTTTTGCAGAGTGGGTCACTGGGAACCACAATCTCTTTCACTGGGTAGCTGATTCTGGTAGCCCTTACTCTTCTTCTTTGTTCATAGCCACCTCTGGGTATGAATCAAGTGAGTCCTCTGTGCCTTGCCCTGAACGATGGAGAACACTGGCCAATCACTCTAGTCTCTCATTTCTTGGTGAGGGGATCTCTTTCTAGGTAGGGAGCTCCCTCTTGGCACTGAACGGTACCAGCATGGGGGATGGGATGAAGCAGGCAACATGAACCTGTTTTTCCTGCCCTATTTGTGGGACTATTCTCAGACTGGAAGAATTAATATTGTCAGAATGTCCACACTACCTGAAGAAATCTGCAGATTTAATGTGATCCCTATCGAAATACCAATGGCATTTTTCACAAAACTAGAACAAATAATAAAGTTTGTTTGGAACCACAAAAGACCCCAAATAGCCAAAGAAATCTTGAGAAAGAAGATCAAAGCTGGAGGTATCACAAACCTAGATTTCAAGGTATATTCCGAAGCTGTGGTAATCAAAACAGTATGATGATGGCACAAAAATAGACACATATCAATGGAAGAGGATAAAAAGCCCTACACTTATATGGTCAGTTAATCTATGACAGAGGAGGCAAGAATATACGATGGGAAAAAGAATGTCTCTTCAACAAATGGCATTGGGAAAACTGAACAGCCACAGGAAGAGAATGAAACTGGACCACTTTCTAATACCATGAACGAAAGTGAATTCCAAATGGATTAAAGACCTAAATGTGAGATCTGAAACCATAAAACTCCTAGAAGAAAACACAGGTACTAATTTACTTGACATCAGCCATGGAAACGTTTTTCTAGACATGTTTCCTCAAGCAAGGGAAACAAAAACAAAAATAAACTGTTGGGACTACACCAAAATAAACAGCTTTTCCACAGTCAAGGACACCGTCAACAAAACAAAAAGGCAAACGACTAAGTGGGAGAAGATATTCACAAATGATATATTCAATAAGAGATTAATATCCAAAATATATGAAGAATTTATGCAACACACACACACACACACACACACACAAGTACTCTGATTAAAATGGGCAGAGAACCTGCATAGACATTTTTCCAAAAAAGATATGCAGATGGCCAACAGACACATGAAAATATGCTCGATATCACTCATCATCATGGAAAAGCAAATCAAAACTACAGAGAAATATCACTTCACACCTCACACGTCTTCTAGTGAGAATAACTGGACTCGAAAGGACAAGAAAGAACAAGCGTTGACACGAATGTGGAGAAGAAGGAACCCTCGGTCACTCTTGGTGGGAGTGCAAAGTGGTGCAGCCACTGTGGAAAACAGTATGGAGGTTCCTTGAAAAATTAAAAATAGAAATAACATACAATCTAAGAATTCCACTACTGGGTATTAACCCAAAGAAAAGGAAAACCCTAATTCAAAAATATATGTGCACCCTTAGGTTTACTGCAGCATTTTTTTACAACAGCAAAGGTATGGAAGCAATCCAAGCATCCATCAGTAGATGAATGGATAAAAAAAAAAAGAAGTGCTATATATACACGATGCAATTTTACTCGGCCCTAAAAAAACAATGAAATCTTGCCATTTATGGCATGAATGGACTTAGAAGGCATTATACTAAGTGAAATAGGTCAGAGAAAGACAGATACCGCATGACTTCACTTACATGCGGAGTCGAAAAAACAAATCGAAAAACAGACTATACATCTTTCAATGTATAGTCTGTTCCAATCATTACATCTTTCTTTTATTCTCCAGTGTCTTGGTCCTCCATGCTTAGAAAGTAAGCTAATGTATTCTAGGTGAACATTTCCCGGTTTACATCTCCTTTCCCCTCTATTTTTCCTTCTTGTCTTTAGCTACTTGTATTTCCTAGGACAAGCACCTAACTTGGATATGATTGAATGTCGAGAAAAAGTTTTTTTGGTCAAGGCTCTAAAGTACAGCACCGAAAATATAGGCAATAATTTTGGAATAATGCTGCATGGTGCCAGATGATGGCTACACGTACCATAGGGAGCCATGAGTAAGGTACAGAATTGTCAAACCACTGTGTCATACACCTGAAACTAATAGCAGTGTATGTGAACTATACTTCAATAATAAAAATAAAAAGAATGAGATAAGTCAATGAGATAAGTAAAAACTCTTGGCACAGAGCCTGGCACACATTAGATAATTAATAAATTTTTCCCTTAATATATTTATTAACATCTGCAAGTGGAAATTCACCATAATGCTATTTCTTCCAGTGCCTTCTCACATTAATCAGAAAGTGATCCCCTAAAACACACTAAAACCTCATTTTACTTGCAGCCACTGAAGCAATGGAACTGACATCAAATATTCTACACGTATCAAAGGTCATTCATTTATGGGCAGCGTATGGCCACTCACCAAGTAAAAGATGGAAGGAATGTTGGCAGGTCCCACCACTCCCAAAATGACGCCCTCGTTCTCTAGCATGTTCCCCACTTATATATTTTTTTAAGTTGAAGGCTTTTCCTGACTTAGAGCATGTAAGAAGCCAGGCAAAGCTGATTTCTTCAGCCTGTTGACATAACCTGTTGACAAAGCTGATTTCTTCAGCCTGTTGACATAACTTCAGCCTGAAGTTTCATTAACTTCAGTAGGAGTTAATGAAAATCTGTTGCTCTCTTGAGAGGGAGAAGTTGATGGCCCTTTTGATGTATACCTAAGGGAGGTCCCATATAGGGAAAGGAAGGTATACCAATGAAAAAGCAGATGCCTCCAAAAGTATATCTCCCCAATTTCACTGTTTTACTAAGAATCAGTCCTATACCAACATCATGGTCGCACATCCACGAGCTTTCTCTGGCCTAATATGTATTTTAGAATGGAGTATACAGTCTTGTGTGGAAATCAAACCCCATAGCCGGGATGCCCTATTTGTTGCTTCTTAGATGAAATGGGGATGCATCCCTTCATCTCCACCACCACAGGCCATGAGCCCCCATTCCCACCATCACACTGTAGCCAAAGGGATCTTTTTCAAATTCAGGTCTGATCATTTCGTGCCTCACTCTTGGAGTAAAGTCCACAAGTCCCTAAGTGAGCCCACAAGGCTCTCTGTGACCTAGTTGTTTCTGAGTTCTCCAGCTTCCTCTCACACTCAGCCCCTCTCCTTAGACTGCAGCCATTCTGCCTTCCCTCAGCTTCTCAACCCATAACTATGACATACTTACTCTTTGAGCTTCCACATAAATGTTAGTTCCTCGGGGAAGCCTTTCTGACCACACCAAACTAGGTCAGAACCTTACTATACACTGTAACAGTACCCTGTCCTACTTTTCCCACTTTCCAAAACCATAAGAAAAACATCAGTTAACTGTCACAGTTTATATCTGCCTATGTCCCAAGTTCTAACCCCCATGAAAGAAGAACCATGTCTATCTTATTTATCTCTATATTCCGGAACCTAGGATTACGTCTGATACATAGTAGACAGTAAGTGTTTGGTGAATTGATGAATAAGATTGTGGACTCTCCATGGAGACATTTTCCAAGTAATATTTCTAGCAGATATGAGATCATTAAAAAGTGGCAGTCAGATTCATAGTTATCTGTCTTCTGACCGTAAAGTAAATGTCCTACAGTAGATGGAAATGGGTAGTGGTTTTCATGACTGGAGAATAGAAAACAGCTTGATATCCTTGAAAAATCCTTCAGAAATAAAATAGAGCTTCTGACCTTTGGTGATGAAGGAATGTCCCAGAAAGTTATATGTGGGACTCAGTTCAGCTCCACATTAGCTCAAATTGTTTCCAATAATTAATGCCAATCATTACATCTTTCTTTTATTCTCCAGTGTCTTGGTCCTCCATGCTTAGGAAGTAAGCTAATGTATTCTAGGTGAACATTTCCCAGTTTACATCTCCTTTCCCCTCTATTTTTCCTTCTTGTCTTTAGCTACTTGTATTTCCTAGGACAAGCACCTAACTTGGATATGATTGAATGTCGAGAAAAAGTTTTTTTGGTCAAGGCTGATATCCACCCTACTACCCACAACCAAAGAATGTAACTGTCTTCGCTCTGTATACAAAAAGCTATTGTTTTATAATTATTCAAATGCAAAAGTTAGCTTAGTAGCTTGAATTTTTTTGAGTTCGTAGCTGAAAAAACTCAGCAATATCCAGGACAAGTAAGAAAGTCAATTTTACATTTTATAGCATGTTATTATTTATAAAGCCCTTTGGCATTCCATCTCTCTTGATCCTGCCTTTAATCATAGCAAGGCAGAAATTTTTACTGACATGAAAACTGGGACAGAGAATTTCTGGCTGAAGGTCATAGAGCTAATAAAGAAGTTGCTGGAACCCAAAGCTACATATTTTTTTTTGCTTCAATATGTCTTTGTAATTATGAAATCTGGTTCATGTGCTAAAGAGAGAAGCCAAACCCAAAGAATGATTTGCAGAAACTTCTAAATTGATGGAGCTCAAGTCTTAGTCTACTTGGAAAAACTTCATCCCATTAAGAACTTTCTTCAGAGCCTCCTTCACTTCCTTGTTTCTCAAGCTGTAGATCATTGGGTTCAGCATAGGGATGACCACAGTGTAAAATACTGACACAATCTTGTCTTCCCCGAGGGATTTGCCCATGTTACCTTTCAGGTATATGAATATGAGTGTCCCAAAGAAAAGAGCCACTGCGGTCATATGAGAAGCACAGGTAGAGAAAGTCTTGGCTTTGCCACCTGCTGTACGAATCTTCAGAATAGCCTGAATGATGAAAAAGTAGGATATCAGAATCACTGAAATGCTGGTTGTAATTACTAAGAAAGCTAAGAGGTAGATGATTCGTTCCCGTGACGTGGTGTCACTACAGGCAAGCTTCAGCAGGGGCGGGAGGTCACAAAAGAAGAAGTCCACATGGTTGGACTTACAGAAGGAGATCGAGAAGGTACACCCAGTGCGGACCACAGCATTGACCATGGCTCCAGCATAGGCCCCAGCCACCAGCCCCAGGCAGGTCTGTGGCGTCATGGAGGAGGCATAGAGAAGGGGGTTGCACACGGCCACATAGCGGTCATAGGCCATCACAGCCAAAAGGAAGCATTCAGTGCTAGCACAGAGGGTGAAGAAGAAGAACTGAGTGGCGCAGCGCCCAGAGGTGATGGCCATCTTATCAGTACCCAAAGTCTCAAGAGACTGAGGGACAATGACAGAGGAGTAGCAAACATCTAGGAAGGAAAGGTGGCAGAGGAAGAAGTACATGGGGGTTTGGAGACGAGGGTCTCTCTGAATCAGCATGATCATGCCCAGGTTGCCCACCATGGTAACGAAATAAAGGACCAGAAACACAGAGAAGAGGCCCATCCGCAGCTCTCTCGGCAGCTGGAACCCCAACAGAATGAATTCTGTCACCACGGTTCCATTGTCCTCCATGAATTCTAGGTGGTCCACTGAAATAAAAAAAATAAAAGATCATTAAAGATCAATTAAGGTGATTGATGGTTCTCAGCAATGATAATAATCTTATGAATTTGTCAAGCACTTTATATTTTTTGCAAATTTTATTTCATTTGCTCTTTTGGAAATCCTTTGGAGCATGTATTATTAATCCCGTTCTTGAAAGAAGCATATGAGGGTCAAAGAGGTGAAGTGACTGGTTCATGGTTTCATAGCAAGGAGGCAAAGCTGGACCTAGAACTCTGCTCCTTAGACATTTCCAAACTTCCAACAGGTGTCAAATTGGAAAGTAAAAGTAAGGCTTCATCAGTCTCACTAAAGAGCCAGAAAACACCGTTTTGTTGGAGAAACCCTATCGGTATAGTATTAAGTACATGGGCTTTGAAACAGACCTAGGTTCAAATCCCTTGAGACCTCGGAGTAGCTAATTCATCTCTCTGAACCTCAGTCCCCTTGTTGGCATAAGAGGGATTTCAAAGTCAAAGTCACGGTACTACTGTAAAGAATGTAGATGTGTCATTCGTAGCACATGGTGTGACTCACATACTTAGAATTATTTTCCCTAAATTCTGTAATAACAAAGTAACGTGCTCCTAGGTTCGTGTTCATTTTGGAGTCTTTTCATCTCCGAGTCCACGGCCCCCCTGGCATCCCAATATCAACTCTGTCTTTCTTTGTGGTTGTTTTTGATATGCATGCGAACACAATGGAGCTGGAGGCAAGAGAGAGAGCCATAAAGAACAAATTCTGTTAGAACCTCTACAACCTGTTGCCTGCCAAGTTGTCACTTCCTCACTGTTCCTGCCAAGCAGCCTGGCCTGGTTTCCAAATTCTCCTCTTATTCCAGAGGACCTGTCCCATTTTTTTTTTTAATGCCAGATCATTATCAATCAATGAGCTACATGAATCGAGCCATTCCAGAATTAGCCAGTACAGCTCATTAAGGGACAAAGGCATCACAGTGAGTTTAGAATTCTAATACCAATAGAGTTCTTGCCAAGTATTTGGACAATCTTGTCTCTGCACCTTTGGATGCTGATGATTTGGGGTAATGGGAATACTGAATGTAGACTTCAAAGGAGGTTATTTTTGTCCTCCTTCCATCCTTGAAATAAAAACTGAATTTGAGAAAGATCTCATAGGATTTCAGATAAATAAGAAAATGAAACTTTGATCAATGTTTGACAAAAGCTGATGTATGGATGAAATAAAGGTCAGCATCTGGTGTTTTACCCCTGCTGAATTCCTGACAATGTGAATTTTTAGGAGGGTTTTTTTTTTCCCCTCCTTACAGCCTAATCTAATCTTGACCTTCAGCCAAAACAGTGATTTGCTGTGTTCTAAAAGGAATTCACACAAATCATCCTGACCAAAGGGGGAAAGAAAGAGAAAAAGAGAGGCTATATTCATTTATTTATTCACTAAGAATCTACTGAGAATTTACCATGTGCCATGCATTGTTCTTTGTGTTCACCAGAACACAAAGATCTTTGCTCTTGTAGAGTAAGCATTCTAAGAGAGCCAGGCATATGCAAGATATTTTTTTTAAATAAACATACTTTCTACCATGATAGATGATGACAAGCGCTATTAAAACACACATACACGTACACACCAGGGTGTGGGGAATGGAGAGAGCCAAAGTAATGAAGAGAGTGTTAAACCAGTAGAAGACTCATTGAAAAGGTGGCATTTTAGCAGAAATGCTGGGGATCAGGTAACTATTCACGCTTATTTGCACACGTTTATCCACAACCAGTAGAAAATGAAGACACAAATCATCACCACGGGACCACCCCACTCCCAGCACAAAACATATGAGGTGTTTCAGGTCCCTGTGAGACATTTTCAAGGAAACTTTGTTCAGAAGTGTCAGCTTCCTAATGCAGAGAAGCCCCTGCAGTATCGGAGTCTCTGTGATTAGCCTACAATCACAGTGTAAAGAAACAGCATAGAGGGTCCTCCAAAAACTAAAAATAGAATTACGATAGGATCCACTAATTCCACTACCGGATATTTACCCAAAGAAAGTGAAAACATGAATTCGAAAAGATAGATGCATCCCTCTGTTTCTTGCAGCATTATATACAATAGCCAAGATAAGGAAGTAACCCAAGTGTCTATCCATAGACGAATGGATAAAGAAGATAAAGAATATTATTCGGCCATCTAAAAAAATAAGATCTTGCCACTTGTAGCAACATAGATGGACCTAGAAGGTATAATGCTAAGTAAAATAAGTCAGAGAAAAACAACTACCACATGATTTCACAAATACCATGTGATTTTACTCAAATTCTGAATTTGGAACTTAAGATATAAAACATATTCCTCTCTTTCTCTCTCTTTAAAATAAATAAATAATGACAGGAAGGCGGACCTCCCTGTGTGCTGGATACTGTCCTTGGTGCTTCACATAAAGTGCCCCATTTACTTCCCACAATGCCTCACCCCAAGCCATATCATTATTGTTCATATTCGTGGACCGGAAGATGGAGACCTGCAGAGAGGAAGTAATGTGGTTGAGGTCAAACCATTACACCGGGATGTAATGGCCTCCCAGCCGTGTCCCCAGCCCCTAGCTATTTGCTCCTGAATATGGTCATAATGAGTTATCACGTAAAGAACACCTTTTTTATCCCCAGAATTTTTTGAGCAGCTTTACGTAAATTACCCACTACATTTGGGCAAGAAGGAAAGTAATATAAGTTAAAGAACGATTCTGGGGAAATTGTTCCAGTTCTGAGTTGGGAACACTGCACGTGTCCCCCCACCCCTTTTGTCGTATCCCCTTTATTTGTCATGTCTCGTCTGCAAGGATGGGAGGGGAGAAGGATGCGCGGGGCTCCCGTCAGAATCAGACTCCGATGAGGAGTGTGCAACCACCAAGGAGCCGTCCACCTCTGGCAGAGCTTAAAGCAACAAGACAAAAGCCGTCCGAACCAACCTTACTCCTGACCTTTCCTCATCATCTACTTGCCGGCATTTTGCCCACATCTCATCCCTCATTTTTAATTTATTGTATCTTCCCGCGTGCCATGCATTTTTATAAGCCACTTTAAGCCACTTTTGGAAAGAAGTATTGATGAATAAATAAACGCAAAATAACATTGCCTGTTTGCCAGATGCGAGCACAATCAGAGTAAGTAGCCCTATCATCATCGGACCGATGAGAGTGCCGCCGGAATACTTTGCCAAATGGGTTCTGGAAAGACAGTGCACACACAGTGGTTGAACCAAAATCAGACTGATCTATGGATGATGAAGAAAGGCAGGCGCTCTCAGGGAGAAAAGAGAAAGCTCAGGAAGGTCTCCAGATCGCTGCTACAGTAGCCGGCTCCTGAAATCCTCATAAATCCAGATTCCCAGGATGATGGGGGCTTCCATTTTGAAATGGTGAGCGGCATGGAGGGCCCCTTCACTCAAAACACGCCTGCATGTGATTCTTCTTGAGCACCAACCACTTCGCAGAGGGCAGAGGACAATTTTAAAGAAAACCAAAGTTGCTGAGTGTCTGCTGATGTGCAGAGGAGACGGAAAGGTTGGCCCCTCCAAAAAACGGGTCCACCTCACCTCTGCTACACTATCTAGACTCCTGAACCTGTTCAAAGTGATTGGTGATTCTAACATGAACAGCCGGTTGGTTTCCTAACAATTAAGTTTAGGGAAAACACATAGCAACTCCACAAAATATTCAGGCAGGGAGAAGACCCATGGTGGGGGGGCTGCCAAATAAACTAAATTGCTGGGGAAATAGGAATAGATCACAGAAGCAACCATTTCCTGTTTTTGAAGCCCATAAAATAGCTGAAATTGCTGACTTGTAAGGATGCTCAGGAAGAAAGTGAACCCTTAATGGCACCATGAACCCACCACGCTCCGCAGATTTGAGCGACATTGGTATTTCATATTCTCAGTGATTTGTTCTTTGATTGTTGATCCAACACGGAAATAGTTCACTTCCTCTGTAAGTCTAGGTCACCCTTCCTACACATTTGTCACGTACGCTCAAGACCCACAGCCCACGGTAAACACACCTTAGATGTGTAATTCTCAGTTTCCAAAGCTAAAGGAGAAAGACCTCAAGATCACCTGCTCTTTGAGATTATGGGTGCTCCCCCAAAACCTCCACAGAACCTCAGAAATCTAACAGGGGTTAGCCCAGCAGGCTTCGGTGTTTATGGCACTCTACATGTCATCTTAGAGCAGAGGAAACACTGGCCCAGGAGCCTAGAGGCGACTGTGGATCAAACGAGAAAATGTATGGGTAGATGATTTAAAAGTAAAAAGTTTGCACTGGGAAGGGATTGTTAGAAGTGCCTAGACACTCCCTTCATAAGAGTACATGCTGTGGAAAATATCCTGCCATAGATCTGAGGCGTATTTATATAGCTCAGCAAAACTAATGCGCTTAGATCTTCCAAGGCACGTTGAAAGTTGTTTAAAAAGGGGCGAGATACAAAGGTGGTATGATGTGCCTAAAGTTATGTGGCCACTGCATCTCAGCTGGAAGTATGCAACAAAGATTTAGAAAAGATCTGCCTTTATCCGCTGTGCAAGGCAATGTTCTGGACACTGGGGGATGTCGTAATGAATATATAGAACTAAAGAGACACGGATGATGGTTACCCTCCCTCTGCCACTAGAATAGACCCGGTATCATCTGCTTGTGATGACCTGAAGCGGAAAAAGGAACAAAGAAATGAAGTACCAGATGCTTTGACTGCTACTCAAAGTGTTCGGGGTTGGGGGTGGGGGGAAGCTTGGGTCCTCAGAATGTTTAACTGGTGAGAAACATAACGGCTTCTGCCACCCATACTTGGTCTGTGTTCAGGTTACAAAGCGGCTCAACCCAGAGATCAAAATAGAGTCCTCAGAAACTTGTCGGGGAGGGGGGGGCGGGGAGGGGGAACTTCAGTTGGTCATTTTCTAGTTGGATTTAAACTCATCGAGACATAGGAAAAGGTTCGCCGGCAAGCCTCGTTGAAAATAGCTGAGAGGCAGATGCGGCATGTTGTCAGGGAACGAGAATGCTTCCAAGTTCTAGCACAGCGGGGTCAGACCCCCGGCGGCTGACTGTCTTCCCGGCGCCTTGGCTCTTTCATCTAGAAGATGGACGTGAAACCATCCAAGTCACAGGAGTGTTGCAGGACGAAATGAGATGACATATCATGCGTGCAATAGATATTGATTCTGTTGCACACAAGGAAAGGTGTGAGCTCCCTCTCCCCCAAATTACGAGTGACTTCCATGATTTCTCATTTTAGAACATCGGCCACCCATTATCTCATCCGATCCTCGCACGGCCCATTTTCAGACAACGAAAGCGGGACTCGGAGAGGTCCACAGACTTGTCCAAAAGCCACAATTCTAGAAAGAATTGCTGGGACCCGGAGCCCTTGCCGCCTCCCCCCACCCCTGGCCCCTCACCATGGTGGTCATCGCGATACAGATGGGAGGTGTTGGGGGGAAAAGACCTGAAAAGTGGAAGTCTTGAGGTTCTTCCTTGCTCTGTGATCCGACAACAAACTTCTAGAATGGCATATCAAGTCCCTCCAAATGCTGACCTCAAATCTCTTACTCTTCTCCTTCCTGGGCTGAATGTACAGTAGCATCTTGGAACTCAAAGACGCCTCAGAAGGTCATGGTTGTGCCTTTCTGCCTTCAGATGAGGTAAGCAGACATGAGGAAGGAGAAGCACTGAGGTGAGGTGGGTATGCCTAGAAGCATCCCGCCTGGGAGGGAAAGGTCGTGGTGGTGGGGACACCTAGACCGAGCCCGCCTTACAAAGCACGAGCATGATCGTCAGATCTGTCTTGCTCTGATGGGGCTCTTTCATCCCCTGACCTCCTTAGAGCCTCTCCCCAAGTCAGTGCCCGGCTGACCGGTCCTAAATGAGAGGCATCCATTCTTTTGCCTTAGGGGCAATTCGGCCAAGCACACGCTGAAAGTAGCTTCATGAATTCTAGCCTGTGGGAATCTAGATTTACCTCCCATCCGCAACAGAAACCCTCTCTGCAGCATCGATGATGACTGATATCTCAGCTTCTGGTGACCCTTCCTGACCAATCAGTGACTGGGAAATTAAGTCTCCCACTAAGGAGATCACTCTGGTTCAGAGACCGCTTAGAGCTTCCAGCTCTTTCTGTGATGCGTTCCAAACACCTGCCACAGAGTTACCAGCTTCTCAGAGATTCCACAAGAGAGCTGTTTGCCCTTCCCCTTTTCTGAACAGAACCCCCGATACTGAAATCGCAGCCTTCGTTGTGCACGTGATCTCGCCTACCTTGTCTCTTTTCATTCTGGAAACAACCATCTGAAGCAGGTGTGACAGGCAGCATCAGTCCCATTGTACAGATGAAGAAACTGAGACCCCAGGGGCCAAGAGTCTTGCGTCACTGCAAGGGGGAAGTGCAACTCGTAACTCTCAGCTAGTGCTAGCTTTGGCCTTACTCTCCCAGGAAAAAAGAAATCGGGGCACCTGGGGGGCTCAGTCGGTTAAGCATCTGCCTTCGGCTCAGGTCACGATCCCAGCATCCAAGCCCCACATTGCATTGGGCTCCCCGCTCGGTGGGGAGTCTGCTTCTCCCTCTCCCTCTGCCCCTCCCCTGCTTGTGCTCACTCTCTCTCTCTCTCAAATAAATAAATAAAATCTTTTTTTAAAAAGAAAGAAGAGATAAACCTATTTTACGTGCGAGGAAACCACGATTCAGGTTGTCAGATATGCTTTGCTTCTGGACTGTGGTTCATTTTCTCTCGGATCGGCTGTTGTTCATATTGACCTCCAGCAGGACCAATCCAGAAGACTGGGCCGGGGGGAGGCAGGGAGAGCAGAACGTGTTGTCTAAGCGGGGGTTTGGGGGGACCAGAGGCATAAGCATGTTCGGCACCCGCACCTTTCAAGCCCCAGCAACCAGTAGGTACCTGCTTCCCTGCCCTATCCTGGGCATTCCAGGAAGGCAATTAGACCAGGGCAGGGGGGCTTGTCGCTGATGGGGCTTCTCTAATGAGGCCCCAAGCTGCTAATTAGGCTCCTCGGATCCCCAGAGGCAAGAAACCTTCAGAAAAGGGCCCCTGCAAAGTCAGCTGTCTCCATTCCTCCCCATTCACACTTTGTCCTATCTGGCGGCCCCGGGCATAATTAAGCCTCATTTGGGACCCTGGGGGTGGGGGGAAATACCACTGCATTCTGTTCTCTGAGGGGCTGTCCTCGGAGTGACCCTTTGGGACCAGTCTCATTATGAGGGCTCAGATGAAATTCGTGCTTACGTGAAGTCCCGGCACCTGCAGACTCATTTCCTCAGCTAATATTAGTAACCGACACATAAAGGCCTTCCAGCAGTGCCCAGCACACTACACTAGTTTTATCCAGGGTAACTCATCCCGGGGACCCCCCGGGGACTCTGTACTCTAAATGTCCAGGCAGCCACAGGAAAAGAAAAGCTGACTCCCAAATTTGCCACAAAGACGGCTAGATTGCCCTTGTCTGATGTACCACAACCAACCGAACAATCCCAGAGGTAGTCACGATAACCTGAAGGCGAAAGACATCCCCAGATTTTCTTGTGTACAGAAATTCTCAAAACCCTTGGGTAAAGGAGAGACCCACGGGGGATGGAAGTATATTACCTATTATATATAACGTTTTAATAGCCTGAACCTCGACAAAAATGGAATTGAGACACATCGATGCCATTTAGAAGCATTAATTTAATAAAGATGTGTGCATTTCTCGTTGCTGTACCCCAGACACACGTACTGCCTTTAGGTTCCCCTTGCATTGTTTTATTGATCACTGCTCACGTAGAGAAGGCTACTAATCATCTTTTATGCAGGTCCTTTCACTTGGAAAACTTGTTGAACTCCAGTAGTTGTTGGTTCAGTGTTTTGGACTTCCAATATAAATAATGTCTTCTGTGCATATTTTTTAAAAAAGATATATGGTTTTTTTTATCTTCACATGGGGAAAATTTAAACATTTAAACATCCCCAACACGGCTGTCCACTTAACATTATATCCTGGGTCTTTTCCATCCTGGTGGTCACATGAGGTCCCCTTTAATTCATACTCCTCCATCTCAAGATTTCCCAGAACCCTTACCGCTTCCACAGAGATGCCCTCGTGCTGAGCTATGGTGTTGAACTCCCAGGCTCGCCACAGTACATGGGAGGCCACAGGGAATTGGCTTCTGCCCCACAGGGCTACTTCTTAAATCACACCCCCTCACTCATCAGTGCAGCTGGATGTATATGATCTCCTTGGTCCGAGACTTGTACCTCCCAGACCAACACCCACCACCAAGGATGCGGCCCCGCCCACCAGGAAGGCCCCTCATTCCCTTAGGGCAAGTTCTGCACCAGCCCATCCCCCAACCCAGGCTGGGGTTCGAACTCTGGCTCCCCACATCCAGAATATCCCACTACACCTCAATGATTTTGGTCACTTTGATATTTTCAACTTTTTATTATAAAACAACAGCGCCGGGGGCACCTGGGTGGCTCAGTTGGCTGAGCGACTCCCTTCCGCTCGGGTCATGATCCCGGAGTCCCGGGGTCGAGTCCCATATCGGACTCCCGGCTCTGTGGGGAGTCTGCTTCTCCCTCTGACTTTCTCCCCTCTCATTCTTAGTCTCTCGCTCTAATAAATAAATAAAATCTTTTAAAAAAAAAAGAAAACAACAACAGCGCCGTGACCACAGATCTCTGTAGATATTAATGATTGTTTCTGTGGGGTAACTTCCTAGAAGCAGAATGGCTACAGAGAGAGGCGTTTCCATTTGTGAGGGTCTTGATACAAAATAACAAAACTGACTATAAGATGCTGCCCAGAGCTCCACAGCACATGAGGAAACATGTTTCCTAGCACCTTGCTGATAGAAGTATCATAGTCTTCTTTTAAATATTTGGTGATTACGAAAGAAAAAAGGTAGCTCAGGGCTACATAAATTGTAATTTTTTATTTATTGTGACATTAAACATTTTTCATATGTGTAGATATTTATTTCTTCTTTTGCAAATTTAGCATTCGTGTACTTTGCCCATTCTAATGAGGCATTTGACTTTTCTGACTGAAAAATAGAAACATTAAGGATGTCTTTTGTCATGTGTTTGACAAATATTTGAGCACCTGGTGTAAACATTCTAGGCACTGGGCATGTAGTAGTGAACAAAACAGATTCAATTCCTGCCTTCCTGGATCTTACATTCCAATAGGCAGAGACAGAAAACAGGGTTATAAACAAATACAGCAAGATGATGTGATAGGAGCTGTCTGGAGTGGTGGCAGAGAAGGGACTCAAAGTCAGAAAAGGTCTCTGATGTGGCATTTACACTAGGACCGGCATGAAAAGAACACACAAGAGCATCTTCTTGTTTGGAGAGCATTGCAGACAGAGGGAATGGCAAGTGCAAAGGGCCTGAGGCAGGAATAAGCTGGGCTCTCAAAGAATAAACAGAGGGCAGTAATAGGTGAAGAAGGGAGGTACACAGAGAGCGGATCACATGATCTCATAGGTCAGAGTAAGAAATTAGGTTTTTTCCTAAGTGCAATGGGAAATCAGTGGAGGAATTTAGGGAAATTACAGAACAGATGTAGGTTTTAAACAGTTTCTTCAAATTCCATAAGGAATATGGATTACGGGGGGGGGGTGGCAAAGAAATATGCTGTATACACCATGGAGTATTATTTGGCCATCAGAAAGAAGGAAATCTTGCTATTTGCAACAACATGGATGGACATTGAGGGCATTATCCTAAGTGAGATAAGTCCGACAGGGAAAGACAAATACCGTGTGACGTTCTCACATGTGGAATTTTAAGAAGCCTCACTTGCGTTGCATAGAGAATATAGTCGGTGGCTCAGTAGGTTAAGCATCTGCCTTCAGCTCAGGATCTTGGGATCCTGGGATCGAGCCCCACATCTGACTCCCTGCTCAATGGGGAGTCTGTCCCTCCCCCTGCTCATGCTCTTTATCTTTCTCTCTCTCAGATAAAAAAAATAGACTCTTAAAACAAAACAAACAACAAAAAAACAAACAAACACCACGGGAATTGTGATAGGGATTGCACAGAAGCATCTTTCTTATTGCCCGTCTTGGGCTGTCTCTACTTCACATGGTAACATCAGAAGCCCCAGCTGTAAACACTCAGAAGTCTATCTGGAGCAGAGAGCATCCTTGAGTACCCCGGTCTCCAGATCAGCCCAGCCCCCAAAGGCATCTGGGAGTGTTGGCTGCTAACATCTCGTGGCGACAACCTTCTTGGAGTAGTGCCCTCCTCAGCCAAGTGTCCTGAGGAAACTCGGCCAAGGGATCCGCCTCCCCAAAGGAGGTCACACCTCCACTGTGCGGGGCAGCCCACGGTCTGTGAAAGGTCAATATGGGCTGCAAAAGGCCAACCCCCTTGCCTCGAGGCAGAACTGAGTCAGGATGTAATTCATACTCCAGAGTTGCCCTACGGATCAGGCTAGACTCCACCTGAAACTGTATCTTTGCTCAACTAGTCTCTGCTTCCCTCACTCCCTGACATTTCCTATCATTCTCTCCTATCATTGCTCCCTCGGTGACACAAATTGGCCCCCAAGCCCCTGTCTCGCATCTTATTTTTTTGTTAAAGAAACCAAGCTAAGATGCATCTCTTCCCAAAAGTCAAAACAAGAGTCCTAGGCTTGATAGGAACAAGAACAACGACAATAATAATTGCGTGATACATCAAAGCGCTCCACATCTTTCCAACCTGTGGCCAAGAGAAGAAGGTAAAATACAATGGAATCACCCACCTCCACAAGCTCCCCAGGGGATGTTTAATGGGATATTATCATTGCTAGCATATTCTCCCTCCTTTTTCTCTATCTTGTCCCAAAGGCCCCTCTATCGTCTGTAGGAAATACTTGTAATACAGAACGCACGCTCTTACCACATAGATATTTCAGTAGGTATTTAATGACAGGAAATGATAATAAATATTGTCTGAATACGCGTTGGAAGATAGAATTCCCTGCGCTGCCAGAAGTCCTGGTCTGTGGCTGCCTTCCTTCTCTGTCATATATTCTTTCTCCCTCTGTCATCTGCTACGGCAAGAACCACCCCACCATGTCCGCATGCTTGCTCAGTATCAAGAGGTCTTATTCCTGCCATGTTACTTTGAGTGAACGGGGCACCTGGCCTCTCTGAGATCTCTCTGAAAGAGTTCCGATCCTACACTGATGAGTGGATGAAAGCATACAGGGCATGGGAGTGATTCCCCTAAAGCAGAACTCCCGGGAATCGGAGGAAGCAAGATGGGTTCTCCGGAAACCTACAGTCAGGCTGGGCAATAAGACTAACCACCAAGGAATAGTCGTTAACAACGTAAGGCAACTAGAATGCAGTGCCGAAGTGTGCGGTTCTAACACGCACAGAGTGGATTTCAGACACTGGGGAGGAGATGAGAGCTGGAAAAGCGGGAGGAAGCTTCCCACCGAAACTCCAGCAACGGATCATGAAGGAAGATGAATGAATACGCTACTCATGGTATAGATTCAAGCGAAGCACCTTTAGACCGCTCTAGCCTCATTTCCCCTGCGAAGCAATGATCTATCCTTCCTAATGAAATTCTGAGCAGGGCACAGGAGACCTGATACAAGGTCTGGGTACCAGGGTAGACACAGTGTGAAGAGGACCTCACCAGGAGTCCTCAGAGTCCCAGTCCTGGCAGAACCACTGACTGGTGGGGACAGCAAGACACGGAGGGCCAGTGGCAAAGAGGAACCAGCTTCATTCCCTACGGCTACTGCAAATGAGCTTTGAGACTGACGTGAGTTTGGAGTTGCCGTGAAATCCCACAAGATTTGTTTCTATCCCCTCAGATGTGTAGAGAGATGAGATAATGAGCCCCTGCTGAAGTGTATTGTCCCTGACGGGGCCGGCTGTTCCTGGGAGCCCGGAGGCTGTCCCAGTTGCCGACACGTGATTCAGGACAACTTTTGTGCGTCCTGCGTCCCTCCCCCAAAAGCACCCCAAAGCATTTTAAATATCTCCCTGGTTTGCTTAGTAAGAAGAAACCGAGGATCTGTCAGCTACATTCACCTATCGGAGCAATCTCAGCTGCCTACTGCAAAATGTTTAAATTAACTACATTAGTTTGATTCCAAACCAGAGATGAACCCAACTGAATTTTCCCACCAGGTAATTAAGGTGTAATTGTGACCTCAGGAATATTGAAAAGGGGCTGGCTCCGAAGGAAGGTGCATACGAACTGGGAAAGGTAAAACTGGGCAGAGAATCTGGCCATTGTCATTGGAACCCATCATCTAACGGGACCGTGTTCAGACTGGGATTTCAGCTCTTTTATGAAATACACAAGTAAGACTGGGTTTTTTTGGGGTTTTGTTTTAGAAACCTATAGCTGTAATCTCTTTGGGTTTGTGTGTCACTAGGTAAATTTTAGAAAATATATTCCACCCATGAGTGATATCATAGGGTATTTGCCTTTCTCTCGCTGACTTATTTCACTTAGCATAATTCTCTCTAGTTCCATCCACATAGTTGCAAATGACAAGATTACATTCTTTTTATGGCTGAGTAATATTCCATTGTATGTATGTAGCACATCTTCTTTATCATAGAGCAAAAAAAGAGAGAGGCAAATCAAGAAACAGACTTGTGGGGGGTTGGGCGAGCCTGGTGGTGGGTATGGAGAAGGGCACGTATTGCATGGAGCACTGGGTGTGGTGCGTGAACAATCAATCTTGTAACACTAAAAAAATAAAATAAAAATATTTGGTGGGAAAAAAAAGAAACAGACTCTTAACTATAGAGCAGACCGATGGTTACCAGGAGGGAGGTGGATGGGGGGATGGGTGAAATAGGTGATGGGGGTTTAGGCATGCACTTGTGGTGAAGAGCATTGGGTGTTTTATGGAAGTGTGAAAGGACTATATTGTATATCTGAAAATAATATTACACGGTATGTCAATGAACTGGAAATTAAATAAAAACTTTAAAAAATACACAGTTAAATGGGGGCCGGGGTGGGATAGTTGACTGCAAAGCTTAGACCCAAGACTTCACTATAAATTACTGTACTACTTGTGATTATGCTGAAGGTGGGACTAATCATATGTTCAAAGCTCTGGCTTTGGAATAAGACAGACTTGGATTAGAATCTGGGCTTTTTCAGGGTGCTGGGCTAGTTCAGTCTGTAGAGCATGTGACTCTTGATCTCAGGGTCATGAGTTCAAGCCCCATGTTGATGTAGAGATTACCTTTTTTTTTAATATTTTATTTATTTATTTGTCATAGAGAGAGAAAACACAAACAAGGGGAGCAGCAGGCAAAGGGAGAAGCAAACTCCCCACGGAGTAGGGAACCTGACACGGGAATCAATCCCAGGACCATGAGATCATGACCTGAGCTAAAGGCAGGCACTTAACCAACTGAGCCACCCAGGTACTCCAGATCCTTTTTTTTTTTTTTTTTTTAAATAATCTCTAGGGATGCCTTAACCCAAAAAGAAGGAAGAAGAAAAAACATGGACCACCAAAAAACCCCAAAGTCAAACTTAGGTTCTCTTTCCTCATGAAGTCGAGTATATGTCTAATAGTCTTAGAAGTACCATAAGTTTAAAAGTTGAGCCTTGGGTCTGCAGAAAAAGTTATTTGCTTCCCCTAAGAGAATAGCATAATGTGAAGCAAAGGCCACAAAATTTGAAGTTATAAAGTCTCACATTCAAATGTTGCTTCCGTTTCTTCCTAGATGTCTGGCAAATTGGGCCACCGCCTTAACATCTCCAAGACTCAGTTTGTCCATTCATAAAATAGTCATGGCTGTACCCAACTTTCAGGGCTGCTGGAAGAATTAGAATCAGAATATGAGATGGGCTTAGCATGCGTGTAGGCCAAACCCAGCCTGGCTGTCTCTCTACCCCAGTGATCGGGGCCACCCATGTCCCCATCATGTGCTTTGAACAGTCTTGTCTCAGAATCAGAGGGAACCCCACAACTTCCCCACGAGACAGACAGAAAATGGTCTATGACAATTTCAGAATTACGGGGTGAGAAAGATGTTGAAACTAGACAAGCTCTCTGTGATGTGAAAGCAAGAAGGATCTGATAACCCAAAGAACTGCAGGGAGATTCCTTTCATTTCATGAATCATAGAAATGTGCTTAAGCGTAAGAAGGCAGCAAAACAAATTCATAGCAAAGTGCGCAGAATTTGCCATCAAACCATTACTGTTCAGAACCCTTATTAAAGTGGGTCACCTTAAACAAATTCATCTCCCAGAAGTTCAAATTCCTCACCAGTAAAAAAAATAGATAAGCTAACAGCCCTCGAAGGGCTGTTTCTAGGATACAATAAGATAATTTTTGCTACAGCATCTTTAGTGGAATGGATAAGTAAATGTGCTGTAAACATACCAAGGAAGACCATAGCAAAACGAGAAATAACAAACCAGATGTAGCTACATGACATGGGCGAATCACCAAAATATAGTATATGTGGGAAAAGAAAAAAATGTAGGTTTTATAGCACAAGACCCTGGATGTAAAATTAAATCTACACCAAAATCACTGTAATTTTTTAAAAGCATACATATTTTTAAATCAATATGAAAGGACGAGGCACGGGAGGATATATATTTTGCATGCATTAGACTGGATACCTATGAGGAATGCAGGAAAGATTGGGCATGGAGAGAAGAGAAAAAAAAGAATAAAGTGGAAAAGGACCTTATCAGGACCTGGCAAGTATGATTAAGTCAGTTTCAGACCTAAGATCTCATAAGTAACAAATCACTTGAAATGGTGCTTGCATATTTTATTTACTCAGTAATTTGTAGGTAAAGAGTATGCACGTTCTAGTACAGATATTAGGAAAGTCCTTCCAAAAGCTTCATTTAACCCATATACCTAGACCTATAAATCATGCTTTCTGAGAGACAAAAGAACTTTAATGATCATATAACCTAGCCCTGCCATTTTGCTGAACAGAAAATAAAACCCAAGGAGAGGAAGCGAATTTTAAAGGAGACTCAGCTAGTAGGTGTGTCCTAGAGGGCACAACCACAGAGCTTGATGCATCCCCAGATCCAGCTGCTGGAGTCAGGTGGGGGGCACAACTTCAGGAAACCATGTTTCATCTGCTACATCAGTGTCTCTCTTTCACCAATGACCTCCGATTTGAGCTGGAGGAGGCTCCGAAGTTTAAAATGGTAAAGATTAGGGGTGCATGGCTGGCTCAGACAGAAGAGCATGAGACTCTTGATCTCGGGGTTGTGAGTTCGAGTCCCACGCTGGGTATAGAGATTGCTTAAAATTAAAAAAAAAAAAAAGTAAACTTTAAAGAAATAATAATAAAATAAAATGGCAAAGATTAAAGTGGAGAGAAAGACTTTTAGCTATTTTTTTATTATTACTGACATATAATTGATACATAACATTGTGTAAGTTTAAGCTGTACAATGTGTTGGTTTGATAACATTTATACATTACCATATGTATAGTGTTAGTAACACCTCTACCACCTCCCAGGATTATTAAGTCCTCTTTGTGGTGAGAACAATTAAGAACTAGTCTCTTAGCAACTTTGAAGTTTGTAACACACTGTTGTTGACTATAATACAATGTTTATAATACCATGTTGTTGACAATAATCCCGGGGCTGTACATTAGATCTCTGGAGCTCGTATCTGCCAGTTACAAGTTTGCACCCTTAAACATCTTTTAAATGTCATCTGACTAAGCAGTTTTTGACCACATGCAACTAATTATATAATCAGAAAAAAGCGCATCAGTGGGTGATATGAGGGGACAGTCAATATCGAGAGCAGATTCATCATCTTCCAACTTCTGAAAGCCTTTTATGAGAAGAAGGAATTACATTTGCCGTGAGTGTCTGGAACAGGTAAAACTAAAACCCAGGCGTGGAGGATAAAGAGGGAGAGCACACAGATGCAAAATAAGAGTTTGCAGGTAGAACTGTCCACAGACGGAGGCTCATCCAGTAATTGGATGATCAAGCAGAAGGTATGAATCCCACGGGGATTACAACACGGGTTGACCAGGTTCTTCCCAGATCTGAGTCTATGTGTCTCTTGTCTTCACAGGAATTTCCAAATGCAAACCAGAATTAATCTGAAGCAGAAACACCAGCACAGGGCTCAGCTCCAAAAAATGCAGAAGACCATAAATGCCCGAGGAGAATCAGCGGGGGGCAGGATTTCTCAAAAACCAGCAATATAAATTGGCCCAGAAATATAAAGCTAACTTCTACCATAGAGAGAAAGAATCTGTCCTACCGTTCTGGGATTTTGTAGTTCTCGTTGTTCATTCTCATCTTCAGATCAATTGTCCATATTGAATCCATGACTGAGAATAATCTCACCACAGTAACAGAGTTCATTCTCCTGGGCTTCGCTGACTACCGCATGTTGGAGATTCCCCTCTTCCTAATGTTTCTCGTCTTCTATATCATCACCCTTCTGGGGAATGTGGGAATGATCATTCTGATCCAAGCAGATGTCCAACTCCACACCCCCATGTACTTCTTCCTGAGCCATCTCTCCCAGCTGGATGCCTGCTATGCCTCGGTCATCACCCCTCAGATCCTGGCCACACTGGCCACCGGCAAGACGGTCATCTCCTTTGGCCAATGTGCTACCCAGTTCTTTTTCTTCACCACCTGTGCAGGCACAGAGTGTTTCCTGCTGGCAGTGATGGCCTATGACCGCTGTATCGCTATTAGCAACCCACTGCTCTACACTGTAGCCATGAATCCCAGAATCTGCTGGAGTTTCGTGGTGGGAGCCTATGTCTGTGGGATGTCAGGGGCCATCCTACGTACCACATGCACCTTCACCCTCTCCTTCTGTGACCACAATCAGATCAACTTCTTCTTCTGTGACCTCCCACCCTTACTGAAGCTCGCTTGCAGTGACACGACAAATACTGAGATTGTCATTGTCCTCTTTGGCAACTTCGTGATCTTGGCCAACGCCTTCGTCATTCTGATATCCTACCTGTTCATCATCAAGGCCATTCTGAAGGTGAAGTCTCCAGGTGGCAAGGCCAAGACTTTCTCCACGTGTGCCTCCCACCTCACTGCTGTGGCCCTTTTCTTTGGGACCCTCATCTTCATGTATCTGCGGAGTGGCTCAGGCAAGTCCTTGGAGGAAGACAAGGTCGTGTCTGTCTTCTACACTGTGGTCATCCCCATGCTAAACCCTCTGATCTATAGCCTAAGAAACAAGGATGTGAAAGCAGCTTTCAGAAAGATCACCGGTAGACTCCAGGTGTTCCAGAGTGTGTAGATATGAGTGACAGGACCTCTCCTCTTGGTCCATTTTCTTCCCATATCAATAGATCCTGAGAGGTACCAACACTATATGAAAATCAGACACACAAATAGAAGGTAGATGGGTGTCGGCAGGCAAACAAACAAACAAAAAACCCTGCAAATATGGTAAAATTCATTTCCAGCAATCCCATGGTGCTTTTTTCTCCTCCCCCTCTCCTCCTTCCAATCCATTCCTTAGCACACAACAGCCTTATGATACTGTCTGATAACTTACATAATTTCAGGGCCCCAGGGGGTCTTGAGTTTATCTCATCCCACCTGGCGTCTTTGGAACCATGCTTGAGATTCCACCTTTTCTCATTTTTTGCTCCCATTAGTACTGCCTTTTTCCATGTCAAAGATTCTGTTTGGGGATTCCAGTAATCAATACTAATAGTCTCTTTTTTTCTTTTAATACATAACTGATCACCTCAGTAACCTGGGAGTGCTGTGTTTAAGACAAAACTCAGTCTCCAAATGGCCAAAGGAAGGGAGTGTTTGAGAAACAGACCCTCTTCAACGTCGTAGTCTTGAGATACCCCCTTGGGGAGCTTTCCCTCTTACTCATGCCACAAGGATGAAATTCGCAAATTGCCTTCTCACTTGATGGTTCCCTGGATTTGTTGTTTCTGCTGTGTAATATTCCTCTCATTTCTCCAAGATGAACTTAAGCCACCTTACCTTTGGCTCCTCAAAGGCCAACTCCCTGGTTTCTGAAGGACATGATACATTGCTTCTGCTCCGCACTCATAATGCCTGCTTCCTGAACAGGCGCTTCTTATCAAGCATCCCATTTTCAGGAACAGCAAGGACAGAGAACAAAGACAAGTACAAGGTAAACATTAAACCACGTGTTATCTTCTCTGGAAGAAGGTTTCAGAAAAAGGAAAGTAATTCCTGCTTGAGACTGCAAAACCCTTCAGGGCAGAGTCTGCTTTGCTTGTTGTGTAGTCCCTTTGGATCTTTGCTCAGAGTCCCTTTATCCAGAGTATATAGCGGTAGACAACAAATGGCTTTCAGACGCGGGCTTGAATCGGAGTCCCAATTTTACAACTAATTCACTGTGAAATCTACAGTAAATGGCTTCATGTCTCAGATCCTAATTTTCCCCAGATCTAAAACAAATATAACAATTCCTAATTCAAGAATATATTATAAAAAATTTCGTGAGGTGAGAGGCGCCTGGCTAGTTCAGTCAGAAGAGCATGCAACTCTTAATCTTGGGGTTGTAAGTTTCTGCCAACATGAGGCTCAAAATAAATAAATGAAGCGATGAATAAGAAGTCTCCTAGCACAGGGGTGCCTGGGTGCCTCAGTCAGTTAAACTTCTGACTCTTGATTTTGGCTCAGGTCATGGTCTCAGAGTCATGAGGTCCGGCCCCGTGTCAGGCTCCACACTCACCAGAGAGTCTACTAGAGACTCTCTCTCTCCTTCTCCCTCTGCCCCTTACCCCTCCTCCCCACTCTCTCACTATTTCTCTCTCTCTCTCTCTCTCTCTAAAATAAATAAATAAGTCTTTTTAAAAGGAAAGGAGGGAGGGAGGGAAGGAGGGAGGAAGGAAGGTAGGAAGGAGAAAGGAAAGAAGAATGAAGAAAGAAAGAAGAAAGAAAGAAAGAAAGAAAGAAAGAAAGAAAGAAAAAGGAAGGAAGGAAGGAAGGAAGGAAGGAAGGAAGGAAGGAAGGAAGGAAGGAAGGAAGGAAGGAAGGAAGGAAATTTTCTGGCACAAATCCATTGTTCAATATATATTGTTCTCTTCCCTCCCCTTTCCCTCAATTCCACCTGACCTTGTCACAATTCCGTGGCCATTAACAAAAAACGAAATAGATCACAAACAAGTGGTAATGAAAGACAGTGAACTGAGAAAGATGAATAACTCCATCTTTTTCACCCAAGAAATAAAACAAACATGGGTGTTCAGTTGGGGCGGGGGTGCACTTATCTGCATCCCACATGGTCGAAGATAACCAAAATTTGTCTTTTTATTGAATATATTGTTGTGTGCCCAAGGAACCCCTTCACCAGACCTCAACTTTATAAGAATTTGGTCCTCCACGGCCCTCCATATGGGAACAATCATTGTCTTAAAATGGCCCACCACCCCACCTACAGTCGATTGGTTCAGAAATGAGTACCTGACCCAGTATAGGTCTAATAAAAATTTTCCCCTGGGCATTATGACCTTGAACACGTATAGGAGGCCAGGCTGACCAAGGTAGAGAAGTCAAGGGAGATACAAAAATGGAGCAGTTAGTCAAAGAGAATCAGCAATAACAGACTAAAAAAGAGCCCCGGAGGGTTCATCCCCTGCTTCCATTGCACTGAGGGGCAGCCACAGAGGTTCTCTTGTTTCCTTAAGACACACTGTGTTAAGTGGTGAGGATCCAATGCTATATTCCCCTTTGGGGACTAGTTCAAGCTTAGTTGTAAAGCTCAAAGGAGCCCATACTTGTAGAACTCAATGGAGAAGAATTCTTCAGCATATTCCACCGGATGTGCACTCAGCACACACTGATTCCATCCACCCTTTAAACAAAGAAAGGACTGGGTCTCGGTATCCTGGATACTTCTATCACACTCTCAGTACAGGAGAAACTTCCCCACTTAGAGCTCTTTGCTTAGGTAACCACTGTTCTAGCACTTGACCTTGCACGTCAGGTGATCAGACTAGAATAAAAGCCCCTGACCCAGCTTTTATCGAAGCATGAACAGAGTAGAGAGCCATCAGGTGCTCTAGAGTGAGTTATACAATGATTATTAAGCAGAACTAATAAAGTTATCTCCCTCTTGAGGGTCTAAACTGAAAAATATGGGAAAAGATGAAGTTATTTGAGAAATGAGACTCACAAATTGTAATCAGATATGGAGAAAATGGCTGAGTCATGTTAATGTGCAGACCAGAGAGAAAATGAGCTAATGTCAGGTGCTGCGGAGGCAGCAATATAACTGGGTCCCTGATGCTGCATTAGATCTTTCAGGTCTTGAATTATGTTCCAGACTTAGTTCTCGGACTCTCTATAGGTCCCCAAGATATTCCTGTCTCCCTTTTGAAGCATAAGAATCTTAGCCATAGACCCACATTCTACTAGATAATCTGAGTGGGCCTTTGTTACAATCTAAATGACATAGCAACTCATTGTCCTAGCTACTAATAACAAAATAATAATGATGATCATGGCTAAGTCTTACAGAGTACCTATTATATGTCAGACACAATTCTAAGAATTTTTGTATGTATTAAACAACCCTATGATGCTTTAGCAACCCTATGATGTACGTGCAATTACTATTACCCACTTAGAGATGAGTAAACTAGGACGCAGAGAAGTTAAAATAAGTTTCCCAAGGTCACAGAAGCCACAAAAACCATAGAAGGCCATGATTTGAGCTCAGGAAATCTGGTTCCAGGAATTTCGCTCTTATCTACAATCTTATATCACCTTTGAATGCCATTTTATATACAACCGTCCCTTCTTTGGCACAGAATCACTTAAGGGAAAATAGCCTTACTCACTAGGCTCTTTCTCTAGGAATCAGAAAAAAATGGCTTTCCTGCTTCGGAACTGGAAGTCATGTGAAAAAAAAAAATTCAAAGGTTGATGGAGAGGTCTCTACAAGATGAAATAAAATGAAAGACCACTTTAAAGAGAGAATCTTATATTTCACAAATGCCTATGCACCTGCAGTTCTTGGCTAAGCCACCAAACAAAAGCTGGAAGGGATTGCCTGTAAAGGTCATTCCATGAAGATTCATTCAGGATATACGATGAGCAGGGCTGAAGAGACCCTATTCTCTGTGACGGCCGAGATGCCCCCAGGCATTTAGGTCAGCATCAGCCATAAGGCTTGTCCTAGACAAAGCAGCTCTGTTGACACTTGAGAGAACGAGAGCGACACTGATTCTCAGATCTACCTACCAGGCGGCAAGCCCAAGTTCTCGACATTCAACTTCTCTGAATAAAAGAAATGAGGTCAGGAGAAACTTATGCCTTCTTCCCAACACCTTCTGCAGACCTACAAAAGAGAAACTGTCTGCACAAATCATTCTTCCCCTGTAATCAACCTACAGGACCTACTTCTTTACTTTATCCAGGTCTCTATTGAAGTGTTGTCTCATTTTGGAGAAACCTTTCATGACCACCATGTCTAATCCCCTGTTGCCTATCGTTTCCCATCCCCCTACTCTGCTCTTTTTTCTTCAAGACACTTAACGATACTTGTTATCTTTTTTTTATCCCTGCCCCCAGTAGAATGTTCTTTGTCACTGCCCCCACACCAGCAAAGACTGTCTGCCATTTTTTAGTGCACCTTCTGACTCACAGTAGGTGTTAAGTAAATATCTAATGAAAAACATGAAGAAGATAGAAATGAATAGGACTTCTGTTTCTGGTAATATGGTGGACTAAGGTTTTTCTAAGAAACCTCACCCCTGAAAGACATGAAAAGAATAAACAAAAAGGTGAAAAGACACTAAGAAATCAAAGGCTAAACATCTGAGGGAAAATAAGGACCCTAAGAAGTAAGCAGAGTATTGGAACTATGTTTGCCATCAAGAGCATCACCCTATGAGGATATATTAGTTATCTGATGCTGTTAATCGGTAGCTTAGGGGCCCATGGCTGGCTCAGTTGATAGATCATGCAATTCTTGATCTCAGGGTTGTGAGTTCAAACCCCACATTGGGTGTGGAGCCTACTTAATGTGAGGCTTGAACTTAACAACCATGAGTGAAAAATTGGCAGCAAACATTTACTATTGTACAGTTTCTGTGGGTCAGGAATCCAGGCACAGGTTATTTGGATTAGTCAGTCTCTGGCTCGAGGTCTCTCACGAAACTTAGTAAGATGTTGGCCAGGGCTCAAGTCATGTTGACAAGACTTGAGTCCTTCCCCACTGTTGGCCAAATAAGCCCATTCCTTGCTACATGGTCCTCTCCATAGGGAAAATCACAACATGACTCTCATCAGAGCAGGTGCTAAAGACAGACACTGTAGTCCTTTTGAAACCTAATCTCAGAAGTAACATCCCATCACAGTTTATTTACTAAAGGTAGTCAATAAATCCAAGCCATACTCAAGAGAGAGGAATTACTCAAAGACATGAATACCAGAAGGCAGAATCATCCAGGGCCGTCTTAGGAGCTGCCTCCGCAGTCGGCGCTCTGACCCCAAATGACTCATGTTATTCAGCTAGAACTGGCTAGACAGTCTGACTACTTTTCCCAGACTCCTTTGCAGCTAAGTATGGACATAGAGCTGAGTTTTTAGGCAGCAGAATGCTTGAAAAAGTGTTTTGGACCATTTTTAAGGCATTCTCCCTCCCATTCTGCTGGCTTGAAGCAACTAAACACAGTTACCTTGGAAGCCACAGGTTGAAGGTCACAGAGGCTCAACAGGAACCGCTACTTGGAGAATCGGTAATGGGCCTTCTCTGTCACTAACTGTGAGGTACTGACTCATCTCATTCTGGTTTTCTTGGATCTTGTCCACATCTTTCTATTTTTTTTAAAGATTTTATTTATTTATTTGACAGAGAGAGATCACAAGTAGGCAGAGAGGCAGGGAGAGCAGGAAGCAGGCTCCCCGCTGAACAGAGAGCCCCATTCGGGGCTCGATCCCAGGACCCTGAGATCACGACCCGAGCCGAAGGTGGAGGCTTTAACTCACTGAGTCACCCAGGCACCCCGTCCACATCTTTTTAAATAGTGGTTTTACTAAACCCTCCTCAAATTACCCAAATCAAATGTAACATCTGTTGCCTATAGAGACCCTGACTGATGCAGTCCTGGACCTCCCACCAAATAAATTCAAAGTAGAATCAAGAACTAAATATGAAAGGCAAATTAACAAACATTTTATAAAATAATAGAGGAGAACATTCTCATGACCTCATTATATGGAAGAATTTCTTATGTACAAAACAAAAGGCATTAATCATAAACTTAAATATTCCTAAATGTGTCAGTATTCATTAAAGAGTTTCTGTTGATCAAAAACATGATTAAGAAGATGAAAATTGGGATGCCTGGTTGGCTCAATCAGTAGATCATGCGGCTCTTGATCTCAGAGTTATGAGTTCGAGACCCCCGTTGGATGCAGAGACTACTCTAAAAATATAAATAAAAAGAGAGAAAATTCTGGTTACATTAAAAAAAGATGAAAAATCAAGACACAAAATGGGAGAAAATATTTTTAAGGTACACAATCACAACTACTATCTTGTGTGTATATATGTATGCGTAAAAGTGACTAAGAGGGAAAGGGTTAAAAGAAAAAGGAAAGCAATTGAGAAAAGATAGCACACTCAAGCAGGCAATCTGCAAGGAGACTGTTCAAATAGCCAACATACCAATGAAGAGATGCTTATTCTCATTAGTAATCAGGAAAATGAAAATTAAAACCACAATATGCTCACCAGATTGGCAAAACTTTTTAAGTATGACACTACTCTATTGACAAACAGATGAAAAGAGTAGTAGAAATTAATGAATTTAGTAGTAGTAGTAGTATCAATTTTGTAAAAATTTTGTAATTTTTAATTTTGTAAAGTATTTTGGCATCAACCTGTCAAAGCTAAAGACACACATAACCACTGACCCAGATAATCCAGTGACCTGGGTAAACACAATAGAGAAACTCTTGCCCGTAGCCAACTGAATACAGGTACAAAAATGTTCATAAAGCATTGCAATAGCGTAAAACTCGAAACACTTACCATTAGGTTTTTTGATTCTTCTGATCCGGAGTGTGGATGTGATGGCTGGAACCTGACAGCCATTATGGACCATAAACTAACCTTGAAGCTGGAAGCCAGGCCCAGAAGCAGCAGAGCAGAAACACAGAGAAGGTTGAGTCCCATGACATTTTTAATCCACCATACCAGCTATGGGCTGCCTTATCTCCAGGCTTCTTTTATGTAGGATAGAAATAAACATTTATCATATTTTAAAAACAACTAGAAAACACACACATGTATATATCTGTGCGTGTATATATACCTATAATCTAAAAATAAGGTAAACTAAGCCATACTGTTAGTGATACATGGATGGATGAAACTCCCCCCACTTCTCCTTGGCAACAACAAAATGGGAGTCGAGGCACCCTGCTCTGTACTTCTTCTCCGATTTTCCACCAGTAAGGTGGTCTCCCTTTGTTTATAAGCTACATACACTGTAGGACTGCACACTACCCCACAGAATATTCTGGAAGGCAGGTGTCTGCCCTAAAGAGGGCTTGATGCTCAAGGCCCTGCCACAATATAATATGGAAAGGTAAGCAGCGCATGGCCTGCTGAAGGCTGAGGAACTTCATATGCAGTCCAGTCAAGCTTCCCAGACGTGGTGAGGCTTGAACTGGGCCCAGTAGGAAGCAGACCGACAGGGAAGCCAGCCTGATGGAACGTGCCACAGTTCCTAGTCCCAGCTCCTCCTCGCCACCATAGCCACTCTCCCCCGGCACTTCTCACCAGCCCACAGGCCCTCCATCTGGCAGCTGAGAAGCTATATGAGCTCAGGAGCTCGGGAGAGGTCCCTTCTTGGACCTGTTTCTTCATCTGTGATGTGTCAGCATAAGTTTGGATTCTCTCTCAGTTTTTTTTTTCCTCCAGCCCTGGAAGAAGGGACCGGAAGGTGACAATATTCATTCCCTGAGGAACATGGGACATGACGTCATTCAGGGTCTTCCACTTATTCTCCTGAGCCTTTTAATCCCTAGACTCATTGTTTTCTTCCCTAGATGGAGAGAGAGGGGAGATAATACCCCCGAGTCAGCTCTGACTGAAGAGGGCTACCTTCTCCCAGAAGCCCTCGCCTCTCATTTTGCGACCGGCAGCCAAGTCCGGGCTCGCGCAGCCCCGACTGTAAGGTAAATCATCACAATGCATCACGGATCGTTTATCATGATCACCTTCGCACACAAACACCGTCCTGGGTGAATTCTATAAATAGATGTTAAAACCACCAAAGGATTCAGTTGGATCGGAAAACTCAGTGACTCGGAAACAAGAGGATCTTAATTGGGTTGTTTGAGCAAGAAGGCAAAACGGTTAGCACCTGGAGGGCCTGTAGGTGGCAAGCTCTGAATTCCGTCCAGCGACGCTGGCTAAGCCGGACACGTGGTCTGGCCCCTCTACCCGCCAGAAGCATATGAGAAGGCGGGTTTCAGCATATGCATACAGCCAGCCTAAGGACAGTGAGATAATTGCATTTTCTATCATTTTCAGATGGCCACAATGGCCATCTCTTTGGATCTGCAAAGAAAACAGAAAATATCAACAGTGCGGTGAGGGAGACGATGGGGGGGGGCTGTCTGAACCTGGGCTCTGAGTGTCCCAGCACCCCTCCCATCCCTATGGCCCCTTCCTGGGCTTGTCGCTTCTGGTTTGTTCTTTAATGACTTTGTGGCCTTTCCTGAGGCTCCAAATAGGACACTAGTGTCGAGCCCCCACCGGGATAAATTGGGGAGGGAATGTTTCCTGACATACTGGGTGAAAGTTGCTTCTTCTCTGGGCTTCAGTTTTCCCCGCTGCCAAATGAGGAGAACAAAATAGACCAGGTGCACTCAAATCTCTTTTTAACATTGGAACCTCCTTTCCAAACGAAATGAAATGAAGCACCTGGTTGTTGACAAGAGTTCAAGGAATTGCTGCTTCGTTTGAAGCTGGGGCTGAGTTGGCGGCGCTGGGAAGGCTGGCACCCCTGGGGAGCAGAGCTGGAAAATTACAGAACCGCATCACCCAGGACCTTTCTTTCCAACTCCGTGTTCTGAGGGTCTGCGAGGTCCGGGGTCTCTGCTGAGGGTCGTGGGTGCTTTCAAAAAGTGTGGAGGGGAGGGGCGCCTGGGTGGCCCAGTCAGTTAAGCATCTGCCTTTGACTCAGGTCCTGATCCCAGGGTCCTGGGATGGAGCCCCCACAGTGGGCTCCTTGCTAAGCGGGAGGCCTGCTTCTCCCTCTCCCTCTGCCCCTCCTCCTGCTGGTACGCCCTCGATCTCTCTCTTGCGCACGCGAATAAATAAAATCTTAAAAAAAAAAAAAAGTGTGGAAGGGGGCATGTGAGCTGCCATTTTTCATTGCCTCAGGCTCACTGAGCCCATCCTGAGAGTCACGTGCACCCCCAGACACGGGAGAGAAAGAGGAACCCGTCCCCCAGATGCTCCCCTGACACGAAGCCACATTCAGATGGCAGGCATTGGACAGACATGGACACAGAAATCAGAGGACTGCAGCTAATGGCTCAGCGTTTCAAGGAATGTTCTCATCATTTTCCCGTTGAGACAATCATCGTCCTGAATAGATACCCATCGTCGCTTCCACCATGCAGGAGAGAGCCGCCAGGTGAATGTGTCTCTCTAGGTAAGAAAGGTCATTTAGGGCACGATGGTGTCTCTTCCAGGCTGTGTGGGCTGTTATACCAGTGATGTGGGCCCTATCCAAGGGCTGGACTGCAAGGTTACGACCATTCTGGGGACAAAAGATGCTGTGATTGGCCAATCGTGACAGCCCAAGTCCTACTGAGCAGGGGGATGTTGCTCTGAGTCTATAAAGCATATGATTGTTTAGAAATCTGAATTTATTGGTTATTTAGTTCAAATTATTGAAGCATTCATTTTTTTTTGAAGCATTCAGAGTCATATATGAACAGCCTCAAAGAAACTCGTATTTGTAATCTTATGATACAGAGCTAGGCACCGCAAGGAAAGAGTTCTCGAAGAACATCTAGTTAAACGAGGTGCAGCTAAAGCACGGCGTCCTTATCTCTAAATTTGCATGTCTGTGGAAAGGAGGAAAAAGGAAAATTTCATGGCTAAATAAAGGATGGAGAATACTGCTGTGAAAGAAAGACTTACTGAGTCACAGAACAAAATAATAGATTTGGTTGCAAATTCAGGGTGTTTGTACTAAAAAGTTCCAAACTGAGTAAGGACAGGTCTCGAAGAGATGTCACGATACCAGCCCCAATCACAGCCTGGTTGGAAGGTGTGAACGCTCTTTTGTCCCTTTGAATACAGCCGACAGTTAATATGTGGTCTGACTACAGAATTTCAGCTTTTTAACTTTCGGACTGGCACCCCCCCCCCCAAAAAGGCAGTTAGATAAATTAAAAATTCTCTTTTTAAGGTATTTGAACCAGGAAATCCTGAAATAACTTTTCAGTTCCTCACGGTACTAACAGTGATGGACCTCTAAGGAGTGATAAGCCGTGACTATGCACAAGTCAGAGTTAAAGGAAACAGGGAAGATAAAAATGATAGGAAACTTATTTGAGAAAGGGCCAGAAAGGAGCAGATTGTTGGAGCTCCGGGGGGGGGGGGGCGGATCATAGTAATAACAGGGTTCTGAGGAAAGATGCTTAAACTCCTATTCTTTTTTTTTTTTTTAAAACTCCTATTCTTAAGGTCCAGAGAATTCACTTCAGTTCAGTAATCCAGGACTTCCTTCCATCTTCAGTGTCTACTCGATCCAGGTTAGACAGCACAGGTCAAAAAAAAAAGATGGAAACAATGGGAGAAACTGGGGTAGTCCATGCTCCGACTACCTCCAAGCGATAGGTGGGATATGTATCAACTTCCACACCTTCTTGGTGTTAGTTATGAGAAAATTGGTGGACCTCGTATTTTGTGTCTGATACCCTGGGACCACTTTTTGCCTTATGAGCTGTGGAATCCCCAGGATCAAAATTGACAACTCACCCTAAAATGCTCTATGGAAGTCGTCGGGCTAGTGAGAACCCCATAGTTCACAAACAAGTCTTCGTTCACCCTGACTCCAGCCAGCCTCCCAGTGAGTCTGGGGATCCCTGACAGAATAGCCCCCATCCCTATCCCCAAGAGGCATCATCCCAGAGGGTAGAGCCCAGAGCAATAAATAGCTGACAAAATAACTCATTCCACTGACATAAAATGAAGAATCGGTCTAATTTCTATGGAAAATTGGTTCTACTGAACACTATAAACCCCATACCTCTAGGCCACAGAAGCTAAAAATTAAAGTAGAAGGTGAAGAGGGACCAATATAGGATAGTAAAGCAAGCAGAGCCCTCGAGTTATGACATCATGGTTTAAATCCTGGTTTTTCCACTTGCAATTTATTCTTTGACAAGCCACTTTAACTTTCTGAACCTTGGCTAACACATTTCAAGAGTGAAACCCATAATAGTTATTCCAGGGTTATTGAGAGGAACCGCTAAGTTAATGTAGAAAGGAAATGTCCAACACAGAATAAGGGCTCCATAAATCTGATGCTTTCCACAGAACCACTTTCTTTCTAGGACCCCAGGGAAAGAAATCCAAGACACGATGATCTGGTTCATAGGAGAGCAGAAGTAGATGATGAGAGATTTACAGGGAATTGCTGAAGTAACTGAAAATGTTTGACTCTTCCTCTCTTGGAACATCAGTGTCCTTTAATTAAAAAAAAAAAAAGATTAATACTTCCCATTCGAAAGAATTATTGAAAGGAGAATTAAGGAAGATGATGAAAATCAATGCACAATTTGGTTTAGTCAGAAGAGGCCGGGTTTGCTGTGGCAACACTCAGCTCCCCAACTGTTCACAATACTCCCCCCACCCCACGCCCCATGCAAATTGACAGGGGGCCACGCTCTGAGTAGTCACCCAGAAACCCAGGCTTCAAGAAGCTCCGCCATTTTGTAGCTGCATGGTTGACAATGCAACCTGCATGGCCACCACAGCAGAGGCTGAGAGGCTACAGAATCATAATGGACCTTTGCTGCTACAGCCCTTCTGCTAATTCTATGAGTTACCCAATATCATTTTATAAATCCCTTTTCTAATTAAATCTGACAATCTGTATCTGTTGCTTACGGCTAAGAAACCTAACTGATATAGAAATCAGTAGCAGGATTGTTGCAGGCAAGAAACCATTGGAAAAAATGGAGGAATCAAGTTGTGTTCCTAGCTACTTCGAGTCTATGCCCCCAAATTATAATATATATATATATATATATGATATAAAATATATAAATATATAAAATAAGGAATTGGGTCTGGTAATTATGGAGGCTGAGAAATGCCACCATCTGCAATCAGCAAGCTGGAGACCCAGGAGAGTTGATTGTATAAATTCCAATCTGAGTCCAAGTCCAAAGGCAAGAAGAAACCTATGTCTCAACTCAGCGATGGTCAGGCAGGGAGAGGGAATTCTTCCTTACTAAGTCTTTTGTTCGATTCGGGTCTTCAACTCATTGGATGAGACCTACCCATGTTGAAGAGGATGATCTGGTTTATTCAGCTACCAATTAAATTGTTATTTCATCCCAAAACACCCTCATAGACACACCCTGAAGAGTGTTTAACCAAATCATCTGGACACCCCATGACCCAGTCAAGTTGATACATAAAACTAATCATCACAGAATGAGCTATCTTGCTGAATCAGGACATCTGGGCAGCTCAGTTGATTAAACATCCAACTCTTGATTTCAGCTCAGGTCGTAATCTCAGGATTCGTGAGATCAAGCCTGGCATCAGGCTCTGTCCTGGGTGGGGAGTCTCCTTGAGATTCTCTCTCCCTCCCTCTCCCTCTGCCCCTCCCCCCACTTCTCTCTCTCGGTCTCTCTAAAAATTTTTTTCATTAAAAATAAATAAAAAATAAATCTCAAATGAGGTGACTCATGTAAAACATTTTTTTTAAAAAAAACTTACACTTTCAGTATTAAGGCTGATAATTTTAAAAAGCCTAACATTTGAACTGTGAGATGCCGAATTATATTTCCAGTTGAATTAAAGCCCAGAACTGAGTTTCTTATCCACCTAGGCTTAAAACTGTGGCACTAATTGAAAAGAATGAGAAGGAGATATACTGGGAAAACCTAGCAGCCCACAGGAATGACAACATAAGGGAAGATCTGGGTGGCTCTGAGCTCCTCACAGCTCAACCCCACTGAGCCCCCCTTGCTTGCTCAGCTATCATTTCTTTCTCTGTCTAATGGGACTTCCTGCCCTGCAGGTAGACTGAGTCACAGCTTTGCCACGACCTTACTCTGCAAGGCAAAGCTGATTCTCTTCCTGCTCTGGTGCTACCAACCCTCATTTTCTCCAGATCTATCAGTGGAGTTTTATTTTTTTTTTAAGATTTTATTTATTTATTTGTCAGAGAGAGAGAGAGAAAGAGAGTACAAACAGGCAGAGTGACAGGCAGAGGCAGAGCAGAGAGAGAAGCAGGCTTCCCGCTGAGTAAGGAGCCCGATGCGGGACTCGATCTCGGGACCCTGGGATCACAACCTGAGCTGAAAGCAGCCACTCAACCGACTGAGCCACCCAGGCATCCCTCGGTGGAGTTTCATTAGGGTTAGATACAAGTATGCCAAGATAGGTCAACTGAAAATTCAAACCAAGAGAATTCTTATACATGAAATAAGCTAAAAGGCTCTATAAAGTTAAAACAGCAAATACTTTAAGTTTCTAAATGAAAGATTAAAGAACTTGGCTTTAAGTTGAGCTAAATTTGGGATGCCTGCGTGGCTCAGTTGGTGAAGCTTCTGCTTTTGTCTCAGGTCATGATCTTGGGGTCCTGGGATTGAGCCCCCACCTTGAGCTCCCTGCTCAGTGGGGAGTCTGCTTCTCCCACTCTTTCTGCCCCTCCCCACGCTCCTGCGTGCAAGTAAGCACTCTCTCTCTCTTTTTCAAATAAATAAATGAAATAATTTTTTAATTTTTAAAAAATTAATTGAGCTAAATTCATTGGCAAGGGCTCTCATAACAAGATACTTTTTGAATGAACAGAAAAGGACAGCAAATAATTATGGTTCTTTTTGTAATTTACCTTACAGAATATCTACAACATTCCATCCCTAAAGCCCAGCACACAATAAAAAAAAGTTACTACATGTGGAAAAGGCAGTGACTGTACTCAAAACCAAAAGAAAAATTCAGACAGATTCATGATGATCCAGATGTTGGAATGACATGACTTTACAACAACTGCTGGAAATACGTTAAAGAATTTAGAAGAAAGGGATTAAATGGGTAAACAGATGGGGAATTTAGGCAAAGAAACAAAAAAAAAAATCTAACAAAATACAAGTTTAGAACTGTATAACACAGTATCTGAAATGGAACATATTGGATATGGTAAAATAAAAGGTCAATAAACACAAGTAGAAGTCAACAGAAATGATCCAAACTGAAGTAGAGAGAGGAAAAAATATTTTAAAAACAAAAACAGTTGGGAAAAAAAGCAAATGGTCCAACATGCATGTAATTGGAGTAACACAAAAAGGCACAGAGAAAAGGGACAAAGAAATTTTTGAATGGAATGATACCTTTCAAGTGCTGAAAGAAAGAAAGAAAGAAAGGAAGAAAGAAAGAAAGAAAAAGGAGGGAGGGAAGAAGGGGAAAGGAAAGGAGAGGAGAGGAGGGGGAGGGGAGGGAAGAGGAGGGGAAGGGAAAGGAGGGGAAGGGGGGAAGGAAGGGGAGGGAGGAAGGGGAAGGGGGAAAGGGAGGGGAGGGAAGAAAGGAAGACAGAAAGAAAGAAAATGAAGGAAGGAAGGAGAGAAAGAGAGAAAGAGAGAAAGAGAGAAAGAGAGAAAGAGAGAAAGAGAGAAAGAGAGAAAGAGAGAAAGAGAGAAAGAGAGAAAGAAAGAAAGAAAGAAAGAAAGAAAGAAAGAAAGAAAGAAAGAAAGAAAGAAAAGGGAAGGGAAGGGAAGGGAAAGGAAGAGAAAGGAGGGGAAGGGAGGGGAGGGGATGGAAAGGGAGGGGAGGAAAGGAAAGGAGAGGAGAGGAAAGCAGAGGGGAAGGGAAGGGAGAGGAGAGGAGAGGAGGAAAGGAAAGAACAGCACTTTTACAACTTCAAGGTTTTCCCAGGAGAGCCTCTATTTACACCTGTTGTCCAGGCACCCTAGTCAACACAGCATGTGTCCCAGATGGCTCACATTTGTAGTTGATAGTTTGGTAGGCCTCCGTTTTATGCTTCCCACTCCTGCCAAACTCAAACCTAGTAGTGTGTGGAATCCGTGGACAGTGAATGGAGTTGCTGCTTCGACGTGTATTTAAATCCGAAAGACAAATCAGCCATATCTCATCTCTCTTTTCCTGATTCTTTCCGGACTGAAATCTCTTGTCCAAGCACATTTACGGATGGTGCCCCATGCTTTAAAAAAAAAAAAAAAAGCCCTCAGGCAGGAGGATACAGGCTGGACTCATTTCTCTGGTCTGGGGTGGCGGTGAGAGAAACATTGAGCACGGGGAACCCCCGGGGAAGCCGCTGCTGTGCCAGCCAGCGGTCCGGCGGCCCATGCCACAGCGCGGGAAGCCGACAGGTTGTCCCCTGGCAAGTGCATAGGTATAAAGGCACAATGTGCCCCAAACAGACCAAGAAGCACAGCTGTAGAGCATATGCAGAGAGGGCTGAAAATTTTTGTTACCATAGTTTGGTCCCTTTGTGCAAAAAGCCACAATAAAAAAAACATATTTTATTGTTTGGTATCACTTTTCTTTTTGCAATAAGCCGTTTTCCGGAGCAACGAAGTAAAAAACAAACAAAAAAGCAGGATGGTATGTCATAGGGAAGTTGATGATGAACATGGATTTTGCACAAGATGTTCGTCAGCATGTGTCACCCTCCGTGGGAGTGGCGGTGATGTCTGCGAGGACTTGAAAAGTAGAAGACACAAATCTGCCGGAGTCGCATCAGCGCTTGCCTCCAAAGACGATGCCGGACAGTAATGACTGAAAATCACAGGTGTGTTTACATTTCACTCCGTGAAGCGAGACTTTTCATTCACATCAAAGGTCACTTAGCTCATTTATTTAATTCCAATTTTTTGTGCACACACATACACACACACACACACACACACACAAACTAAAGCAATGCTCGGGAACGTATTGGCTCCAATAGGAAAGAACAACTTTACACACGGTGAGATCATGACAGTTTTCTATTAGTGTCATTAAACGCTTCAAACAGAAAATCATGTGTTATTCGAATAACTTTTTCCAACCAATTCATCAAAATAAAGCTGTGGAAAGTTCATTCTGTCAGAGATGAAATATCTGACATTATTGTGAATATTGTTGTAAATTCAGCATAAAATATCAGACTGGAAGGCCACAGCTCTGGTTTTGGTTATAGTAAAAATACAATTTTTAAAAATATTTATTTATTTATTTGAGAGAGAGAGCATGAGCAGGGGGGAGGAGTAGGATGAGAGGGACAAGCAACTCCCTGCTGAGCAGGGATCCTGACCCCGGGACCCTGAGATCATGACCTGAGCCCCAGGCAGTTGCTTAGCCAACTGAGCCACCTGGGTGCCCCCCCAAAAAAACAAATTTTAGTGAAGCCCAGCATCGTGATAAAAGTTATGTGCTTATTGAATTATGGAACTCATGGAACAGAAATAAATTTGGAATCAGTTGTAATACGAAAAATCTAGAACTGCATCCAAACAAGCTATGATGGTTTTGCCATCAAAATAGAAACTGTATTTGTTAAAATTTACAAATATTTCCATATAGACACAATTAGAGAAACGGCAGGGGTGTTTTTTTTGCCATTTTTTGCCCAAAAATCTCAAAATTTTTTTGAGTACGATGGGATCGAATACCAAAAAATGAGAACAAAGAACCTTCTGCATGTAGCTCATTCCTTTCCTGTTTCTTATTCATAGGATTGTAGAAGCACATAAGCCTTTCAAAGACTACTCTGTTGTTGTGGGGTTTTTTTAAATATTTACTTACTTATTTGAGAGAGAATGCGAGTGGGAGGAGGGGCAGAGGGAGACCATATCCTCAAGCAGACTCCCCGCTGAGCACAGAGCCTGACGCAGGGCTTGATCCCATGATCCCGAGATCATGACCTAAGCCAAAACCAAAAACCCAATGCTTAACAGACCAAGCCACCCACATGCCCCAAAAGACTACCTTTTAATCAACCCAGGGATCTGCATAATATTGAATTCGTTTGTTACAATGTTCTCAATTTTGTTATTGTATTCATTTAAATGAGTTAGATATCTTATATCTTCAGTCAAAGCATATAATGAATAAAGGACAAGAACATTCAACTCTTGAAGACTAGCAAATTTCAAGGGTTTTTTTTTAAGATTTTATTTTTAAATAATCTCTACACCCAGTGTGGGGCTTGAACTCACAACCTAGAGATCACAAGTCGAGTGCTCCACTGACTGAGCCAGGCACCCCATGAATTCCAAGTATTGGAAACAAATCTTGCAATTGGATGGCCCTGGAATGGATCCCTTCCCTAGAAAAGAAAAAAACTAAACAAAATAAACAAGCAAAAATAATGCACAAGACAAGAATTTTGGTGGACCTCCAAATTTTAATTGGTTAAAATTATATTCTGAACTGGAGTAAAGTAACAGATGAAATCAATCATTTTTCTGCATTTTTACTGAGATATAATTAGCTTCAGGTGCACGATATAATGATTTGATATTTTTGTATATTGTGATCAGCATTAAAATTTGATGGAACAGGGATGCCTGGGTGGCGCAGTTGGTTGGGCAACTGCCTTTGGCTCAGGTCATGATCCCGGCGTCTTGGGATCGAGTCCCGCATCGGGCCCCTTGCTCCGCAGGGAGCCTGCTCCTCTCTCTGCTTCTGCCTGCCTCTATGCCTGCTTGTGTTCTCTCTCTGTTAAATGAATAAATAAAATCTTAAAAAAAAAAAATTTGATGGAACATTCAAAAAGTCATAATTTTATAATTTTGTCTTAGAAAAATGGATCAAAGTAAGATAGTCCAACTGGAGGCAAAAAAAAAAAAAATGGCACGTATGAAAATACAGGGGTTGAAATATTTATACAGTTCAATGTGAAAAAAAATAGAATGGAGAATACCCTCCATTCAGCAAAACCCTCTGACAGCTTATTCAACCCCTGTGTGAAAAAGGGGTATTCTATCAAAACAGCGATGGGGTACTGTGGCAATCTGGATGACTCACACTAACATGACCTGAATGAAAGTGATCAGACACACGTGACCACAAGCTATAGGGATCCAGACATAAAAAAAGACAAAAGCAAGCAAGCTAAGCTAAGCCATTACAATTGGGGGTGGTGAATGGAACGGGGCCCAGAGGCACTCAGGCATTGGTGATGTGTTTAATCTTGAGGTAAGGCTAGTGAGTCAGGTGTGTTAAGACTGTGCAAATTCACATATGATATTCATTTCTTTGAATGTGTGTTATACGTTAGTGACTTTTTAAGAGCATTATGGAGATTAATGATATTCTTCCACACGACTGTAAAATTATAATATCATTACCACCCCTGAGAAAATGACCAATTACACCATCACATAATTTAATATGCAGTCTACATTCATAGTTCCTTTTTTATCTTGAAATAGATTTTATTATTTGTATGAATTTAAACAGGACCCATTCTAAGTTGAAGCACTGCATTTGATTTTTTTTTTTTTAACATTCTTTTAATCTAGAACAGTCCACTTTCTTTTTCAGACACTGAGAGGTCTGTTATAAATATCCTATACTCTAACTGTACTTGATCAGCTGCTAATATCTGCGGTAGACAGAATTCTAAAATGACCACTAATGATCCATGTCCTTGGGGGGTGACGCTCTTCCCTAAAGGGAAGGTCGGACCAGTGAATATGATGTGACAACACTCCCATTATTAGGTTACCAGATTGTGAACATATAAGTGATATCATGGGATCAAGTAATGGGAACATTACTTATATATTCGCTCACACACTGAAAGCCTGACTCCTGCTTCTTGGAAATTATGAGATAAGTTTGTGTCAACTTAAAGTTGCTAACTTTGTGGCAATTAATTACTCACCAACAGAAAACTCACACACGTCACTCAGTCGTGTCTTTCTTACCAAGCGAAAGCTAGTTTTAAAGCGGCATCCAACAAGCTTTTCCGTAAACAGGTGGGAAATATTGGGGCACCTGGGTGGCCCAGTTGTTAAGCATCTGCCTTCGCCTCAGGTCGTGATCCCAGCTTCCTGGGATAGAGCCCCGCATCGGGCTCCCTCCTCAGCCGGGAGTCTGCTTCTCCTTCTCCTTCTGTGCTCATGCTGTCTCTTGCTCTCAAACAAATAAATAAATAAAATCTTAAAAAAAAAAAAAAAAAACAGATGGGAAATATTCCAGACCTTGCAGGCTGACCGTTCTCCTCTTCAGCTACTCAGATCTGCATCCTCATGAGAAAGTAGCCCCAGGCATAGGGAAACCAAAGACTGCGGATGTGTTTCAATAAAACTTTATGAAGCAGGGGGCCGGACAGGTTTATATATTCTTGGACCCTGAGCTCCAGCCCTGCACGCTTCCTGCTCCCTGGCGCCCCCTGCAGGCTGATTGCGGCCCGGCCGGCCCCAGCCCCATCCCCAGCCTGAGAGCTGACAGAACGCGCTGTTCAAGGTCGCGGGTGGCTCTATTTCCAATCCCAGCCTAGCCCTCCCTTGTTTCTCAAAGCATCGACCATTTACAGGGCTCCGTCTATGCCTAATTACCACACTTAGGCTTCTCAACAGCTGAGTAAGCCGAGTGAGGAAGGCATCATGGCTCCCACCTTCAGGAGAGGAAAGAGAGGCCGGTCACTGAGTGTCTGCCGCCTCGTGAAGCCAGTTCTCAGTTTCTGAGTGGTTCCTGTCCCTCGGTGTCACCAGTCTCCCCGTGCAGAGGGTATGATCCCAAAGCTCACTTTTGAGCCTGACGCTGGACTCCGACGGCCTCTCCTTTGCCCCAGTGCCTTCCGGGTCAGCAGTTGCGACGGTCCCCGTGCTCACCCCATTGTGCCACTTGGAAAGTGACCGGAGCCTCAGAGGTCACTGATCCAAGGCATCAAACATCAAACTGTGCCCCTTGCAGGAGGAGGACTCCAGGGGCCAAGAGAGCACAGGAAGGAGCAAGGGGCCCAGCAGGCATTACAGAGGGTGTCCAGGAGGGTGTCCCCACCCCTTCCTGATTTTAGGCTCCGAGCTCTGCTAGGGCCTTGTGGAAGGCTGTGCTCTCCAGAGTTTCGGGACCACAACTGAAGCCAAGTGTTCCTGTCACAGAGGAGAAAACCGAGGTCCCAGAGAGAGGAAGTGAATTGCCTGAGAGAGAGAGATGGGATAGTATTCAGGCCACAAACAGGTTGAAGCCAAGCCCTGAGGCCAGCCCGCCCTGGCTGTGTCCCTCTGTGAACATGATGTCAAGTGTACCATCCCCAGGGACACAGAGGCCTGCGGCCACAGGCTTGACCAGCTGCTTTGGCGCTTCAGCCTGTCCCTGGAGGCCTCAGCCTCCGCTGTGCATCACGGCGGTGATTCTGGCTTTGAAGGTCACAGGATGTGAGCAGGCCCCAGGGCCCTGGGGCAGGAAGGTGGATAACTCCACAAACACAAGCTCCGTGGCAGGTCCCCAGAAGAGAGGAGGTGCCGGGGGGCAGGGCGCCCATCCCGCTCCCAGGCCGCAGGCCGTCTCTGCTGGGTCATCAGCCAGCAAGCAAGGAGACTTCGTAGCTGGGAGGACAAGTGACGCAGGGATCGGGGTGCCCCAAGCCAGGCCCGGAAGGGGGTCACAGGGCCCTGCACGACTCTGAAAGAATAGGCACGCAGGGCAAAGGCCGAGCTCAGCCACACTCACTCACCTTCTTTCCAAGGTCCCCTGAAGACCCAGCGGATGTGCGCAGAGTGTCCCAGAGAAGGCCAGGCCCCGGCGGCCTGACAACAAGGACCCCCAGCCACACGCCCTCAGGAAAGGACAGCCTCTATGGCCCGTCTACTTATCCTTGCGGCCCCGCTCTTGGCAGTGCCCACGGGGGATACTGTCCACGCCCCTGGCTCCCTGTCGGTGTCCAGGCCCTCAGACGGCTTCTCTGCCGAAGGAAACATGCTCTTTGGGGCTGTGACACCCTTACACACAGTCCTGGATCAGCCACGGGCAAGGTTCCAGCAGCCTCCGAGACAACTGCTGTGCCAACGGCCGATGGACCCCTTATCCTTAGGGAGGTATGGCCACCCAGAGAGGGAGGGGAAGGGGAAGGAGCCTGTCTGATCACTGCAGGCAGCCGTGGGGCCTAGACCTGTCACTCAACCTCCAGGGCCCCTTGGCAGGGACAGCCCTGGCTCTGAGCACTTGAGTGTCAGACTAGGTTTTAGCCCAGGCCCTTCCAGAGTCACTGAGTCACCCACCCAAGGCAAGACCCTTCTCTCTCTGCACAATGCTAATATTCCTTCGGTTTGAGGGTGAGAAGAGCTCTGCAGCTGGAGGCCTGGGAATGGCTTCAGCGTCCTGGCACTGGAGCTGCGGGACGGATGTAGGGGTTGTGCATGGGCCCAGAGCGAAGGCAGCCCGAGGCCGGTGCCGGTCTGCACCTGTCCCCGCCCACCCAGCTTCCACCGATATCTGAGCTGTTCCCAGGGCTGCACTGGTCCCTCGCCGCATTCCAGTCTGGGAGCCTGCAAGGGCAATCTAGAAAGGTGCCCAGGAAGTCTGTAGCCAGACCCAATGTCACTCCACCCCACATCTGTCTGCTTCTTCCTACCTACGTGTTTGTCGGGGGCATTCCAGCACGTGTCTGCACACGTACTCTGGGTTCTCTGCTTGTGTCTCTGGCCATCTGTCTCTGCACGCGTGTGTCCATCTGGGTGCCTGCGTACATGACTGACAGCCTCTGTGCGTCTGCCTCCCCGCGTCCCCCACAACTGAGCGCCTGTCTCTGCATCAGAGTCTTCCACTGCAGTGCGTGTGTGCTGCGTGTGTGCGCTGTCTGTGTGTGTGCACGTGTGTGCAGTGTTGTGCTGTGCGTGTGCACATGTGTTCTGTATGTGTGCTATGTGTGTGCTGTGTGTGCTGCACATGTGTGTGCTGTGCATGTGTGCACATGTGTGCAGTGTTGTGCTGTACGTGGGCACATGCGTTCTGTGCGTGTGCATGTGTGTGCTGTGTGTGCTGCGCATGTGTGCTGTGCACGTATACTGCGTGTTGTGCACATGTGTGCTTCGTGTGTGCACGTGTGTGCTTGCACGTGTGTGCTCTGTGCGTGTGTGCTGTGTGTGTGCGTGTGTGCACATGTGTGCTGCATGTGTGCGCTGCTCTTCTTAACTGGAGTCATTGAACCTTCTACATTTGCTCAGATTGCCAGCGTGTTTGATGCCATTTGGCCCCCCATAGAACTTTCTATCTCTTAGGCTTTGTCATAACTTTCCACACAAAAAAATTTAAAAACATAATACCAGAAATAACAAATAGAAAGTCGTTTTATGTGTTTTTTTAGTTAGAAGGCGTTTCTATGCTTTCATTCATTTTTTCATTCATTTTTCATTCATATTTATTATGGTTTCTTGTTTTGTCCTTTCCTGAGATTTCCTATTTTTTTTTTAGCCTTTTTTTTTTCTTCTGATGCTTTGGAGAGTCTATATCTTGTTTCTCTGCTTCTCATGATTATTCAAGTTTTTAGTTCACTTGAACCTTTCCTTCTTAAGCAATGTCAAGAAGTAAACAATGCATAAAAACAAATCACTTAGTGCACCTTACTTCTCTGCTTTTCCCACTGGCTTCCTACTATACTCTCTTCAGTCCACTGCTGTCTTTCTTCTGGGGAACTGGCCGCTCCAGCATAGATACTTTGGAAGGACCTGGAGGTAGCATGATGAGATAGGCTGAGATAATCTCTAAAAGATAAAAGACAGACACAGAAGGATTAATACAACCTGATACTACTTATGTGATGAATTAAAGTAGATTCCCTGAAGCAGGTAATGGAGAAGTGGTTCAGGCCTGGGAGAAAGGAAAACAGGGAGATATTCATCAAAGGGCACAAAGTTTCAGTTATACTCACGGAGTTCTAGAGATCTGCACAGAATAATGCCTAAAGTTCACAATACTGTACAGAGTTGTGTGCTGTGTTCTTAAAAATTAGCCAAGAGTTCTTAAAAATTAGCCAAGAGGGTAAAGAGTGTGCTAAGTGCTCTTATCTACAAAACCAGACCAATATAATAGAGAAGAGGGTGGGAGGAACTTTGGACTAATGAATAGGTTTATGGTATAGATTGTGCTGGTTTCACTTATCTCCAAACTCATCAGGTTGTAAATGGTAATCACGCACAGCTTTCTGTTTGTTAAAAAAATTTTTTTTTAAAATCTGTTTGCAGTAAGAGAAGGCAGAGAGAGGGGCAGTGAGGGCGGGTCATTTGCGGACTTGCAGCAGGGGTGGTAAGGTGTCCCCAGGCGGATATGCAGCCGCGCTTCTAACCCTAGATCAGCCGCGGATCCCAGCAACCCCTAGTTCTCCGACATTCCCGGTTCCCGTCCTTCCTCCGCGCAGTGCCCAGCAGCGGCCACCAGCCCCAGGTCCTGGCCAAGCTCTTGACCACTTTAACTGGACCTGGGTGGGCCTCGTGGGTTCTGACAGCGGCAACTTTGAGTGGCTGGAACAGCAGCTGCGGACGGACATGAGGCTCGCGGGCGGCTGTGTGGGCTTCTCCAAGAGGATCGCCAGCCTTGGCCGCAGCATCCACTGCGCCGCCACAGCGGTCACCACCAGCCCTGCCGCCGCGGCCATCGTCTATGACTGTTACCACTTCCACTTCGGACTGCTGGCCCTCTGGGAGAAGAACGTGACCAGGAGGACTTGGGTCTTCTCCACCTGTTTCCTCTACACCCCATCGGTGCTGGGCCTGAAGCCCACACCTTGCTGAATAGCAGCTTGAGCCTGACCGTCCACTCGGGATTCCTGCCTGGCTCCGACGACTTCCCGTTGGCGCTGCGCGCAGTCACCAACCTGAACAACAGTCTGGCGAGGAAGCTCTAGGCGGAGCTGCAGGGATGCAGGTGGCCTGGATCAGGGCCTTCCACCCCACGCGCCAGAAAAGCGTCTCAGCCCTGCACAAGGCATGAGAACTTGACAGCTGTCCACCTGTCTGCCTTCAAACTGCATGATCTGACGGCCACTTACCAAGCCTCCCTGGCAGCCAGAGCCCTGCTGGCCGCCCATCAGAACCTGATGTCCTGCTCCCCAGGAGATAGGCCTTTCCTGGGAGCACCTGTGCCCATGCACGCAGTGCTGGGCCTTGGCAGGAGAGCAGCCAAGACACCCTAATTTGATCCCATCCTTCCCAGCTCGCTCTGCGGCACTGGTTAGCACCGAGGAAGCATGGACTAATGAAAGAAGCCCTGACTTTAGGGCCAACGTCTCCTGGGCTCTGATCCCTTATGATGAAAGATGTCAGGGCTCTACAGCTAGAAGAGAGGACTGGCTCCTGCCGGGGATGAGAGTCGATTGTAAAATATTCACGAATTGCACGAGCTGCTTGCTCACTGCAGAAAGCAGGAAACCTAAAACTCCTGGCTTTTTCCCCCAAAGAGCTGGTTGTTAAGCACTCAGATGCACACCGCTACAAACATCGAAGCAAAATTATAGAAACAAAGTCAGAGTAGAAGAAAAATCCTCTTCCTACTAAAAGGATGCTTTCAAACTAGGCCCGGCTTCGTTAAGATGGGTTTTGGGGTGATTTCATCAGTAGTGTGTAGTAGGAGGTTTTTAAAGGCTAGAAGAGTAATAATAGTTAACACTTTCCAAGGGCTTGTCCGTGCCAACTAATGTTGCAAGCACTCTATATGCATTAACACATTGCATCGTCACAGCGAGCCTAGAAAGTACGTCCCCTTTCTACGGAGGAGAAAGCTGAGAGGCAGCATAACACATCCAAGGTCACACAGCTGGTTCAAGTAGAGTCAGGAATTACACCAGGCAGCCTGGCTCGAGGCTGGGCTCCGGGCCAGGCTCTCTGCTGCTTCCCTATGCTGAAGTATTTCTGGAATCTCTCGGTATCTAGGCCCAGCATTGCCCCTGGCCAAAGTCATTGCTTAAATTCCCTCCTGTGGTCTTACTGAGCCTCAGTGGCCCAACGCAACAAATACGTGTGGGCGACCCACGTATTTACTAAGCACTTTTCATGCTCCTCCGAGCAACGTGGGATACGGAAATGTACAAACTGTGTGCTCGCCCTCAGAGTGTTTCCATTTCCTAGTCACCAGTCATGTGTGGCACCAAGAAGGAAACTGACTTGCATGAAGGGACCCTGCTATGAATACACGGATTTCGTAGGATGAGCCTGTCTGTCCATGAAATGTCTTAGGCAAGATCTAGACTTCCAGATTTCCAGTAACTTGACTTCCACTTCCCTCCACCCTGCAGTTGAAGGCAAACTGGAAGATGAGAAAGCAGGGCTCTTTTTCCATAAGATGTGCAAAGAGGAGACGCCCTCCTCCATGGGCCACCTCGATCTGCCAAGAAAGATGTCCTTTGGGAACCCGGAAGTCAATCCTGTCTGAGAACTCAGACTGCTGCTACAGGTGCGTTCCCTGCCCCAGAGGAGAGATGGCCATGGCTGCAGGTAAGAGAGAGGCTGCCCTTGTAGACGGGGGCCAGCCAGCAGCCAGGGCAGTCTTCAGATAAACCCTGATCGTCACATCAAGGAAAACCCAATGAAGAGGAAACCCAAAAGCTGTTTTCGAGATGCCCTTCCCACTTGCTACACTAAAGCCATTTAAGGCTATCCATTCATTCTTTCTTTCATCAACTCTGAGTTCATCCAAATTCTGTGCCTAGTTTCATGTCTGGCACATACTATCCAGCCCATAAATATTGGGGGAAAAAAACCCCTCTATTGATTTAATCTGCATCTTGCTAAGATGCCCCTCATTCAACAGCTATCAGATGGCACCTACTGACCTACTGCATAGCACCCACTTTGTGCTGGGTGCAAAGGTGGCGACAACAAAGGAGACACAGCCCCTAGACCCACAGAGCTCGTGATCTCTTCAAGGAGATGGTCCCTGTGTCCCCCAAACCTGGGAGAGTAAAGAAACGAGACTATGAAATGCAATCCATTGCGTTAATATAAATCAAGCCTCGAACCATGAGACTGCAGAGGAACAATGAATTCTAACAGAGGGGAAGGGAGGGGAACTTTCCACTGGAGGGGGCAGCATATGATTTAGGCCTTGAGCAGCAGGTGGAGTTTCCCAGGCAATGAAACATGAGAAGGATAGTCTGGGCCCAGGAGCGCATTCAGCAAAGGTTCAAGACAGGAAAGCAATAAGGAGCAGAGAGTGACTTGAACACAGGCTCTGATGGGAAACGCAGGAAGCAGGTGGCCAGAAAACAGAGGGCCTTCCTTGCCAGACTCAGGACCATGGACTCCATTAAAAAAGAGGGAGTCCAGAGGCCCCTGGGTGGCTCAGTGAGTTAAAGCCTCTGCCTTTGACTCAGGTCATGATCTCAGGGTCCTGGGATCAAGCCCCGCATCAGGCTCTCTGCTCAGCAGGGAGCCTGCTTGCTCGTCACTCTGTCTGCCTCTCTGCCTACTTGTGATCTCTCTCTGTCAAATAAATAAATAAAATCTTTAAAAAGAGAGAGAGAGAGTCTGTATACATAGTAAGCACCCCATTGAAATTCCTTAATTAAATGGGCTGATGAATGAATAAATGCATGAATAAATTAGCCGTGACTACAAATTATGACACGGCCACCATGGTGGTTGGAGTCAAAGGGAAGAAGCCCAGAGATGGGTTAAAGCTTCCATCGGTGGTTGTGTCGATGTTATTTCTTTACAGTCTGCTGTATGATGAGCAGTGGCCTCTGGGATTTCTGTCCTCTGTGTCTTTGGCCCTCAGTCTGAGGACATCAGGCACCCTGGAAGGGGAACAAGACCGAAATACACAGAACCTACTGGAAAAGCCATCAGTAGTAGCCCTATGACCTCTTGGCCATGGGAGGGTCTCCAGAAGCTTCCGCACTCTGTTCTCTGAACCAGTTTCTCTTTCTCCCTTCAGATGGTGCTGCGTGTGAGAAGTGCCGTGAGGACCAGAGGCCTAATATGGAGAAGAGTCAGTGCATCCCTAGAACGCTTGACTTCCTATCCTACCGCAAGCCCCTAGACGCAGTGTTGGCTGTCTGCACGGCCCTGCTCTTCCCCCTGCCCTGGCCACCTCGGGCATCTTCATCCAGCGCCCCTCCCCATCGTCTGAGCCAATAACCACTAGCTCAGCTGCCTTTCGCTGTCCTCCTTGGCTTTCTGTTTCCTCTGCACCTTCCTGTTCTTTGGGCACCCAGGACCCTTCACCTGTGCTGTGCACCAGGCAGCTTTTGGGGTCACCTTCACAGCTTGTGTGTCCACTGTGCTGGCCAAGAACCATCATCTTGGTGGCAGCCTTCTGGGCCACCCGGCGAGACATCCGGACGAGGAGGTGGGCGGGGCCGGTTCTCCCAGCCCCGTCCCCATTGTCTGTTCCCTGGTCCAGGCGACCTTGTGTTTGCGCTGGGGGATCAGATGGCCCCCACGGCCTGTCAACTCTGCTGAGCCTGGATCCATGATGACAGTAAAGTGTGACGGGGCTCCTTGGAACTGCTCTATGCCACGCCGGGGTACTTGGGTCAGCCCGGCCACTGGCTGCCTGACACCTTCGAAAAAGCAAAGCGTATCACTCTTAGCGTGTGTGCATGCTGCTGAGTCCCGGCCTCCTTCATCCCTGCCCGCAAGAGCACTCAAGGCAAGGACACGGCGGCCGTGGACGTCTTTGCTGTCTTAGCTTCGGGAACAGGCCTCATGTCCTGCCTCTTCTTTCCCAAACGCTGCATCATCATTCTCCACCCAGAGAAGAACATGAAAGAACAAACGCTCGGCAGGCAGCCTCTTGGGCGAGGTCAGAAGCCGACAGCGGGGAACGCCGCGTTCCCAAGGATGCCCTCCTGGACTGGCCACCAGGACAACACGCCCTATGACACTGGCCTGGACCCCTCCTTGTCACTTAGTGGCCTCTACCATCAGAAGAACATGAGACATGTTTGCAGTGACGTTGCCCTCGCTGGGAGCAGCCGGTCTCATTCATCCCTCGGCCACTCGGCAGCCAGCCAATGCCTGGTGTGGAGAGGAGACACAAGAACTGCTTGGTCAACAGATAAGTCAATGTCTGCAAAGCTGGCCTGGGTGGAGACCTTGCAGAGGAGACAGCGAGGTAGAGCGGTGGGATGGGGTCAGAGAGTCCTGGCTCAGGTCCTCCCAACTCCTCCACGTTGCAGCTGTGTGAACCTCGGGGTGTGGCTTAACCTCTCTGAGCCTCAGATGCCGCCAATGTCGAATGAGACTCTAAGGTTCCCTCTGGGTTGATGTGAAGATGAAGTGAGAAAATGTGGGGGGTGCCCAGCACATACTGAACAGTCAAAGGTAGGCGTTTCGAGTCTCCCATCCACACTGTCCTTTTACAAGAAGGGAAATGATGCCAAGAAGAGACCAGTATACCCAGGCATCACTGTGCAGTTAGATGAGCAAGTTTAAAGACCTGGTTCTCTCTTTCCTTAGCTGTGTGGCTTTGGACGAGTTACTTTACTTCTCTGCACAACAGTTTCTTCATGTGCAAAAGGAGGTAACAGCACATGATGGATAAATTATACAGAGTGGCAACCCTGGACGTCTTAACTCTTTGCTGAATAACTGAAACTTTTATGAGACCCTTGCTCCAAGCTATGTCCTTGGGGGGCGGGGGGAACCTTCGGAAAGGCTCAAGTAGAGTCCTTGCCAAAGCTTGTGATCTAACATTTCCAACCTAACCTGACAGGAGCAAACTGAATATGTCTCTTGCGGAACTGTTCTAACCATCTGCACCTGCTCTAGTTGGCTGCTTAACTTGGAGTAGATGACAGGTGACTGTCACAGACCCTGCCAAAAACTGCCAGAGAAAAGTCTGCTCTGAATAAAGCCCCTTGACTTCCATGGGAGTGTGGGGGTGCTAATGAAGCCCCCAAAATATTGGGCATCAATTATTTAAATGTTAGTGCTCTTGGACTGCTCTCTGGGGAGGGACAGAGCTGAATGGCACTACACAGATGGTCTCAAGGTACAGAAGCATCCACGTCTCTGGGCAATGAGATCCATTTTAAACCCCCTTGAGGGTTTAAATTAGATCATGGCAATGAAGCCACCAATGGAAACAAGGATATAGATAGAAAGGCTCAATTTAGAGAAAGAGAAAACTGTTCTAAAATCTATACTAAAAAATTGAAGCATTAAACAAAAGAAAATTACAGAAAAAATAATAAACAGAAAGCTGTAGCAGCCCACTGCCAAAGCCAGTGTTTTGACAAACAGCTTGGAAATCAAGGATTTCCAAGGATTTCACATGTGAAAATTGAAAAAAGAAGAGACCAGCCATGGATTAAGACCTATGAGAAAAGGAATGGGAATCCCAACATAGGTGTAAAGGATAAAAAGAATGTGGAGTCGTAGAAGGGGGTTCCATAGATCCGCATGAAAGCCTTCAGCAATGGTTACATAATGGTACCCAGCAAACTGTAGAGTTCTGATTTCAGTATGTTGATCCCGTCATTCACACCAAGTCCCAAGTCAAAGGACCTTCTCCAGGATGGCCCCCATGTAGTCCCTAACTAACAATTAAATCAATATCTAGGTCCCCAGAATAGGCAAAACAAGGTGAGCAATGTTCTTTACAGCATTCTTTCTTAATAAGTCTTACTTCTCTTGGGAAGCTTGGGTGGCTCAGTTGGTTAAGTGACTGCCTTTAGATCAGGTCATGATCTCAGGGTCCTGGGATTGGGTCCTGCATCAGGCTTCCTGCTCAGTGGGGGGTCTGCTTCTCCCTCCCCGCCCCTTTGCACATTTGTTCCCTCTTGCTATCTCTCTTTCTCAAATAAATAAAAATTTTAAAAAACACTTTTAATTATTAAAAGACAAGTCTTATTAGGGAAGGCACATGATGTAATGAGCAGTGGGATTGATTGATATAAGACTGATGAATCACTGACCTCTACCTCTGAAACCGAGAAGCATTATATGTTAATTAATTGAATTTAAATTAAAAAAAAAAAAGAAAACCCAAGTCTTACTTCTCTCAAATTATTCATTGTGACATTTTCTGAATACCTCTGGGTCTCTTTGGTAGCCCCCGAAGAAGGAATTATATTCTCAGAAATGCCCTATTTACAAGAATACATATCTGTCATGATTTCATAATTTATCTTCATTGCAGAACAATCTCCCATTGGTAGTAGCTTTAAAATCTTTAGCCGTCGAAACTTGCAGTTTAAAATAAGTCACTGGGATGTAATGTACAGCATAAGGAATATAGTTATTAATATTGTTCTAACTTTGATGATAACTAGACTTATCAAGGTGATCATTTCATAGTGCATAAAAGTGTTGAATCACCGTGTTGTACACCTGGAAGCAATATGATATTTTGTCAATTACAGTGCAAAAACAAAGCCAGAAGCTAATTAATTAACTAATTAATTAAAAAGAAAAACTTTCGCTGCCAATACCTACATATATCATGTACTTCACCCGCATTCCAGATTCTGGTAGGCAGGTCTTTTCTTTAAGGGAGGGATTGCTTTACAATGTAAATAATCACACTCACAAAGGATTCTTTTTTTTCAGTTTTTTCTCTTTTTTTTTAATTGACATATAGTTGACCTATATTATATTATCATCTCAGTTTCTCATGTCAGATTGTATTAAAGCAAGACTCAACTTTTACTTATGTCGGATCCTTTCTAAAAGTATGACTCGGAGTTTGACCATTTTAAGTAATTTATCTTCCACAAGCTCAAACCTGTAAGCTTTCCCGACACTTCCCATAGACTTGTTCTTAGAGTCAAAATCCAGAAAGCATTCTGTATGTTTGAATTTGAGTTCTTTCTGGAACCATAAATGAGCATGATGTGAGCCCGTATGGTGGTTCGTTCCATATGTCAAGTTCACTGGGCTAAGGGTGCTCGGACTGTCATGAAAATGTAGTTTTGGGGGTGTGTGAGGGTTTTTCTGTGGAGATTAGCACTTGAATAAGTCGACTGACTAAAGAAGATTGCTCTCCTCAATACAGTTCCCGTCAGTCATCTAGTCCATCGAGGGCCTTGGATGAACAAAAAGGAGGAAGAAGGGAGAATTTGTTTCCTTGGCTGGAGCTGGGACATCCATCTTCTCCTGCCCTTGGACATTAGCGCCCCTGATTCTTGGGCCTAACCACAATTTACCCCGTAGGTTCCCCTGGTTCTCAAACCTTCAGGCTCAGACTGAATTACACCACTGATTTTCTTGGTTCTCCAGTTTGCAGATGACAGATTATGGGACTTCTCGACCTCCATATTGTGTAAGCCAATATCTATAAGAAGTCTCTCAATCTATCTAAGTAGATAGATAGCTATATTGTTATCATTATAATGATAGATAATAGATAGATCCTTTTTTAATATTTATTTATTAGGAAAGAGAGAGAGTGAGAGAGAGCATGAGAAGGGAGGTCAGAGTGAGAAGCAGACTCCCCATGGAGCTGGGAGCCCGATGTGGGACTCGATCTCAGGACTCCGGGATCATGGCCTGAGCCGAAGGCAGTTGCTTAACCAACTGAGCCACCCAGGCGCCCCTAGATAGATAGATCTTATTTGTTCTGTTTTCCTGGAGAACTCCTACATACCCAGTATGTTCTGTTTTGTTTCCTTCAACCATCAACCTAAAAGTCAAATGCATTTTGTATTCAAAGCAACTCAGGTCAGGTGTCTGAAAGTCCTGCTCTTATTTCATTCATGCGGATTCTTATTTTTTTTTAAGATTTTATTTATTTATTTGACAGAGAAAGATCACAAGTAGGCAGAGAGGCAGGCAGAGAGGGAGGAGGAAGCAGGCTCCCCGCTGAGCAGAGAGCCCGATGTGGGGCTCGAGCCCAGGACCCTGGGATCACAACCCGAGCCGAAGGCAGAGGCTTTAACCCACTGAGCCACCTAGGCGCCCCTGGATTCTTATTTTTGATCCTGGAACGTTCTCATCTGTGCACTGTTTATGCATCTTACCATCACCCTAAAGAATATAAAGCACATATGTAACATTCAATAAATTATATGTAATATTCAACAAATGAAATGGTTTTCAAAATGTGTGATTTGTGCCCTCTCTACTAACCATTAAGCAACAGCTAAGACATCGGGTGGGGTGGGGTGTAGAGAGACTGGGGTGCTATGGGCACCATCATATAATCTGTCCATTCTCGGCCAGGCAAGAAACACCATCACAGAAAATCCATCCTTCCCCCAACCCAGTCAAGCTCTGCATTTTCCTCTTCCTTATACTATAGTTTCTGGAATGAACATTCAAATGGTGATTGTAAATGTTTGAGAGTACAACATCTAAATGTAGGGAATGACTTGAATTACAATTGTCTTTTAAGCCTTACTGCAAGTGAGCTGACATTGCCATACAGATCTTCTTAAATGCATCTTCTTAGATGCATTTTCAAAGCACAGTTTGGTAAAAAGGACAGGTGCATCTGCATTTCAAGTAAGACAATGTCGCAATGAAGAAATAAGTACATGGATCACATGGAAAATCAGCTGTGATTCTGGGGACTTTGTGTTGGAAACTGCTGGTTGCCAAATTTTGTCCTTTCCTTTTTCTCCACAATAATCAAACTAGGGCTGGGTATCTGGCTGCCTAGCTGTGGACTATTTTTAGCAGCCTGGCGATTAGACATGACTTACGGCTAGCTTCTTACCAAGAAACCAATGACGGTTTCTACATCTAGTGGAGAAACTTTAAGACAGGGGTGTTGTTTCCTCTGTGATCTATACTCACCCTTCTTGCCCCCTGGAACCCTGCGTTGACCATGTAAATAACAAGAAGGCCCTAGACCAGGGGATTGGCAAATGGTCTCCGTCACAACCACTCAGTCAAGATAGCACAAAAGGAGTCGTAGACAACATATATGGTGTGACTACATTCTGGTCAAACTTGATTTATGGACACTGAAATTTTAAATTTATAAAAGGATTATGCATCATGAAATATTATTCTTCTTTTGATGTGTTTACAATCAAGTCTTAAAAGTATAAAAACCCAGGGGCGCCTGGGTGGCTCAGTGGGTTAAAACCTCTGCCTTCAGCTCAGGTCATGATCTCAGGGTCCTGGGATCGAGCCCCACATCGGGCTCTCTGCTCAGCAGGGAGCCCGCTTCCCTCTTTCCCTCTGCCTGCCTCTCTGCCTACTTGTGGTCTCTCTCTGTCAAATAAATAAATAAAATCTTTAAAAAAAAGTATAAAAACCATTCTTAGTTCCCAGGTCGTTAAAAACAAGTGCTGAGTTGAATCTGGCCCACAGCCCTCAGTCTGCCAACATCATCCTAAGGGATGTTAACCCTACAGATGGAAGGAACTTGGATCTTTGAATCCCTATTGAGCAGAGCCACTCACCAGCTTGGAACACTCACCTTGGACTGGTTCAGGAAAGAGGAACTCTTCCCTCTTTAAGCCACATTATAGTTAAGTGTCTCTTGTTATAGCAGATGAACATTTTAACTAATACCTAATCCATAGCTCCTGACTACCCAGGTCACTGCTCTGTCCCATAGTCCTCTCCACCCTCCTTCTGAAAAGCCAAGTCAAGAAAACTAGGTCCTCACCTGCCTCCTCATTGACCTTTCCAAGACCTGAAGGAAAAGACTCGGCCCAGAGCTCCCTTCACCTCCTTGTTCCGAAGACTGTAGATGAGGGGGTTGAGCATGGGTGTGACAATGGAGTAGAAGACAGACACCACCTTGTTGAAGTTGATGGAGGAGGCCACTTGGGTCCGGACATACATAAAGAAAAGAGTGCCATAGAAGAGGCTCACCACGGTTAGGTGAGCCGCGCAAGTGGAGAAGGCCTTTCTGCGCTCAGCCGCTGAATGAATGTGCAGCAACGTCCAGACGATGTGGCCGTAGGACACAGAAATGACCGTAGAGGAGGCCAGGAGCACCGCCAGAGAGACCAGGAAGTCTGCAGTCTCCTTCAGGGTGACATCTGAGCAGGACAAGGCTAGCAGGGGTGAGGCATCACAGAAGAAGTGGTCAATGACATTGGGGCCACAGAACGTCAGCTGGGACATGAGGTAGATAGGCAAAACAGGTGTGAGGAGGCCCCCCAGCCAACAAGCAGCGGCCAGACGGTTGCAGGTGCCCCACGACACCAAGGCCCCATATCGGAGTGGCATACAAATGGCCACATAGCGGTCATAGGCCATGGCAGCCAGGAGGAAACACTCGGTTGCCCCCAGGAAAGTAAAGATGAAGAGCTGGGACAGGCAGCCAGCATAGGAGATATTCTTGCCCCCGCCTACCCCAATAAAACCAGCCAGCATCTTGGGCACCGTCACTGAAGTATACCAAATTTCAAGGCAGGACAGGTGCGTCAGGAAGAAATACATGGGTCTCCGTAGCCGATGGTTCAGTGCCACCACCAAGATGATGGCCAAGTTCTCCACCAAGGTGAACAGGTACATGGTGAGAAAGAGTGTAAAGAAGAGGAGGCGGGCTTCATGCACCCCAACAAAGCCCACCATGACAAACTCTGTTACATGGGTCCAGTTTGGGGCGTATGGCTGCATATGTGGGAGTGGAAGTCAGGACGCTCATGGCCTCACAGAAGAAGACAACTCAGAGAGATCCAGTGAGGATGGTGCACTGAGACATCTTTCATCTTGGAAGAGGAAAGCAAAGTCAAGACACTGTCGCTGCCCCCAAAGAATATATAGTCTGTGAGGAGGGCCAGAAAACAGACAATTTTAGTACAAGATTTAAAGTGCTGGATATGGATGGGAATATTATGGGAGGAAACAGCAGGGAAGCTCCCTCAGTCTGGAGGAACCCAAAAACATTCCTGGAGGAAGTGTCTCAACTGGAACCTGGAAGATAAGGATAAGTAAGTGAGATAAAAGAGAAGTAAAGCGAGCACAGCAAGGGGGCGCCTGGGTGGCTCAGTCAGTTAAGCACCTGCCATCCCTTCAGGTCATGATCCCAGGGTCCTGGGATTGAGCCCCATATCAGGCTCCCTGCTCAGCAGGGACCCTGCTTCTCCCTCTGCCCCTTCCTACCCCACAAATAAATAAAATCTTGGAAAAGAGAGAGAGAGAGAGCACAGCAAGTATAAAATCCTAGATACCAGAGAGAATACCAGGCATTTGGGAAACTTTAAGTAGATTCAGGTTACCGCGGAAGTTACAAAGCTTGGCTTCCTGATCAAGCACATCTGGCTTTAAATACCAAAGAATTTAACTAATAGAACAGTGAAATTTTAAAATAGATAATCTCTCTAAAGCATTTGGCACCGTGTTTGGGTCAATACACAGTAGAGAAAAATTTAAATGTAAACTTCTCCTGGAGTCGAGTATGGAGGGAAGACGGCTCTCGTCCACCCTAAGGAGCAAGCGAGGACATCACAAAGAGCGAGGAGCCTAGTTAAGGGAAAGGACAGAGCCGAGCTTCAGTCTGAGGACAACAGACAGCCTCGAGGAGCATAAGCAGAGGAGCAAGCTAAGCCCTCTGCCCTTTATAAGGACCACGTTTGCCGTGCCAAGGCAGCTTTGGCTTGTGGTGGAAGGATTAAGAAGGGACACAGAAGTCCAGGTGGGGAGGTTTTGCAGGTATAGCCTGGGTGATGATGGCCACGTGCATGGGGAGTGAACAGGGCCATTAAGAGACAGAATCGGGCACCTGGGTGGCTCCATAGGTTGGGCGTCTGCTTTCATCCCGGGTCATGCTCTCGGGGTCCTGGAATCCCTGCATAGGGCTCTCTGCTAAGCGGAGATTTGGTTTCTCCCTCTCACTTTCCCTCCATGTTCTTGCTCTCTCGCAAATAAAATCTTAAAAAAGAGAGACAGACAGACAGACAGACAGACAGAATCAACAGGATTGTGTTTGAATCCAAGTTCCAACATCAACTTGAGATATGTGACCATGGACAAATCACTAAGAATTCCTTTTTTAAAAGCAGATTTAAAAAAAAAAAAAAGAGGCATAGGGAATGCAAACTGGAACAGCCACCGTGAAAAAAAGTATGGAGATCCTCAAAAGTTAAAAACAGAACTATGCTACCATCCAATAATTCCGCTACTGGGCATTTACCCAAAGAAAACAAAAACACTAATTCAAAGAGATACACGCATCCCGATGTTTATTGCGACATCAGCTACAGTAGCCAAGCTGCGGAAACAGTCCAAGTGTCTATCGACTGATGAACGGATAAAGATGTTGCCGTAGATGTATACCATGGAATATTACTCAGCCACCAAAAAGGATGAAATCTTGCCATTTGCAACAACACAAATGGATCTAAAGAGTAGAGTGCTAAATGAAACGTCAGTCAGAGAGAGACAAAGACCATAGGATTTCACTCATATGTGGAGTTTAAGAAACAAAGCAAATGAACAAAAAGGGGGGAAGAGACAAACCAAGAAATAGATTCTTAACTATAGAGAACAAACAGATGGTTACCAGAGGAAGGCGGGGCGGGGGGTAGGGGGGTGTGGCTGAAACAGGTGAAGGGGATTGGAGGCCCTGAAGGCGGGGCGGGGGGGAGCGGCTGAAACAGGCAGAGGGGATTGGAGGCCCTGATTGTGATGAGCACTGAGTAATGTATAGAACTGTTGGGTGACTCCACTGTACATCTGAAACCAATATAACACTGCAGGTTAACTATCCTGGAATTAAATTTTTTTTAATTATAATAATTTTTAAAATTAAAAAAAGAGGTGAATGAGATGAACAAGAGGTGAAAAAGCATAAGAGAAATACGATCGTTTTAGAGTAAATGAAACAATACAATGTCTCCGTTGTACGGCAGTTTTTTAAATCACAGCCCCAAATTCTTTGACACTCCTTCTCATTAATAAGTGGGGACTGTGGCCACTTCCCCTGAACCCGGGCTTGGTGACTGCTTGATGACAGAATAAGACAGAAGGCATGCTGTTCCAGTTTCCAAGGCCAGGTCCTAAGAAATGGATTCCTCTTCCTGCTTCATGGAACACAGGCACTGCGGTGTGGGGAAACCCAAGCAGCCTGCTGAAGGGCTGAGGTGGGAAGGAACTGAGCTCCCCGCTCCGAGCTCTGGTGGAACCCGCGCGGAGAGCCAGCCAGGTGACTGAGCCATGGGGGAAACAGATCGTCAGCCCCCAGCTGCGCTAGCCCAGCAGAGACCACCAGCCTCTCCTGCTGGGCCAACCCCCACATTGCAGACATATGAGCTAAATAAGGGATTGTTGTTACTTTAAGCCACTAAGTTTGGGAGTGGCTTGGTTAGCAGCAATACGGAACTGAAACATTGACACCAGGTTCTGTGACCTCGGGTGAATTAGTCAGTATCTAGGGCCCTCTGGAGGAAAAGGTATTCTGTCTTGCCTACACTCACAGATGCCTACACTGGGATTTGAATCCGGGTTGACAGGATCTAAAATCCTTGCTCCTTCCCCTAAAAAAAATAATCAAGCGGGTTCCTGCTGGCTTCAAATCACTGCACGATTTCCCGGCAACGGCCACAAAAGTGCATAGAGACACACAGTCAGGGAAAGGTCAAAGTCCTCAGATTCCTGCATGCATCTGCCCCATGCCTAAATCCACAGCAAACAGTCTATAAACACGAGCTTCCTGGCCAAATGGCATCACAGCCCCAGACACTTTATGCTTCTGCGGGCTCTAGGACATTTCAGGACACAGTCCCTGCACATTTCTCTCCTCTGCAAGCGTCCTCATAACGTGGCAGCTTAGGAGCGGGGTTTACCCTTCCTGGAGGCCCGTCCTCACAGATGCTCCCAGCACCTACACACTGCCGCAGCCTGATTTGACATGCTGCATTATAAACAGGATTCATCGCATCCCAGACCCTAATCTCTACTTAATAAAGTAAAATGGAGCCGAGTCTTGTCTTCCAAAAGTGCAGTATTTAACCTACGTGATCATGCAGCTCACCGAATCATCCCTTCCTCTGCTTACTAAGACCCAGTTGCGTTCTTTGACATCAAGACCCTAACTCAAGCTGTCCAATGGATAGGAACTTTATAAGGAGAAAACCATTCAAAAAGTTTACGTGCGTAAAATACTTGAATAGACATCCCGTTTCTTCGTTTAATAACGTATATTAATTCCCTCTTATCCATTAAAAAAGGAAGAGTCCTCCAATTATCAAATCATTGGCAAATTCTGAAATTGACAGCCTTTGAAACTGATTAATCTGCAATTTACAGATGCGGTGTACCCACACTTAGCTTCCCACCACTCCCCCAGTCTAGCACTCCTCAAGGAGCCCCTGGGTGTCAGGCATTGTACTAGGCACCAAACCTATAAGAGTTCACGAGCCCTGCCCTTGAAGAGCCCAGAGTCTTTCAGGGGAGACAGAGAAGCATCCAAGTGCTACCGCGCAATGTGGAGAGCTCCTTTTCATGCCTCTGGGAATGCAGGGCAGGGACGGTTAGTGTGGCCCCGAAGGAAGACAGGAAGACAGGATAGGCGAGATCAGAGAAGAGTTTCCCAACCCCATCACAGTGAGGAACAACATAATTCTCCACTGACAAAAATCAAATCCTCGACTGACAAAATACTAAATCACGGCGCCAGGGGGGCTCGGTCCGTTAAGTTTCTGCCTTCAGCTCGGGGCATGATCTCAGGGTCCTGGGATCCAACCCCAAGTCCGGCTCCCTGCTCAGCGGGGAGTCTGTTTCTCCCTTTCCCACCCCCGCCCCTCCCCCTGCTCATGCTGTCGCGTATGTGCGCGCTCTTTCTCTCTCTCTCTCTCTCAAGTAAATAAGTAAAATCTTTAAAAATAACAACAATATAATAATAATCCTAAAATCCAGGTTGAGCAGGGGACAATGGGTGGCCAGGGAGGAGAGGTGTGAAAGAAGAATCCGTGAGAAGAGACGGTGGGTTCCCCACGGAGGCAGGAGGCGGAGAGAGCAGAACCCCATTCAGGTGTCAGCCTCCTCAGTGTCTTCGTACCCCAGGTCCACGACCTCCTAACCAAACTGCGATAAAAAAAAAAACCTAGACAGAAGGCAATGCCCGACCCAACTGACTGGGTTTCTCAGGGACCCGTGTGAGTCGCCAGGGACGGGTTCCAAGAGGAAAGCTTTCTGGGCGAGTTTCAGGAGGAGCTGAGCCTCCGCTCAGAGCACACAAGTCCTGTGTTGCAGGAGGGGAGCCCTCCCTCCGAGGAGGGAGAGGAGGGTGTTTACTGAGCTCCTCGGAAGGCCCACATTCTGCGGGGCTTAGATCATCTCACTTCACCCCACACCAGGCTGCGCTCCCGTGACCTAGGCTTTGCAGAGGCAGGACTGTCCTGGGTTTCTTGCAGTTGGAAAAACAAACTCAGCAAGTGACTTGCATCGGATCAAAGAACTAGGACGTGACAGAGATGGGACACAAACGTGCACAGGCCTGATGCAAGAGCTACCCCCCCACCCCACCCTCTGCCGCTCAGGCCGCCTCGCTCTGCCGCGGCCTCTCACTGAAGGACACTCCTGCACCCAGCAGCCCCCCCCCGCCTGGGAGGTGAACTCCTCTGAGCTCAGAGACCGCTGGACAGATGCCCCCAGGCTCTGGGACTATTTTTTTTATTTTTTTTTTAAAGATTTTATTTATTTTATTTATTTATTAGGAAAGAGAGAGAGTGAGAGAGAGCATAAGAAGGGAGAAGGTCAGAGTGAGAAGCGGACTCCCCATGGAGCTGGGAGCCCGATGTGGGACTCGATCCCTGGACTCCAGGATCGTGACCTGAGCCGAAGGCAGTCGCCCAACCAACTGCGCCACCCAGGGGCCCCAGGCTCTGGGACTATTAACCCACGGGTGTCCTCTCTGGGTTGAGAGAAGATCAGCCAAGGGCACGTAGGGAGCAAGGGGCCAGCAGGGAAGGGAGAGTCACAGGGGACAATCATGAATGTGACTGAGTGCAGAAAGAGGCCGCCCAGGCACTCAGCCTAATTTGACGTCCTCAAAAGAAGGTGCTCCCTCGGCTGAGGTTTTCGCTCAGAAAATACAGAAAAACAGTTTGGGGCTCACGCAGGGGAATCCAGATGTGTTCCTGCAGCTGTTTGCATGGGCAGCCGCGTGACCAGCTCCCTGTCCCCCTGCTCTCTCCACCCAGCCTCCAGGACGCTCGTCCCCATCGTCCCCAGCCCAGTGAACTCCCTAGCAGGCAGGCAAAAATTTTGGAAAACAGCCACCGCACCGGGGCGAGCCGGCGGTGGTGGGTGGGCTCCAGGAGGCTAGGCTCCTGGCTCCCGCGCACCGCACTCCCCCTTTTCTACTCCTGCGGCAAGGTGACAACAGTGGCCCATCTCACACACAGCCCAGGTTCCCAGCATGGCCTCTGCAGGCAGGGGAGCGGAGCTCGGCTCTGGTGCCATCAGGGACCAGCTCTAGCTCGGGAAAGTCATTCAACCTCCCTGAGCCTCGGCTTTCTCATCTTCCCCCGGGGACACGACACGCAGATTTGCAGGGCTGGTCTAAAGATGGAAGGAAATAGCAGGAAGTGGCGTTCGGGGCCTTTGCTCTTCTTGTCTTTGTTCTCTGCTTATGCGGCTTCCTCCTGCACTTCCTGCAATTCTCTACATAAGGCCTTTGAACAGAGAGGCCCGTACTGACCGTCTGCCTGAAAATGCAACTCCATCACACTCTGGCCCCCTTCTTGCCTTGACATCTTTGCCACAGCCTCAGTGTCATCTGTTAGACATTTACTTGTTTGGCTACAACAACACACACACACACACAGTACACACACACACACACACACACACAGAGTTGCTTGAAGACAGTGCCTTTGTCCACGACTGTGTTGCCAGTGCCAAAAAGAGTCACTAGTTTGTAATCTGCATGCAATCAATTGTGATGTAATAAAGGACTGGGTACATGCTCTGAGCATCCCACTGAGCTAGTGCTATTTCCTTTCCACCTCCAGCTACTGGTTTCAGGGGAACAAGAAAGCAAAGAAGCTCACCGGTACTTCCGGAAGGAAGCGCCCTCCCGTGTGGGTGTGGATGTCTCGGCAACCCTCCTACCCAGCAGCTCCAAGACACGGGATGCCTGTGGATCTAGGCTAGCCCACTCCCACCGGCCCGTGGGCGGCACAAGTGGAATCGATTTGATGTAGTATAATTTCCTTTTCTTAGCTACTGACCTGGCTTTTAAACTTCCTGAAAAACTGCTTTCAAACTCTGCTCCACTAAGCCCTCGGAGACCTCCGCTGCCAGGTAGCTGTGAAGGGAAAGAAAGGGACCTCGCATGTGAGGCTCTCAAGAGCCCTGCTTCAACCAGCTAGTAAGCGACAGAGTCCGGAGGAGAAGACAGCCAAGCCTTACCCCACAGCCCTCCATCTTTCCCCTCCGCCACCTCCCCGGAGCTTAACATTCCTACCGCCGAAACTGACCAGTTAACTGAGAGCTTCTCGCATTACTCCGGTAGCTTCGGTACTGAGTAGACATGTTCCTCCAAGCTACTCCCATACAGTGTTCCCATAATGGAAGCACGCGGGAAATGGAGACACATGAAAAATGGAGACACATGTTACCTGCAGTCAGACGTCCAACAGAGACCCCGGTGCCAGGGCGAGCTGGAGAGCCCATGACGGCAGGGGAAACCAAAGGGGGCATCGAGCTCTCTGAGCCTCTAGCTCCTAATCTTTAAATGGGAATAATGCCTGTTCTTCTGGGCTCCCAGGGTACTATGTGCATCAGTGAGATAGTGGACGTGCGGGCTCTTTGAAAATGTTAACGGACCACTCCAGGGAGACCTTCCTATTATCTTGCTTCCGTTGCTCACCCACTGTGTGATTGCTGCAGAGTTTTAGTAAAGGGAGAGCCTGGGGGATGACAGTTGGGGGGCGGGGGGAAGGGATGGCCTTGAAGCCACGGCTGGTTAACAAGCAAACTGATTTCTGTTTAGATCGAAGGTTAATTTGAGGTGGCTGGAAGGGGCGGGCAGAGATGAAGGGGAACTAAAAACCCCCAAAGTCTCTTGGCACCCCTAGTCTATGTGACTGTAAGCAACCCAGTGGAATTCTGTGTGCCTCTATTTCTTCGATTGGAAAATGGGTTGGTATTTGAAACCTCAATGACGCCATAAAAGAACTTTCGAAAGAAGAAAGGGGATGACAAATTGGAGTGACTCTGAAGAAAGTATTGGGTCATACTGAAGTCAAGAATCTTACTCCAGGGGCGCCCGGGTGGCTCCGTCGGTTAAGCATCGGACTCTTGATTTTGGCACAGGTCGTGATCTCAGGGTTGTGAGATCAAGCCCTGCATTGGGCTCCATGCTGAGTGTGGAGCCTACTTAAGATTCTCTCTCTCCCTCTCCCTCTGCCTCTCTCCCCACCTCGTGCTCTCTCTCTCAAAAAAAAAAAAAAAAAAAACCTCACTCTAGACTTGGTGCCTCTTTGGGGACAACGTTCTTCCATGTGCCACCTTCTGCGTGCTCTCTGGGTATGAGCTTACAGTTTCCAGCTCTGGTGTAAACCAGAAACTCTCTCCAGGTGCCTCCAAAGAGCCACTCACCCGCCCCCTGCCACCCTCCGATCTCTTCTCTGGAAACGCAAAGGCCCAATATACTCAGAACCTTGGGGCTGGTGACAAATGCAGGTCAGGATCTCATCGTGGGACACAGACCCCAAATTCAAGGATTGCAGCTTCTCTGAACCTATGGAGAAGGGCAGAGATCCACCATCAGCGGAAGTAGAAAAGGAAGACACAAGGGTTGTCACTGACTATATGATGGCTCGTATCCCACGTGCGCTGCTCTTACGCCCTAGGGGCCTCCCGGGGGGGTCAGGTCCCCACGGAGGTTCGAAGCACGCAGACAACAAAGGAAAAAAGATAATAAATCATGGAAAGGTCTGCCCCAGGGGGTGTGCGGAAGCTCCGTGGGAGCCCCAAGTGTGCAGACTAGCTGGGCAAACATCACGGAGGGACGAGGGGACAGCCGAGAATTCCACACCACCTGGACTCTTTGTCAAGGTCTCTGACTAAACGACTCCAGCATAGGGTGACGTGAAATCTTGAGACTTCCACATGTATGGAAGATGCAAGGAAGCCTTCCTTCCCTGGAAAGGGTCGGCTCTCCCCTCCCTCCCTGCCTGCCCTTTATCCCTCCATGGGGGAAATCTACAATGACAGCCACGGATGTTACCTCATAGCCGCTCTGACCGGACAGACCTGGAATACTCAGCCTCAGTCCTGAAGGAGCTCACAGTCCAGCAAGGGCTGTGACTAAGGCTCCCTCCTTTCCAGAATGTAGCAATGCCAAATTGCCTTCCTTCCAAAGAACTTCCTCCAGACCATTTGATGATTATCTGCAGGCTGAGTAATCTTTCCTCTCCAAAAAGGAAATGTGACATCATTTCACTATAAAGCAAGAACATCAGGGGTGTGATCCTATTCTGATCGTAGGAGGCAGCTGAGCCAAAGCTAACAGCACCCTATAGACGACTGGCCTTTATCATTTCTTCAACACACAGCATTGTTTCTCTTCGTGTCCTATAACTGCGTCGGCCAAAATGCTTTAGGGGCAGGTAACTTGTGTCCCCAAGTAAATGACAAAGCTCCTGGATAACAGCTGCCTTCCCCAGAACCTAGTGCCACGTAGTTCAGTGTAAAACAGCATAGACGTGGATTTGAAGCCACAGGAGCCTCGTGATGGCTGTGTTCCATTGAGCAGGGGGGCCCTCTGAGCCCATTCTCTCACCGATAAAGCTGGAAGAGGACGCCACCCAACAGGGACGGGGTGAGAGACAACCAAGGCAGCGGGAGTGAAGAGTTCCCTCACCCAACTGGACATGAGGCAGTCACACTATAGAACTTTGGGCCGCTCGAGGCAGGGAGGACACTAAACACTGACATACCTGTGTCCCTGCACAATGGAAAATTCTCAGCTCTAACCCAGTTTGACCCAATCGGACAGAGACTCTTCCTCCCCAAAAATGCAAAGCAAAGCAATCCCCCCCCAACTTCCGTGCTGACATCTGAGGCTGGTCCAAAGCCCCTGGGAAGACCACCACGCCAGCTGGAAGTGCTGGGGGAAAGAACTCCCTGGAAAGCCAAGGAAACCAACAAAGGCCAAACATCCACTGTCACACCCCAGCCCCCCTGGTTCCTGTCTTTCTCCTCCTCCCCTCTCTCCCTCTGGAACATTCTGTCTTCTGCCAGCAATACTCTGCCTTTATAGTGTAAACCAACCCAGCCTTGCGGGTTTTCCTGAGTCTGTCACTCTGTCGTCCCAGTTTTACAGCCTAGAAGCCCAAAACTGAGCAATTAAAGGCAGAACGCTCCGCTCGGAGTAAAGGCAATAAAAGAGGCTTTGGATGATCAGATTCCTTTTATTTTGCTCTTGCCCAAAGAATCAAATATCCCAGCCCAGAAACCAGGACACGGAGGAGGCTGGGCAGAAGCAATGCTCTGACGGAGGAAGAGGAACCCAGACCGGAGGGAAGAGCTGAGGGCCTCCGCCGATTCCTCGGACAAGGGAGCTGAAATCAGCGCTTGTACTTTTATACATCATCGTGATGAAGGATACAAAATTGTATGCAATTGTTATTCCAGAAGAGAGGCTCAATCTTCTCTACATGATGATTTTCAGCCTTAAAAACATCCAGAAGCAAAGTCTGGCATGGTATTTTTGCAGGTGTTCTTCTTAAGGCGTTTTTGTCACGGAATAATTCCGATATCTACGCAAGAGGAAACATAAACACTTTATACCCACTCCCCAGCTTTAGAAAACATTAACCTTTGACAGTTGTTAGGGCTGAAGGTTTGCCTCTCCCCAAATTCCTATGTTAAATCCTAATGCCGGATGTGACGGCGTTAGGAGGAGAGGCCTCCAGGAAAGAACTTTGTCATAAGGATGGAGCCCTATGAATGGGATTCGCACCCTTATAAAAGGGACGCCAGAGAGTTGTCTTGCTCTTTTCCCACCATTTGAGAATACAAGAATTTGGCAGTCTGTAACCCAAAAGAGGGTTCTCACCGGAATCCATCCCGCTGGCTCCCTGACCTCAGAATTCTAGCCTCCAGAACCGTGAGAAATAAATCTGTTGTTTATAAGCCACAGCAATACTGTTTATAGGACAGCAATATTTGCTTAAGATCTTTTTTTTGAAAAAATGCAATTAATGAGGGGCCCCTCAGTGGTTCAGTCAGTTAAGTGTCCGATTCTTGGTTTCAGCTCTGGTCATGATCTCGTGCTCGTGAGATTGAGCCCCGCAAGGCCGAGCCAAATAGCTCGGTTGGGAGAGCGTCAGACTGGAGATTGAGCCCCGCATCAGGCTCTGCTCTCAGGGCAGAGTCTACTTCGGATCTCTCCGTCTCCCCTCTGCCTCCTCCCCTCTCCCCCTCGTGCATGTGCTCTCTCTAAAAAATAAACAAAACCTAAAAAAAATTGATAGAGACCTGACAGAAAGACAGATAAAAACAATGCAGGTACATTTGAGGTCATGTCTGTCTCCTTACCCTCACCCCCTCCTCACAAGTAACGAAAATCATAAATTGGGAATTATCCTACTCGTGCATGATTTATACCATTTGTTATCCATAAACATTATGTTGTTTTGTTTTGCATGCCTTTGAAATGTATATAGACGGTATCCAGCTCCATATATCACTTCGTAATTGACTTTTTTCACAGAATATGGTTTTTAATATTTTTTGCTAGGGTGCCTGGGTGGCTCAGATAGTTAAGGGTCTGCCTTCGGCTCAGGTCATGATCTCCAGGTCCTGGGATCGAACCCTCTATCTGGCTCCCTGCTCAGCGGGGGAGTCTGCTTCTCAACCTCTGCCCCCTCCCCCTGCTCGTCCTCTCTCTCCCAGATGAATCGATAAAATCTTTTTTAAAAATATTTTTTGTTATTCTTGCGTCTCGCGTTCATGCGTTTTAATTTCTATGTACATTCTGTTGTATTAAAAAAAACCATAATTTCCTTATTCATTCTCTTGCGAGCATTTAAATTGCTTCTACGTTGCACTATTCCTAACAATGAACAGTTTTACACGTAGCGTATCGTGCACCTCTACCAAAGGCTTCTAGAGTGCGTGGTTCTCAAAGTGTGATCCCGCCAGCAGCAAGAACATCACCAGGAACATATCAGAATGCAAATCCCTGGCCCCAGACCGACTGTATTAGAAACTCTGCAGCGGGGCCCAGGAAGGGCTCTAATGAGCCCTCCAGGTGATTCTGAGACAAGCTGAAGTTCAAGAACTGCTTCTCTAGGATGTACACCTAAATGAGCATCTCCCACATCGCCAAATGATACCAAATTGCTCTCTAAAGAGGTTGCCCCAACTATATTCCCACCAGCGGTGCCTCAAAGCCCCATGTTTTTTATTTCAGTGACTATTTTTATGTTCAAATATTCTAACTGGCCTTTTTTCATATCTCTCCATTCTTATTTTCAGCCTATTTCCCCATAACTATTTACTATTTAATGGAAGTTTTTTGTTTTGTTTTTTTAAAGATTTTATTTATTTATTTGTCAGAGATAGAGCACAACCAGGGGGAGCAGCAGGCAAAGCAGGCAGAGAGAGAAGCAGGCTCCTCGCTGAGCGAGGAGCCCGATGTGGGACTCGATCCCAGGACCCTGGGATCCATGACCTGAGCTGAAGGTAGACATTTAACCAACTGAGCCACCCAGGCGTCCTTATTTAATGGAAGTTTTAATTTCATTTATTTCTTCTGAAGCAAATCCACGTTCTGAAGGTTTGTTGACAGCTTTTCTCAGTAGTAGCTTTTATTTTTTAAGATTTTTTATTTATTTATTTGAGAGAGAGCACGAGCAGGAGGAGAAGAGGGAGGAGACGCAGACTCCCCACTCAGAGGGGAGCCAAACACGGGGCTCGATCCCAGGACCCTGAGATCATGACCTGAGCCGAAGGCAGACACTTACCCGACTGAGTCTCCCAGGTGCCCCTCAGTATTAGCTTTTATCCGTCAGTGTTTAACTTGATTTACAGTCTAGCTGGGATACGAGGTGGTGTGTTCGTTTCCGTGCTCTCTCTCTCTCCTCCTCTTCCTCCCCTCCTCCCCCTTCTCCTTTACCTCCATATTCAGTTATTCTGTTGAGCAGCTTTGGGGGTCCCCAGTCGAAATCCAGGTCTAGCAAGGACAGCAACAGCGATCATCCCGCAGAGCCAATGGGCTGTGGCCAACCCAGGGTGAGTCAAGGGGAAGCTTGACTCAACACTTGGTTACAAGGCTGTTTTATCTTTCTCTCCCAGCCTGGAGCTGGAAAGGAGCCATTGCTCCCTCAGCATTTGGCAGCAGTTTTATTTCTAGCCTCCTCCCCTGAAGGTGGGGGATAAGGAATGAGGATCATGCTAGCCCAGGTCTTCAGTCAGGGAGCCTGCCTCTGTTTCCCCATTTCATAGGGAATACATTTTTTTTTTTTGAGAGAGAGAGGGAGAACGAGAGTCGGAGAGGAGGGAGGCTGAGGGAGAAGGAGAGAGCGAATCTCAAACAGGCTCCATGCTCAGCACCGAGCCCGACTCGGGGTTCGATCTCAGAACCCTGAGATCATGACTTCGGCTGAAATCAAGAGTCAGGTGCTTAACCAACTGAGCCATCCCGGTGCCCCTCACAGGGAGTATTTTTGACTCGTGGACCACCACTGACTGTCTCTGCATCCCAAACTGTGCCAGTCCACCCACCCTTTCAGTCCTGATTGCTGTTCGTGGTTTTCCGTGCCAGCTTGGATCTTCAAAAATCCTGGTCTCGTATTTAAGCCTCACTGTGCCTTCCTCTGTTTTCTCTTTTTGTTTTAGCCAGTACTGCTATGTTTGTGGAGCACAGGGGATTCTCGAAGCATGCACTCCGTCTTGATCTGGCTGTCAGCAGGTACTCTTACAGCTAGAGAGTTGGATTGCTTAAACCTCAACTGTGGTCACAATCGGGATGCCCAAAGTGGCTGGACCAGGTCATCTGTGGTAACGAATGTCCCCTTAGTCGGGCTGACTTTTGTCTCCATGTGTTACGTATTACTGAAGCCCCAGGCATACAAGAGGCAGTCAAATCTAAAGATTAACTGAATCTGTGCTGAATATTCAGAATTCAAACAGTAATAGCGTAGAAATCAACAGAACTGAGACAAGCATTTGAAGTTAACTCGTTTTAGAAAAATCTATTCCTGTGATACACAACCATAGAACCTTGCAGGGTTGGAGAGGGGACTGGCGGGGCGGGGGCGGGGGGACTTAATACAGGACTTAGTGCGTGTCTTAGGTCCATTAGGATGCACCTGGTATCAGGACCCACTACAAAGGGGCCAGAGGATCCAGGTATAGAGGTCTTAGGAGGATCAACAGGAAGAGAGAAACAAAAGGGAAGAGGAAATGACTCTCCAGCCAACCAGAGGAAAGGATTCAAAACAGAAAAAAAGATGATTATCACCCACGAAATGAGGTTTTCCTCCCTTCAAGTAACCTCCACCCTGTACACCATCAACAAGGAATTATTAACATAAATCCACAGGCTTTGGAAATCCAGAGAAGCTACTAGGAAGACAACATATTCCTAGACCCTCTGGAATGTATTAGTACATTCTTTGAGGGCTGGAACTTTTCTGTGTTGGTCACAGACTCCTGCCTAGGGCACAGTGAGCGTTTAATAGTCGTGGAATGAAAGAACAGATGAAAACTGCTCAGAAAATGTTTGTTGTGGCAGAGCCCAATGCGAGCATGTGAGGATGAATTTATATTGTGGCTACAGGGAGGTAACAAATCCGCAGGCGAAATCTCTCAGCCTCCAAGATGCTGTATAACTCGAATGCCAAAAGGAAGGAATCAAACCAAATAAACGTACATCCAACACCGGCCATGGGCAGGATCAGAGCAGGAGCACTCTCTCTGCACCGCGGTTTTCTTCTTTGGAAGAGAGTTAACAGCACTTTAGGATTACGCATGCGCGGTCTTTTGCAAAGAGCTGGGTCTATGCGGTAGGAAACTAACAGCATCGTAAGAGTTGCTACTTTTAAACATTAATCAATAAGAATATTTACTAATCCTTACTACAGTCTCAGCACCTGGGAATCAGGGGGGATAGGGTGTGAAATGTCAAGAACGGAGGGCAACTACTGTGACCTGTAACCAACCAACCGTAGAGGCTGCCCGTGCCCACGGGGTTCATTGGGGGACCTCCTCACCTGTCGTAACCGAGGAAGTCAGGAGAGGGCAGCAAAGAGCTGCGGGGCTGGACGCGAAGAGGAGCCTTCCGGTCTGGGAGGTTCAATCCCCAGGAATGCAGGATGAGCGCTGAAACCAAGCCAGGAGTCAAGACCCTGTCATGGTCATTCTGGTTCAGCCACTGGGTTGCGGTGTGACCTTGGATAAGACACGTAACCTCTCTAGCCTTCATGTCTCAACCTCTAAAATGAAGATAATTAGGTCACAAGACTGTTGTGAAGTTTCAAAGAACTGGAAGCGCTGTGGAATTCCACAGTAGAGTTGCCTAAGGGCCAGGAGGGACACACACACACACACACACACACACACACACGCCGTAAACCCCCAGCAGGAGACGAGAACTGACTTTGGGAATTACCTAAATACGTTTTTGATGTTGTCTTTAACTATAAAGTATATGTCATATGTCATAACCGAAATACAGGTACGAGTCCCTGGTGGTACACATGCCCCCTTTGACCCTCAGGCACATGCAGCCTAAAAAGTGACTGAGGCAAAACCATGCGTTTTGTCCCCCAGATGCCATTTATCCTCCTCCTTCCTGGGCACATGGAAGACTGGCGCTGGCTGATAACATGTGAGAAAAGGAGATGTCTGTCACTTCCAGGTGTAGAAACCCCCTATGTGACCCTCCAGCTTCTCTAGTCTTCTCCCAGCCAGAACATTTCTGGACAATAGGCTTTGGATACTTAATATGAGTGAGGAAAATAACTATGTTGTGTTAAGACAGATATTTGGTATTATATGTTATTGCAGCATGGCTGAGGCTATTCTGACGAATGCAGGAACAGATGGAGGAGGGGAAAAATATTTAAAAAGGAAGCATATGTAGCAATATCAACCTAATGAGAGAAAACTTGTGGCCAAAAAAAAAGGCAACCGATTTTGCAATGTCATCTTTTCTTTTCTTTCCTTTTCTCTTCTTCTCTTCTCTTCTCTTTCTCTTTCATTCTTTTTTCTTTTTGAGAGAAAGAGAGAGAAAAAGCGAGTGGGGGGGGGGCAGAGGAAGAGAGAGACTCTCAAGCAGGCTCCGCGCTCAGCGCAGAGCCCAGCGCAGAACTCAATCTCAGGAACCTGAGATCACGACCTGAACTGAAATCAAGAGTCAGGCATTCAACCAACTGACTGAGCCACCCAGACACCCCTTACAATGTCATTTTCTAATGATTAAAGATACATGCCACCAAGATATGCCATGATGCCTTATGATTTAAGCATGTAAGTTCAAAATTTTATAAAGAAATGCCCTTAAAAATGTAAAGAAAGATGGCGTCCCTGAAAGGAGCACAGGGGAAGCCATTGAAGAGGTGTGGCATGGCGTGACCTGAGTTCTAAAGGGACTGCGCCTGCTGTTGAATTATTCAAAATAGACTGCAAAGAGACAAAGGCAGAAGAAGGGAGACTAGTGAGGAGACTACTGCAATAATCCAGATGGAAAATCTCAGTGGCTTGGACCAGTAGAGTAGCAAGAGAGGTTCTAAGAGGTGGTCAGGTGCTGGATACATTTGGAAGGGACAATAGCCATTCTTGGCTGCCTGGGAATCTTCAGCTTATGGATCATATCAAAAGCAATATTAGGCCACATGGATGTGCCCAAGAAGTGAGTGTAGGTTAGGAGAGGAGCAGTAGAAGTACTAAGAAGAGAGGTCATCCGAGAAATGCGCCCTAGGCATATCTACATGATGAGTCTGGGAAGATGAGGAGGAATCCACAGAAGAGACAGAGAAGGAACAGCCAACGGTAGAAAGAACACTAGAGAGCGAGCCATGTGAGAGCCAGGCAAAGAATGTGTCTGAGGGAATCCAGTATTGTCAACTGTGTCGAACATTGCCAATACGGTAAGTAAGATGAAAGCTGAACTCACCATTGGATTAGTAACACAAAGGGCATGAAAGATTGTAAAGACTTGTTTTTGGTATTGTAGTGGGAGTGAAAGCTTATTGGAAAGTGTTCAAGGGAAAATGAGAGAAGAATGAAAGACAGTGGACAACCACTAAGAGGAAACATGGCTATAACGGGATGCAGAAAAGTAGGGCAATAGTTGGAGGGGACAGCGGGCTCAAAAGAAGGTTTTTCAGCCAGGAGAAATAACCAAATGTTTGTGTGTTATTTGCATGTTTATTTATCCTTTATGTGTATAATGAAAGACTCCCTGCCCCTTTCCATCCTTGGTTCCCAGACCATTGACCCACAGAGTGAAAGAACATCAGCACTGGGGTGGCACAGTAGGTTAAGCAGCCGACTCTTGGTTTTGGCCCAGGTCATGATCTCAAGGTTGTGCGATTGAGCCCCGAATCGAACCCCACATCAGGCTCCACACTCGGCTCAGCACCTGCTTAAGACTTTCTCTCCCTCTCCTTCTGCCTTTCCCCCTCCCACCTCTCTCAAATAAATAAATAAATCTTAAAAAAAAAAAAAGAACATGACAAGCTCGTGATGGCTTCAAAGAAAACACCACATCCCTCATGACTGGCCCCAGTGACGCAGCTGTCTCCAAGCCCCCACTGGAAACAGCAGTCGTGAGGCCAGTCATAGATGAGGCCCTATGGGAGACTGCCACCTCGTTAGCGCACTGCTTTTTATTTCATTATTTTCTCTTATCAAAGGACTTCATTATGCAGTTACCATGAGGCTCATAAAAAGGAAAAGCCACCCTGCCCCACTGCTCCGGACGCCCAGACTCAATACCCCAAAGCGATCACACTCAACTCCCTTCATTTGTTTCTTATCATGTTTACTGTCCTATTTCTAGGTCACATGCTTACAGTTTATTTTTTCCTTTCAAGATTTTAATTTTTCACTTCATAAGACAGAAAACAAGGATTTAGTTCCTTTAATTCACACGCCACACCCACATTTCTATATGGCTTCTAGGTTATTCTCTTAACAAAGTTGTGTCAAGAAGTTTTGTTACATTGAAACTTAATGCACACATTATTGGCTATAAAAAAACGCCATTCATAACTGAGTCACTGGTATGTTAGGATTACATACCCTTTCTCATACGACTTTTTGTTTTTCCTCAATTAATAATTGCCTTAGTTTTCCAACTGCTTGGTTTTTTATGCACTTCTAATTGACACGTACTCAAACTATCCCCAAACCGTTTCCAAAGAGAACTAGAAACCCGTCTCCAACACCAAGTAAATGCACCAAATAATCCATTAATGGACTGTATTTCTCAGAGACACATCTTCAGGGGCCCTGCGTGCTCCTGCTTCTCTCTCAGCTGGTTGCCCTCCTGGTTTGAGGCACAGCTGTCATCCTAGACCACAGCAGGAAGAATACTCCTTTGCCCTCTCTCCTCTCTGGAGTCTCTCTTTTCTGGATCTTAGATCTTCCTCTCTCTTCGTTTATTTCCTCATTTTGCTACTTTCTGTGTAGCTTCCTGAGACAGGGCACCTGTGAGGGTATATTTTAATAACCTGGCAGATCTGAGCTTTTCTCTGTTTTACCATCACATCAGTTCAGTAGTTTGTCAAAGTGGAATTCAAGGTTCGTCATCACCCTCTCTGTCTTTTGACCATTGTACCCCACTGTCTTCTGCTTTGCAGGGCTACCGCTGAGAAGTCCAGTGCTGCTTGATACTGGCCTTTTGTTTGTCAGTTCTTTTTTTACTCTCTGGAAACTTCATAGGTTCTTCTTATCATCCCCACAATCTGAAATTTTATGATTATGTGGCTTGAGGCAATTCTGTCCTCATTTGTTTTCCCAGACACTCGGAGAACTTCTAAACTCTGGAAACTTGTATCTTTTAGTCCTAGAAATTTTTCTTTCTCATTTCGGTGAGAAATCTTTTCCCTTCCAATTTTTCTGTTCTTTCTTTCTGGAATTTCTAATCATCAGATTTTAAAACTCTTTGACTGATCTCATTTTCTTCATTACTTTCCATTATTTTAGTCTACATTTATTTGAGAATATTTTCCCAATGGTATTTTGCAAGTCTATTGAACTTTCAAATTTTCTTATCACACTATTACTCTTTCCGTATCTCTCCTGCTCTTCTTTTTACAGTACCCTGTTTCTCTTTATGGAAATAGTTTTTATCCTTTCAATTAGCAATATTTGTTAGATACTTGCCTTGTGTCATTGTAAGTACTGGTGATAGAAAATTGAACGAGACAGAGTCCCTGCCCTCACTGACCTTCCATTCGACTGGGAATGACAGAGTAAACAAATAATAGATAACCTATATAATATCAAGAGACAATAGTGCTACAAAAAAAATAATTGAAACAAGGAATGGAACTAGAAAGTGATGGGGAGTGGCTCTTTGAGACATCCTATCTCACCCCTCATATGATATTCATTACAATGTTTTGAGGTTGATATCTGCTTTCTATACCGTTTCTTCTGAGTTCCTTTTCTGGTTGTTGACTTTGATCTTGTCTTTCATTCTAGAGTCTTTCTCCCAGAAGCCTTGGCTGTCCGCTCATATTTAAGAGTGAGTCACAGCTCAGCACGCCTGGGCAGGGTTTCTTGGCTCATAGGTTCCATCTAAAGGCAGTTGAGAGAGACACTGGCCTCGGGGATATGAATTATGGATAGCACTGTCCTTCTAGTTGGTGGCCTCCCCAGAGAGGACTGTTCTGCATCCCTGCTTATCAGCTGTGAGCCTGGCCACCAGCATTCTGCGATTCAAATGGGGTTAAGCAGGCTAGGGAAACCTCTTAAAGATTTTCATTAGTCCCTATTTTTAGTCTGACACCTAACGACTGCCCTCCACAGTGTGTGGCATCCCCAAATCCAAAAGCTCTGGAATTCAACTTCTCCCAAGTACAAGTTGCTCCCAGGCTTTTGCTGGGGCAAAGTAAGGAATCTGGGGTACAACCGCTCCTTATTTGGACTTTCAATTCTCTCCTTGTTTTTAGCACTGTCTACCTTGCATCTCCAGCTCGCAAGTCTTTAGGGACTTCCACAGCAAGACTTAACTAATGTCTTGTTGGCTTCTCCCCACCCTTTGCGGGGGCTCAGGAATTAGCTGTCTTATTAGTTTTTCTCAACTACTCTGCTCTCTGATGCTCTCTTTGTCCTTATGGGTTCATACCCTTTATTTTTCTTCTGCTGACATTTCAGTAGCATCATGAACAGGAAGACACATGAAATCATATTCTCGGCCCCCATGTTTAACCAGAGGAATTCTTTTGTGGCAGCCACTCCTAACTGTTGCTGATTAATAAAATAAAATAACAATCTCTGAATCATCACGAGTGTTCATTAGTCTGAGTTCACTGCCAGGCAAAGCAGGGAAAATGTAATCCCTCACTGAGTGGTTCAACTTTGTGGGCTAGAGTCTTCAGATTAACTGTCAAAAATAACTCAGAGAAGGGGCACCTGGGTGGCTCAGTCGGTTAAGCATCCGACTCTTGATCTCAGCCCAGTTTCTTGATCTCAGGGTCATGAGTTCAAGCCCCACGTTGGACTCCATGCTGGGTGTGGAGCCTACTTAAAAAAAAAAAAAAAAAGAATAACATAAAGTAAAATTAAATTACTCGGAGATGATTAGCCTAAGCCTTGAGGGTTTCATCACATCTGGGTATACACCAACCCAGCTTCACGGGCTTGTGACCTGTGCAGCCACAGAGGATCCCCACCCTCCGAGGGTCCTACGCTTGGTTGAAAGTTCTTCCGTCTCCATCTTGAAATTCTTAATAATTTTTCAGCAAGGGGCCCAACAGTTTCCCTTTGCCCGAGGCCCCACCCATCACACGGCCAGCCCGGTGGCCAGTCCTGGCTCCCGCGAGGCACCGACATCCTGGGAAGACAGTCTTGCCAGCCAGAGCAGGATGCCCAGAGGCAAAGGCCACAAAGTTCACAAGAGAAAAAGCCCATCCGGTGTGAACAGTTCATTATCCTGACAGTCCCGAGCCGGCTGGCTGCGGAGCTCAGCCCGGGCCCACTGTCGAACCTCCAAGCCCGTCTTCGGTTTTTAAGATACTGTGTGGGTCCCTCAGATGCATTCGGCTGGACACAAGACATGTGAGTCACGCGGAGAGAAGGCAGTCACAAGTTCCCCACCAGGCGTTTCTCTGCTGATTCTGAACAGCCTTCCGAGAAGCGGTTGCTGTGGTTTCTTTCCCTGCGGCCTGACCACCGGCGTCTATCTCCCCGTCTCGCGGTCTCTCCCGCTCTCTGCACTCAGAGCCGTGCTCGGGCGAGTCTGCACGCACACGCCCAGGGTCCCGCAGAAATGTTACTGATGTTTGCTATCCATTCGCCCTCCCTCCCTCCCTACAGAGCACTCCCATTTGTGCGTGTGGAAGGCCCGAGCCGAGCTGAAAAGTCTGTCCCGGCCTCTCTTACAGGCGGCCCTGGCTTCTGGCCAATGCAGCTCCAGTGGATGGAGCTATGGATTGCAGGTCACTGGCTCTGGCTTTTCTGGAAATGCTTTATTCCCTTGACCTGGGGTTATCCCTTCTTTTTGCATCTTGTCCGCGTCTCTGCTGCCTGGACTTCTAAAGTGACAGCGGAAGCCACAGCAAGCCATTCGACAAACGTTTAGCGAGTATTCGGCTGTGCTAGGCTCTCTTCCAGCCCACGGGGAGGGCACCGGCCAACAGCAAACCCCGGCCCTGCTGGTGCCTATGCTTCCTGCGGACCATCGGGCAATGCGGAGAAAAGCAGAGAGAATCACACAGGCCTCGGCACTGACTTTTCTTTCATTTCTTTCTCTTTTTTTCTTTTCTTTTTTTTAAGATTTTATTCTCTCAGTGCTTGGGTGGCTCAGTTGGTTAAGCGTCTGCCTTCGGCTCAGGTCATGATCTCAGGGTCCTGGGATCGAGTCCCGCATCGGGCTCTCTGCTCAGCGGGGAGCCTACTTCTCTCTCTCCCTCTGTCAAATAAATAAAATCTTAAAAAAAATAATAAAGTAGGGACGCTTGGGTGGCTCAGTTGGTTAAGCTGCTGCCAGGGTCCTGGGATCGAGCCCCACGTGGGGCTCTCTGCTCAGCAGGGAGCCTGCTTCTCCCTCTGCCTCTGCCTGCCACTCTGCCTGCTCTCTCTCCCTCTCTCTCTCTCTGACAAATAAATAAATAAAATCTTTAAAAAAAAATACTCATTTTAAAAAATAATAATAATAAAGTAAAATAAAAATTTTTATATTTATATATGTTCATAATTTATATATGTGCGTGTGAGAGTGTATGGGTCCTTTTTTAAGAAAAAATAGGCAAAGCAAACGGGAAAATGTTATCATGGATCTGAGTGAAGGATATATCAGTGTTTGTTATTCTCTTTATTATATTATAATCATATTGTTGTACTGTTATTTGATTTTTCTACATAAGAAGGGGGAGGGAATCGGTGATTTGTTTCGATCATGTAGGACAGCTCATGGTCTTCCTACGAATAAAGTATTTTTTAAAAATGAAGGGCCAGCCCCACCATCCACGTGGAGAGAAGGTGCTTGGTCCCCCTTGGGCCCCTTCTCTGCATTGTGGGAAGGAGTCCACCAATCTGCTCGTTGGGAGACGGCCTCCCAAGCCAGCGCTGCCCAGGGTGCCAGACAACAGAGACAGAGCCCCCTTGCCAACTCCAGGCTGGCTGTTTGTCCCTGCTCACAGGAGAAAGGCCCTGAGCCTTGCTCTCATGCCAAGGGTCCAGGCCCGCCAGCTGCTGGGGTGCAGGGTGGAGGCATAGAATGCGGCCCCCACCACCTGCTCTCAGCGCCATTCACCAGGAATAATTCGACCCTCACGTCATGTCGGTTGGCAGCAAGGACACCGCCAACTGTGGAATGTTGCCTCTCCAATCCAAAGAGGCGCACCGTGATGTGATGGAGGGCGAAAGGAGCAAGTTGCCAGCAGTATTTCAGACCAATTCCCCCCTGTGCTAGAGAGAAAGGAGGGATGGAGAGGGAAAGGGACGCAGGGGAGGACTGGGCAAGGGAGGGGAATATAAAACAAAAGAAAACCTCTATTTGGATGTCTGTATATATTTCCTTACGTATATACACCCGCATAGAAAAATCTTGAAAGATATACATTAGGAGTGATAAGTCTTAAAAAAAAAAAAGAGTAGCTATTCATAGAGTGTATTTTTTTTTATTTTTTAAAGATTTTATTTATTTATTTGACACAGAGAGAGAGAGATCACAAGTAGGAAGAGAGGCAGGCAGAGAGAGAAGGGGAAGCAGGCTCCCCACTGAGCAGAGAGCCCATGCGGGACTCGATCTTGATGTGGGACTCAATCTTGATGTGGGACTCGATCCCAGGACCCTGAGATCATGACCTGAGCCAAAGGCAGAGGCTTTAACCCACTGAGCCACCCAGGAGCGCACCCTCTTCGCCCCCCCATTCTTTTTGAACCATAAAACTGTCAGGTGAGACCAAGAAACCCCAGGCAGTCCAGGAAGGGCCTGCACCCTTGGGACCCCCGGTGCGGGCAGGCAGAGGGTACTACAGGGACCACAGGGGGAGCCGGTGCTCCCGAGGGGTTGAGGGTGGTGTGCCAGGCTGAGGCAAAGACTGGGAGGACAGGGTGGAGACTTGGAAAGGGATTTGGCTATTCTGCGTGGAATCTTTCCCCTTTGGAAGGAAATCATATATGACTAATGGGAATTTTTATGGGTTTTGTCATAGACCGAAACTGTCTCCCCAGATTCAATAGAGCTTTTCGGTTTCCCCAAGACTTTCAGTAAAATTGTCATTATTCATTCATCCTTTGTTGCATCGTCTGTGCTTTCTGGGAAACATAACAACGTTCCTGCTTCCAGGCAGGTGCAGGGTCAAGAACAGAGGCTACTCAGGGTGCCCAGTCACATCGGAATGACAAGAATAGCCTGTTGTACTCGGCTGACCCTCCAGGTCTTATCTTGGCCGGGATGAAATGCAGAAAAATGCGCGACCTTGAAAGAAAATAGACCCATTCACTCTCCTAGGTGAAACCCAAAAAGCCTTGCACTGTTTTAGGGACAAATTAACTCTCAGTCGGCTAACAGATACCAAAGGAAGCCAACAATCCATTCAAAGGTAAATTAATCCTCGTACAAAGGACCAAACTTGAATACCGAGACTAGCGTGGACCCACATACCCATTTACGATTTCTCCTCTTGGTACAATGTGCCCCATTCTCTCCTCCGCAAAACAACCCGTTCCTCCAAAACAACCTTCCTCTGTCATCCGTGGGTCCTGTAGTTTTCATTAACCCTTTCACTACCTGTTAGCTCCTTCCCTGGCCAGATAGTTCCACCTGGTTAACTTCCCCTTCCGTCAGAAAACGGAAAAGCTAAGCACCCAAACTGACAGTGTGCGACCTTGAAGGAATCCAGTTCAGAAACTCCTGTTTCTACCATCTTTGCTTTTTCCTGCAGAATCCGCATCTCTCATCAGTAGCTTGGCCCGGGGCTGATGTGATATTTTATACCTTCTGGTTACCGATCGGAGCCTGCTGGAAATTCGCAAAATAAATGCACAGATTTACTTTTTCCCTCGGAGCCTGATCCCCTAATCTTTGTTTCTATTTGGATCTGGCAGCCTCCATTTCAGAGATTCATCTGGATTCAGACTAGACTTGGCCAATATGTTCTCCAAGTTGCCTGCTGCCTGCTCCTTTTCCCTCACCGAAGTCAGGTGGTCTTCAGGTCCTCCTTTCTGTTTGTTGCTGGAGGTGAAGGGAGGGGGTGGAAGGGGGGGCAGGGGACTTACATGACAGCTGGAAAAGTTCAGACATCCGAAGGTACAAAGTGAGAGTCCCTCCCCATTCCCCGGCCTGTGGTAACTGCTGTAAACACCTGCCCCACAGCCTTACAGACCTCTAGGTGTATGTAGCTTATGCGCGCGCACACACACACACACACACGCACACACATGCACGCACGTGCACACACACACACAGGATCATGTTGGACATTAAGTTTCATGACTTGTTTTTTTTTTTCACTTGCTCTGCTCTATGTATTCATTCACTCCTCATACATTCTTTGAGCATCTGTTTTGTCCACTGCCCCCCAGGCCCTGGGAACACATGGTGAACAAAACAGACGGGAGGGCCTGTCCTCCTGGAGATTACATTCCTGTAGGGACGGCAGACCAGAGAAAGTAAGCAAGCATGAGCCAGTGCCGATGGTAGTGAGTGCTGTGAAGCCGGGGCGGGGGGGGGGGGGGGGGGGGGGGGGG
>CM052815.1:9858966-9875813 GCA_028533885.1 Nasua narica
AGGCGCCCCGGCATTGTATTTAAATAAGATCAGCAAAGTCTCTCTACTAAGATGACATTTGAGCAGAAACTGGGGATGGAAGGCAGACAAAGAAATGGGGTGGCAGTGGAAGGACGGACAAGAGGGGGAGAGCAGAGAAACCACATGGGGCGGAGGGCAGGAAAGCCCGGTTGAGGCCCTGCCGACCCTGGGAGGAGCTTAGACTTCCATTCGGACCTGACGGGGGCCCACCGTGGGTTCGAAGTGAAGGAATACTCCTTTTTTTTTCTCTCCATTGGCTCCTCCAACCCATTTTCTCTCCCCCACCACCCAGCACCCCACCTTAAAAATGCTAACAAGTCCTCTCGGGTGTCACTGCCACCAGCCCTCCTGTGAATACCACCTACAGCAGTGGGTCTTCCCCCTTGTTACGGAAAGACAAGGTCACTCTTTCGGTGATTCTGACACCCTTGCAACTCAGAGGTCCTCAGTCCTTGCTGCACAGGAGACTCACCTAGGGAGCTTTAAGATATATATGCCTATATTAAAATCTAACTCACAGAAATTCTGCTTCCTTTGGCCTATTAAGGACCAAGGCATCGATTTTTTTTTTAACCCTCTAGGTGATGACAATATGCAGCCACGGTGGAGAGTAGTGTCATAACTGATCCTTCTAGAATTCCTGACCTCCTGCGTACAGCCCCTCTCTCAGCTCCTCCGTGCTCTGACTGTGCCGCAGACCCCCACGCTCTCAGTAGCGGCCCCTCCGTAACCTCCACTTCGAATCTTGCTTTCTCCAGCCAACACGTGCCATTTTTCCAGCCTACACACCAGTATCCCAGCTCCGCGAAACCCCAAGGACCTCCAGTCTGTTGGTCCTACCACACTGCCAAGGTCTCTCAACCTCCTCATGGCCTCACACCCCTCCTGACCGAGTTTAGACTCTCCAGCCCATCGTGCCCATCGCTCTTCGCTCATATCGCTAACTTCCAGTCCCAGTCCTGCTTCCTCTGCCCTTCCCTGGAAACTGCCCAGACTCATTAGTGAGCCAGTCTCCTCTCATTATCCACAAATTCCCAAAGGGTTGACTTCTTCATCCTTGCTACATCCTTGATTTCCTTTGCCCTCTCTCTACTCAGAATATCCGGACTCAGCACTGGTCACACACTTCCTCTATTTGCTACCATGCGGCTTTTCACCTCAGTCTCCGCTGGGGTTAGATTTGCTGAAGTAATCCTAGTAGAGACCCCAACCTGATGGCATCCAAAAGTTTTCTGGATGTGGTCAAACTGATAGAAGCTTATGCCACCACCGACAAACAGGGGAATTTTTAAAACCCACCCATTATAACTTCCTGACAAGCACCATCAGAATACCCAGCTGGGTCCTCACCCACATCTAGGGGTCCTTCCACCCGTACATGTAGGAATGAAACCCATGTGAACTTGACTTTAGCACCTCCGATATCTACCAAACTTAACAGAACTTACACAAGAAGAGTAAGAACATGCATGATTCTATACTTCATCAAGAAACTGAATCTTCCCGCAAAGAAAACTCCTGCCCCAGGAAGACTTCACAAATGAAATTTCATTTCACATTTAAGGAAACAGAAGGGATCATTTCCCAAGTCCTTTATGAGGCTATCGTCACCTGAATCCATAATGCCACAAGAACATAGAAGAAAATTATAAGTCAACCTCTCTCATGATAATAGATTCAAAGGCCATAAGAAACATGTTGGCAAATTAAATCCAGTGATCTCTAAGAAGGGTCATATATCTCAAAGTTGTATTCCTGGATTAATTCTTGTATTTGTTCCAGGAATACAAGCAAGATTAATTTAATGTTTGAATATTAATCAATGTAAGTGATCGGCTTTTTAGAATACGGAAAAAAAATTTTGATCACCTCACTAAATGCAGAATAATATACTCGATAAGATTTAATGCTTTTTGGTGATTCTTTCAAAACAGACATTTAAATTTTAAATTTTAAATTCTAGCAAGCCAGAAATTAAAAAGCATTTCTTTAATCTGATGAAGCATAGCTACCAAAACCAAAAACATACTAGAGCAAACATTGTGCTTAATGGTAATATATTGAAGGCTTTCTTCCTGAGATCAAGAATGAGATAAGTCTGTCCACTAACACGATTCTATTCAATATTGCATTGGAGGTCCAAGCCCTTGTAATAAATATAGAAATAAAATAGCCGTTACTTGTAGATGATGTGATTATGTACATATAAAACTCAAAGGAATCTGCAGATAAACTAGTGTGAGTTGAGCAAGGCCCCTGGATACAAGTTCAATATTCAGAGGAATAGACTGTAACGGCGAACAAGATAGGATAGTCAGGATCCAAGGACACATCACACTGGGACCCTGTAGAGGGAGCTTGTGGGTCCTTCCAGAGAGCTCCCATCATGTCCACCAAGCCTTCTACATATGTCTCGACCCCAGCACTCCATCCTGGCTTCGCAAGTCTTTTTTTTTTTTTTTTTTTAAGATTTTATTTATTTATTTGACAGAGAGAGATCACAAGTAGGCAGAGAGAGAGGAGTAAGCAGGCTCCCCAATGAGCAGACAGCCTGATGCGGGGCTCGATCCCAGGATCCTGAGATCATGACCTGAGCTGAAGACAGAGGCTTTAACCCATTGAACCACCCAGGCACACCGCGGCTTCACAAGTTTTGAGGCTGGATTTCCTTCACACAAACAAGCTACCTGCCTGAGAAAACAGTTGTACATCATACCCACTTCCCAGTGCAGCAGAAAGTGAAGAGTCTCCAAACGCACAGGAGGAAAGGAGCAGCCCCATACAGCTTCACCTTGGAGCAGCAGCCTCGCCCTAGTCCATCCTTGGGGCTCTTCCAGTCCTCAGACCCTGCCTCGTGGAACCCAATGCAGAGAACAAAGCAGGCTTGTCAGATGCAGAGTGGAGAATTCAGCAGGAGAAGAACCTGAGATTCCAAGCACTGGGCTAGAGATGGGTGGAGAAACTGAAGAACGGGGGGTAGGGGGAGATCCCACAAAGAGTCATGTGGGCAGTCATGACAAAACGGTCCCAGGAACGGATTGGTGCCGAGAGCCCCAGATTGCCTTCTGCCCTCTCTCCCACCACCTCTCTGAAGCTTCCTTCCTGAGCTTCACATGCCGCGCTGCCCACTGATGGGACAAAACCTGCTCTGGCTCATAAGATGGGGTTAAAGCACGCTTGCCACCTTGATCTCGGTGGCAGATTATCTCAGTGGCAGATGATCTTGGCGCCCGGGCAGGCTCCTAGTGCGCGGCGGAGGGGGATGGGAGGTGGAGCAGAGAGGCTGGTCCTGAGCACATTGGGTGGGAGATCAACAAAGAGGACAGGAGGCGTCCAGAGCCATAGGTGTTCCATCGGAAAGACGGGGGAGCGAGTGAGCCTCCCCAGTGACAGGCAGGGCACCCGCGCCCTTCCTCAGCGCATCCTGGGCAAAGAACAAGTAGAGCCAAAAGCAGGCAAGAGCCCAGCGTGCTGACCTGAGATCTCGTGAACGCCGAGCGCCTCACGGAACTGTGTCCCATGCTTCACAATTATGCGCTGCTTCCCCATCCTTCCATGTGTCCCGTGAATATTCATCAGACGTATTCTCCACTCCGCTTCTCACAAGCTCCCCGAATCTATATTTAGTTTCTCTTCTCTTTTTTTTTCTTTTTTCTTTTTTATTATTTTTTTGGATTAAACAACAGAAATGTATATTCCTTTGGTTCTGGACACCAGAAGCCCCAAATCAAGGATGTTGGCAGGGTTGGTTTCTTCTTTGGTTTTTGTTTTTTAATTGAAATAGAGTTGAGTTTCTCATCTTCTATGATAGAAGTCTTCTTCTTCTTCTTCTTCTTCTTCTTCTTCTTCTTCTTCTTCTTCTGAGAGAGCACAAGCAGGGGAGCAGCAGGCAGAGGGAGAAGCAGGCTCCCCACTGAGCAAGGAGCCCGATGTGGGGCTCCCTCGTGACCTGAACCAAAGGCAGCCACTTAACCGACTGGCCACCCAGGTGTCCCTATGATAGAAGTATTCTTAAATAAACAAGCATGCATTACAGGTCCTTCTGTCAGAAGGATGTTCAACCTGATCCTCAAGATAAAGTCAAGCCCTGTCACATCTCAAGAGTCACTCAGGCATGACACATCCCTGCCATCAAATAGGAAGAAACCGGAACTGAAGCCACAGCCATCACAGGGAAAGGGAGGTGAGCTATCTCAGGTGGCGGGGACAGATTCCGGAGCAGCAGCCGTGAGAAGGAAAGGCTGGCACCAGAGGGAGGCATCCAAAGCCTGGATAACAGGTCTAAGTTGAGACTCGTGGTGGGTGTGGTTGGTGTGCCCTGTCCCCTAAGTTGTGAACAGTGGTCCTGGGCCAGGGTGGATGAGCACGCAAAGAGGAATGCAGGTGGGGAGCAACCCCGGGGGGTGCTCTTATCTTTTATCTTCTTTAGTGCTTTTAGCAACTTGAAGATAAAAAAACATACATGCAAGCTACTGCTAAACTCTAAGCATGTTAGTTGCTGTTATTATTAGTACTGGTGATTTTCTGTGTCATCAGAAAAAAAAAATTAGTGAGCCTTACTGGGTGTCAGGTCTTATGAGAAAGAGGAAGAAGATCGCGAACACCCTCTCTGCTGTTAATGAGGGGGAATATTAATTGCCTCAAGCCCCTAGGAAGGTGATATTGTGTTGAGTGGTTTTGTGTGCAATTCTTCCCTCTGGAGCCTCATGCTCATTAAACTTGAGGAGAGGTGCTCAAGGGACAGACTTGGTAAATGGGGAGGGTCAGCCCTGTACCCAGAGCCCCAGGGGGCCCCGGCTCCCACAGACCAATAGGAGATGCATTTCCAGGCATCACTCCCCGGGCATCCTGGACCACAGTCGTTGGCTTCCTGCTCAGCCCTGGGACCATCTAAAATAAAGTAATTCTCACAGGTCCAGGTGGAAAGGCCAGATAAAGGCTCAGTCAGATGCCTTCCTAGGGAGAAGAGACCCAAAAGTCTGCGAGGACTGACTAGGAGCACCGGCCTCCGGAGCTGGTCCGAGGCAGCCAACGTCACAGGGAAGGAACGTCACTCCAGGGGGCTCCGGGAGCTGGGCTCAGAGAGAGATGGTCTCTGGTTCTCCACAGGTCAGTGTGCTCACTGGCGGTCCCTGCCTCTTGTCCTTTACTTCCCTTCTTTCCCCGTCCCCTCCAGTCCCCATTTAGAAATCATAACAAGCACTGCGTATTCTCTCTCTGCCAAACATGCTAACAAGGGCTTCCCGTGCATCATGTCATGTAACCTTCACGGCAGCCCTGAGAGCCGCTACTGCCGTTCCCGTTTTGCAGAAGACAAAACTGAGCGAGGTTCAATAGCTTGCCCAAGGTCACAAAGCTTGTCATGGCTGATAATGGGATTCAAATCCAGATCGGGCCAATACGAAGCCCCCTGCTCTTCGCTGCTTCACTTCAAGGCAATGGTCTTTCCCCAAAACAAGCCACCGGCCCCAGCAGGCAGCAGTGGATGGAAGAAACCCCCCCAAGAGGCAATGAAACGTTCAACTCTTTGGTGGTACAGTTTGCAATGGTTGGGGGTGGGTGGAGGGAGAGGGGTATACAATTTCTCTGTTCTAGGCTGTTTATGTTCGCCATTGCTCCATGGGGCTTGTATTCTTGAGCTCTGGGTCTCTGGATCAATAAGTCGTCTCCTGAGATCCCACCAGTGAGGCTGCCCCGAGGCTTGGGTATTAAGTTCAATACTTCTCTTCCATTCACTTACGTAAAAGCACCTTTAAAAAAAAAAAAAAAAAAGCAACCTCTCAGCAGACCCTATGAGGGAGTTTCACAATTAGGGACTAGGAGCCTTCTCCTCTTCGTCCCTCTCCCCAGGCATCAAACGACTGGCACAGGAACTCAATCCACACAGGCTGCCCCCCAGCGTGTCTCAAACTCTCAAACTCGAACAAGAATAGAAGTCAGCTGTGGGGCTAGTTAAAATGCAAATCCAGTTCTGTAGTTGGTCTGGGGTGGAATCAGATTCTGCATTGCTAAGGAGCACCCAGTGATGTCGAAGCTGCCGGTGTGCAAGTCTCACTCTGGTGACCAGGTGCTAAAGATCAGTAGCCCTAGTTGTGAGCCTCTGTCAGGGAGGAAAAAGAGAAAGAAGCAAGAGAAAGCTCAGCAGAGCCCCTTTGCAAACCTGCCAGGTTTCTTCTCCCCTGCCCCCTCCCAAACAGTGAAAAGTCCAGCATGAAAGCTGTGTCAGAGGAGCATGCAAATATCTTTAATCAAGGGTCTCCACGCTCTAGATTGCAAATTGCCTTCACCCTAAATGGCTTTAAGGTGCTGTTTTCTTGCTCATTATAAAAGAGTGGCAACAATTTCAAAGTCCCTCAGCAGGGAAGCTGCTGAAATGTTATAAAATGCAACACTATGCAGCCTTTGGTGGGGAAAGATGGGCAGCCTTAAATTACTGTCCTGGAAAGAGCCCCAAAGTAAGTTGTTAATTAAAAAACAGAAACAAGGTACAGAACAATGTGTATAGTTTGCTACCACTTGTATCTTTTAAAAGAGAGGAAAAAATATAAGTTCACCTATTGCTTATATAAGCAATGACTAACCATGGAAAGATACACAAGAAGCTGGTAGCTTTTGATGCAGATTGCTGAGTGGCTGGGGAATCAGAAGGGAACGGGCAGGTTGAGGACTTATTTTCAGTGTAGTCCCTTCTGAATTTTGTACCATTGGAATATATTTGCCACTCGAAAACACAACAACTAAAATTGAAAGATAATCCCCTTGTTCTCTCCATACTGAAAATTCAATGAAATTGATTCTCTCAAGGAACACTTTCAAGAACCCTCTTGGTGTGTCCCCAGCAGAATTGATTCTTGGAATAGGCATCAGAGTAGCATTGCCTTGTGTTACCCATGTCAATGTTCCACCAACGTGGAAACTCCAAAAGGTTTGTATTCCGGGTCTAGAGGCTCTGGGGGTCCCAATTTCCCTTGTGGGATTCCAGAGACCCACCGCCTGAGGACAAGAACTGCAGATCTCAGCACTCTGTTGATAAAAGACATTCTGCACATCTGAGTCACCTCTCTACCATCAGGTGGCTGGAAACTTGACAATGACTTCACCTAAAAAGCCTTCCTGTGAGGCCCTCATGCTGACTTTGGCTGGCTGAATGATTGGGTTTTACTGCCCTGCTCTGGTGACCCTATTTTATCTCTTGATTCTCATGAAGTAATTTCTCCAGCTTGTGTTCTTTACTCTCTTTCCACCAGGTCTGATCCTTCCCCAGTGAATAGGGGATTCTGCCAAACACTGTCCAGATGGTCATTCAAGTTCAGATATCAGTTCATCCTGTTGGGACCTCAAGCAAACGTTGCTCAGGTCTCAGATGAGGTTGGGGTGAAGGGAGGGCCTGACTTAGAGAAGAGTTCGGAGCAGAGGTCCAGCAAATAAGTTTCCTCCATTGTAACGTCTCTTCCTCGCTCCACAGCCACTTGGGATCATTATAAGCCTCTCATTCTCTGCAAAGCACATCCGTTTTGACCATCTCAGTCCTCCCGGGAATCCCAAAAGCCCGGACAGGAGTTGCCCACCGCACCAAGCAGATCAGTGCATAGCTTTCTCCAAAGTCTGCCCAGTGGCTCCTTCGTGACTCTCCCCTCAACACATTCAAATCCATCAGTGTTTGCGCTCCAACAATGTGTCGTGTTACCCCAGTGACTTCTTTCTGATGTCCAGATCTGTGCATGGAAAGGATTACCTAAAGCCATTTGTCAATTAAGTATAATATTTTAAGTTGCAAATTCGGCACTTAGTTTTTCTCAGGCCATTAAATGCAACTTTCAAATATAATCCATTGAATTTTAGATCTAGTAGTGCTTGTTAGAATTTAAAACAATCACACTTGATCTTTGCTTAATGTTCCCTTAGCCTCGAAATCTAACAGATTAAATTTCCCCCAAATAACTTATGCACTGTTTACTGTCAAATTCTCGTAAACAATTCAAAGTCACACACACACATAATCCATAGAAGCAAATTCTCCTACGCATTTAAACACTATTTATAAACACGATTAATTAAATGCTCTTCAACCTTTTAAACTACAATCACAAATTTAATGTGCCTGATTTCCCAAGCCCTTCCAATGAGCATTTAGACAACTCCCGAAAATTACTAAATCAAAACCCGTATATATTCTTCTGCATTTTAGCAGAGTCAAATCAAACATAAATTCAGCTAATTCAATTTAGTCAATCATCCTCCTTATTTTGAGTCAAATTCAGCAGATACTCTTGGCTGTTTCAACCCCTCAAATAGTATAGCCAATATGTATATATGCAAATATATGTTCAATTTCATATTAAATGATGTCACAAAATTTTATCATCTTATAAAGAGACCTTATCAAATTATCAATATAGGAGGCAAAGCATACACCCATCTGAAAAGAATCCTCCTAAAGCCTCCATAGCAACTGGAGTTAAAGATGTATGGTCGTCAGTGATTCGGGATGAAGGCTCTGAATTCGGAGATTTGGGCCAAAACTCCAGGGCTGGAAGAATGGAGCGTGGACGCAACGGGACAACAAGGGGCCCCAGGCCCCAGCTTCCAGAGACACTGGGTTTCACGGGCATCATCCTCCAATCCCACTCTTACTCACGTCTTATCATAATCGTTCTCAATTTTTACCGCCTGATTTGGGCAAAACACATCCTGAACCCACCCATCTGGGTAGTAACGATTGTCTCTGCAGCCTGATTTGTCTCGAAGAGGCTCTGTATCTTCTTTACAGCTTCCCTTCCCCCATGCCACAAGCGTTTACTGAGAGCCTACTAGGTCCCAGTTGCTGAAGATGCAGCAATGAACAAAATTGACAGAAATGCCCGATCCGCGGTTCTAGCATCCTAACCTCAAGACAGAGCTCGCAGGCAAAAGCAATTAAGTCATGTGTATGTTGCACATTAGAAGAGAAAAAGTCCTATGTGCACAAAAAAGAAACAGAGAAGAATAGTGAGGGCCAGGGAAAGACAAGGTTTCATTGTAAATAAGATGCTTAGAGAGGGCTTGACACGCAGGGGACATTGAGCCTGAACGTAAAGGAAATGAGGGAAGGAGCCCTGTGGCTACCTGGAGCAGGAGGGACGAGGGGCGGGGACAGTAGTGCAGAAGTCCTGAATCACTCCTGGTGTCCTAAGAGGGGCAGGGAGGCATGAGTAGCTGCAGCATGATAAGCAAGAGGGAAAAGAGCAGACCAGAGGACAGAGAGGTGAAAGGAAGCGACAGAGCAGTGGCCAACCTCGCAGAGTCATTGTGAACGTCCTGCCTTTCTCTTGCGTGCGGTGACAGCAGGTGCCCTGGCTGCTTTTCTTAATAGGGAAGCAAGACACCAGCTAAGAGCAATTGCAATTTATCAAGCAAGGTATAAAGATGTCTTGCAAAGAAAGGCTGAGAAGTCGGTATGTATCTTGAAGGTAGAGCCAATAGGATTTGTTGAGGGGTTCCTTGAAGGGTGAGAAAAAAAGTGGCCAAAAATGGCTAGAAGATTTGGGCCGAAACAACTGAAAGGATCTTGTTGCCATGACCCAAATGAGGAAGATTTTCTTATCTAATTGATCATTAATTTATATTTATTCATTGACACTGGCGCCATGATAGATATCAGAGCACAAATTCCTGAGATAGGAAGTAACTCTCCTCCTACCGGGAGTAAGAAAGTCCAACAGGAAATATGGAGGGGCATATTTTTTTAATGTTAACATATAGTGCCCTGAATTCAACTGAAGGAGTATGTGTGAAATTCAGGGGAGAGGGGGAGGGGATGGACCTCTAAGCTGGGTTTGGAGAGACCAAAGGACGTTCCAACAAGAAAACATGGAATTTGAAAAGGCATAGACATTTGCAATAATGCAGTGGGTTTGTAGAAGTAAATGGTTCAGGACTGCAAACTGAGAGCAAGAAAGCATGGGGGAACAGGTATGGAAGCTGAGGAATGTAGGTGTCGTCCTAAGGGGGGCAGAGAACCCTCAGAACCTCAGCATGAGTGTGACACGATGGGACTGAAATGGGGTTTGGGGACCAGTCTGCCCCTCGGAGACACACGGGCTCTTCTGAGATAGGAGATGTTAAAGGCTATCTCTTTGATGAGAATGTTAACGTTCCTATTTCTCCACCCCCTGGCCGTCGTCCTGTGTGTAACACCCCAGCGGAATGACATCAGGGCAGAATCACACCACGGTGACAAGATTCATCCTGCTGGGCCTCACAGACCAGGCTGACCAAAAACATCTCCTCTTCGCCATCTTCCTGCTGATCTACGCGGTGACGCTGGTGGGCAACCTGGGCCTGATAGACCTGATCCGTACCAGCTCCGCCCTCCACAGCCCCATGTACTTCCTCCTGAGCGTGCTCTCCTTCCTGGACATCTGCAATTCCTCCGTGTTCACCCCCCGGCTGCTGACCAGCTTCCTCACCAGGGACCAGTCCATCTCGTTTGCGGGCTGTGTGGTCCAGATGGCCTTCATGATCCTCCATGGCACAGGGGAGTGCCTGCTCTTGGCCATCATGGCTTATGACCGATTTGTGGCCATCTGCCACCCTCTCCTCTACCACACCATCATGTCCAAGCGCTTGTGCACCCAGCTGGTGGTGGGCACCTATGCCGTGGGGGTGTTCATTTCGGCTCTGCAGACAGGGAATGTCTTCATCTTGCCCTACTGTGGTCCCAACATCATCGATCATTTCTTCTGTGACATCCCCCCTGTGCTCCAACTGGCCTGCTCAGACACCACTGTAGCCAACATCATCCTGCTCTTCTTTTCTGCCTTGGTTACTGTCCCCACGGTGTCCGCCATCTTGGTCTCGTACGCCTACATCCTGGTCACAATCTGTAGGATGAGGTCCCCGGAGGCCCGGCGCAAAGCTTTCTCCACGTGTGCCTCCCACCTTACTGCCCTCTCCCTCTTCTATGGGTCTGTGTTCTTTGTATATGTCCAACCCAACCCGGAAAGTGCTTCAGCTTATAACAAGACCCTCTCCGTGTTCTACACCATTGTGATCCCCATGCTGAACCCCCTGGTCTACAGCCTAAGGAATAAAGATGTCAAGGCAGCTATACACATTAGGGTTCTTAACTTAAGCAGAAAAGGTATTTGTTAGAAGGTATCTAGGAACTCGTAAAATAGAAGAGAAGCCTAGAGATCCCAGCTGGGACAGGAACCAAGAGTGTTCCAGGAACCAAGGCCAAACACAGCTGAACACCAGGAATGGTCTGTGTAGGCTGCCCCATTGGGGAACATCGCCTTTGAGTGTTCCCCATTGCTATGGCTAGTCGTCCCCGAGCATTCAGCACTGCTCGGCCACAGGACAAAGCCACCAACGCTAGCCTCTGTCCCACCCTCTATAGCATCCAACCACATATCTCTACCTGTTCCTTTGCCTTCCCATCATTCCCTGAAGTTCAAGGCAAGAACATCCACCTGTTTGGCAACATCCCTCTTGCACATCCATCAATAGACTCCATTCAACATGGCTATGGTACATCCCCTGATATGCTACATCCATGCTTCTATCTTACAGAGCCCTAGGACCTCCTTTCAGTGGTCCCAGAGCGGGAGTCAGATTGTTTTCCTCCTATCTGTGAGAGCTCTCAAGTGTAGAAAAGGGCATTGAATGCCACAGCAACCTAAAAGGTTACATAGGGGACACTGCCCTTCTGTGCGATGTTGGAAAAATGGTCCCTGTGGTGTTTGAACATAGGAAGGAGAGAGTGATCATTGACTTTATGGGGCTGAATGGAGCCCCAGCTACAGAATCTCCATTATAACCAGCCAGTCAGGGACCAGAATGTGCACTACAGCAATAATGAGCTATTATTTCTTGATAAATCACCAACTTAAACAAAATAAAAGGCTGAAAGGCCATAGAGCTTTTTCAATCAAGATCAAATTACTTTTGTGTCTTTAGACAAAATCCTTCATTACTGTAACAGAAATCAATCTTAGGGGCACCAGTCTTAGGGGCACCTCAGTGGGTTAAAGCCTCTGCTTTCGGCTCAGGTCATGATCTCAGGGTCCTGGGATCGAGCCCCACATCGGGCTCTCTGCTCAGCAGGGAGCCTGCTTCCCCCTCTCTCTCTGCCTGCCTGTCTGCCTACTTGTGATCTCTCTCTCTCTCTGTCAAATAAATAAATAAAATCTTAAAAAAAATAATAAATCCAATCTTACTATCTTAAGAGGGAAAGAAAGTGGTGAAATTTATTGTGAAACCCAGACATCAACTGAAGTTTACTATCTTTCTGAGAGTCAAATAAAATTGGCTTGTGTGCTAAAATCCTTATATTTCTGCCTGTGTGGAGAACCTGAGGTAGCAGGGGATGGGGTGTAAATGGTTTGTGTTTTTCCTGGTTACCCCAGCTCCAAATTCCTAAATCTACTGATTTACTCTGGCCTATGCGTCATCCAGGGAGGAAGAAAAGCATGGAGCCAGAAATGTGGATGGCATTAATGGGGAAGAGAGAGAAACAAAAGCTGACCGATGTAGAGGCTGGTGGGAGGGAAGAAGGGGGGCTTTGAGCAGACTGGGCTGAGCCAACACAGCCGGGCCTGGATCTCTTCCAGATGGAACCTCCATGTTCACCTGTAACTTCATAAACACCAAAGTGAAATGACGTGTTCTGAGAAAATTGAATAATGCACAGGTAAACCTGTTGATCAATGCTCAATGATGGTACTGAAATCATCTCCTGGCTTAATTTATGGTTTGGGGTCATTTTTCTTAACATACGGTATTAGCGTTCTCCAGAGAAATGGAGCCAATAGAACATGGTAGATAGATAGATAGATAGATAGATAGATAGATAGATAGATAGATAGGAACAAGAGGAGATTTATTATAGGAATTGCCTCATGCAACTGTGGAGGTTGAGAAGACCCACCATCTGCCATCTGTAGGCAGAGAACCAGGAAAGCTGGTGGTGTAATTCTGTCTAAATTGAAAGGTCTGGAAACTGGGGGCTGATGGTGTCGTTCCTGGTGGGAGTCCAAAATCCCAAGAGCCAAGCCCAGCGATGTCCAAGGATAGGAGAAGATGGATGACCCAACTCAAGCCAAAAGAGTCAACTTGCCCTTCTTCTGCCTTTTTGTTCTACTGAGGTCCCCGTGGATTGGATGAGGCCCACCCACATTAGTGGGGGTGAACTTCACTCCATCTACCAGTTCAAATGCTAATCTTACCTGGAAACCCCACTCAGACACAGCCAGAAGTAATGTTTTACCAGCTCTCTGGGCATCCGTGAGCCCAGCCAAGGTGACATGTAAGTTAACAATCACATGTCCTAAGAACACAGCAGGCCCCGGCTGGTCCCCACCCCATCCCAACACTCCCTCCCAGACTCTGGAGTTTAGGGACTGCAATCTTTTCATGAACAGAAGCCAAGTGCTTAACAGAAAATTTGCCTTTGAATAATAAGTTCCCTTAGGGCCAAGGAGACACAGAGGACCTGGGAACAGAGACGCTGGGAAGTCAATGCCTCCTTCACCGCCCTGGTAAACTCACGCTCTGCTCCTAACATCAGCGGTTCCTGAGCTCCTGGTCCTCGGCAGCCCAGGCACCGACTTCAAAGTAAACAGGCTTCCCAGAAATGGATTACAGGGTGGCCTATGAGGAACAGAGGGAAGACAGGGCAGAGAGGGGAGAGCAGGAGCAGCTGAGGACATGGCAAAGTTTGCTAAGAGACAAGGCACCCAGCCCCTTTGGCCCCACGCACACCTCCCTGCCCAAATGTCTCCTCCCCTCTTCCCTCAGCTAAAACCATTTGGCACAGAACCCAATAGGAGGCGCTGGAATGTTGGTTAGAGATTAAGTCAAAGTGTTGCCTCTTTTAAGAGCATTAACCCTCCAGAAGTTTCAAGGAGCGGTTGCCCTGCCTTCTCCACAGCTCAAGAGACTGAACGCTGTCCCCACCCCACGCCCAGAGTGTCATACACCCAATTGCATCCCTACCTTCCCCAGGACCTCACAGAAACCTTCCACGAGCCCCAAGAAGCTGAGCTAGACGGGGCGCAAGCCTGGCTCAGGGACAGTGTTCGGGTAAGCTCTCTAGAGATACATTTGCTCAGTGGAGGGGCACTGGTCAACCTTAGAATCCCGTTCTTCTCTAAGACGCTGGTAAAGCACGCTCTACGTCACAACCTGAGAGACCGAGGTTCCAAGGCCAGTCTGCCAGAGTCATTACCAGTCGGAAAATTCTACGTCCACCAACCTGTGAAATGCTGCCCAACGAACAAGACATCTAAAGCATGACCTCAGGGTCTGAAGATCGTGGCTTCCGTGGGTATCGCAATATTATTGTGCCCAACAGCACACTTCCCTGTGCTACTCGCTGCCGCCTTTAAGCTCAAAACTGTGATTCTGGGTTATTGTTGGGTTTTTTTATGATTTATTTATTGTAGCAGCTCTTTCTGCCCACGGATCCAGTCCCCGTGCTCTAATAAACACCATTTTGCACACACACACAATTTTTAAAAGATTTATTTATTTGAGAGAGAGAGAGAGAGAGAGAGCCCACTTGTGCACACACGAGCAGGGAGAGGGGCAGAGGAATCGGGAGAGAGAGAATCTCAAGCAGACTCCACACTAGCGTGGAGCCCGACACAGGGCTCAATCCCAGGACCCTGAGACCATGACCTGAGCCGAAATCAAGGGTCGGACGCTCAACTGACTGAACCACCCAGGCGCCCCTCAGAATTGCAGTTCTTTATAAAAGTAACTCCATATTCAATCTACAATGTGCCTGAAAATCAGTGATGCGAGCAAGGCCAGCAGGCATCTGTCTTGGCAGCAAAGCATGCCTTAGCAGGAAAGAGGACTAGAGAGAGGATCTCTGGGCAGGATGAGAGCCTCCCAATCTTCTTAGGGTTCCTATCCGACGTTGTGCTCGGACATTGAGCCCAAGCTTGGAGAGCTCCCTGGAGCTCCCTGGGGAAACCCTCCCTGGCGCCTCTTTCTGTCGATGAGACTTGTCAGCGGGTGTGGCGTGGCCGTCACAGCTCCCCGTTAAACCCAGCTCACACGTCTGCTAACCGCTCTCCTTCCGCCTGCGATCAGAGGCCCCAGCCTGTGATCGCCCATCCGCCATGGCTGGCAGTGGCTCACAAGCGCAGAAAAGGCAAAAGAACCCATGTCAGGGATAGGTCCAGCAGCTTTCCCCTCCTTCCTCACGGCTCCAGTTGTTTCCAAGTGTCAAGGAGACTGAAAATGTCTTCCCTGTGTGGACGGTTGGAAGGGTTGGAAGGATCTTGGGGTTGGAAGGATCTTGCCAGCAGTTTCCCTAAAAGCCCCAATTTCTCAGCCTCAACTTCTTCAACCCAGTATTGGCTTCGTGGCAAACTTTGCAGCTTTATGTTTCTTCCTGGGGGAACACACCACCTTCTGTGCTCCACGCCTGTCAGATCACGGGACCCCAGCATGACTAACACCTCCTGAAAGTAATAAAGCCATACTGGTGGGGGGCAGGGGTTCAGGGGCTGGCTCGTTTCCAGGGCAAGCCTGAGAGGAGTGCCGACGTACAACCGAGGTCTCTGCTGATACAAAGACGGTGTTGGAGGTGGTGCCCCCTTCAGGTGTGACCCTCGGAGGGACGGCTCTTTGCCCTTGCCTCCCTGACTAGGTAGGCCTGGAATGTTAGCCAGGTCCTCGCTTGACATCCTGCCTTCTTTTTTTTTTTTTTTTTTTAAGATTTTATTTACTTATTTGACAGAGCGATCACAAGTAGGCAGAGAGGCAGGCAGAGAGAGAGGGGGAAGCAGGCTCCCCGTGGAGCAGAGAATCCGACGTGGGGCTCGATCCCAGGACCCTGAGATCATGATCCGAGGCAAAGGCAGAGGCTTTAACCCACTGAGCCACCCAGGCGCCCCAACATCCTGCCGTCTTGATAGCGAGCGTTTATCAAATACCTGCTGTATGTCAGGAATTTTATTTTCATCTCATAAAATATTCCCATCTACCCCCATGAGACATAAACTACTATAGCCCCATTTTTAAGATAAAGAAACTGAGTCACAGGGGTGCCTGGGTGGCTCAGTTAAGGGTCTGCCTTTGGTTCAGGTCATGATCCTGGGAACCTGGGATCCAGCCCCGCCTGGGGCTTCCCACTCAACAGAGAGTTTGCTTCTCCCTCTGCTCCTCCCCCCTAATTCGTGCTCTGTCTCTTGCTTTCTCTCTCTCTCTCTCAAATAAATAAATAAAATCTTAAAAAGAAAGAGTGAAAGGAAGAAACTGAGTCACAGAAGGGGTGAGGTCACTTGTGTCAGATTACATAAATCACAGGTGGCAGAACCAGCACTAAAACCCAGACTCTGGAGTGTTAGGCTTAACCACTAGGCCGTATCGTCTCCACCTTTGGGACGTATTCCGTGGACCCCTGCAATGCTGGATTTCCAAGGATGACCACCACTGGATTCCTTACTCTTCTGAATGACATGCCACCCCTGCCATCAAGGTTGGGATAAAAATACAGATGCCTCACAGATGTTGGCGAGGATGCGGAGAAAGGGGAACCCTCCTACACTGTTGGTGAGGATGCAAGCTGGTACAGCCACTCTGGAAAACTGTATGGAGGTTCCTCAAAATGTTGAAAATAGAGCAACCCTATGACCCAGCAATCGCACTACTGGGTATTTACCCTCAAGATACAAATGTAGTGATCCGAAGGGTCACATGCACCCGAATGTTTATAGCAGCAATGTCCACAATAGCCAAACTATGGAAAGAACCTAGATGTCCATCAACAGATGAATGGATCAAGAAGATGTGGTATATATATTCAATGGAATACTATGCAGCCATCAAGA
>CM052815.1:9876313-9894069 GCA_028533885.1 Nasua narica
TTCCTTACAAAATGTTGTAGAGAATGTCCTGTAACTCCATAGGATCCATAGAAATCATGGGATCAAACACAGGTCATCTGTTCCTTCCCAGCAGGAGTACCCACCACAGTGCTAGTATATATTAGGTTCTCAAATTTTTTTAATTGTTGAACTGAGCCAAATTGGAATTCCATTCCATTGAATATCTTAGCTCTACAGCTAGTGAAGTCTCCGGTTTTAGAGGTGTCTGAGCAGAGGTTTGATGCCTACCTGATGAGGATGTTGAAAAGGTGAATCATGCATCAGCCAATGCCTTTTGGAGTGAGCCCTGAGCTCCTTCAAACTCGGTCGCTCTACATTTTTATGACAGTTTAATCATATTAGATTGAATTCCATGAAACTCTAAAATTTTAGGCTTAGGTACACCTGAGTCTTTATCTGTAAATCATGTTGTAACCTGCTCTACCCCAATTCCATCCAATTCCTCCAATGCCCAATCCCCAAATATCCATTTGGGCCTATTCAGGGAGAAAGTAATAACCTATCAGATTCTCTGGTGCTATGTCCTTCCTGAGAGGCTTTTTTTGTACCTTTTATAATTTTTTTGTACCTTTCACTAACCCCAAAGTCATTTCCTTCTATTATTCAATCAATAAACATTTATTGAGCACCACTGTGTATCCTGCTATGGTGTCTGAAACCATATGGAATACAGAACATGCAAACACATTGGTTGCTGCCCTCTGACGCCTAAAGTTTGGCTGGAGAGACAGAATTGCCACATATTTTAGCAATTTTAAAAATGAACTTAAGGCAGTCTATAACGATTGAGTGGCATATCCAAGGCAAAAATGCCATAGGATTTCAGAATAAAGGAATATTGCTTTCAGTTAGGGTGATCTGGATGAGGAGATGTTTACATTGGGCCTCTAAATACGGGAAAGATAAATTTTGGTTGCGGAAGAAAGAAGGCTATCATAAACTTAAAGAATAAGAAGACAGGAATTAGAGCAAGGTATTGCATACAAAGGTCTGACTGGATGGAGCACAGGAGCAGTCCAGGCTGAGAGATGTGGGAGATAAAGCTGAAGGGTTTAGCACAGAATAAGAAGCAGTTATAACCATGTTTCTGAAAGCTGTCATCCCCAGCATCTCCAGTCTCTGAGGCTGTGATCCAGCTACATTAACACTGGGGGTTATTTATGACTGAAGGAAAAAGTGTTGAGTAGTCATCAGCCCTCAAAGACTCATTCCAGCTACTTCCCACACTCAGTACCATCCTAGAAATGAAGGCTGTGCTGGCTGCCCTGAGCATTATTTGCAGGAAGGTCAGCAATCAGCCAGCTGGAAAAGAAGACGGGCTGGGAAGTGGAGCCTCAAGTGAGAATGGTAGATGTAGGTGGAAGGTTGAGGTGACAGACTGTGAGAAAGGTGGCAAAGAGTAGGGGTACCTGAGATATGATGGTTAAAAATGCCTGGGTGGCTCAGAGGGTTAGAGCCTCTGCCCTTTGGCTCAGGTCATGATCTCAAAGTCCTGGAATCAGGCTGCATCGGGCTCTCTGTTCAGCAGGGACCCTGCTTCCCCCTCTCTCTCTGCCTGCTTCTCTGCCTACTTGTGATCTGTCCCTCTCTGTCAAATAAATAAATAAAATCTTTAAAAAAAAAAAAACAGACATGTGTTCAGACACAGTTACTTGCAACTTGCTGGCTATGTCACGTTGTCATTTCAGCACCCTCGTGACTGGACAGCACCTCCTCCAGGCTGTCCTTACCATTGGCCAATCAAGAGTGGATGATTTACACCTTGTTTCAATTCTACCTCAGATTCATCTTTCCCTTCTTCATTCTAATCACCATTTACCAATCCTCTGAGAGCTGTTTAATGGATTTCTGACACCTCCTTGGAGATGCCTGTATTTAGCAACCTCCCCTCCCCCCCACATCTATTCTACTAGGATGGAATCAAATAGTTTACTCTTTCTGTCTTTGTTTCCAGGAAGACAAAGATATTCAGCAATTAGTGAATCTAAATGGCCATCCATAGTCGATATAAACTATCATTAACTGGAAGGTTACTATGTACCAAGGACTACGCTAATCTATATACTATATGTGCCGTATCTCATTTGGTTCTCTCAGCATTCCTTGGGAAATAGGGATTTTCAGTCCCACTTTACAGATGGGGAACCTGGCAGTCACAGACACTATGTAATTTATCAAAGGATATCTGATATTTGATTCTGATATAGAATTTAAGCCTGGTTTAAGTGATTTCCAAGGCCATGTTTGTGCAGACCACTGGATTTTAGGTGAATTCAAGTTAACAAATGTATCTTAATAGTTATATTTTTCTTCTTATATGAATTAAAAATACAACTGTCTCATTAGGGACGTTTTTTTCTTAAGGTAGGACTAGATTTTGTTCATTTTTAAGTGAGATGTCTTTTTAACTTTTTAATTTTTTAAAAGATTTTATTTATTTATTTGACAGAGAGAGCAAGAGAGCACGAAAGATCATAAGAGAGCACAAGCAAGGGGAGCAGCATGTGGAGAGGGAGAAGCAGGATCCCCGCTGAGTAGTGATTGAACCCAGGACCCAGGGTCATAACCTGAGCTGAAGGCAGACACCTAACTGACTGAGCCAGCCAGGTGCCCGGTGAGTTGTATTTTTTAAATATTAAGTAAGTATTACAAGTAGCATGTAAAGTTAGCAAAAACTATGACTGACTTTTAGAAAATATGATACTAAGCTTGACTTTTTCTGAGTGACAGTTCTGAAAACTCACTCAATCTCCAATCTTAGAAATGTCACTATAGCATACAATCTCTTTATAAAGTACATATTCAACAAAGGCACTCTGAGGGCAAATGTTGGGACTCAGCTAAAGTAACTCACCAGGAAAGTGACTCCTCCAAACACCAGCAGGACTGTGCAGGTAGTTTGAATTCATATCTCACCAAAATTGCAAGTTTTATCTCTGATGAATCTTCAAGGTCATGAAACTGCACGTATGAATTCAGTGAGTTTCTAGAGTCCTCTGTATTTAGCTCTTATCAAGTATCCATTCTCCTTCCTTTAGCTATGTGAGACAAAGGACTTACCTAAGACCAAGTATATCTATTTGGGTAGAATTTGGGAGAATTGCAGTTCCTTGCACATGCTACGTATTCAATTGATAGCTATTAAATGAATTAATAAATAAATGAATGCCTACACACATGCATGAATGAATGCCTAATTCATATGTAACTAGGTTTTGATATTCAAAAGATATTCAAGGTGGGATAAAAGAAAGTTCCCAGGGGCCACCTGGGTGGCTCAGTGGGTTAAAGCCTCTGCCTTCGGCTCAGGTCATGATCTCAGGGTCCTGGGATCGAGCCCCGCATCAGGCTCTCTGCTCAGTGGGGAGCCTGCTTCTCCCTCTCTCTCTGCCTGACTCTCTGCCTACTTGTGATCTCTCTCTCTGTCAAATAACTAAATAAAATCTTTAAAAAAAAAAAAAAGAAAGTTCCCATTTTTCCTTCTTCAAGAAGGCAGTTTAAATACAGACATCAGAAGCACCTGCGTGGGTCCGTGGGTTCAAGCAACTGACTTGGGCTCAGGTCATGATCTCAGGGTCCTGGGATGGAGCCTCGCATCCCTGCGTCGGGCTCCTTGCTCAGTGAGGAGCCTGCTTCTGCCCCTCCCCAGCTCATGCTCTCTCTCTCTCTCTCTCAATTAAATAAATAAAATCTTAAAAAAAAAAAAAAAGGAACTCTATACCACTGGGGTGTCTGGCTGGCTCAGTCAGAACAGCCTGAGACTCTTGATGTTGGGGTTGTGAGTTCAAGCCCCACATGGGGTGTGGAGATTACTTAAATAAACAAAACTTTTTTAAAAGCCTAATTTATTCTTAAATAAGGAATAAATATCCTAATAAATATTCCTAATAAGGAATAAATATCCAAGGCACCTTGCTTGAGTCTTTTGTTACCTGTGGTTGGGCAAATCTAATATACTCATCTAATAATGCTATTTATTCAGCAGATTCTGTTTTTAAGCCTCTATTAAGAATTAAGCCCTATTCCCTCCTCACCTTCCACTAAATTTACCAACCCCTCACATGTCCTTACTCTTTCTGCTAACTTTATCCCTTGGTAAATATCAGCCTCTACCTCTTTTCTATTTTACATTCTATGGGTCTCTAAGAAAACATCTGCTTGATTAATTCTATTCCAAAATAGAAAAGGAAGTCAATTAGAGTTTATCCATGCTTTGCAAACATTGCCTCCTGTGACTCTCTACAATCACACTTTGAAATAAGTACTTTACTCCCATTTTGCAAAGGGAAAAATTCAGGTTGGCTGGCTTAACTAATTAGGTCAAACAATTTGCCTGGCTTTTTTAAAAGATTTTATTTATTGATTTTATTTGAGAGAGAGAGCATGAGCGGGAGAGAGGAGCAAAATGAGAGGGAGAGAATCTCACGTGGACTCTGTACCGCGGTGGAGCCTGATGCGGGGCTTGATCCCATGACCCTGAGCTCATGACCTGAGCTGAAACCAAGAGCTGGACACTCAACCCAGTGAGCCAGCCAGGCGCCCCTAAGGTCGTACAATTTGTAAAAGCCAGACTGTCTTAACCTGTTTAATTGCAAGAGCCATGCTCTTTCTAATCTGTTCTCTCCCGCCCACTCTCACTTCCCTGTAAATTGGCTTCTATCAGCTTGTGCTATTTGAACAATCTACTCAATCCACATATGCACCTCCATTTCTATATTTGTATTTGTGTCATTTACAGCCAGCGCTTGGTTATCGGTATCCATGGGGAGAAAGCAGTTGCACAGACATTCTAAACATAACTCATATGGGTCTCAGAAACCCACAAGGTAATTTGTTTCTATAACAGATTTTCCTTCTAATTCTTGTTCTCCTCAGGTTAACATAAAAAGATAAATCTGGGGACGCCTGGGTGGCGCAGTTGGTTGGGCAACTGCCTTTGGCTCAGGTCATGATCCTGGCGTCTTGGGATCAAGTCCCGCGTCGGGCTCCTTGCTCCGCGGGGAGCCTGCCCCTCTCTCTGCTTCTGCCTGCCTCTCTGCCTGCTTGTGTTCTCTCTCTGTTAAATGAATAAATAAAATCTTTAAAAAAAAAAAAAAAAAAGATAAATCTGAACTTTCTAAATACTCACCCAGTGATAGCAGACTGAAAAAGCCCAAGATGAGAAAGGTAACCACCTGCTGGGATTAGAAATGACACTTGGTTGGAAAGTGATGCCTAACTGGGGAGTGGAAAGTTAGCCCTAGAACCATATCCTCAGACTCTGGGTGAATCTCCTAGGAATGCCAGAACAAGATGTCACAGACTCAGTAGTTTAAACAACAAACATTGATTTTCTCCCAGCTGCGAAAGCTAGATGTCTAAGATCAAGGTGCCTTTAGGATTGGTTTCTGGTTTGAATTCTCTTCCTGGCTTGTAGACAGCCACCTTCTCACTTCCTCATATAGCCTCGTCTCTGTGTGCACAAGGAGATGTGCACAAGTCTCTTCTTAAAAGAACACCAGTCCTGGCAGATTAGGGCCCCGCCTTCATGATGTCATTGACTTTAATGACTTCCCTAAAGACACCGTCTCCAACTACAGTCGCATTGGAGATTAGGGCTTCAACCTCTGATTTGGGGGGGCACACAATTCGGTCCATACAGACCCTGAACTTAGAAATTAACGCAAGTCAGAAGGCAATGTAGAAGATGATGGAAGACATGAAGGAGAAGAAGAGGAAGAAACAAGTAGCAACTGACATTTACTGAGCATCTTCTATGTGACCCAGCAGGTGTTTTCACAAACAATCCGTTATTACCTCTCTAACAAGTCACCTATTATTACCTTTCCATCTCCTTTTTTTATTGTGGTAAAATACACAGAACATAGAATTTACCATTGTAACTTTTTAAGTGTATAATTCAGTGGCATCGAGTACATTCAGAATTTTGTGCAATGATCACTACTGTCCATTTCCAGAACTTCTTTATCATCCCAAACAGAAATTCCGTACTCACGAAACAATAGGTACCATCCCCTTCTCCCCCAAGCCCATGGCAACCTCTATTCTACTCCCTCTCTCTGTGGATTTGCTTATTTTCAGTACCTCATACAAGTGGGATCACACAGTATCTGCTCTTTTTTGTCTGGCTTACTTCGCTCAGCAAAGACTCGAAGTCTTCAAGGTTCAGTCACATTGTACCTTTCTGGCTGAATAATATTCTACTGTATGTAGCTCCCACATTTTATTTATCCATTCATCTGTTGGTGAACATTTGGGTTGTTTCCACCTTCTCGTTATTGTGAATAAGACTGTTAGGAGTCTTGGGACACAAGCAACTGTTTGAGTCCCCGTGTTATGGGATGAACTGCACCCCCCTCGAAACTCATGTGGAAATTCTAGCCTCTAGAGTGAGAGAGAGAAAGAGCACGATGGGGGGAGAGTCAGAGGGAGAAGCAGACTCCCCACTGAGTGGGGAGCCCGATGAGGGACTGGATCCCGGGACCCTGGGATCACAATCTGAGCGGAAGGCAGGCACTTAACCACATGAGCCACCCAAGCATCCCAGTGGCCTTTTTATAATAGTTGTCCTAATGGGTGTGAAGGAGATCCTGCTCCTTTCAGAGGGTCAAACAAATTGTTTCTCCCCAGTCAGACTCAGGCCCTTTAGATACAGATCCTCGCTCGGTCTCTGCTTTTGTGTCTCCGTCACTCTCCCTCTCTCTTTGAAAAAGGGGAAAAGGCTCCAGCCTCCTGTGAGCTCCATCTGTGGCCATCTTGGGGTCATTTAGAAGCTATGGCAAGGTCACAGAAGGACCCATGTGCTCCTTTCAAAGTAGAGAAATTAGTCGAGGTAATTAACTTAGAGAGACCCTCACACACATGCACAAAGAGACATATCCAAAAATATTTATGGCACGCTATAATAATGAAACTCTGGGAACAACTTAGATGTTCATCAGTGCCGAAACAGGTAAACTTCCTGCTCTATAGTAATATGTTGGAACAGTAAACAGTAAAACTATAGTCAAAAGGAATGAACTATGATGAACTGTGATCGTCCTGCGGAGTTCTCCAAAATATGATACGGAAGGTAAAACAGCCAACTGTGAAATAGTGTCCACTGTGACCCCAGACAGCCTGGGACTGAGTCATAGCTCTGCTACTTGCTAGCTCTACAACCTCAGGAAATTCACTTGACTTCTGTGCCTCGGTTTCTTCGTCTGTAAAATGAGAATAACAACAGTACCTAATATTGATTTTGAGGGACAAAGGACTTAGTACAGGTAAAACCCTTGAAAGAGTGGTTGGCACAGCAGTGCCTGGGTGATTCAGTCAGTTAAGAGTCTGCGTCTTGATTTCGTGATCTCAGGGTAGTGGGTTGAGCTCTGCCCAGGGTGTGGAGCCTGCTTCAGATCCTCTCTCTCCTCTCCTCTGCCCCTCCCCCCTCTTGCAAGTGCACTCTCACTTGCACCCTCTCTCTCAAAAAGAAAACAAACCAAAAAACAGTGCTTGGCACAAATCAATGCTCAATAAATACTATTATTATTTATAGATTCATATCTATAGGAAAATATGGAAATATGGATTTGTTAAGAAAAATTATCCAGGGGTGCCTGGGTGGCTCAGTGGGTTGAGGCCTCTGCCCTTGGCTCAGGTCATGATCTCAGGGTCCTGGGTTCGAGCCCCGCATCGGGCTCTCTCCTCAGCAGGGAGCCTGCTTCCTCTTCTCTCTCTGCCTGCCTCTCTGCCTACTTGTGATCTCTCTCTCTGTCAAATAAATAAATAAAAATCTTAAAAAAAAAAAAGAAAAATTATCCAAAACTTGGAAATAATGGAGAAAAGTGAGTGGCAAGTCCTTTCGATGGTACAGTGGGGTATAGTTTAACAGGCCTGCCCAAGGGTTTATTTAGGAAAATGTACCTGGTTCAGCCCATGGTTACTCTTTATTAAAAGTTCCAAACTTAAAGAAGTTACATGTTAACTTACAGATTTTTGTCTGGTAGGAATGCAAACAATATCTGTCTTGTAGAAAAAATAACCCCAAGTTCATCGTTTCTTGCCATATAGGACAAGAATCACTTGAATATCTAACGTAGCAGTCTTCTCCTAATTTCCTTTTAAATTAATCTTGTATTTCCTTTAAATTAATTGTTTTTATTAAGTTTATTGCTTGTAAAATTCCCATCCCCTCAAATGCTCTTTGAATTGGCCTTAATATCTTAGCGTTTTTCTCATTGATAAGTTGAATAAAGTCTTTGATATGTGTCTTTTATATTTGTATGAGTCACAGCTTTAATTTTTTTGAAAATTAAGCTTTCATAGACTATAAAGGGTACAAGTCAAATTGGCCCTAGGGAGGGAGGGGCATGGGACCAGGGTAGAATATATAAGGATTTCAATGACCTTTGATGTGTTATTTCCATGATTAAAAAAAAAAGATCTGAAGCATATATAGTGAAAACATGTACGTTTACTAAGTAAAAGTGATGGACATAATGGATATTTGTTTTTTGTTTTTAATTTTTTTTTAATTTTATTTATTTATTTGAGAGAAAGAGAGAGAATGAGAGAGAGGAAGAAGTCAGAGGGAGAAGCAGACTCCCCGCTGAGGAGGGAGCCCAATGCGGGACTCGATCCAGGGACTCCAGGATCATGACCTGAGCCGAAGGCAGTTGCTTAACAACTGAGCCACCCAGGCGCCCCATAATGGGTATTTGTGATATTAATGTCCGTGTTTTCAATTTCTTTAAAAAATTTCTCATAAAGTAAAACAGTAAAGTACTGAAGTATCTTGATAGGGCAAAATAGAAAGTTCTATGCACTCACTAATTCCAAATTATTGGCCAGGCCCTAATTAAGAGGACAAAGGCATTGTATAAAGACTCATAGACAGGGAACCAGAAGACATTGAGCTAAACTCTTGAGTCTAGAACTAATTAGCTGCATGACCCTGGTTAAAACAACTTCCTTTCTTTGAATTTTTGTTTCCTTTAAGATAAACACTGAAAAATTATGGGGTGTACCACTCCACATACAAATTTTAAACTGTAAACTAGGCATAAGGAATTGCAAGAAAATTTTGATTTTTCTGTGCTGTTTCCATATTTTTTTTAAATTATTATAAACAAGTTCAAATACGTAGAAAGCATGTAGTATGATAAGCTAACTCTCGTGTACCGCTCACTCAGCTTGGACAATGATCGACTTAGAGCCAGTTCTTGCTTCGTGGCTCCCCACATCCCCTCCTCCCACCCAGACTTTTTTTATCTTTTGATTTTGACATGTTTTAGTTTGATTTCTATTTATAATATACTTAACATACTTTTAGAGTTGTAAGAATAACACGGGAACTCCATATGTCCTTTACCCAGGGATACCCCTTAGTTTACATGTCCATATACATGTGTTTATATACACATAGAATATTCATATAGATATGAAATTTTTTCCAAACCACTTATCACTAAACACTTCACTGGGTAGTTCCTAAGAACAGGTTATTCTCGGGGCACCAGGCTGGCTCAGTCCGGGGAGCATGGGGCTCCTGATCTCGGGGTCATGAGTGTGAGCCCCATGTAGAGATTACTTAAGCAATAAAATCTTTAAAAAAAAGAATACATCATTCTTTTTCAGAGTCAATACAGTTATCAAAACTGGGACATTTTGCAGACATACAGTACTATTATCTGAGCTATAGTTCATATTAGATCTTATCAATGGTCTCCAAAATACCCTTTCTTTTTTTTCCTATGTACCTACCCAGATTTTTTTAAAGTAAATTCCAATTTCTCATCATCTCTTGGTGCTTTTTAAAAAAGTCCAAATATGCTCTTTTTCTAATGTGTCCGCCGCTACTTTGCTGGGGCCCCGGGCGTGATCCTGATGCTCTCTCTCATGGGGTCCTCCGCTGAGCGCCCCCTAGGCTGACTCTTTTCGGCTAGAACAGCCCGTGATTCACAGACCCAGAAGTTAGAGCCTCCAGTAGCCTCAGCTGGGCCGACTTAGGAGAGCAGAGCCCACCGATGGTTGGGAGGGAGGGAGCCACCTCTCCCCACCCTCAAAGCAGTCAGAGTGGGAGGAGGAGGAAACAACAGCTGGGAGATGAACAAGTTAACGATCCCCTGGGCCCCTCCTTATGCCCATCGGCATTTCCCAGGCTTAGAAGTTAGCTTCCTTTCTGAAAATGGAATTTTTTTAATTGCTGATATAAATAAATTACCTATTCTGTTAACAAGGCCCCCAGTGCCTCCTTAGATGAGTCCCCGGCAGCCCAAACCAGGAGAGCTTCACAGAGAGGGTCAAGCCTCAGACCTCCTACCCCATGTGCCCCCAACTTCTCTCCATGCCCCTCGGCTGCTGGGACACGGAAGTAACAGGGAAAGGCACGGAGCTCTATAGATGCATACTCTATGTAGCTCAGGGTCACTGACTCGTTGGACCAGAATTAGGGCCCAGTAATGAGCCCCTGGGTCATTTAGTGGGGTTAGGTGGGTAAACTGTCCCCCAGTTTTCTGCAAGCTCCCAAGGGGCAAACTGACTTTTTTTCATCCAGACTTCAGACTCCGAGGAGGAGTCAGGAAGTCCTTCTTGCTGGTATGAAAGAAACATAAGGTCCAACTCCTCCAGGAGACCCTAACCTCCCTCTGTCTCAAGACCAAAGCAAGTGACCACAACCTACAGGGGATCGGCTCTTCTTCCCCGAGGCCTGAACCTTGCAGGACCCCTGAAGAGGATACGGGGATGGGTATGTTTCCAGCACCTCCCCAGAGCTCTGAGCCCCGGCAGCCACCTGGGATCCAGAGGGGACAGAGCTAGCTTTATAAGCCAGGCAGAACCAGGATGCGCCCAAAGGTTCCATCGGAAGCTGTGTGCCTTGTCACCAGGTCTGGATGTGTGCGCCCCCAAGAAACAGCTCCAGGGAGGACAACCTGAAAGACACAGGCTGGAGTGAAAGTGAGTCCCAGATTCTTCCCTATGTGGCTGGGCTGAGAGGATCTTGAGGTGGATCAGGCCGGGAAGGACTGTCTGCCAAGGTTGGTATTTGCCTCTTGGAAATTCCACTGAGTTCCACCAGAGCTGATTCAGAAAGCTGTTAACTTCTCCTTCCTCAATCCCCGTATCTGCAGCCACCCCACCCCCTACTTGCGCGTTCCTGAAATCCCACTGCACTCAGGGGTCCTGAGCGATCTCCTCCAGCTCCCCGTCCATGGCGGGCTCATAATCTAACTTGCAGTGGGATGGAACTTAATGAACACCAGGGGCCGACCCTGTTGCCAGGATCGTGCTAAGCCCATGGATACCCGTTGTCTTTCTGCCCAGAAACTAGGGAAACTGAGGCTCCAAAAGGTTGAGTAACTCTACCGGGTTTCCTGACTCTTTCCAATGCCATCTTTTGCCTGTTTACTGCGGAGTTTAATTCCCACTTCCAGGCTGTGGTGCTGCCTGGCCTCCTGCATGGAGCCCCACCTTCCTCCCGCAAGGCTCAGCCCCATGCTCCTGTTTCTGAAGCCTTCTCTACCACCCCAGCGGGTTTTACCATCGACAAGGCAACACCCAACTTCACTGCTGTTTCATGGGAATGAGTCTGTCTCTCAGCAAAATTTCAAGATCCTGAATGGCCCAAGCCATGTCTTACCCTAGTTGAATAGCAGTTGTTTAAATACTCTGGGCAACCATAGTAGCTTAAACACTTCTGAACTGCAGTTGTTGAAATACTTCTGCATAACAGTAGTTGCTCAAATATTTGCTGTTCACTTATACAAAACTTAGAAGAGCCTCTGCTTTCAGAAGTTATAATGTGATAGGAAAGCAAAACAACCCAGTGGGTGGAAAGAAAGACAGCGACGTTGATGAAGCCCCGTTAAATAATTCTAAATACATCTGTGCGAGCGAGATTCTGGCGCCAGATGGTAACGGCACACAAAAAGAGAATTCAGTTGGGTAAGGGAAATCTGACAAGAAGGTCTGAGGGATGGCTTTGCAGGATTTACAGAGGATGCCTGGGGCTACTTTGCACACTGAGAACCTCAGGGTACGTCTGCAAGGCTGTTACTTGAGGTCACCACAATCAAGGATTTTTGGTGGGTGTGGCTCTGGAGGAATTGAAGTCGGGATGGGAGCAGCAAAGGATTAGGAAGGAACACAGTCTGGACCCTGGGAATATGGTGGGAAAGGAAGATTTGGCGAGGAAGATGGAAACCTTATTTACTGCAGAGCAGGATCCAGGATCTCACCCTAAAAACAACACTGAGTGTGAGTGTGCGTGCATGTGCGCGCATGCGTGTGTGTGTGTGTGTGTGTGTGTGTGTGTGTGTGTGTACAGGATTAGCTGTCATCCTATCAGAGATTCATGGTAGATCAGAAAGTTGTGGATATTTAGATTTGGACACAACTAAATCCCTAAAAAGGTAGAAAAGGAAGAGCAAGCATAAAAGATACACTGGGCACTTGGTGGGGCTAGGGGAGCTCAGGGCAGGAAGCTGACTCTGCCAGGGTAAACTCCAAGACGGAAGCACAGGATAGGGTCCTGCCCCATCACTGGGACCCTGCCTTTCAGGGTTGCATACTCTGATCTTTGCACTAAACAGAGGGTTAGTCTCTGAAGGGTTCAGAGGGTTCCGGTGAATTCTCCTAGGGTCACAAAATCACAGGACCAGCCCTGAGAGGAAGGAGGGGCAGTAGGGCAGAGGGCAGTGTCCTGGGACTGACCAGTGCTTCTAAAACCACGTTCTTCAAACTAGGGTTGGGTACTCCTGAGGGTGCAGTAAAGACTTCAAGGGGTTCATGGGCAAAGCAATTTTAAAAGGAACTAATTTCCAGAACCTCAAGGTCCACATCTACTCCTTTATAACACCAGTGTCCTTGGAAATGCATCTGGGAGGGGGAAGTCCTGTACTCCTTTCTCTTCTCCCTCTTCACAATTGTCCTTCTTTCATTTTTGAAAAGAAATGAGTGCTTCTAACCCATCCCGACTCTCAGTATAAGACATCTTGCCGGCATACGAACATACCAGGATACCACACAAAAAGGTAATTTCATAAATAGGTATTGAAAAGTAAATGATTTTAATGACTGCCTGTAAAATCCTTTTTCAGTCAGACGGAGATCTCTCAACAGAATAGAGGGGGGATCTCTTCAAATTGACAAACGGTGCAACATTAAATATAATTTTCGATGATACATCACTATGTGATTCTCGGCATTAACTAAGAAGTTCAATGAATTGAACGGCATTACCATAACAAAACTCCTCACATTCCCATCTATTCATTTATGTTAACAAGGTTTCTCCTAACTTCCTCCTTTACGTACAGAATATTTGCCAGGGATCATTGCTGTGAGTGGCCAAGGTACTTAAATAGACCCTTGTGAGTTGGGCAGACCCTCTTAAAATTGTCCGTTATTATCAGGCATAGAGTATCCTTTTTCTGGACAAATTCACATGGGTTCTTTGTGGGGTGCCTGGGGCTACACTGGCACAAAGATCCATCCCCAGGCAGCAAGTTCAGGGAAGATGCTCTCACTCACCCTCATCGTCACGGCCAAGTGTGGTCTCTGAGATCTTCTATGCCAAACCTTGACTTGCCAACGAGGAATCAGAGAGAGGAGAATCGCCCGAGAGAGTTCTAGCTGGAACTAGAAAGCAGGTCTCTATCCTGTCGGCTCAGTACCGCGCTCTGTACCCATCACAGCAGGTGGGAACAAAGGTGAGGGTATTCCATGTTCTTCCTCAAGGAAACACCACCTTTCCTCCTTGTCTTCCACATAAACCATATGACATGGATGAAAGGGGTTCGTGAGGTTTTCCTAGGACTAATTTCCTGGATGTATCCCAGATCCCCAAGGAGGTGGGAGATGAGGGGCAGAAGAGAGAGGGAAGTATGGGGAAGAAGGAAAAGACTATGGGCTTTTCCAGTTCTCCTACAGATAAATACCTGGGAGGACAGTCAAGCAAGCACTAAAACACTATTTCCAAGCTGATGGCCTCCCAGGTAACATCCAACTCGATAGATCCTCAGAGGACACAATGGTTACTATATAGAGGGGATGTCCTGAAGGATGTTTAAATACGAGACAGAATGAATACCCTGGCCAGTAGGCCAGGTCCTACTGGCCTCCAATGGTTACTATATAGAGGGGATGTCCTGAAGGATGTTTAAATACGAGACAGAATGAATACCCTAACACGCTACACCATGAATAAACCTTGAAAACATTAAGTGAAAGGAGCTAGACACAAAAAGCCACTGATTGTATGAATCCATGTATATGAAATGCCCAGAATGGGCAAACCCATAGAGACAGAAAGTAGATTAGTGATTTTCAGGAGCTGGGGGAAGGGTAGAATGGGGAATGCCTACTAATGGCCATGTGGTTTTCTTTGTTGGGTGATAAAAGTGTTCTATAGTTAAATAGTGGGGATAGTTGCACCAGCACTGAATTGTACACTTTATTTTTTAGATTTTATTTACTTGTTTGTTTGTTTGTTTGTTTGTTTAAGAGAGATAGAGAGAACCCAGGGCAGGGAGGGGCAGAGGGAGAGAGAGACTCTCTAGCAGACTCTCTGCTGAACACGGAGCCCAACATGGGGTTCAATCCCAGGACCCCAAAATCATGAACTGTGCATTGAGAGTCAGTCCCTTAACTGACTGAGCCACCCAGGTACTCCTAAAGTGGTGAATTTTACAGTATGTGAATTACATCTGGATTTTTAAAATGAATGAAATAATCGTCAAATCCAATCATAAGCTATTTATAGATACAGGCACTAGAATTTGGGGAAGAGGACTCATAATTCATTGATCACTTAATGTCTCCCAGACATTCAGATATTTTACATTCATTTTTTCATTTAGGCCATGCAGCAACCCTGAAAAGGAGGCATACTTTCTTGACTTCATGACAAGAAAACAAAAGCTCATCGACATAGCTTATCCAAGGAAACACAACTAGTTAGTGCCATAATCAGAATCTGTCAGGCTTTCCAGTTCATGTCCTTTCCACTGTGCACCATGCCTCCCATTAGCTTCGTGTGCAAGAAGCCTTATACTTGCTTCTGCTCTCCCTCTTCGTCCTATGCACAGCAGTGGACACGCTCAGGTAATTCCTGTTTGAGTGATTATCACTTGTCACCTCTGCAGATGACACCTGGAGAACGAGCCCTTGCAAGTGGAAACCACACTCCAGTTACCCAGTTTGTCTTGTTGGGATTCTCCGGTTATCCAGATCTCCAGGAGCTTCTATTTCTAACCTTCCTGCTCATTTATGCCATCACGGTGATGGGCAACCTGGGAATGATGGCGCTCATCTTCACGGACTCCCGTCTCCATAGCCCCATGTATTTCTTCCTCAGTGTTCTCTCTTTTCTTGATATTTGTTACTCTTCTGTGGTCACACCCAAGCTCTTAGCCAACTTCCTGGCCTCTGACAAGACCATCTCTTTCGAGGGCTGTGTGGTCCAGCTGACCTTCTTTGTGGTGCATGTGACAGCGGAGAGCTTCCTACTGGCCTCCATGGCCTACGACCGCTTCGTGGCCATCTGCCAACCCCTCCATTATGGTTCGGTCATGACCAAGGAGACCTGTCTTCAGCTGGTAGCGGCTTCATATGCATTTGGTGGCGCCAACTCTGCTATCCAGACTGGGAATGTCTTTGCTCTGCCTTTCTGTGGGCCCAACCAGGTAACACACTACTTCTGTGACATCCCTCCCCTTCTCCGCCTGGCTTGTGCCAACACAGCCACAGCGCGAGTGGTCCTCTATATCTTCTCTGCTCTGGTTACTCTTCTGCCTGCTGCAGTCATCTTCACCTCCTACAGCTTGATCTTGGTGGCCATTGGGAGGATGCGCTCAGCAGCTGGACGGGAGAAGGCCCTCTCCACTTGCGCCTCCCACTTCCTGGCCATTGCCATTTTCTATGGCACTGTGGTTTTCACCTATGTCCAACCTCATGGATCCACTAATGATACCAATGGCCAAATAGTGTCCGTGTTCTACACCATCATAATTCCCATGCTCAACCCCTTCATCTATAGCTTCCGCAACAAGGAAGTGAAGGACGCACTGCAAAGGAAGCTCCAGGTCAGTCTCTTTCCCTGCTGAGTCCTGCAGGGTTATTTGTTGGAATGAGGAAGGCAGAGCCTCTTCCGTTTCACCCTGTGAATCGACCGAATGGAGAGCAGCCCTGGTGCTGAAGGAGGTGGAAGAGGTAGGGAAGGAACAGCAAATGTCATTCTTTGTACAGAGAATTGCGATTTTTTTTATTTTATTTATTTATTTGACAGAGCGGCAGAGATCACAAGTAGGCAGAGAGGCAGGCAGAGAGAGAGGGGGAAGCAGGCTCCTTGCTGAGCAGAGAGCCCCATGCGGGGCTCCATCCCAGGACCCTGAGATCTTGACCTGAGCCATAGGCAGGGGCTTTAACCCACTGAGCCACCCAGGTGCCCCGAGAATTGCAATTTTTAACAGCATCTTCTTATCCATTATTGTGTTGAATGTTTGCATCCATATTGTGAGGCAGTCCTTGTTATGATGATCTCATTTTACAAATGAAGCGACTCAGTAAAAATAAGTTACCTAAGGGCGCCTGGGTGACTCAGTTGGTTGGCATCTGCCTTCAGCTCAGGTCATGATGTCAGGGTCCTGGGATCTAGTCCCATGTCAGGGTCTCCGCTCAGGGGGAGTCTGCTTCTCATTCTCCCTCTCCTCTCTTTCTCTCTTTCTTTTTCTCAAATAAATAAATAAAATCTTAAAAAAAAAAAAAAAGTCACCTAAAGCTATACAGTTAGAGAGTGAGTATTCAGTATCAGGACTTCCCACCAAAACCAGGGATATTTCTTCCAAGCCACAGCCACGAGCTGAGTCCCCCACTGACAGTTAAACACGATTTCCAAGAGACATTGGACAAAGGGCAGCAGAATCATTTCTGTCTTGCCACTGACTTAAGGAGGTAGGGGTAAGCTATGAGGGGGGCTCAGTTCTTTCTTCCTAGTCTCATTCCAAAAAGAAAGATGGCCAGAATAGAAGTGTCCTTATTTCTTATCATTGCTGCACTTGCTGAGCTGCCCCATTAAATAAAGCCTCAGGCTCAAGAGAGAGCCTTCCTCCTATATCTATTTTCTAGCCAGATGCATGTGCATGCCTCATAATTCTCCACAGGGCACGTGTGTGCACGTGGGTGTGATATTTGCCCTTACAGCATCATATAAGATACCACGCTTTAGGAGAGTGATTCCAAAAAAATTTATATTTGGCCCAAACGTCTTTGAATATACATGTAATATGGTTGAGTATATGTGTTTTAGAGAATCACAATGAAGAAGCTGAACTTGACCTATGCAAGGTCGACCGCTGGACTGGAAGGCACGCTCTCAAACTTTCACAAAGCCCCAACCTGAGCTGAGTTAGCTTCAGCCTGGGATTTTTTTTGGCCCGAGGTCATTTAAAAGACACTTTCTTTTTTCATTCGGATCTACCTTAAAGGAAACTATTCTAAATACAGAAAATCTTGCCATACAGGTTTGTCACAACACCATTTTTGAAAACAGAAAGTTAGAAACAATCTAAATGGTCAAAGGGAGAAAGGATTCCAGGATTCATCCCTGAGAGGGATTCTGATGTCACAGCTAACAATCAACCACATGAAGACTACATAACACGGAAAACAGCAGGCGGGAGCAGGCGGAAAACAGCCGGTCACCAGAGGGTGACCGAAACACTGTAACGAAAATGAGTGGCCCCAAACCCGGAAAGAAC
>CM052815.1:9894569-10049073 GCA_028533885.1 Nasua narica
GGGCTGGGACCAAAGAGTCCTAAGGACCCAGGGAGTGACGGACTACCACTAGCTTTTCAACGAGAGGCGAGACATGCACCACTTGCTTGTTATTTGGGTCGCCCTTGAAATCATCCCTGAAGTAGGCGGCTGCAGTAACTGAGCAGAGCATACACCCAGCTACACATAGATTATACATACATATGTATAGAAGAGAGGTACCTGGTGGTTGATAGAATGATAATACGGGGGCGCCTGGGTGGCTCAGTGGGTTAAAGCCTCTGCCTTAGGCTCGGGTCATGATCTCAGGGTCCTGGGCTCAAGCCCCGCATCAGGCTCTGCTCAGCAGGGAGCCTGCTTCCCCCTCTCTGCCTGCCTCTCTGCCTACTTGTGATCTCTCTCACTCTCTCTGTCGAATAAGTAAAATCTTTAAAAAAAAAAAAAAATGACAATACAGTCATAGTCTATGCACCCACACTGTTCTAAGTGCAACTGCACCATCTCATTTAATCTTCATAGGTCTTATTATTATTATTAGGTATTATTATATTCTTATTAGGTATATTATTAGGTATTATTATTCCCATGTTACATATGATGAAAGGCCCCAAAAGCTTAAGAAATTTGCCCAAGGCCTCACAGCTAAGTAACAGAATAAGGACTTGAACTCAGGCAGTCTGGTTTCAGAGCCTGACTTTAGTGCTGAGTTCTTTTATATGTATTATCATTCTGAATCATCTCAAAAACCTATGAGCTAGATTTCAGAAGAATTAACCGCAACAAAGAGAAAATAAATAATGGAGTAAAGCAACAGGCACTTGAATAAGACATTAGCAGATACTGGTCTCATATAAAACCTATGCATTCCATTGCAGGTACACATGCTTTAAGTGGATCATAAAAGAGAAAGAAATGTATATTACAAATGTGTGTCACAGAGATATATCAACAACCCAAAATTTGAAGCAACATCCCTGAGTCCTAAGCCCCTCTTAGATCTACCCCCAAGAAATGATCCAAGACCCAGAGATGAGCTAGAAGAGCCCAGTGTGGGGCGCCTGGGTGGTTCAGTTGGTTAGCATCTGCTCAGGTTGTGATCTAGGGTCCTGGGATCAAGCTCCACGTCAGGCTCTCTGCTCAATGGGGAGCCTGCTTCTCCCCCTCCCTCCAACTCTCCCACCCACTCAGGCTCTCTCAAATAAAATCTTAAAAAGAAAAAAGAAAAAAAAGAAAAACCCGGTGCTCCCCCTTGACCTCTTCTAACCTAGAACCAGTAGTTCTGGTTCATCTCCCAAAATGTATGTCTCCCTCATGTCACAGAGATGGCTTCCAGCCTTAGCTCTACACTGAGTCAAGCCCTATTAGGATATGGTGAGGCCACTCAGGCAAATAAGACTTTATACTCAAGGGATCAGCAACTAAGTCAACAAAATGAAAATATTGTCTTGACCTTCTGTCTTTAGGTCAGGCTGACCAACTCACATACCAGCCAGCAAATAATCTTCATTTAATGGAAATTGCTTGACCGTTCTCTTTTCCCCTTCTTACACTTCACTCACTGCTCTTTCCCTCCACACATCTACTTCGCTGACCAAGCATTATGCCCCAGGGCTGTGAAATAGAGGTAGGCTCTTTACCTTCTAAGAATGGTTTGGAACTTGGGCACCTGAGTGGCTCAGTTGTTGTGTCTGCCTTCCACTCAGGTCATGATCTGAGTCCTGGGTTCAAGCCCTGCACTGGGGCTCCCTGCTCAGCTGGGAGCCTGCTTCTCCCTCTCCAACTCCTCCTGCTTGTGTTCCCTTTCTGTGTCAAATAAATAAATAAAATCTTAAAAAAAAAAAAAAAAGAATGGTTTGGAACTTATATGCTCTATTCTTCAGCTATTTAGCTAATATGCATAGTTCCACACAAGCCTTAGGTTAGTATCTTTCCCCCTGAATGTAAGAACAAGAAAATTAGCCCTGTCATCACCCCTGCTGACATGCTCTTGTCCAATATTTCATTCCAGCCCATGTCCACCTCTCACAAATTACATACTGCTCTAAGTTAATGCTTTCTTACTTTTACCAACATTTACCAGCCTTTTTGTCCTTTCTTGAATCCGGTTTGCCATTTGAGATCATTTTCCTTCCACCTCAAGAACATCCTGTAGATTTTACCTTTTCTGAGAGCCAAACCTTGCCTTGGTCCAAAAAACATTCTCAGCCCCCTTCCTTTAAAAAGTTCTGCTAAGGGGCACCTGGGTGGCTCAGTTGGTTGGGCGACTGCCTTCGGCTCGGGTCATGACCCCGGAGTCCCGGGATCGAGTCCCATATCAGGCTCCCAGCTCCATGGGGAGTCCGCTTCTCACTCTGACCTTCTCTCCTCTCATTCTCTCTCCCCTCTCAAATAAATAAAATAAAATAAAAATTATTAAAAAAATAAAATAAAATAAAAATAAAAAGTTCTGCTAAGTGTCAATTTCTGTGATAACAGTTCTTTTGTTCTCAACAGGATGAAATAATTCCAGGTTTCTGGCTTTCATTGTTAATGCTGATAAGTTACCCATCTGGGCTGTTTTCTATAGGTAGTTTGTGTTTTCGCTCTAGCTGCTCAAGATTTTAAGTTTTCTGCACTTCACTCTGTCTCTAGAAAGGAGTTGCTTTTTTTTTTATCTTGCTTGCAATTCATTGGGATTCCTAAATCTGAGGTCTGGTGCCTTTCACCAAATCTGAAAATTTATCTGCCATCTTATCTTTGGATATTGCCTCTTCCTATAATTTCCTCCTGGAGCTTCAGATAATGTACATGAAATCTTATTGTCTCGTCCCAACCTCAACATCATTGCTATTTTCCATTCTTCCATCTTCTCTTTCTTCTTCTGTGGAATTCATTCTGATAATTTGTTGAGAACTATCTTCCATTTCACTTGTAGCTCTTCAAGTTTTTAGTTCAACTTTGTCTTTTTCCTAATTGAAAACAGTTTTCAAATCCGATTGCTGTCCTCTTGCTTTCAAACTTGTTTTAGTTTATAATCAAAACGTTATTTCATTACAATCTGTGTGACAATGCCAACATCTGAAGTATTTAAGGATTGACTTCTGTGTCTTTTTGTCCATCCTTTTCACTTACGGGGCCTTATTTCTTTGTGCATCATCATTTTGGAGCAGGACTGCTCATCTGCCTTAGGAGTCTCTCTACGGGAACTGAAGCACTACGGGGATTGCATTTGCTTCTGGAAGTCACCTGGAGGCATGACCAACTAAGTACCACTTTAAATTCCCCACTTACAATTTTTGGGACCACACAGACAGTGCACAAAAATTTGTACTGAAAATCCACAGAGGGCCATCTTGTGGTTATGAATTCTCAGGAAAGATACTGTACTTCTTTTTCCTTCTGTCTAGCACCATGGTTTAGACAAGTAAGCTCCTTGCTACTCTCTTCTATATAATTCATTTCTTATTCACCTTGACACTGAGGGTATTCCAGCTTTACCTGGAGTCACCTCCAAAACTTCTCATTTCCTGTTTCCCATACCCTGTATCGTCACTAAAATAGATGCTTAAAGTCTGCTGAGTTTGACAAAAACTCTGGGTAAAAGCTAGCTTTTAGCAATTGCTTACTTCTTAGGATTCCAGTTTTCACTACATTTTGAAGATCTGTAGATTCCTTATTTTTATGCTTGTTCATCAATGTGTTCATAAGTATTATTTATAAATATATTTACCCAGCATCTTGCTTGTTTCTGCAGAAATGACATTTCAGATTATCTAATCTGCCAAAATGCTGACAGAAGCCTGAACTAGTCCCACCTGTAGGCACTATGCTCCGCCTACCCTTGATTCTGACAAGAATAGGTTGAAAAAATACCCAGAGCCCAAAGTTCACAAAAGACCAATGCTAACCTTGCCCTGCCTTAAAGGTAAAGGAAAAAAGGCATGAATTCAAGAGCAGAGTAAGTGCCTCACACAACTTCACCACAGGTAACCTGTACGTTCTTTTCCTCAGGGAAAACCACCTTCAGGGCAGACTGTGCCCATTAACACTAGAGTACCTGCAGAAAGACAGAAAGATAGTATTCCCTTCTGCATCCTAATGGGAAGAAACCGTCCTTTTCAACAATAGAAATGTATATGGAGAGAAACATAGCACTTTTTCCTCAGCTAAAAATCAAACACCACACTTACAATAATGTTTACAGCTCTTGATTCGTCCACTTGTGGATGGCTGGCCCTGGTCACTTCAGACCACATGAAGGAGAAAAACTAAGTCAGGATACAATGCAGACAGACAAAATGATTATTTTCATGCTTTCCCTACCTCACTTCCTCCAGCTTTCTCTCCATCCATGTCTGCCTCTAACTTCCATGTGGATCAGCTGAAGATCTAATGCTTTAAGTGACTGTTGGACAACAGGAAAGTCAAAGGAATCACTCTTATGATGTCTTCTTTTTTTGTGCTTTCCTGAGGTAGCCTATCCTTCACAAGTGATTTAAGTTTCCAGGCACACCTCCCTGGCTTTGACCAATGGGTCCACATGCTCTCCAGTCCAGGTACCTTTGTAGCCAGAAGTGACATGCTCATCAAAGTCAGCAACTCCAGAAGATTCCCTCTGCACTACCAGGCCCCATATCAAGATCAAGGACTAGCTTCACCTCTCAGTAGCCTAGATATTATCTGTAGGACACAGTTTGCAAGGTAAGAAGTCTTTCCTACCTACACACCAGCCTATCACTATTATCTATTAGTATTATATATATATATATAAAATACATGTTATATAAGTATATATATTATCTATTAGTATCTATCACTATTATCTATTATCTACCATCACTATTATCTCAAATTCAACTGTAAGCAATTCATTACTTTGAAATCAAGTTTTCTTTATGAATTCTCCCTTATTATGATTATCATCACACACACCATGGAACTAGCAATAGTGCCAATGGAGTTGAAGCCAGTTATCCCAGATTCCAGTTTGAGGCTAGAACCTTAAGCTAAGTCATTAACTAGATCAGGATCTCAAGTTGCAATTAACTGACCACAGACATCAGAATAACCTAGGTGACTTATCAAGATTTCAGATTCCTGAGTTACTTTTTTTTTTTTTAATCAGTTTTTAGAAATGGAACAAAGGGATCTGCATTTTTTTAAGCTCCCCAGGTAATTCTTGAGCACTTGTTCAGATCCAGAAGGTGAGGTCTAGTTGGTCTATTAAGTCTATCCATGAAAATGCCAAGATGACTCTCTACTCTCTTATACTTCATATAGAAATACAAAATTGAGAAATAATGATCTAGAAAGGCTGGTTGGTCCTTAGTTCTTCCTGAGGGAGATATTTCCACTTTGGAACAAAGTACTTTAAGTTCAGCAAGAAAGAACAAGTGACCAAGTGATGTCATAGCTTTGAGCGGTCAGAAATTATGTCACACCAGGACCCATTACAGCTAGCTATTTCACAAACATGTGTTCAAAAAAAAAAAAAAAGGCCTCACTGAGATAGAAGACTGGTGGAGCATCACCTATAACCACTTCCAGAAAACAACTCGGGCTCTCAGGGATCAAGGAGTACATCAGCAAATCTTGACAAAATCCATGGGATTCCTAAAGTTGGTGTTAGTAGAAGATAGCAACAGGCTTCCAAAGCATTACTAAATCAGTGTCCAATACTTAAGAGATATAGAGGATTTACAGATCATTCTGTTTAACACCTTATTTTAGGTAGGAGCAGAGAGGAGAAATGTTTTTAAAAGACCACAAATCAGGGTGCCTGGCTGGCTCAGCTGGTGGAGCAAGTGACTCTTGATCTTGGCATCATGAGCTTTGAGCTTAAGTCCCATGTTGGGTGTAGAGCTTAAAAAAATAAACAGAAGACCACAGATCTTAATCACACAGGATTCTCATGGATTGTAAAGAGAAAGTGTTGGTCTGTTTTGTTCTCTCACCCCAACATCCACAACGCCTAGCACATAGAAGATGCTCAGTAAATATTTAATGAGATGAAACCAATGGACCAACCCAGGGAGGGGAGAGAAGAGTAAGATTTGTTTATAGCTCAATATCAGTGGATAACAACTATTAACAGGAATAAAGGCTATTCACCAGTAGCCCAGTTTTTCCACAGAGCTAGAAAACCATCTCAAGTGAAGCTACCAAACCTCTTTGGAAAGCAAACTCTGATAGCTTTTTTTTAGCTCTGTGATCCATCCTTCTAGTCTTAAACTACAACTGTTAGACACAACCTTTAACAGGGACCAGCTACAATGCTTAGATTTCCTGGTCTCACTAGCCTAAGAAAGTTTTTATACCCAAGACCTAGTTCAACAAAAATTGAGACATGACCATCATCAGAAGCTATAGATTTTTAATCTAAAGATTGGGCATACAGCAAGCATTTTACATAAATTCTTGAGTTTTTTAATTATATAACAGGAAATAGGGGCCCCAGAAAAATAAGTTTCTTTCCATAGATCTTAATCCTTGGCCTCTGCGATAAAGACAATCCTTAGCAACCCATCAAGTGTTTGCTACCCATCCACATTATTTGGTAGGACACAAGAGCAGCTATAGGTCTGTCCCTTTCTTCTTACTAAAGGATTATGGATAGCCTGAGAAGCAACATTGTGGCCCAGTATTCAGTACTTATATATACATGAGCCTTTTAATTACACATTTTCTTATCAGGAGGGTAGTTGGAGTTGGTAGCTTCTAACCTTCTAGTCATAAGTTAAATGTTCAAAAGGGCCATGTATTGCAATGGGCTTTGTTCAACACCCATTTTATCAAATTTGCAAAAGAATTTTAGTGACTAAGAAAGTCATTAATTCCTTATACTTTAGTTTCCCATCTCTAAGTTAGCAACAAGTTTCCTGTGCTCTACTTGGCCACATTTAAATTTTAAGAATCTTAAGAGGAAAAATGTTTCACACGTAATTAAAAAGAATGGTGCTTGGTAAGAGTTGGGACTGAGCTCACAATAAATCCGTCCTAGTATAACCCCCCTCTGGCTGCTCTGGAGAGAAGAAGGACCCGGATACACATAAGGAAGTAACCAAGATGAAAAGGAGGGAAGAGATACAGCTTAGAGTGAAGAAATGACACAGACCCCCCACATACACACTTTAAAAACTTTATTTATATAAAAAACTCATTTGTTTTTAAAAGCATTAACAAGAGAGAAAGAAAAACAGGAAAGGTATGGAGCAGAAGACATGCCCCTTAGTAGTGTTCGGTGGGAGGTGGGATTTTTGGTTCTCTGGAATTGAATGTTTAGTGTTTTTATAAACAAAAAAGAAAAAAAAATAGTTAAAGGTCCCCAAAAGCCCATGGCTGTTCTATTACCCACACCCCACCGAGAAAAAGAGCACCAGGAAAAGAGCAGAAGAGGAGAAGAGAAACCAAGAGTGGAGCCAAGTCCAGATGGGGGCAATTTCCCCTGTGCAGTATGTTCTTAGGGTCAAAGAGGGAAAAGGCTCCTTTTTGCCAGAAAAGGAGTGGGAAGAAATGGGGGGGGGGGGGTAAATAAGGGATTCTAATGCATAGGGGAAGGGAAGGAGGTGGTGGGTTGTGCACTTTTCTCCTACCCCATAGCCTCAATATATAAGGGGAGGGGGAGAGAGAAGGATAAAGATTTCCAGTTGCATTGAACAGAGCTTTTAGATTAAGGGGAGGAGTAAAAGGGAAAAAAGGAGAAGGGTTAAAAAAAAAAAAAAACCCAACCAGCATAGCTGATTCCTCGAGCCCAACCCACTAAAGAACACTAAACTGAAAGGAGGAGGTACTGGGGTGGGGGTGGGGGAGGAGACAGGGAGGGAGGACAGAGAGAAGCGACTACCCTCCAGCCAGTTCAGAGATGACAATAAATTTTGAGCAACTAAGGAGTAAGAGTCGCACCACTCACTCCTCCCACATTTTAAGATTCATCAGAATGGGAATTTTGCAAAATCCCAACCATACACTACTGAGCAAAAGCTGAATGGCTGAAATCAGGGGCTCTACCAATTCCCAAAGGAGAATCTGAGGTTCTCTGGGTCACCTCTCCTTTCTGCTATTTAGGGCCAATAGTGGGTAAGAAAGCAACAAAATATAATTTGCAAAATCATGAAAATGAGACCGCAGAGGCAAAGAAAGGCACATGGAAGGGAAGGAGGAGATGCACCCCAGGCCAAAGGCACAAAGAAGAGGCAAATCCAGGGGTGATCCCCACCTTTTAAGGATAAAGGGGGTGGGAGTATGTACATCAAGTCCTTTTGTCGGCCAACCAATCCAGGGAAGAGGCAGGGGAGGGCAGGGCTATCAGGGTAGCAAAAGGAGACATAAGGGCAGGGGGGAAGCCTGCTTCAAAGCTTCCTGCCAGTTTCAGACTAACTGATTCATGTACATTCCTACTAACTCCTCCTAGAGGTTCTTCTCCTCCCCAGAAGACATCTTTCTGCTCCTTCTCACCCAAAAAGTCTTCCTTGATACATTCTCCTCTTTCTACAGCCTTTTGCAAATGGCCAGGCCAAGTCAGCAGACATTATCACAGGATGGGAGAGGAAGATTAAGGACAGCCTCAGTAAGGGGCAACAGCAGCAGCCCAGGGTTGTCATGAGGCTTGGAGAAGAGATGGAGTCTGTAGGTCCGTGATGGTCCCTGCCCTGGAGATGAGGAGAGCAAGGTTTCTTAATCTCAGTTCTAGGAGACCTTCACTTACTCAAGGGCCCTTGCCAGGTGGAATGTGCCAATGTTGCCAGCTTTCTTTGATTCAAAAATAGTCATCAGGGATAAGGGAAGAGCTCACACTTCCCATTCTCCAAAAAATAAAAGTCCCTTCCCCACCAGGGAAAAAAAAATCTTGATTAACAATCATCGGTTTATCAGAGTGCTGGACACTGCATATACAGCATGTAACTTCCAATTCTTCCCATGGCTTCCAGTGAGGACTCCCACTTGCTCCCTCCCTCCATGCAAGGCCAAGAGTCCCAGGGAGAACTGGTAAAAAGAGCTAATCTGCAGCAGTTTCTCGAGATATGCATATAATGGAGTCAGGCTTCTTGGGAGCAACCGGAGGGGATCTGGAGTGGGTACGAGGGACAATTAAGCTTCACTGGAAAAAGTTAGGAGTTGGTGGAAAGAAGGCGGCCGCTTAGGGCCAGAAGGGCAGGAGGCAGCCTGGCAGTTGGCACAATAGTCCAGCGAAGAAAGGGAAAAATCATCAGTCCATTTCACCACCAAAAAATAAAAGTACATATATTATAAGCTCAGATGTAGCGGAGATAGTGGTGCTAAATCTTCTGCTGTAGGGAAAAAAGAGAAAGAGATGTTAATAGGGTTGGGAATGAGGAGAACCAAACGATAGTTGAGCAAATCTGAAGAGAGGAAAGTAGCACATAATGGAGAATCAGATCACCAGAGGCATGTCCCAGCCTCGTAAGAGGCAACAATCACAGAGGCAGCACCCCCCAAGCTCCAAGTGGCTGAGACTAGGGTCTCTGGCCTGATCAGATCAGCATGATTGGCAAACTGCTGGCACACAGGGGCCTCCTTCCTCAAGGTGATCTTGGGGGTGGCTGGAGGACATACCATGGAGGGGTTAGACACTTGGTCCCCCTCATCATCCAAAACCAACACATCCAACTCTTCCTCCAGAGATTCCTGCCCCTCGTCCTGCTGTGAACACATGCAATTTGTTAGTACGAGAGTAAGGAGACAGAAACTTCCTGAGTGTGTGCCAGATCTAGGGAAAAATCCCAAAGCTGGTCAACTCAAACAAAACAAGAGAAAAGTTAGAAAAGGGCAAGATGTTTGAGAAAAGGCAGGGACAGGACGAGAATCATGTATGAGAATATATCAATTAGCATTAGTCACATCGGTAACGCATTTATCATCTTCCTTCCCCTAACCTGACCATCGCAGAATGACCCAAGATACCCCAATGTGAATCAAAACTCCTGCTATACCTGAAAATCCCCAGGAAAGGATACTGTCTTTCACCAGGTACTTTTTTCCCTATTTCTCAAAACATGGAGGTTTCAAAACAGGACTAGCCTTAGAAGGATAATAGTATATAAAAGAGAATTTACCATCAGGGGTGTTCCTTTCAATGGCTCCATTTCACCGAGATCCCCGGATCGATCCAGTGTTCTGTTGTGGTCCCCTCTCTCGTTCAGTGTGGAATAGTTGTTATCTAGTGAAAAAAGTAAAACAGGATAGTCCCTCTGGTGTACAATATATATTACGCAGAGAAGTGTGAATTAGGCACCCCTGTTGGGAAGTAAACTTTGTCAAATGTTCCAGAAAGGCATTAAAGTCTCGTCCTTGACCTAAGGTCCCGGACTTAAAAAGAACTTGTAGGACATAGGATAATAAAGCTAAACAGAAGCACGCTGTCTATAAATGATACTGGAATTAAGAGGAGAGAGAGTAAGCTGTGCTGCCAACAGTCAGGAAGGACCTAACAAAGGAGACAGGACTTAATTAAGGCTTTGGGGATGAAGAAAATTTAGCAAAGCAAAGGGGAAAGGCATTCCAGTAGGAGGTATTACCTGAGCAAAATCAAAAAAGTATAAGGAGACAAAACAGCAAATTAGACCAGGGGGGCTGAAACAGAGTACATAGAAGGAAGATGGAGAGGGAGCCTGGGGCCAGCTGGTGAAAGGCTTTAACAGGTTAAGGACCCACACTTGATTTTGTAGTAAGTAGGGGTGGGGGTAGAGAACGATTTTTTTTTGAAACCTTTGTGTATATGGGATTGTGGAAGAAAGTAGATAGATCAAGTTTCACTAAATCTCTTCATATCCTTACAAATGGAAATGTCCAGCCAATGAATGCTCTCCCAGGATGGTAAATGGTGAAGGTCTAGAAAAAAACTGCAAGGCCAGACAGTTCTCATCCCAGTGAAATAGTATTACTCCATGTCCTCAGGCAGGAATTAATCACCTACCTAATGATTTTGTGTTTGATCCCATACTGCTCATCTGAATTTCTTCCCGATCAGGTTTCTTATCTATACAGAGTCAGAAAGTTATCCAGGTCAAAAACCAACGCTTCAAATTCTATACTCATCATTAAAAACTGCTCTCTGGTCAGTCCTCCCTCCCTCTCATCAAATTTTTACTGAGCGCCCACTATGTGCCAGAGAGTAGACAAAGTCTCATGGGACTTAAAGAGATCCCTTTCCACAGGACTCCTAACATAAGAAACCATTCGCTCTAAGCCAGCAATTGTCAAATTATTTGGTCTCCAGACCCTTTTATAGTCTTAAAAATACGAAGATCCAAAAAGCATTCATTAGTGTAGGCCATATGCATTATTATTTTACTGAACTGAGAAGTTTTAAATATTTATTTCACTTAAAAGTAACAAGAAACTTATTCCATGTTAACATAAAACTTTTAATGTTTTTAAAAAGCAGGTTCTTGGTTTTTTTAATTTTTTTTACATTTTTAAATAATAGAAGACAGCTGGATTCTCATATCCACTTCTGCATTCAATCTATCGTAATTTTAGTTGAAGTATAGAAAGAAAATCCAGCCTCCCACAGATAAAACATTGGAAAAAGAATTTTAAAAATCTTTTCAGATAACTGTAGATATTCTTTGATAGTATACTAACACTCAACAAGTACAGTTCCTCTAAGGTTAGCAACAATATGGAACCTGAATCCAAATGAATGATCGCCTCATATTTCATTAAATTAAAATGCACCGGTCTGTCTTACACTTTGATTGGGTCAATTACCTATGCATGATTCTGAAACATCACGCATTGGTCACTTGGAAAATACTGGTTTGTAGAGTAACGCAAATCTAAATGTTAACACATTTCATTAGACAACATCAAAAAAAAAAAGTCATATTCGTTTCTGATTTCAATAAAAAGTCTTTCAAGGGGCGCCTGGGTGGCTCAGTGGGTTAAAGCCTCTGCCTTCAGCTCAGGTCATGATCTCAGGGTCCTGGGATTGAGCCCCACATCGGGCTCTCTGCTCAGCAGGGAGCCTGCTTCCCCCTCTCTCTCTGCCTGCCTTTCTGCCTACTTGTGATCTCTCTCTCTCTGTCAAACAAATAAATAAAATCTTAAAATAAAATGAAATAACCCCCCCAAATTAAAATGGCTATTTTTTAAAACAAAAATAAAAACAAAAAGTCTTTCAAGTATTAGGGTGTCACCAGGCTCATAATGGCAGGTGTAAGTTTGCCAAAGTCATCATTTTCACTTGAAAATTCAGGCAACAGCTACGGTCACTTATTTTTCCTCAAAGTGACAAGCTCACTGCTTTCATTTTTGAGAAAACACCTAGCAAATATCCAAGTCTGAATAGCTGTAGTTGGTCTTTACTTTTTTTTTCCCAAGGAAAAATGACATTCCATAAAAAAAAAAAAAAAAAAAAGAGTGGCTAGTCCAACTTGGGAACTCCAACTAGAGAGCCAGTGCTCTTCCTCAGGTGGATCACCATGCTCTGTATGCAGCACAGGATCTTTCAAGAAGATGTGCACTCAAGGTTAGAAACAGTAAAATTAATTTTTACAGCTCCATCAAGTACATTCTTAAGTGAAACAAGTTGTGAGTCCACAGCAATAAAGACTGCGATGACGGGTGTGGCCTGGCGTCACCGCCAGTGTGCACCCCCAGGGCTTTAGCACAGTTGGCACAAAAGTCAACAGACATAGGGATGGAGCTTCACACCATATTTCAAGAGCCCTGACTGAGGCAAAAGCCAAGTGTCATCAAGATAATAAGGGTTACAATACACAATTCCATGAAAAAGAAAACATTTCATAAAACAAAATATATATAATTCATCTTTTGGGGAAAAAATGTATTTGCTCACATGGCAAAAGATAAAACCACAAAGACCAGCAGTTATCTCTGGGTAAAAGAAGTAAGTGGTTTTGTTGTTCTTATTTTTCTGGTTGTCTGTATTTTCTACGTTTTCAATAGCCCATATGTTACTTGGTATTACATGGAAATTTAAAAAGCAAAAAATAATTAGGTGAAATACACATATATCAAAACATTGTGTTATACACCCTGCATTTGTACAGTGACAGATGCCCGTCTCTCAAAGAGAGAGTATGGTGAGACTAGGCTTCACTGTCCCATCACTGTAAGCCTGCAAGCAAGGACAGAGGGTCCCAGCCAGGCTCCTGCCTCGTCCAATCCGCAGGTGAAGTATTATTACCCTCTACCAAAAGACTAGCTCATTTAGTAATAAATATGTATTCTACTCCTTGGGCAGTCCGCCACTGAAGAACAGCAGTGCTCGAATAAAAGCAGAGGGGTATGCCCCCGGGATACTGCACCTGTTTTCTGGTTCCGGTCAATGAGAGGGAGAGTGCTGTCATCATATGAATGACTGCTCTGGCTTCGAGAAGCATTGTTTAGATTCACCTGGAGGCAAACATAAAATGTAACAATGTCACAGAAGACTGAATTCACCCACATCTTATTCCCCAGTGGGCACACACCTTTAGGTCCCTATTCTCAAATACAACTCTTACCGAAAGGGGACTCATACGGGTTGAATAAATACCTATATAATGAAACAAACTAGGATGTTACAGCTTCTGTTTATGTCCCTGATGGTATTCAGGGGACAACAGAAGTGCCAAACACTCATATCACCAGGTGACACAGTCTCTGGCAAATTCCTTCAAAGGGCTATGGCAGATTTGGGGAAAAGTCAAAAAGGCCACCTTCCTTCGTCCCGACCAGCACTGACAGCATGCTGTGATGCAGAGGAAGACCACAGCTGTTTGGGCAGCAAATGAAGCGTAGGCACCACTCTTTTGGGAAGGAGGGGTAAGTCAAATGATTCCCTCCCTAACAGAAACTTGAGATAAAGCAGGACTTCACGTGACAGCGAAGCAGAAGAAACCAAAGACGGAGTGGTACATGAGACCCAGGACAAAAAGGTACATGCCTCAGGCCCCAGAACGGCTCTACCTGGAAGTCTGATTTCTTCCATCCTTCTTTTTCCAGTGGCTTCCGTAGTTCCTTATAGCCCCAGATTGTCTGTAATACAAGTGCTGCTGCTCGGACTTCTTTTTCTGAACGGTTCCTTTTGAGGAAAGTAACACCAGATGGAATTTGGACATTAAGACCAGGGAAGAAGCTGAGAACCTGTATTCTCTAATATGATGTAATACTAGAAATGCCAAAATGGGCAAGATCAAGTATTCACCAAGTTCTGTATTCTGTCCCCAACAATGACACACACAAAAAAAACCTCTGATGGAAAAGCAGTTTATCAACTGATACCTCAACATCCAAAACAAAAAAATAGAGCGATCTCTCTTCACACTTCACATATAAATAAGGGAAAATAACCTTAGAAAGCAAAAGGGGAGCACTCCTTCCTAGCAGCTCTCCTCTCACACTCAAACTCTTCCAGTTATCTTTTTAAGCATTAAACTCACCCTGATTTGTTGATCAACACCAGCTTCTCAATGCCCTGTGTTTCTCGAAGCTTTTTGGCAGCCTCCAAGTTCTCAGCAATAACCTCATTGATGGTGTTCAAGAGAGAGACCACAGTGTCCTCAGAGAAATTCTGGGAAGAGCTCTGCTGCCCTCCTGGCAGATTCTTTACCAAGTTGGGAATAGCATGTTTACCTGTGGCGTTAAGACGAAACAAATGTGTGTAGGGAGAACAAGCCAAGTCCAGCTATGAGGAGCCTAAGACTACACTTAACTACACTGATCATTGATCAGTGATCAATGTCACTTATGTCAAGTCGTAAGACCTGACAGCAGGTACCATCCCCAGGAATCAACTTCATTCTGCTATAGGATTATCATACCAGAAGAGCAAAGGACCTGGAATAGCCATAAATTCACGGTCCTTCTTATTCATTTATTTTCTCCTCTAGTCACACTGAAACATGAATACTTTATATCAAATATGCTAGTCTTTTCAGATAGGCTAATGAAAATAGCATACATATTTAAATTGTAATAGTTCAATAAAATAGTCATTATGAATTTAACAAAAAACTGGGCTCTGCCACAGCCCACCTATATTAACTCTGGGCAAATTATGTAACTTCTTCCCTGGCCCTTGGTTTCCTTATGCTATAAAAAACTGGACCTCTGTAAAGAGGTCATGATCAATGAGAATGTGCAGAAGTATTAATAATGCCTACTAACAAAGGACGTGCTTAATAAGTAAAGCTATTTCTGGGGGCGCCTGGGTGGCTCAGTGGGTTAAAGCCTCTGCCTTCGTTCGCCTCAGGTCATGATCTCAGGGTCCTGGGATCGAGCCCCACATCATGCTCTCTGCTCAGGAGGGAGCCTGGTTCCCCCTCTCTCTCTGCCTGCCTCTCTGTCTACTTGTGATCTCTCTCTCTCTCTCTGTCAAACAAATAAATAAAATCTTTAAAAAAAAAAAAAAGGGTGCCTGGGTGGCTCAGTTGGTTGAGCAACTGTCTTCGGCTCAAGTCATGATCCTGGAGTTTCGGGATCAAGTTCCGCATCGGGCTCCCAGCTCCTCGGAGAGTCTGCTTCTCCCTCTGACCTGCTCTCTCTCACTTTCTCTCTCTCTCTCTCTCAAATAAATAAATAAAATATCTTTTTAAAATTAGCTGTTTCGGGGTGCCTGGGTGGCTCAGTGGATTAAGCCTCTGCCTTTGGCTCAGGTCATGATCTCAGGGTCTTGAGATCAAGCCCCACATTGGGCTCTCTGCTCAGCAGGGAGCCTGCTTCCCCCTCTCCCTCTGCCTGCCTCTCTGCCTACTTGTGATCTCTCTCTGTCAAATAAATAAATAAAATCTTTAAAAAAAAATAGCTGTTTCTATTCTGTTTTTGAAGAGTCATCACTTCTTGTCTATCAACGATTAAACTAGAACGCTTGGAGTTGCAAAGTACAGAGAGCTTCTGGGATCCCTCCTCTGTCATTTCAATAAAAAACTAAATAGCATCGGCCGGACAAAAGGCTCTGTACTAGATGCTGAACTAATGGTTCACACCCCAACTCCTTACCAATGAGTTCTTTGTTGCGAGCATCCACGGCCAGATTTCTCAGTGCTCCAGACGCAGCTTTCACTACCCGCTCATGTTCATTGGTCAGGAGGTCGGCGATGGCAGAAAGAGCCTTTTCTTGACGCAGAGCAGAGCGAATGTATCGACCATACTAGAAGTAACAAATGGGAAGAGGTGGAACACATTACAAATGGCGGCAAACTAGTTAGCTGAGTTCTCCCACCTCTAAATCCATTTTCTAAAAGGTACTCACTGTCCAGCGCCCAGCACACAAGTTCTGGATAGCTCCAGCTGAGGCTTCTAGGATGGCAGGAGTCTTGCTCTCCTTCAGGAGTGAGATGTATATCCGAACCACCTCTGGTTGAAATAAGAGCTCATAGCCTGCACAAGAAAGGACAGAAAAACAGAGGAAGCTAGTCAGTACCTACATGCCAGGCTCTGGCTGGCTGAAGCCCAGCTTCAATACTCTAGATGGACGGACTTATGCTTCTATACCATTAGGCTCCCTGTACTCTCCCGCCCACCCAACAGCCAGCTCAGAGTCTTGAGTCCATGCCTTCTTAAGAATAATCCATCCATGGGTAAGAAAAGAACAGACATCAACTCATAATACGCAACTCTTCTCTCTCCTCTCTCACTTTACTTTGGCCTTGGCACTCCAGGGATTCATTTGCTCACTAATAGCACTCAGAATTACAGATTCCTCATCTCAAATGAATTGTTTCTAACTTAACTGAGTCATTCTACCCACCTTTACTACGATTAAGTAAAAGGGCCTATCCTAGATTTAACAACATGTAAAGTTTTTAAATCCATGAAGAGCTATTTTAAACCCACTGTACTAATAAATATAAATCCCCAAACTGTGAGAAAGAGGCTTCTTGTAACAGGTAATGACTGAGTCCTAAGAACTGTAGTGGTTACTTAGGGCACCTACATTTCTGGCCCAGACTGCCATCAGGACCTTACCCATATTCCAATAATCTGAAAAGTTGCCAAAACAAGTCCTTCATAAGTTACTGCTACAATACCAGTTTGCCAATGCTTCACCATCACTCCATATCCAGAGTTGGGAGGAAAGAGAACAGTGATCATACTGTACAGTCTGTTAGGCTACCCGTGGACTATGTGTATGAGACTCCTGGAGACTAAAAAGAAAAAGATAACTTACCTCGAGCTGGACTGCTTCTTTTAGGGAAATCCACTGTATCATTTGCTGGATCCTCTGCGGGTTTTTTCCCTTTGGAAATTAAAAAAAGGAGAGGGGTAAAAAGTTTGAGAATGAGTCCACCTAGTGCACTTTTTATTCTTCAGTCAAAATCTTTTTGGATCAGAGATGCATCAAAGGCGGGGGCGGGGGGGGAGGGGGACACCAAAAAGAAAAAACAAAAAAAAAACCTCCCCTCCCCCATCCCAGCAGGGGGCTGCGCAGAAACAAGGACAGGAAACAGGCAGCAGACAGGTAAGATGAGGATAAGCACCGTTGTTGCTGGGGTCCTGAGTTCTGGTAACTGGGACTGCTGCCCAGGAATAGCATGCCATGAGCCATAGACACCAAAGAGCTGAACTTGTTTCATTGGTCTTCCTCAACTGAATTTTCCTACATGCATCCATAGGGAAGGGTTAGGAAACACTAGAGAAGCTAAAACCAAAGCATGCAAATTAGAAGTAGGGAAGCGCCTTAAAAGATTCCACTCACCTCTGGAGAACCACTCATCTTCCAGTGCGTCACCCAAGGTGGAAAGCAGAAAGAAAGGAAGGAAGAAAAATGCAGGAGAGTGATGTCAACAGGATCATGGGCAAATAATTAGGAAAGCAGGGAGAAAAAGAAAAACACAGGAAACACAAAGGAGGAATGGGGGAGAAGGCCCCAGATTAGTTGAGTTCTCGTCCTTCGCTGCCCCCAAACTGATACCAGTACCACCACCACCACCATGATCACCACCATGAATGAAGCACATGACACAGGGAAGCAGCTGCAGAGCAAGGAGACATCCCTGACTAGGCAAACTCACATACCGCTCAGCAAGTATTTTGTACCTAAAGCTAAAAGTGTTCTTTTCCCTTGCTGTCCTCCATTAAAGAGCAAGGAACAATGAACCAAGACTCACCTTTGCCCTTCTTGGCCCCAAAGCAACTGGCCGCATGTGGCCCAGTATTGTTGGCAACATTGGGAGGTGCCTCTTGGTAACGCTCTGCCTGTGGGATCTCCCGGTGAACTTGATACGACAAATTCCGAAGAAGGCAAACGCAGTTCTCCACAAGCTGGGGAACACAAGAAAAAGGGCTCGGTGAACAAGGAGAATGTCTATCGTGATTTCACAGCAAGTACAGGTTTCCATGATTCAGGTATTAAAATACTGATCCCCAAAAGCAAAGCCCCATCCACCATCACTCACAAAGCCTCTTAAGTGCACTCAGAATTTCTCAAAGTTTCTCAAAATCCTTGCAACCTCAGGCTAATGGAAGGTTTCCGCCACTGTTTGGTGTGTGACACAAAACTGAGGATCACCCTGACTTTTTCCTACATAGGAAAATATATAACCTTGGAAATACAGCTACAAAGTTTTAAAATAGATGGTATAGGTAAAAAAAATTCTAAAGAAAACTGTTTTCTTCTAAGGTGAACATCTACTTCAGGGAGCAGGGGTTGTAATGTCCCTTAAGGCCTGAGATGGTGAGGTCTGCACTACAGGTACCTTCACGGTTGCTGTGAACGGAACTCACTCAGCCATTAACTCACCTTGCTATCGGAATCCTTCTGCCCAATCTCGGCCTGAACAATGAAAATGAGGGCATCCACTAAACCATCACATTCACGAAGTTTCCGGCGAGCTTCACTCCTCTCTGAGCTGACATTCCTGAGGGAGAAGGGAGCGGCTTCAAGATGACTCCGATCTACAAACCCTCCCTTAATATCTTCAACATCTACAAGCCTCCTCCAAACCTTTTCTTTTTACTATAACAATTAGTGAGTACTTGTTATAAGCAAGGCACTGCAGTTGAGAGACAGCTGAGTAAGACAATTCCTGCTTTCAGGACATTTATGAAAAGCCCGGTGGGGGGGGGGGGGGGTGGGATGACGCACCACTAGGGAGGGTCTAAATAAGGTATACCAACAACAATACTTTAAGATCAGATAGATACTTCTTGCATGGAAGTACAAATGAAGAAAGGGGCAGAGCACACACGAGTATATTCCAAGGAGAGAAAGACTATATTGTAGCATTTATAGGATATAAGAAACCAGGAAAACTTTCATGAAGTATAGGCACTTTTGAGTTTAGCCTCAAAAGATAAATAAGGAGGGGTGCTTGGCTGGCTCATTCGGTAGAGCATGCAACTCTTGATCTCAAGGTTTTAAGTTTGAGCCCCACGTTGGGTATAGAGATTACTTAAAATCTTAAAAAAAAAAAAAAGAAAAGATAGAGACAAGGGCACTGGGGTCTGAAGGAAGAACACATCTCCCCCCCACCCCGCACACCACCACGCTTCTAGTACTTTGTGTTCCTCATGTTGCATTTGTTGCAGCTTTACTTGAAATAAAGGTCACTGAGGACAGGGCCACAGACATACTCAAGCTCAACACTAGACAGCTGCCTTACATGTGGTAGATATTGAACAAATGTTCACAAAATTAACAAAGTCAAAGAGGCACAGAAGTGAGGACATGCAGGGGAACAAGTAAACCGACATAGCAAATGTATGGGCACACAAGCGAGTAGTGATAAGGTAAGACAGGCTGGAATCACAGTATACAATATGGATAGGAATGGAAGCTGAATGACAGTCTACCGAATTAAAAAAGAACTTCTTTTTTAAACTTAAGTTAGTCCTCAAAAACTCAATCTTCATACTCTTGAAGCCCTTATGTTACCTAAGACAGCCAGCTGTGTTGGTGAGTACCGACTCCCACTCAATATGGCGCGGCTTGCAATCTTCATTAGGTTCCCGCTCCCAACCAGAATGTGGGATGATCACTTCATCTGTCAATGCATGCAGTGCATGGTCCACAATCTCCATTTTGATTGAGTCATGGGATGAGAGATTCCACAGGGTTCCTGGCAGAGACAGCTCATCAGATACCTCTCCAACACCCAAGACAGTATGTTTGAAGAATGCCAAAGAGAATCCCTTATTCCATCATTTCTCAGTCTTCCCCAGTGACCAAATACCTTGCAATGGTACTCAAGCTTTTGTTTGCGACCCATAATAGAAATATACACGATGGCTCAACATACATACATACATGTACCTCATGAAACAAAGTTTCATAAAACAATACTTACTATTTACAACCAATGTTCTCTGGGTTATCTACACCAGAGTTTCTCAACCTCGTTACCACTGACCTCTTAGGCCAGATAGTTCTTTGTTGTGGGAAGCTGACCTATCCATTGTTAGATTGTGAGCAGTATCTATGCCCTTTACTCCTTAAATGCTGGTAGCACTCCCTCCGCCCAAGCCAAGTTATGACAACCAAAACTGTCTCCAGACACTGCAAATGTCCCCCAGTGGGCAAGATCAGTCCCAACTGAGAACTAATAATCTATCCCACATCTTGTTCTTTCTTCCTCTTGAAATACTGTTTGGGATCCACAAAATTGTGTTAAATACACACTAATGGATCACAACCCACAATATGAAAAACAACTCTTCAAAGCAAGGATCACAAGTTCAAATGTCTATATATGCCAGGCAGGTGAGTCAGGACAAGCAGATATTTAAAAGAAATTACAAGAGAGTGGACACATAGCAAAAGACGCTCAGCTTCAGTGCTGGGGAGACCACTTGCTATATGGCAGTAGTCGGCAAAAAGATAACAGCATGTTCAGGATTATTGCAAATGGGAGAACACGCCTACCAGGCAGCTCAGACTGACTACTGTCAGGTAGCAAAACAGACCCATTGTCGCCAGTTCTCACACATTTTTAATAGAAGCCAAGCACCTGCAATTTTAAATGAAATCCTCTGAGTTTTAAATATCAGCAACCAATTCTTTAAAATTTTGAACACTTTGTGTGATCCAAATAAATCAGTGAGATGGATCTGCCCTAAAGACCACCAGTTCACAACCTTGAGTCAAAAGTAAAATCCTTCTAGCTCTCAACATCTCTACGGGTCACAGTAACCCCAACCCAGCAGCTGCCCTTGTGCCCGTAACTCACCGGTGATAACTTCAGTGAGGTCCATATCCCGAGCCTTTCGGAGCAATCGCACAAGGGCAGGAACACCATCACAGTTTTTTATGGCAATCTTGTTATCCTGGTCACGCCCAAAAGAGATATTCTTGAGAGCTCCACAGGCTCCAAGGTGCACTTCTTTTTTGGGGTGGTCTAACAATCCCACCAGTACTGGGATCCCCTTGAGCTTCCGAACGTCGGTCTTCACCTTGTCATTGCGATAGCACAAGTGCTGCAGGTATGCAGCTGCATTAGACTTGACAGCATCCAAGCGGAATCCTAACATGGCGATCACCTCCGGCAGCTCTGGCTGTCTCCAGTTGGGAGGCGGGGGCCCCCCCTTACGCAGGCTATCCAAGCTTGCTAAGCTTCCCCGTTCATGCTGGGCCAGAGGAGCCCAATAGTACTGGTCCGATGGCACCTCCTCACCAATCATGTCTTCATAGCTCCTGCAGTGTTGGAAGAACCAAATGGAAAAGAATACATCAAGTTGTCAAGCCTGGTTTCCTGGTGAGCTCCCATGACCCCTCACCTCAAGGCAGGAGGCAGGAGTAACTTCAGCTCTAGATCTTACCTCTCCTCTGCATAAATGATATACTGATCAATTTTTCTTAAGGAGATAAAGGAATAATTTTAAAGGCATCTGCAGTTAGATTAAAACTACCTTTCCTCCTGTCAAGTTTACTGGCTCCAAGGAGAGTAACAAGCATTCAGAGACATTAATCACAAAAACAGAACCAAATCCTGACTGCTTAGCACTAAAATGATACCTGACAGCTAAGCTCTCTGGAGAGTGACTGAAATAAACCCTCAGGAGACAGAGTTAAACCTAAGAAGTCAGCAAACAATGTCTGAGAACAACTCTTATGAGAGCCTTCGGCTAAACAGGAAATGAGGCATTTACACACAGGAAACAGCTGCTGGGATTAGACTCTTAAACACATTTCTTATTTAAGCCTCTCCCTATCTTGTTTTGGAAATTATAAAAGAGGAGGTAGTAAGAGTAAAAACAGTACAGGCCTTCGTGTTACCCTGAAGGGGGACCCGGCTTTAGAATCTTGAACATTGATTTTCACAGTTCATCCCAACGTCATCTCTGCTATTCAACAAATGTATTCCAAATATGATTGCTAGCCTCCAATTTCTAAAGACACTACCTTGGATTCTATCGAAACAGAGGCTACTGAACACCATAGCATTTGGGATATCCATTGACTAAGAAAAAGCACAAACGAAGCAATGGAAGGTTTAGAGAAAAAAGTCTCCCTGGAGAGAATTCTTCCTACTTCAGTACTACCAGCAACCACTAGAGGGTGAATCTGTCACACTATTATTTATTCATAACCACCAGGAAGGAAGAAACCCATTATCTGCGAGCTCATCTCACCCTCTGGCTCCCATAGGAGAAAGGAGAATCTATTGTGTGGAACTCTCCAAATAAGCCCGTTGTTTGTTCCACAAAGCCCCTCCCACTGTCACCAAACCCTCATTGTTAGCTGGAGCAGAGGCCCTGCCTCATAGCTGTCAACATCAACCACTCAACAGCAACTCAGATGGACAAAGCACTAGTACAAATACTTATTTTTAAATATCATTGAAACGAAGTGAACAGGTTATATAGCTAAGCTTTAAAAAGAGGCTACTGAACAGTAATGTTAAGGAAGATTCCATTTTAGTAGGGAAAAATAAGGTCACAGTATGTCGAGTACATCTACCAGCATAGGAAAAAAAGAAATCAAAGCAAGTGCACCAAAATATTAACCACAGTTCTTTCTCTATGGCCAGTGTGCCTTTCTAGATTTTTCTAGTTTTGGAGTGAGCATGTGTCTTACTTTCATTATTATTTTAGTATAAGCAATTACAAAAACAATCACCATAACCAAGATTTTGGTCACTCAGTTGTATTTCCTTCTTTTATAAGCAGTGGATCATGACATTCTTTCCTTTGTTTTACAAATAACAAAGCTGGGCCCAGAAAAATTAAATGACTTGCTTGAGGCTATATAGCTGGTGGCAAAGGCACAACTAGAACCAAAAGTCTCCTGGTTCAGTGCTTTTTCCACTAATTACTCTGCCTTACTGTTTCCGTTTGACCTTGTATTACTCTCCGAGGCCTGGAACAGGAAGCAGCTAATGTTCCTGCTAGTCAAGCAGGTTTCCAAGTCCAGTGCCACCCTGGAATGGACCCAAGAACCAGGCCCCAAACGCTCTCTTTTTATGTCAATTGCCAAAGCAGAGAATGACCTGGCCACCCACACCCACCTAGGTCCGATCACTCTACTAATGAGGAAGTCAGAAAAGCAGACTTGTTTCAAGCAGACGGGCCAACGCCCTGGACAGACTCCTTTAGTGATAGCTGTTATCTGCCACTGCTTCAAGTTGCACCAGCTGAAGTCTGGTGCCCACCCCACTGCCCCCTGCCCCAGTAAAAGGTGAGTCACATGGGAGTTGCACTAGCTGTCCAAATGATACAATACCTAAAAGGTGAATGACTCAGGCTGAGATAATGGGGCCTCTACCCCAGGCCCAGCCCAGTTCACTATTAACCAAAGCTACCTAATATGAGGAAAACGAGCACCAAGGCTTTTGCTTTAGAAGGTTATGACCCCATACAAAAATTCAACAACAGCTGCTAGGTTATCCTTACTACCAAGACATCCATAAATCTTCTTTATGTCTTATTATTTTCCCTTACCTGGAAAACACTATGTCTCTGATTTATCCTAAAGCAGGGTTGGCAACCCACAGGTCAAACCTGTTTTTGTACAGTCCCAGAGCTAAAAAGGGGTTTTTGTATTTTTAAAAGTTGTAAAAGGAAAACAACAACATTCAACAAAAACGATATATGGCCTGCAAAACCTATTAAAATAGTTCTACCTGGGGGCGCCTGGGTGGCTCAGTTGGTTAAGCAACTGCCTTCGGCTCAGGTCATGATCTCAGGGTCTTGGGATCGAGCCCCGCGTCGGGCTCTCTGCTCGGCAGGGAGTCAGCTTCCCCCCTCTCTCTCTGCCTGTCTCTGCCTACTTGTGATCTCTCTCTCTCTCTCTGTCAAATAAATAAATAAAATCTTAAAAAATTTAAAAAAAAAATAGTTCTACCTGGTCCTTTACAGAAAAGGTTTGCCGACTCCCATTCCAGAGCATTCTTTCAAGGCAAACCTTCTACCAGCCCAAACATCAATCACTCCCTTTTTCGTTATCACCAAAGAATCCCCAGGAATGAGCAGCAAAGTCAGAATAGGCAGCTGCTTAGTGACCTTTCAGATTGTCACTTATATATACCACCCTCAAATGACGCCACCCCCATTTCACTTTAAAATCAAACATAAAAACCAAAACACAAAGTGTCAGGACTTTGGTGAGATCAAGGTTTGTTGTTGTTTTTTTTTTAAAGATTTTGTTTATTTATTTAACAGAGAGAGAACACAAGCAGGCAGAGAGGCAGGCAGAGGCAGAGAGAGGAGCAGGCGCCCCGCCGAGCAAGGAGCCCAACGCGGGACTTGATCCCAGGATGCCGGGATCATGACCTGAGCCAAAGGCAGCCACCCAACCAACTGAGCCACCCAGGCATCCCGAGATCAAGGTTTGTTTTTAACTTGAGACTAAGATCACCACAGGGAGGGTTCTCACATACACCCTTAACTGTCTACTCTGGCCCTGAAAGCCTAAAACCCTCTATTCTGTCTTACTACCAAACCAGATGCTAAGCAGAAATTCATAGGACCAAGGGAGTATCCCATAGCCCAAAGCATTAAGCTCCTTTGTGCTGCTGCCTATCACCAAAAAGGAGCCAGATCTTGGGCAGAAATAGCGGCAACTCTTGGCATGGAATCAAAGGCCAGTCTTCAGGATGTAGACCAACAACCACAAGTTATTATCCACAAATAATTAGAATATAGGATTTTCATCATGAAAAAGACAAAAAAGCAAGTCAGTATTTAGTAAAGTCACAAAAGGGAAGACGCAAGTGTCTCTGATTCAAAAAAGCACTGAGAAGGAGAAGGAAGAGCTACCCCTTATCTCTGTCTTGGTTTAAGACCCTTGCCTTCCCCTTTTCTTCCCTACCTGAGTCGTCGGCGAGGGTCAGAGGGAGTCCCAGTCCGACGGGCAGTGCCATAATCAGACATCATGCCGTAATCCAGATCGTCATAGCCCATGCTACGCTGGTCATCCTCTAGCCCGTAAGGCTCTGGGTGAAAACGATGCAGATCCACACTGCTCCCACCTACCCGAACCTGGGGCTGGGGCCCATACACATCCTGTCTACTAGGTGCCCGATAACCTTCCATGCTGGGCCTATACCGCTCCTCAATGCGGGTCACCCGGGACAGGCTGCCATAGTTGTCACTGCTACTTGGATAACCATCTTCATAGTGGCGGCTATATCCATCCGGAGGGTAGTGGAAGTTCCTGGGAAGGGTAGCAGTGCCTGCTTGCCCCACGTAGGGACCAGGTCCCCCATTGCCATTCTTGCGGAAGTCACGCCCCAGAGTCTGGATATAGTTGTTAGAAACTGATGAGGCGTCCACAGGCAACCCATCTGGTCCCACAGGGATTGGCTGTACTGTCCGTGTTGTCACAGTCTTCACCACTTTCTTGACCTTCACATAAGGAAAGAGAAAAGAGTGAACAATATAAGCCTAAATTCTAGACCTCTCTAAGAAATGAAACAAACCCCTACCGCTACCTCCTTTTATCTAGAAACGCCTTACATTTTACCATCTACCTTTCACTCTCTACCTTCCAGGAAGTGCCCAGGCAGGAAATCTGTGCTGGTAGTAACTATGCCTCTAAGGGAAGCTACTGCAGACCTTGTAGACTTCTCTCTTCCCCATTCCATTCAATTTTCCCATATCTCTTCTGTCACCCTGTCTGACCAGAGATCACTTTCTTCATGCCTTCACTGCAGAGCGATACTTTTCATCCACCTTAACTAAGTGCTTAATCTCTCCCCCACAATCAATAAAGACCAAAGGAAGACCTCCTCTATCATCCCAGACCTTATACAAGTCTTAGCTTACTGTGGTCTCTGTGCGCCGAGTAGTTCCATCATCAGAGGTCTCCACAGAGACAACAGACATGGCTCCCTCAGGGTCCTCCTCCGTGTAGGTCCCCACAATCTGCCCTGGCTCCTGCATTCTGGGAATGGTGCTATACACAAGGTGACTGTGCTCCTGGATGGAAAGGCGGAGAAGGAACAAATGGCTATTAAGCCATATATATCAACAGTCCAACCCAATGAGAAGCAGTCTCCCTGAGAGATTCCTCATCCATCTCCCATGGGCCCTAGGATTTTTAGTGGGGTAGCTGTCCCCACCTTTTGAGCTTATACAAAAGAGCAGAAGGTCTAAGTCCCCAGTTCTAGTGCTTTAACAAATTTAAATAAGTATAAATATTCATATATATGGAATATATGTTATCATACACACACACATATAACTAATATATATAAAGTTAACTATGGCCACATCAACACCCAAGTGACAGAGACAGCAGATTTAACTTCCCAGTTCTGGTCATCTAAGTGTCTATGAACTGTGTTAACTGTGGCTACATCAACATCTGGCTGATCCTTCGAAAAAGAAGTTCACCAGTAAAGAACTTTTAAGATGAACCAGAAAATCCCCCCAAAAACCATCTTCTGACTGACTCTGTTACTCTTTAGAAACTGCCTAAGGCTCGAGACCAGCCAGATTTCAGGTAGAAATAGAAGCATGCCCATTCCAGAAAAACGATACAGTAACTGAAGGATCAAATACAGGATCAGTGGCCGTTAAAACTCATTCCAAAATACAACTACGCATATACATTTAAGCTCTGCTATTTTATTTTCCTAAATGAAAGAAGCTAATTAATGGGTGGGTTCTTACAATGTACCAGGCACTTTGCAAGACACCAATATGCTCTTACAGGCTGGAGAAGTAAGAGAAAAATGAAGCAACCTAGACCTTGAGCCAAAGACATTACCTGGGGTCCGTTGAGTTTCAGATCTGAAAATTTCTGTCGCTCAAGGTCAGCATCGCCCACAAACCGGCCGTTCTGAAACATAGCCCACAAGAAGACAATTCATTTTGTGGCCTTCCTTTGTTCTACCAAATATAAATGATCTTTTTTCCAAACAGAAAACGGGCTTTCAAAAAGATATTTGTGGCCTGGAGTCCTTCTGTCAAACACTTATAGAAGAACTACATCACTCCTTAGTTTTAGCACTTTCCTCAAAAGTGGAATTGGGCCTGGAACTGGCAGACTGGGTCTCTGGAATATAAGAAGGTAAGCTCCATGAGGGCAGATATTTTTTTGTATTTTTATTTTTTGGTCAGTTTTGTTCAATGATATATTTCCAGTACCTTAAACAATTGCTTGGCCCATAATAGGCACTCAAAAACCATTTGCTGAGTAAATAGCAGAGACTCAGCTCTAAGTCCTTGAAAATATAAGGAAAGTTAGAAAAGCTAGGTTGGGGAGTTTCCAAAAGCCCTCTTTATTCCTCCATCCATCTTCATGCTCTACTACCACTGGAAACTCCCACACCAGCCAGCTTTGAAAGTCTCCCTTAACAAGCAGGAAGAAAACGAGGACCCCATTTCCCCTCAAGCAAAAACAGTCGTCTCAACATCATCATCATCATCATCATCATCATCATCATCATCACCAAGTTTTAGAACCACAGAACATAAGCTGCTCTGTTTTGAGCAGCAGGAAATAATCTAACAACATTATACCATGTAAAAATACAGTTGACTGCTCCTCTTCCAATAGGAAACAGTGAGATCCAGCCACCTTGGGAGACTTTCCCCACCCTACTCCCATTACATAGGGAGTGTAAAGCTGCAGGGAGAGGAAGTTAAACATTACTTTCAGGAAGAAGGAAGGGTGTGGCTTTGTTGCCGAACAGAAGTTAAAAATAAAAGAGAGAGAGAAAGACAGAAACCCAGTAAATCCTGGAATTCCCCACCGCCTCCAAGCCTGAGCAGTCTTGCTCTCCCCTTTCAATATATACCTCTCATTCCTAACCCTCTATTCTGGTTCCTATAAAAATCCTAGGAACACTGCAAACATACTGCCTCCAAGTCTCCCAAATGGACTTTTGTACTCTCATGCAATATGCTCCTCAGCATGAGGGATTTTCTCTGTCTTAAAAAATAATCAATGGAAAGAACTACCAGAGCATAAGGACTTTTGTTAGTTCCCAACCAGAGCTCTCTTAGGATGGAGTCTACCAGGCAAGGTCTACTCTACACACACACACACCCTCAGACAGATTACATCAGAGCGAAGTCAGACCAGAGAAACCATAGGAAACACAAGCTACTTCTCATTTCTAACACCAACTCCCCCAAGTCACTCACGGAGTCAGCCAACCCGGAGACCACTGGCTCCTGTGGTTATCTGGGTTGAATAACAGCACGATGCTCCTTCTCCAGCTCTAACCGACAGAAGTAACAGTGACCCCCCTCCCTCCAAGACATGATCTGCAAAGCTAACAAAACAAGCATCCAAGGACAATATGGAGCAGGAATACACAATTTATGGATACTGCCACACCTTCTGAGCAGACCGTTTGTTCCCCAAGTGAGACTGAACTGCAGCTGAGAGTACAAGATACTCAACCTCGCCAACCACTAAGCAGGCATTTACCTTCCTGGATATTTGATACCAAGTTGGGGGAAAAAACATCAGAGAAAACAGAAGGACCTTGAGTACAGCTCCAAACTATATGATCTACTATGACTAGAATTACATCCCAAACCAGAAACCCCACTCCAACAAAACAGGAGTCAGATGAATGCTTCTCACGATACATCCATTCAACTCAGCAGAGCAGCAATATTCCCTCTTACATCAGTACTGGAAAGGTTCACCGTGATACACGGGCACTGGACAGCCCATCACTGTGAAGAAGTAGTTTCCCAAGAAGGATCATAGCCTCTCTATGACCATGCCAAAGTCCTACCTGCAGGTCTGATGGAGAGAGGGGTTACCTGATGCCGGCGGGTGAGGGTGCCGTTGGCCATGAGTGGGTTGGCATCTTGTGGTGAGACCCGGACGCGCTCCAGTTGCGCCGAGACGTGGCGCCGTTCCTCCTCCAGCGCCCGGGTCAGCTTCTCAAACTGGGCCTCTTGTTCCTTCACAGAGGCCAAGATGCTGGCGGTCGACTCCACCTCTGAGTCGTCCATGAAGGTAAGGGGCGGAGCCGCCACAAGGCAGGGTAAAAAGGAAGGTGTGGATCACAGAGGGAGGAGCGAGGAGGGAGAAGGCCCCCCTCACTTCACACTACCGAGAGAAGGTAAGAGAGAGGAGAGAAAAGGTCACAGGTCAGAGAAGACAGGTGAATCATTAATCCCAGAGCCAAAGATGCCCTCTTGTGGTTTTACTGCAAGGCAGAAAAGCCAGCCTCCACCAAGCCTGGGAGCCCATCACCAGTGTCCGCTCAAGCAGGATCCTTTGCCCACTACCCCTTAACACCTCACCAGAAATAACCACCAAATGGAAAGGTGCAACTAGATCCAAGACTACCCTGTTGGCAGGAGAGGGGGAATATGGCTAAGGGCTATAGTCATGAGAGGAGATTAATATTAGATTATTTTTCCCTGGAAAAATTTGCTGGCATTAACTCAGTGAAAGTTGTAACTCCACAGTACAGACCAGCACTCACTGTCCTGCAGGGGTAAGCCATTTCTAGAATTAAGGGAGCAGTACAGACAGACCTACAGATCTTACCTCCCCAAATCTGAACACTGAAATTGCCTCAGTGGTAGCAAAATTTACTAAATGACTATGCTGCGCTAAAATGCCAATCAGAAATAGAAACAGTAAAAAACTTCCTACCATCAAATGCAGGGAACAAAATGAAGGCCCTCATTTTGAACACATTTATGAAGGGGTCTTCCTACTTTTCAAAACCATACTATAATGCCGAAGGCAAACCATAGGCCTTGGCTCAAGGAGACAAGAGAGCAGTAAAACCACAAAAAATTCTGTTCGTAAAAAAGCTCCACTTGCAGCGACCTTCACCCCTTTGGGGAGTAGGAAAATGAATATTGGCCTCAAACTCTGAAATTGCCCCTCGAAGTAGTTCACATTCTAACCTTCGGACAGTCAATGGCTGGGAATTTCGATACCCCTGTTATCCTGTAGAAAGCTCTAAATAAACCAACTATATTTTTACATCTTTACTTATTCCAACTCAGGGTAAACATCCAAGTATCTAGAGGATTTGTGTGCTATTGACAATTTACAATAAACGATTGTTGTATGAAAAAGAAAAATTCCCCATATCCTACTGCATTAACTGCAAGTCGGCCAGTAAATGGAGGGGCACTTAGTCACACCGTTGGACTCATTAGGGTTTCTCGCTTACAAACTGGCTATAGGAGACTTTATGGCCAGTCCAACATATACCATGTCAAGAGGCTTTAAAATAAACTCTCTTCCCCTATTCCCCACCCTCTTCTTAACCCTTTAAAGAAAAAAAGGTACTTAAAAAATTTATTCTTAATAAACATATTTCCATACACACCTGTTAAGAGAAGGTCGTAATTGATTGGTTTTAACACAGAGTACAGCCCAGTCTAGATGCAAAAAATCATGGGAGAAGCATCCCAGCCACCACAGCAAGGAGGAAGCAGGAAGGAGAGAGCTGCAGAAATATTTGGAGGAAAAATGAGATTGAGAGGAAAATAAAATATACACAAAACATTAAAAAATAAGAGGACGGGGCAGGTATTGGGAGAAAGACAATCTGGGAATGGAAGGGAGTCGTGTAAAATAGGACTTAATTCCTTAATGTGACAAATGCCCTTGGGACTTTGCTCTTTCTTCAGATACCAGCACCTTGGATGTAGCTTTTATTAAAACCTGGATTTTACTGTCATGGAGTACTTCTGTACAGAACCAGGAGTAGGTTATAATATGGATAAAAATTCACGCACCCCCTATTTCCAGCAATCAAAGTAGGGGGAAAAGTTTCTGTTGTTGGAATGCCCTTCCCCCTGCTTCCCACCTCTAAGGCAGAAACCTCAAAGCCCAGTCCCAGCATGCCCACAAAGACATTGAGAAACCAGCGCAATAGTGGGGAAGACATGTGGGGACTAGCCTAGACTGAACCTTCTGCTTCAGTTCCCTTTCCCACGCTCCCCAGGGCCCTACCAAACACAAAGGCCTGGGCCTGTCTGCTTTAGAGTACATGCAGCGTTCTGCGAGCAAGAGTACCCAGAGGAACAGACAGACAGGTGTCCAATAAACTCCCTGATTAATCCTCCACCACCAAGACTCCTTCCAGGGCATCCAGCACCGAAATCCAAGAATATGGCAGCCCCTCTCTAAATTTCTCTGACCTTGGCTCTGGGCTCCCACAATCACTTATCCACTCCTGTTCTTCCTTTCAGTCTGTTGACGAGTTTTCCTATTCCCACCCTACGCCCCAACAGGCCACTCAAACGTCTTTAATATTCATCCTCTTAAAAAAAAAAAATGCTGCTCCCTCATCTCTACTGCTTTATTTTAAGCATTGTCCTTATCCGCTATGTACGATGACCTATGAACCTTCCATTTCAAACAGGACTCTTAAGCTCAAGAGAGATCTTCCAGTTCTAGATTTCAACAGGGCCTGAACTGCAGTTACCACTCTGGCAGCCTCCGCCCTATAATCTTCTTTGCTAATCAATGCCCAAACTACCACTATCATGGTGCATACACTGACGACACTCTCTGCTGCAGAGAAATTGTTTGTCATCCTGCTGTAAATAGCTACTTTTTACCCCTACAACTTTAATTCAATAAAGGGAATTAAGGAAGGATAGTCGGAAAACTACCCAGGGCTCTAGATCAGGATGTAGGATCTTTTCCCATCTTTCATGGCTTTAAGGGCTGAGCACCAGGTTCTAATCTGAAGACAACACACCTTAGAACAGCACAGTTAAGCAGAAAGAAAGGATCAGATTCCTAGACCTAGTAGCATGGTGAGATTTTTCTGCCTGAAAGAGGGCAGAGTCAGAGGCTATGTAGGATAGGACACAGTAGACGTCCCACTCCTGGCTCTGCCACTAGCCAACAATGGCAGAAGGTCACTGCCATGTTCTTATCTGAGAGATGCCAGCATCACCAGCCCAATTTAACTGAGAGTTGCTAAGAGGATTGGATGAGATAACATATGTCATACAAATGTGAGGTATTAAGTTGTTTCAAGAGTTAGTTTCAATCTCCCAATTATATTACTTAATGGTAATGCCTCAGCCCAGAACTATTTTGTGAACTGGTAGATGAGACTAACTGGTTCAAAAGCATAACTGGATTCTAAGGAGTGGATGAGCTGGTTCCCCTGCTTCAACTCTATTTACTAGGAGGTTCCACCTAGACCAGTGTTTCCGGGACATAGAGTGCAGCATTACACACCTGCTATAATAAGTTCTGGACCCCTTCTTTGAGGCTTGAGCAGTTTATGACCACAGAGAAAGGGAAGGTGAAAGAACTAACAATTACTGAGTATTTTACGTTTATTTTGTTTTAAGATTTTATTTATTTATTTGACAGAGGGAGATCACAAATAGGCAGAGAGGCAGGCAGAGAGAGAGAGGGAGAAGCAAGCTCCCCGCTGAGCGGAGAGCCTTAAGTGGCTCGATCCCAGGACCCTGAGATCATGACCTGAGCTGAAGGCAGAGACTTTGCCACTGAGCCACCCAGGTGCCCCATATTTTACATTTATTATGGTGGTAATACTCACAACGCTAAGGAAGGAAGTTTTACTGCAAATGAGAAAATGGGTTCTGGGTGAAGAAATCACCCAAGGTCTTGGTTAATAGCAAATTTTAAATTTAAACTCAGATCTATTCCATTCCAAAGCCTGTGTTATTTCTAATACATGCTGTCAAGTCTAGAAAACACAAGCCCAGTATAAGACAGACAGTCCAGCCCTTCTTCCCCATAGTCCTTGCACTTTCTGCCAAAACATCAGAAGAAAAGAACGGGGGGAGGGGCGCTTCCATTTTTCCTTACATTAAAGGGTTTTTCATAATGTCCACATAGAAGATATAAGTGGGAGAAGGGAAACAAAGGGGAAGAAAAAGAGAGCGGAAGTGGGGGAAGAGAATGAAGCTGCGGGCGAGCTACAGTACAGCCCACCTCACAACGCAGACTTGAGGAAAAAGTCTTTATCCATCCATACACATAAAAAATTATCCTTTAGACCAGAATCTGCAAACCATTAATGGACTTTGGCAATTAAGAGTCAAGAAAGTGGGGCACCTGGGTGGCTCAATTGTTAGGCGTCTGCCTTTGGCTCAGGTCATGATCCCAGGGTCCTGGGATCCAGCCCCACATCGGGCTCCCTGCTCGGCGGGAAGCCTGCTTCTCCCTCTCCCACTCCTGCTTGTGTACCCTCTCTCGCTGTGTCTCTCTCTGTCAAATAAATAAATAAAATCTTTTAAAATAAAAAAAAAAAAGAGTCAAGAAAGTTATGGGATTCCAGGCCAACACCTTTCTTAACATTTTCAAATGCATTACACTGGCTCTCACTACAAAAAGACCGTCAAGGCATTTTCAAAGTGAGAAGGAGAGAAAGGCCACACATAAAGTGAGCCCTGCCATTCCTCTAAGAGTAGACTTTCCCCTAAGACTATAACTGGTTTTACTCGTAACAAGCCACAGGTCCTATAGACCAGCCTTCAGGCGAAAATTCAGTCTCTTCTGTAAGAAACCCAAACCAAAAGTTAAATTGGATCAAATGCCCAGAAGGACCAAAGAAACGATGCCAACCAGGTAGCTGGGTAAAAAGTATCAGCAATAACCGAGTCCCTGGAATGGCCTAATCTACTGTAATCTAGCCATACGAATGTAACTTGGAAATATGACTCTCAGAAGTTGAGAATACAGGCTTTGGGATCTGCCTGGGTTCAAATCCCAGCTCCACTGCTTCTTAGCTGTAGAACTTTGGGCAAAATACCACTTAAGCTCTAAATCTCAGGTTCCTTTTCTGTAAAATGGGGGAAATAAAATACACCTAAGGGTAACTGCAAGAAATATGTGAAACAATCCACATAAAGTGCTTAGAAAAATGTTCTGACACAGAGCAAACTATTAATATGTTTACTATTACAAACACTACCACAAATAGCTAACACAAGAGACCAGAGTTTGGTGGTGTTAATAGGACTTCTGAATAGACCACACATGTCTCCACATGCTCCCCTCTCTGCTTTTACAAGTAGCCCAGTAAACTACAGGAATTCTTCACACTCTCGAAGGGAAAAACAAAATAAAATTCCAGACTAGGGGTCAAAAGACCTGGGGTTCAAGTCCTGGCTCTGCCTAAAAGTAGCTGTGAGAACTAGCTCGCAGGGCAAGTTAAAACCCCTATAATCTTCACTTTTATTACTTGTCAGCGTTTAGCTTTAATGGGCTAATATATGTAAAAGTATAGGCTGGGTGACCGAACTTTCCTACATCCATGCTATTCTGGTAAGTATATCCAAAGACATGATCAGAATTAGGCAAGCTACTCCTTGTGGAAAGAGGAAAAAGTATCTACCCTCAGATGGAAAACTCTAAACCCCACGAAATAGTCTTTGGGTTTCTTAGGAAAGAAATTTTATCTTCTGCAGCCAATCCCAAAGCCAGTTCTCCTCCTTCCTTCCTTTTTATTATGAAATCAAAACCAGTGTCACAAAGTGATGCTTTCCCTCCAAAAGCAAGGATAAGCAAAACTGTTCTATGTCATGCTAGGGATTTCAAACGGCTGTTTTAAAAAGCACACTGAGCCTCCCACTGAAGAATACCAGTCAACAGGATATAAAACCTATCCTACGGAAGGCTCGAGCCAACAAAGGTAGGTCTTCTAGAGCCCTAAAAGGTATCTGTTTGCCTAAAATGGCATGTGCTCCAAAATTCAAAGCAATTATTCCTGTTCAACCATACACACAGAAAACTTCCATTTTATTTTTAAATTAAAGGAATATATTTTGTCAATAGTTTTTTCTCTGGCTTCTTATCACCAAGAGCGCTGTACCAGGGTCCAAGTTCTAAGTGCCCCACCCACCACATGATGTTCCACCATCTCAAGCTCGGAGAGAACAATTCCAGTATTCTCCGCCTTTGCTGGGAAGACTTAACTGCCACACTAATCCCAAATCCCTGGACATGGTGATCTGCGGTAAGATCTAAAGAGTCCTCTGCCCACTTCATGATCTCAACTGACCACTTCTCAGAGGAAATGGCCTTGTCTTAGGTATTAGCAGTTTCTGAGCTTCCCTGTGGATCTGCCCGATGCAAGGCCCAGCTTTGCCACTTAACAGCACCCAAAAGGAAGACTAGGGACTTTCATTTTCACAGGGAAAGACTAGATCTCGATGTGTCCACCATGAAGCTTTCTGATGCATTAAGGAAGTCTGACAAATCACTGTACTCTGTCCACAGAGTGATACTTCTGATTAGAGTTTCAGAGAAAAGAAGGAAAATAAATATCTAAAAGTTTTGGGTTTTTAAAAATATTATTAAAAGGAGGCTGAGTTGGCCATCTCCATAGATCAACAGGACACCTTAAACTTACCTCAGTCTTAACATCCTGAACCAAAGTTACATATCGGAATTTAGTTTTTACTGCGACTGTGACTTTAAAAGAAAAAAAAATCAACTCCATCATCTTGACCCTAAATTTGGAAACCAGATGGAACATTCTCCTTATTCTCTTTTCCCCTACCTTGAATTCTGGGAACCCACCCTCCCCCCCAAACCATAACATACTAAATGGATGCATGCTGGACTGGCTTTGAAGCAAAGGAAGGGTGTGGCTCTCAGCTAGTGAGGGGCCCGGGACTGAAAGGGTTTGGAAAGAAACAAAACCTGCTTCTCTCTGGGGCACGTATGACACACACACACAGGACTGGTCTAACAAGTCCTTCTGATCTCTCAGGCCAGGCCGCCTCCTTCTCCACCCCCATTACCCACATGCCTCTCCAAGGCCCTCCACTGGGACAGACAATGCTGAATTTTCTCTCAATCCTGAAAGTCTGAGACACATCAGTTACTTACCTGGATCCCTGATGCAACCCTGCCAAAGGAGCCTCACCTAGCCTTATAAGGAGAAAGCAGAGCTTTAGGGAGAGGCCGATAAGGAAACAAAGATAAGAGGGAGGGGCAAAAAGAAGGAGGTGTCAGACTGAAGGAAGGGGAGAGGCCAAATGCCTTTTTCCTTCCTACAGGAGAAGGGAGAAAAAGAAAGGGAGGTCAAGTACACAATGGGAAAAGAGAAAAAGTCTAATCAAACTGAGAAGGTATTGTTAACTCCTGTGTCATAAAACAGATATCCTAAAATTAATAAGATAACTTATATCCTTCCCTACCCTAGGCTAGAAAAAAACTTTCATGGAAAAAAAGCTTAACCTCAGGGTTTTCTAGAGGTCACTCAACTGTTTGAGCTCACATTCCTTTTTTAAAAAGGCAGCTTCTCACCAAACCCCCTTACTTTCTATCTATGGCATGCTCAACATTTCTTTGCCCATCCTTTGTTTTTAAGATTATTTACTTATTGGGCACCTGGGTGGCTCAGTGGGTTAAAGCCTCTGCCTTTGGCTCAGGTCATGATCTCAGGGTCCTGGGATTGAGCCCCAAATCAGGCTCTCTGCTCGGCGGGGAGCCTGCTTCCCCCTCTCTCTCTCTGACTGCCTCTCTGCCTACTTGTGATCTCTCTCTCTCTCTCTCTGTCAAATAAATAAATAAAATCTTTTTTTAAAAAAAGATTATTTACTTATTTATTTGTCATAGAAAGAGAGAGAGAGAGAGAACATGAGCATGGAGAAGAGGCAGAGAGGAGAGGGAGAAGCAGACTCCCCGCTGAGCAAGGAGACCAAGTGGGACTTAATCCCAGAACCTGGGATAGTGACGTGAACCAAAGGCAGCCGCTTAACTGACTGAGCCACCCAGGCGTTCCCCTTGCCCCTCCTTTGACAGTGACTTGGGAAAGCTGCAAGCAAGTAACTGAGTCACATTTACAGTCCTGCTTCCTCAAAGCACTGAAAAGAGCATAAGACACCCCTCCAGGGTTTGAGAATATATACCCTTTTTGAGACAAGAAACAAAGAGTCTATGAGGAAATCAGAGAAAGCGTGAAGGTCCTGTTTCAGCTATAGGACAGACTGCTGAAGGAAGTGTTTTTCCCTGTCTAAAAGAAAGAAGAAAATCTGACTTTACAGGGGAAGAAAAGTTGTGAGTTATTAATTAAGTGATCCCCCCCTCTAAGTTATCACACATAATCTTCTCAGCAACCTCTGGGTGACACTGGCCCCTTTTTATAAATGAGTAAACTGTACATCAGAAGAACTCAGTATCCTGCCCAAGGTCATAGAGCCAGTGAGTAGTGGAAACGCATCTGTTCTACTCCAAGTTCATGTTCCTTCTTCCTGATAGAGTAAGGGGGTATGAACTTTCTAGACATCTGGTGGTTAAAAGTCATTCTAATTCCAATAGAGAAGCTGACCAAAAGTAAAATTTTGAGGGGGAGGATGGTGTAAAAGCAGATAGACTTTTGAGTCTTACCTTCACTTTATTTTTTTTTTTAATTTTTTAAAAAAGACTTATTATGGGGGCGCCTGGGTGGCTCAGTGGGTTAAGTCTCTGCCTTCGGCTCAGGTCATGATCTCAGGGTCCTGGGATCGAGCCCCGCGTCGGGCTCTCTGCTCAGCAGGGAGCCTGCTTCCCCCTCTTTGCCTGCCTCTCTGCCTACTTGTGATCTCTCCCTCTGTCAAATAAATAAAATCTTTTTTAAAAAAGATTTATTATAGGGCAGGAGGAGAATGTGTGCGTGAGAGCTTGGGGAGGGGCAGATGGAAAGGGAGAAAATCTCAGGCTGACTCCATGTGCTGAGGTGTGCTGAGCTCTGAGTCTGACAAGCCTCCATCTGACTAGCCCTGAGATCATGACCTGCGCTGATATCAAGAGTGGAGTGCTTAACTGACCGAGCCACCCAGGCATCCCTGGGTCTTACCTTCACTTTAATGAGCAAGAACTGGGGCGCCTGGGTGGCTCAGTCGTTAAGCGTCTGCCTTCAGCTCAGGTCATGATCCCAGGGTTCTGGGATGGAGCCCCGCATCCGAGCCCCGCATCCGGGGAGCCTGCTTCTCCCTCTCCCACTCACCCTGCTTGTGTTCCCTCTCTTGCTGTCTCTCTCTGTCAAATAAATAAAGAAAATCTTGAAAAAAATTTAATGAGCAAGAACTTACTTGATTCTGAGGAAAAATAGCTTGCAATCCACCTCAGATTTCTCGTTTTACAAAGGAATAAGAATTCGGGAGGGAAGGTGCTAGGGGCAAAAGTAATACAGCTTTTTACATCATCACCTATCCTTCCACTGGAGGGCCTGCTCCAGAAATCTGGCCACATTCTCAAATCATCCCCACCTCAAGAAAGAAAACCTAATCACAAATATCCCTACTCTTATTTTTAACGTGGCATCTCACTAAACCAAAAGCCGAGATCAGAGTTGGGTAGGAAACAGAAGAAACTAGAAGCAAGGAAGTTTGTGCTGGCCAGGATCAGAACAGAGGGGAGGGATTGTTCTAGCGGTATGTTAGCAATCTGCCTCTGGGGCAGCTGTCCTCCTGGGCAATCAAAGGCGGGTTTGTGTGTAGGCTCAGGGACTAGCCAGCTTGGCAAGAAGTTGAGGACTCAGCCACCCAGTCCACAAAATTAGAAGAGATGCCTGTTTCACAGCTGGAATGGAGGGCAGGAAAAACATAAAATAAGGGGTAAAAGAAAGGAGGGGCACAGAGAGTGCTACAGGTGCTATTTTGGGGGGGGGGGGTGGAATCCCATTAAACTATCAACCATTCCGGAGTTATGTGCAAACAATGAACAACCAGTACCTCCCAGTACTGAAATCAAAGAATGGGTAGATTTCTCTAGCTCTGTGAGTAGTAGGGTGCCAACTGGAAGGGTAAAACATAAAATGCTGGGCCCCAGCATGTCCTATTTCTCTCTGTCCCTTTCAGACCCAACAAAGTATCTGCAATATAGAGTGAATAAACATTATATAAACAAACATCTATTTCTTTCTAGAATTCCTTTCTTAATTAAATCCTAGAAATCTATAAATAACAGTAACACACATAAAACTCAGTGATATTCCCCAGTGCTAGGAGATGGAGGCCATTTATATAACTCAAGTGCTGAGACGCAAAAGGCCAGTCAAAATTCACACTCCCTAATCCCTCAGAGTAGCTAGATGCTCCGAGACCCATTAGACTCACAAAGGCTGCTCTCTTCTCAGTAGAGCCCTGGAGCAGAGCTGCTCTCCAGGGACAAAGAGATTTCACAGGAGAACCACAAAGACACGGCCCCTCTCCGTTCCCCCACTCCCAGCTTTCTCACTTCCTGTCACAGTAGCACCAGACCACAGTCTCCCAGAAACAAACAAATACAAAGTGCTGGATTCTGGGCTGCAGGCCAACCGCATTCCAGGGCATCCTGTCTACCAATCACCAGTTAGAGCTCCCACTTTGCCCTGCTCAGTTCCTTATCATGTTCAGGAAAACAACCCTCCTCCCTGCCCCAAGCCAACACTACATAGGACAAGCTAAGGCCTTTGAGAATCCGCAGAAAGATACTGTGTGTGGATCTAAGGGTTTGAAGGGGGTGAGGGGATTTTTAAGATTCCTACTTGGCAAGTTTCTTTACTTTGGAGGCACGGCATTGGGGATTTTAAAGCTGCTCCTGCTCTGATATTCAGTTCCGATACATGTGATACATCCCAAAGAAAACTTTACAATGGCAATCTGATCGCCACTCCGGATTCAATGAAACATTCCCACCTGAAGAACGACTTTAAAATACATCCTGTCACCCCTTTCCACCGTTTTCAAACTCTTTCAAACCCCTTTCCCCCACAAGCATAAAGTTGATCTTAGAGGCCCCACAGAGAACAAACAAAGGCAGCAGGCTCCACCCTACAAGAGGCAGGATAAGCACCAGCAGGTGCTGGGAGCAAAGTTCTTTACCTCCCTAGGGAACCAGGGGAGGCCTAGAATTGCACAGTAGTACTTGTGACAAAGAGGTCAAGACAGCAACCTCAGCTTTTCCAGCTCACTACTCCCCCTGGAGTAGGTCAGGAGCTGTAGGTCTGGAACCTCTTGGGGGGGGGGGGGGGTGGGGGCGGGGGGGAGCCTTCCTATCCAATAAGGGTCCTCAGCTAATTCCAAGAATGGGATAAATGATGCATTCTTCTGTTATCTTGTACGAGCCCATTGGACGTTAGCTCTAAACCCCAGAAGCAAAGATTGAGATAGAAGTCAAGCTAATCTATTAGCCAGAGATTCTTGAAATCTAAAGAAGGAACACCCTTTGCCCACAGGGCTCAATTCCCTTTGCATAGCACAGGCTTAGCACAGAGTTCTCCAACTGGGGGGAGGGAGGGGGACTAGGAATATGCTATAATTTCTCATCATTTATTCCTCCTTTTCTTTCTCCTAAAAATTCCTTACCTCTTCTTCTTGGATCTGCTACACGTAGTCTGGACTGAACCCTCATTTAGATAGTATATGACGCAAAAGGAGCCTAAGTCTGAAATAGCACAACTTAAAAGATATTAACTCATATCTCGATCTGACATAACCAGATGGAAGGAGGTAGGGCAGGAATATACACAACAGTCAGCCATTCTAGGGCTGGGTATTTAGCAACGCTAGGCTTTAGAACAGAACTTCAATAGCAGAGCCTAGCCAATGCAAACTATCACTGAAGCACACAACAAAAGTTTAAGATATCTTACCTAGCACTGAATCAGACTAACTCCCTTTTTCTCTCAAAAATAACTGAGGGGCACCTGGGTGGCTCAGTCGGTTAAGGACCTAACTTCTGATTTCAGCTCAGGTCATGATCTCAGGGTCAAGATGCTTGCCAGGCTCTGCTCAGCACAAGTCGACTTGAGATCCTATCCCTCTGGCCCTCCCCCTGCTCGCTCTCTCTCTCCGATAAATAAAATAAGTCTTTAAAAAAAAAAAAAAGAATAACTGAAAAAGTAGTACCAGTTGTTAGTATCCTTTTTTCTTTTTTAAAGATTTTATTTATTTGAGAGAGCGTATGAGGCACAGAGGGAGAGAATCTCAGGCATACTCCGCCCAGAGTGCAGAGCCCAAAGCTGGGCTCCATCTCATGACCCTGAGATCATGACCCGAGCAGAAACCAAGAGTGGAACACTTAACCAACCAAGCCACTTAGGTGCCCCCAATTGTTACTATTCTTACCCCATTCTCCCTCATCACAGCCCAGGCCAAATAAATCAGTCGATTAAGTAGTATAATGTGAGGTAGTTATACAAAAGGAAACCAAAAATCTAGGAGTGTTTTCAGAGATACTTTGAAAAAAAAAGGCTATAAAAGACTCGCCCCAGAGGACTGGCCACACCCATATCAATGCTGCTGCTCCAAAAGGATGCTTGGCAGGTTCTCTGCCTCAAATTGAGCAGGTGAGACAGAAAAGCAGTGCTGACTCAGAAATACAGTCACCCCAGGGTGTGAGGGAAGGAAAGAGAACAGTATAGCCAACCGATTACAATTCAACATGACTTCACCAAAGGTCCTGGTTCTAATTGTATCTCTGGCTATTTGCAGACATATTTAGAAAACCCAACCAAAGGAGTAATGAATGGGTAAGGAGAAAGTCAATGGAGGGGCCCAAGACTTAAGCTGAATACTCAGTGGTTGGAAAACCATGAGTCTGTTTTGCTATCTAACTTCCCACATACCCCTCTTTCCAAATCAAGCCCAAAGCTGAAAGAATTGGGGGTGGGGGAGCAGAGAAAAGAATGTGACTGAAGAAGGTTTAGCTACATTCCAACTAGCCAGCATCCCACATAGTATTAAAAGTGCCTGAGAATCCAATCCCACTACATGGGAGTTGCTGGGGCTCTGCTAACATACATCCAATTCTTCCAATCCTCCACCCCCACCCCCACCCCCAAACACTCTGAAAAGAAGCGTAATTGAGATAGCTTGATGAAGGCACCAGCTGTTTCCACCACCCTCCCTCCCCCCAACCCCAGAGACCACAGTTCAAACTCACATCAAACACTTAATACAATTGACTGGCCAGTAGGAAGGAGAAGCCTGGACTAAAATAGCAGGAAGAGTGCCAACTGGCCCCACTTAGAAGGAATGTTTTCTTGGCTCAATTTAAAAATAAGAAACCTTTGTCACCCACTCCCTTCTGCCCAATTACGTTCTCTTTTCCACAACCTACCCCTCAGTGTCAAATGGATTTCAGTTTCTTCCCTACAGCTCCTTGATCTATTTTCAAATGTCAGGGAATACAGGGGAGGTATAAGGTTGAATGTAAAGTAATGTCTGGGAGACTGGGAGGCTTCCTGGACTGCAACAGCCAAACTCACCACAGGGCTCTCACACAAGAGCAGAGACAAGAGACCGCACAGCACCCATCTCCATGTTTCAAATGAGGAAAGAAGGGAGTGACTATGATGTTTCCACTCTTGAACAATGATGGCCACCTGATTTTCCAAGGCATGGGGAGCCAGTGAAAAGTATTAACATGATCAGCCCCTCCCCCACCCATATTCGAAGTTGGCCAGAGCTAGCCAAGGAGGAAGGGAAGGAAGCCAGCACTTCCTTTACAGACAGGAAGTAACATTGGCCCTTCCTGTTGAGTTTTAAACAAATTGTCCAGCTGAGTTTCAATGAGAACATCCTCTCCTGAATCTGTTCCACAATTTCAAAATGGAGAAGGGAAGTAGAGATATGTCTAAAAGTTTCCCTCCCTCACAACAGGCGAGTCCTCCATACCATGCTGAGTACTGGCAAAATCAGGCAATGACATCTGTAATTCCTATACAATACAGCATACAGAGGTAGAAAACTTCAAATTAGTCAACTTCTCACCATGTCCACTACCATGAACTATTCTTTTCTACTTCTCATGCTAATTTAAATAACTACCCAACTGAGAAATCATATAGATATCTGGCTTAACTCAAATGTCCAAGTTTTATGGTCCCCAAACCTAAATGATGAGAATCACCTGGGAAGCTTTATTAAGAAAATACAATCTCTGGGGCATCTGGCTTGGCTCCGTCAGAGGAGCATGATCTCAGGGTCATGAATTCAAGCTCAACATCCAGTGCAGGGATCACTTAAATAAATAAACTTTAAAAGAATAAAAAAATTAAAAATACAGTTTCCCAAATCTACATCCTCATCCCCCATACCTGAATTTCTAGAGGGAATGCCTGGGAATTCATGCCTCTAAAAAGTTCTCAAAACGACTGATAGCCAGCTGTTGGGAACCACTGTACTAGCCTATCCCTGACAACCCTCTGATCACCACACTCCTCTAGCAAGAAGGGCACTGGTTATTAAATACTGTATTGGGCCTATTATTGCCCACCAGACAGCTCAGATCATTATTAAAGGCTGGATTAGAGGCTGTAGGAAAGCACGGGTTTAAATATAAGGATGGCTGGAAAGACACAGTCCTAAATCCTATACTCTAGACTCAGAACCTAGAAAAGAATTATGTCATTTTTTAGAATCTTGAGCTCTACAACGGAGAATATCCCTATTTACATTGCAGACTGGACAACCCTGATTTTTTTTTAAAGATTTTATTTATTTATTAGAGAGAGAGAGATTGAGAATGAGAGGGGAGAAGGTCAGAGGGAGAAGCAGACTTCCCGCAGAGCCAGGAGTCCGATATGGGACTCGATCCTGGGACTCCGGGATCATGACCTGAGCCGAAGGCAGTTGCTTAATCGAGCCACCCAGGCGCCCAACCCTGATTATTTTTAAAACAACTTAGTTCAACTGTTCTCCAAGAAACGAAGAGCTATGCCAACATTTTCAAAGACTGGTTCCATATCCCATCCTAAAAGAAGTCCAAAGTCCCAAATCTAGAATTCACAATCCTAGATAATTCTAGTCTAGTTGAAAATACAGATTTAAGGGTTATCTCTTGACACTTACTCAGGCAAAAGTCACTTTAACTTCTGACTTGAGTAATACCAAGTGAGCAGCAAGATGTTTTTAGAAGAACCATATAGAGGGGCGCCTGGGTGGCTCAGTGGGTTAAACCCTCTGCCTTCAGCTCAGGTCATGATCTCAGGGTCCTGGGATCAGGGTCCCGCTCAGGAGGGAGCCTGCTTCCCCCTCTCCCTCTGCTGCCTCTCTGCCTACTTGTGATCTCCCTCTCTCTCTCTGCCAAATAAATAAATAAAATCTTAAAAAAAAAAAAAAAGAAGAAGAGGGGCGCCTGAGTGGCTCAGTTGATTAAGCAGCTGCCTTCGGCTCAGGTCGTGAACCCAGGGTCCCGGGATTGAGTCCCGCATCGGGCTCCCAGCTCCACGGGGAGTCTGCTTCTCCCTCTGACCTTCTCCCCTCTCATGCTCTCTCTCTCTCAAGTAAATAAAATCTTTAAAAAATAAAATAAAATAGGGGCGCCTGGGTGGCTCAGTGGGTTAATGCCTCTGCCTTCCGCTCAGGTCATGATCTCAGGGTCCTGGGATCGAGCCCCACATCAGGCTCTCTGCTCAGCAGGGAGCCTGGTTCCCCCTCTCTCTCTGCCTGCCTCTCTGCTACTTGTGATCTCTCTCTGTGTCAAATAAATAAATCTTAAAAAAAAATAAAAATAAAATAAAAATAAAGAAGAAGAAGAAGAACCATAAAGAGAAATATTTCCACAGGAAACTTGTGTCACTAAAGATTTAGGAAAGAAGAATGCCACTGAAAAACACTTTCAAGACAACTACAAACACGGGACGCCTGGGTGGCTCTGTTGACTGAGCATCCGACTCCTGATTTCAGCTTAGGTCATGATTTCAGGGTCGTGGGATCCAGCCCTGCAGGGGCTCTGCACTCAGTGGGGTGTCTGCTTTTGAGATTGGCTCTCTCTCTCCCTCTACCCCTCCCCGTTCATGTGTGCATGCACTCTCACTGTCTCTAAATTAAATAAGTATTTTTTGAAAAGACAACTACACACATCTATGAATGTTGAAGTAATATGCACCAAGCAGTTATTTAAAGCATCTTCAAAATTAGGGGAATCTGTGATTGCCTAGAGTATTTCCTATGCAATATGACACAGTTACTTGACCAAAAGAGAAGGGGATGGTAAGGAAATAAATGTTTCCTGACTGAGGTCATCATCTTAAGTAACAGGATGACAACTAGATAGGTATAATTAAAGAGAAGGACAGAGGGTAACCAGGTCAAATTGCAGGGCCAAACTCCAAACTTAGAGAAAGGGAGACAGAAAGATTCTTTCACTGAAGGACAAGACTAGCTAAACCAGATTATCTTGAGGGAAAGTAAGAATGGGTGAGTCAAGACACAAGTACTCTGGAAATCAAATATCCTTTTATTTTCCCATATGTGGTTCCCAAAGAACATGAATCACTAAATAGTGGGTACTTATCCCTCAATCCCACCAAAGTCAACTAGGCCAAGTAGCTCAGTAGATGCTTTAATAACATACATAGTTAATGGTTAAACATACATAGGAAAAGAGAAAACAGTGCAAAACAGAAATATGAATATGGTGACCTACGTGGTCCCTGAAGCCATTAAATACCAATGATTAGGACTTTGGGGAAGCAAGAGCCTTTTGGTCAAATGAACAAAGGAAAAGCAACAGATTAAGTGGGGCAGGCATATTTGGTCATAAAACAAAGCAACAAATGTACTCAAAAAGAAACCATACCAGATCTAGGCTATCAGTTCTCCTGTTAAAATTGACTCTGTAGATAAGAGAGTAGAAAAATATACTTCTCTAGGGAAGAAATTTTTTTTATCTCACTTCCCAAACACATATATGCTTATTGTAAGTAGTTCCCCACTATTATATTCTCCAAGACAAGGGTCATCAACCTATGCAAAATCTGCTACTCTGCAAATTATGTGCTGACTATACTCACACGGAACTTCTGCAGAAGGACAAAGATGGAGGCTGGGTCAGGTATTCCTCAACTCTTTACAGACAACACACAAAAAACTGTTACCAGCTCCTATGGCTGGGGTCTGAATTGAGGAGACATTTTTTTGCATTGTACAGTGCAAGTCAAGGTCCTAAATTATGCCCTCTTCCCTCAAACACTTACCCATTGAACCTGAGTAGGTCTACTTCTCCCCTCATCTCTCTTGCTCACTGGTAACAAAGAGCCTCAGGACCTTTGCATTTTCTAATCGTATCTACATGACTTCACCCTTGTATTTTTTAGGTCTCTCTCAAATATACCTTATTAACTGAGACCTTTCCCAACTACTCTCTACATTTAAAAACTTCACTCCTGGGACACCTGGGGAGGCTCAGTAGTTGAGCGGCTGCCTTTCCCTCAGGTCATGATCCCAGAGTCCTGGGATCGAGCCCCAAACGTCAAGCCCCACATGTCGGGCTCCCTGCTCCTCTGGAAGCCTGCTTCTCCCTCTCCCACTCCCCCTGCTTGTGTTCCTTCTCTCGCTGTATCCCTCTCTGTCAAATAAATAAATAAAATGTTTAAAAAAAAAAAAAACCTTCACTCCTACCCTTGCACTTCTTATTCACCACGCTACATATTCTAGTTTACTTTTTTTCTCAGTGGTATGACCACACTCTAGCATACTATATATTTACTTATTTATTATCTCTCTCTTCCAACTAGAATATAAACTCTGTGAGGTCTATCTGGTTACTGGTATACTCTAGTACACAGCATACCACAGGCTCTCACCAACTGAGCCACTCAGGTGTCCCTCAAATTTCTTTTAAATAAATGAAGATGTTTCACTTTTCCAAAGAAAACAAAAAGCTACATTTTAGAAAAATAACTTTGTTCATTTTTCTTTCTTTACTTTCGTTTTGCACACAAAGGTTTATTCACTACATCTTGTTAGGAGATTTAAAAGATAACTATTGTATTGTTACAGCTAAATATTTGGAGTAAAGAAATCCTGCCCCTCTCCTGCCAAAAAGTTTCTAGCAATAAAGTTCTATACCAAGAGAGTAACATATACATGTGCAAAACAACTCAATTCTCTTTTTTAAAGATTTTATTTATTTATTTGACAGAGAGACAGCGAGAAGAGGGAACACAAGCAGGGAAAGCGGGAGAGGGAGCACAAGGGAAGCAGGAAAGGGAGAAGCAGGCTTCCCACTGAGCAAGGGAATCTGGTGTGGGGCTCCATCCCAGGACCCTGGGATCATGACCTGAGCTGAAGGCAGATGAACAAGTGAACCACCCAGACGCCCCTTTAATTTTAACATTTTTTTTTTTATTTTTAAGTAATCTCCACACTCAACATGGTACTCAAAGCTACAACCTCAAGGGGCGCCTGGGTGGCTCAGTGGGTTAAAGCCTCTGCCTTCAGCTCAGGTCATGATCTCAGAGTCCTGGAGTCAAGCCCCACATAGGGCTCTCTGCTCAGCGTGGAGCCTGCTTCCCCCCCTTTCTGCCTGCCTCTCTGCCTATTTGTGATCTCTCTGACAAATAAATAAATAAAACCTTAAAAAAAAAAAAAAAGCTACAACCTCAAGATCAAGAGTCGCATGCTCTAACAAATGAGCCAGGTAGGCACCCCAACAATTCCCTCTTTCAATTAATATGTTGGGTTATATAGTGTCTTCTGAGTCTTATGTATGGTTGCAAAACAGTTATTTTCACATGTATATAAGAGCTCATGTAAGAGAGTAAGATAACAGGATGGGACAAAGAAAGAATGCTGTCATGTTTTCTTAAAATAGCCTAAGAAGGCAATTTTAAAAAATAAAAATAGGAAAGAGCAAAAAGATTCTTGCTTACTATGGGGAGCCCTCTTTCTGGAAAGATCTGTGATGGTACTTAATTTTAGAAATGCACTTAATGACATCTTTGATTTCCATTTAATGTACCTTTCTATACTTTTTTTCTAATTGTGATCTTGGGCCCATCAGCTGGGGTCTCTTGTAGCCTGACCTTCAGCAGGGTACACATTCAAATGACCAACTCTGCCCTGGTTTACAAAGTAGTCAATGGAGAACAGAACAGCAGAGAGGTTACAGAACTTCCCCCTCCCAACACAGAAACAGTGGAAACAAATCAGATTGGCACTAATTTCTCCTTTAAAACAGGCTACTCTATTTGAAAAGTGTGCCGAATATACACCAGCTACTTTGTTTGAAGGAGATTCACTTCACTTGCAAAGAAATGGAAACTGTAGGTGCTTTGATAAAAGTATTGAAAAGATGACCTAGTTTCCATAACAATGTCTTACGTCCTCAACCATCAGAATATATTTTGGTTTCTTAAATATAAGCTCCCTCAAACAAAAATCTTTTCACGCCACAAAGCAATCTCTCAATGTGCTACTGCATTCCAATAGAGAACAACACAGGAAGCATACACAAAACTGGTAATTTACTCTTGGAAAAGTACAATTCTTTTACTCCACTGTCAAGTGACCCAAAATAAGTAATTAATTAGTAAATGTGGATGAAATATGAGAACCAAAAAGATAACTAATCTGAATTACTAGAAGAGATCTTCTTGAATCACAATTTATCTTAAATCTAGATCTAAGTGAAATAAACCAGAAGCAGTATCCTAATACTTGTACCTTTAGCATATAAGTACAATTTATTCTGTGATAAGAATCAGAAACTTCTTCCATATTAAGTGTTAGCAAGGCAAAGCAAAGCCCATGAAGACTACCAACTTCAGGAGAAAAGATAGGGGACACCAGAGATCAGGAAAGCAAACAAAAAGGAGAAATTGTAGAAGAATCAGTAGACAAAAATGTGGGTTAAAAAAAATGTAAAAAGTTGGGTGGGGAGTTATGATAGGAAGCTATGGAGTGCCAAGAGAAATTAGCTTAAATAATATTCAGAATACCAGTTTCATGGGTTAGTTAGTATGATAAGGAAGACCTTCAGCTAGAAGAAACCTAGAAGTTTCCAGGCTGCATCTAACACATATACATTTCCCACAGGCCACAGTTTGCCTTTTCCACATACAAGGGCAGACCTCTTTCTTAGAACCACACTTCTCACAGGAAGCACTGATGAACTTCAGATTTCTACACGCCCCAGTTTTACAAATGTCCATAAATAAGGGTTGAAAATAGAGAATGTTTCCTGAACATAAAAGAGGGAAGTTTATCTCAAGAGAAGGGACAGTAAAAGCCTGCCTTCATTTCTATATAGTTTCCTGTACAACCATTCATAGCTGAATATTACTCTACAAATACTGATTGGACAATACTTCAAGGTAAAGAATCTGGTCCAAAGTCAAAAATAATAAGCCCAAACAAAGCTTTTCCAGCCCATTCTCTGCAAAATTAAAGAAAGTTTACCCTTGGATGCTAGAGTTCTATCTCTTGTAGATGGAAAAGATGGGAGAGGAGCCCCTGAGTGTCTCAGTCGTTAAGTGTCTGCCTTTGGCTCAGGTCACGATCTCAGTGTCCTGGGATGGACCCCCAACTCAGGCTTCTTGTTCAGCGGGGAGCCTGCTTCTCCCTCTGTCTCTGCTCCTCCTCCCCACAACCTGTGCATGCGCACTCTAAAATAAATAAAATCTAAAAAAAAAAAAAGGGAGAGACCTGTATGGCTGCTTTCCCCTAAAGTCTCTAAGGAAATTACTTTAAGATATTCAACTTCTGCAATCTGTCTTCTCCCAGTAATGCCTCACTTTACTTTATTAAAAGTTATCCATCTCTATATTTTGGACAACCCTGCCTAAATAAATCCCCAGACTTGCCTATTATTAGACACTTTTTTCCCTTGTTAAAAAAAGTTAGCTTGGGGGGCGCCTGGGTGGCTCAGTGGATTAAAGCCTCTGCCTTTGGCTCAGGTCATGATCTCAGGGTCCTGGGATCAAGCACCCCCTTTCTCCCCCCCGCCCCCCAATCAGGCTCTGCTCGGCAGGGAGCCTGCTTCTCTCTCTCTGCCTGCCTCTCTGCCTACTTGTGAACTCTCTCTGTCAAATAAATAAAATCTTAAAAAAAAAAGTTAGCTTGGGGTGCCTAGCTGGCTCAGTTTGTAAAGCATGCAAGATCTCAGGGCTGTTAAGTTCAAGCCCCATGTTGGGCATAAAGACTACTTAAAAATAAAATCTTAGAGGTACCTGAGTGGTTTCAGCTCAGGTTGTGATCTCAGTGATCTGAGATGGAGGCCTGCACTGGGCTCCCCATTCAACGAGGAGTCTCACCCACTGCCCCTCCCTGCTGTGTACGTGCTCCCTCTCTCAAGTAAATAAACGAATCCTTAAAAATAAATAAATAAAATCTTTTTTTTAAAAAAAACTTGGCTTACTCATCCAGGAAGCCCATTTACTCCCTAATACAAATATCTATCCCATAGAACATCAGGTTTTAAGATACCTTAAAGGGGGTGAAAAAAAAAAGAGACCTTAAAGGGTCTTTAGTCCAACAGACAAAAGATATTTGAATTCATTTAAAGCATCCATTCTAACAGCAAAAACTTACAAGGCATTATCGTGAGCACCATTTTTACATGTATTAAATCACTTAAGCATCACAACAATTCTACGAGATGGATAATACTGTCCTCATTTTAGCATCGGAGATCAAGGCTTAGAGCAGTCAAACAATTTGCCCAAGGCTATGCACTAGTAGGTAGCGGAGCAAGAGTGGATCCTAGTAGACTAGTCTGAGACCCATGCTCTTAACCACTATGCTACACTGCCTTGCCTCTCCAGACTCTTAGACTGGAAATTCTGTTCAGTCAGCATATTGATAAAAAAATACAGAATGATAAAGCACTTGAAGCAAAAAGTTAACCATGGGTGTCTAAGTGACTAAAGGATACACAGAAGTTCTTGTGCTATTCCTGGAACTTTCCTCTAAGTTTGACATTTTTTTTCAAAATTAACAGTTTGAAGTTGCTTTTATCATACAGTGGGATATCTTTTGTAAAAATGATGACCAAATTACCTTTTGGCCAGAAAAGAAGGCTTTAAGAAAACGATCCTTATAATGTCCCCACTAAATACCTGATCTAAATTGCTTGCACCACTCCAGTCAGACTGAAGGACTCACTGGAGAGGAAATGGCCCTAAAAATGGGAAACACTGTCCCTGAACCACAACAGTAAATGTGGGCTCCATTCTCAATGCTTAATATTTAATAATCAATGACATGTAATCCCAAATGCAGGGCAGGGGGAGGGGGGACACATTTACTCCCAAAAATACATTATACAATATAACCAAATACAAATCTATCCATACACTTATTTCCTTCTTGTTAGTCTAACCAGAATATCAGTTCTTCCCTCCTTACTATGTCATTGCCAAGCTTTATCAGTGCTCTCTATTGGAAACCTTGAGGGCAGCTGCATTTAGGGAGAACGATCCCTATTTCAGCTTTATGATCCTGGCATTTGAATCTTTGTGCAATGGAAAAGAACATGAAATCACATACTGATAACCTATGCATCATTATTTCGGGCAAGTTCCTTGTTACTATCACTCTAAATTACCCATGAAAATTAATTTGGGTTCTCAAATTCATAAACTTCCCAATACAGTTTGTGAACAAAATCTCCTGAAGTTTCATGGCAGAAGCACTAATAAAAAAAAAAAAATACAATGATATCCGAACATACTTTCTTTAGAACATTGATATTCAAAACTATCATCCCAAACTTTTTATGTTTTTGTTAACTAGTATAAAAACCACTCACTTGCAACATGTCTGAAAACAATATTTTCCTGCTGCTGCCCTAGTAAGTTCCAGGTAAGCAGTGCCTCTCCCCTAGACAATGGTTGTATTTAAGGTTTGAGGTTGACGTTAACAGCTGCCTATATTATGAAATATTAGGACCCTTACTTTTTATACTATTCTTTGGATATCTTGCCCAGAAAAAAACCAGAATTTTGTTTTTAGTTAAAATTTTAAAACTTCGACTATCTCCAGAAACTTTACTTAAAAATGAGAGGAAATGTGTAAAAGGTCGAAACTACAATCTACAGCAGAAGTTTCTAAATCACAGTGTGATTTCATTAATCTAGTTTGTATTGCTTCCTATCTCAACTTCCTTTCAGTCTTCCCCACAAAAGTCCCTCGGTGACTCCTATCAAGTGCCTTATTTAACTAAGGCTTACTGACACCTCGGTATATACCAGACACTGAGATAGGTGCTAAGAGGACACAGAAGTAGCACAGCATCTACACTCAAGCAGCTCGCAGTCTAGAGGGAAAGACAAAAATAAGTAGACAATTTTAACACAGAGTGATAAATATTATTTGAGCTACCGTTACAAGCCTCTCCCTGCAAGTTGGCAAGATCATTCCAAACCACATGCCTGAAAATTGGCTGGAAGAAGAAATTTCACTGACAATCAAAGTTGGAGACATTTCCAGTAAGTTTAAGAAATCAGGACAGCAACGATGAGCAATTGGGAAGATCCCTGTTTTAAAGACTGAGATAATACCCATTCTAACATATTCAGCTCCCTATGGGACTTATGGAAAATGGATTTTTTACATTTATTATCCCAACACACAGGGGGTTGGAAATCTAAGTGGGGACTGCCCCTCTCCAAAATTAAATACTTCTGCCTCTAGCAAGGGCTCATTTTAGTTCTGGTTCTTGTTTCTGTTCTCTTTGGAGAATGGTAGTACATTAGCGGCTAAGTCCATGGACTTTGTAGTTAGTCAGACCAGGATTTAATCCTGGCCTTGGCCACTTACAGGCAGTGAGATTTTCAGCAAACCTCAGCTTCTCTGAGCCTCACATTCCTTAAAAAACTGTTGTGGGAAATTAAGTAAATAGTTTATGCAAAATGCTTAGCATGCAGTAGAAAAACAAAGGGGTGGGGAGAGAGGGCTGGAAGTAACTGGGGACCATCAGGTACTAAAATAGAAAGCAATAAATTATACAGAGCTAATCAATTTGTTATTCCAATTGTATAGTGATCTATGTTTAATTTATTTGCATCCATCCTGTCTCACCCATCCCTAGAGAGCAACTACCTCATAAACCTAAGGCTGAACTGCAATTACTCGAGCTTTTTTTTTAAAAAAAAATATCTCAAATAGTCCCAATTTTTATACTCAGAGAACATATCCTTGCCCCTGTGACTCTCCATAATTTGGAACCCTAAGAAAGGCACTAGAACTCTAACCACCCAAAAAGACACCCACCTGGAATACACAGATCGTACCTTAGTCGTATAACAAAGAAACCAACGGTATATAGGAGCCAAACAAAAAAGAAAAAGAAAAATCTGCACAACTCATACTTATTTGTCATTTTTTACCCAAAAACCAAAATGAGGAGCAAAACAGAAAATAAAAGATTTACTTATTTGCACCCCTTCTATTTCCTGAAAGAACTAGTAGAGGTGAAGTAAAAGACAAATCTTCCATCTTATCAACCAAAAGGCTCTATAGTACACACCAGTCAAAACAAAGCCTCAGTCGTGGAAATAGTCCTGGACGCTAGTTACTAGGATGCTCACTGCAGTTACACAAAGCCCAGTATTTAAAGCTGGAACCAAATCACCACCACTCAGTCATCCAGAACCTATTTTCAAACTGCCTTTGTACTCCTTCTTCAGATTCCCTCATCCCTCCCCCTAAAGGTTGAGTGGGAAACCGACACTCCGGCAGCAACATGACCAACCCTCCAAAGATCCACCAAGAAACCTCCCCTAGCCTGGAGTCAAAGCAGAGAAATGTTTGAAAGGAAATTTGGAAAATATTAAATGAGAACTACAGCCTAACAGACTGCACATATTGTCCTTTTCCTTTCTTTTTAACTGCACTTGCTATAATCATGGGATCCAGACATCAAGATTTTACTGTAGCCCTCGCATAGGTTATATTAAAAGAAGGAACAAAGTTGTTTCCTCTGAAGCCACAACCTCACAAGGATGAAATCATCTTTCAAGAAATACTCTCATTCTGGTAAAGAAATTCAAGGAAGAGTTGTGGTCTAAAAAGAATGGGGGGAGAGCACAAAACCAGAGGATTATTAAAGATACATACCAGTTTAAAGCTAAAGAGCTGCTTATCTTTTAAGGCCCATCTTGTTCCAATCAGGGCAGTTATCTATTCCAGCTATAATTTTCAGACCGATTCGCATTTTCAAAGACAAAAAGAAGGGAGCGCTCAGTTTTCAGCTACTGATGAGCTGGCTATATAATCATCTACAAACAGCATTTTTCCAAGAATGTATTTGCAAAGACAAAATCAAAACAAATCTTAAGATTAAATATATGAAAGCAGTCATGGGCCTTCAGCTCTTACAGATTTCTGATTTCACGGCAAATATATCAAACAAAAAAACTCACCGCCAAAAAACAACTTTCAGTTGGCTTAAAAATAAGAATTTCTGTGTGCTTTCTTAAATGCATTCTAAACACTAAAGTATTGAGTGTTTTCTCTTAGCCTCATCTTATTAAATCCATGGCCCTTTCAGGGGGCACAAAGCTGAAAATATTTCCAGGTGTGTTGCCACTTTATTCAGGTGAACTGAAAAAGCATGATTAGAATTTCCTTATCCCTTGAAGCATATAAACCAAATGTTACGGTAGTTGCAACTGAACCTACACCTCCACAAATCTCTGCCGTCAAAGGTAGTCTTAGGAAGAAAGGAATGGCAGTTTGTTTAACATGGATCCATTTGTTTTCTTTTATAAAGCAAAGCAGGAAGGCTAGGTCTAGCAGAATGAGGCTCCCACTCGCCGCACCTGGAAAAGTAAAAGAGGGATCCACCCAGGAACAGCAGAGCTGAAACTGAACGGAGCCGTTCAAACTCTCTGGGGGAAAAAAAACACCACCATTTAAAGCTGCAAAGCTCCCTACAACTTTCCACTTTCACAAATATAATGATACTGGGTGGGGAAAAAAAAGTTTTGAAACATATGAAGAACCATCTGTATGACTAGCTTCCGACCCGGACAAATTCCTTTCCCAACCCACACGCAACATGCCAAAAAACCGAACTTTTGGTCTGGGCTCTGAAAATAGAAGTCTGTTAGCTTAAAACCAGAAAAAAATATAAAATCAGAGAACACACCAAAATGTAAATTTACATGTGAATGTAAATTTGCTCTCACCCCTCTGAATCTATTCGTCTCTATATTAGAGAGACCTAGAAGTTTGTTTCTGGGTCTTGAATATTTTACTTTTTAATATAATAAAATACCCCAAATCCTCAAAGTAAGTAAAAAGAAAAAATAATAATTGCTTAAAAGTCACCCGTCAGCAGAGCAGATTCTCTCGTTTTTAACTTCCCTCTGGTTACCGTAAGACAAAAATTCGACTTGGCTTCTCCTCCTTTGCCCGTCTGTACACACATTTTTTAAAAAGGCACACACCTCAAATGTGGACTTCTAAAAACCAGTCCTTTAAGAAAGAAACCCAAGGCTTCGTCAATGTGCTGAGAAAGACAAATCCAGCAAGGTACTTGATTTTTCACCACCTCTTCCTCCTTTCAGGATCTTTCCTGCTCTTCTTTCTCTCTCTCTCCCTCTCTTTTTTTTTTCTCTCTCTGATCCAACACCTAAAATGGAAGTTGCACCCAGCCAAAGGCTAGGGAGCCTGGGTGGTGACAAACTGATCTGGCAGCCCTACCCCCTCGCTTTCCTAAGTGATGTCAGCCCCTGAGAACTTCCAATAGGAACCAGGCATAAATCAGGGAGCTGATTTTATCCAATAGGAAACTTTATTATAGGAAATTAAAAAAATAAAAAAGGAGAGAGGAGGAGAGAAAGAGACAGGGGGAAGTTTTATATATATATTTATATTTAAAGTGGAGACTACACAATCTCTGAGGAATTGCTGCAGAGCTCCGAGGGAGGGAGGGAGGGAGGGAGGGGGGGAGGGAGGAACAAGGGCCTTTTAGGATGGCACGCCTAAGCTTTAGTTCTCTTCGATGGTGGGGTTCTTGCTCGCTTTCCCTTCCTTTCCGGGTAGGGAAATAGAAGAAGAGCTGATTTTATTTGCCTGCTGCTATTTGGTTTGTTGCTTTCAACCCCAAGGCATTTTCCCAAAAGAAGACAGGAAAGGAAGGACAGAAAAATCCTAGAAATAGAACTATTATGTATTGATTAGGATGGTAGGGAATATCTGAACTCTCAATTTCATTGTTTTCATTTAAGTGCACTAGAGCTAATGAGAAAAAATAAATGCCTGGACTTGTTAACAGTTTTCAGAATCTATACTTTCAACTAGAAGGAGGCTGAATCCGCTAGGCTGTCAAGGAAAAGCCCTGTCTTCCCATTTGTCCCCAAATCAAAATGATGTGGGTTTGAGGGGGAGAATAAATGGAATTTAATAAGCAAGCAATATATTTAGGGGTGATCACAGCATGTGTTAGAAAAAACAAGTCTCCTGTTAAGAAAATTCAATTTCTTTGTACACTTCAAGCTCAAGATGCTCTAGTTCGTACATTCTCTTTTTACATTTAACCCAAGTAAAGGATTATACGAGTATTCTTTTCCTGAGTTAAGAATTATCCTTAAATGCTGTGAAATGTGTAAGCCTGATGATTCATAGACATGTACCCTGGGGCAAATAATATATATGTTAATAAAAAATTTAAAAAAAAAGTTCACCATAATAAAAACAGTTAGTTCAGATGAAACAGACCTGCAAGTTTTAACAGTATTATTCAAACAGCCATTATAAATATATAATTATATTATATAAATCTGTAATACTGGCTGGATAGGTCAAATTATGTCTTCTTTTTTAATATGACAGACAACAGCTGGAATAGGCCTCCTTATGGCAACAAAGTTCTCTTCTGCAGTGTTCCAGGAAAAGGCTCAGAATGCAAAGCGTGTTTGTCATTAATTTCAGTTAAGCTCTAGGATTTGCCTTCGAGTGATGTAGATTTATAATAAAATGACTGAATTCTTAAAAAAAAAAAAAAGAATTATCTTTAATATGTTCTCACACTGTTACGCCATGAAGGACAGAGATTGGATTTTTTTTTTTTTAACAGGCTTGATAAAGACTAGTATTTTATGGTCATTCAGTGGTTACTAAACAAAGATGATGATGAATTTCAATTTTCCTTTTTCTTTCTTATTGAAAAATCTAAATTCTATCCTGTAGACTGCTACCAAATGAATCTTTGTAAAGTTTTCATAATCTAGAATAATAGTTAAGAGCATAGGTTCTGCACTCAAACTGCCTGGCTACAAACCTTCCTCCTCTGCAAGGAACTTAAGTAAATGTATTACTATGTGACCTTGAACAAATTATATAACCTCTGAGCCTCTGTTCCCTTAACTGTAAATTGGGGATTATAACTACCTCTCTCACAGGACTGCTGTGAGAATTAAAATGCACATAAAGTTCTTAAAAAGTACAGCATTTGGTTATAAACTAAGAATGAGTTATTATTGGGGCGCCTGGGTGGCTCAGTGGGTTAAAGCCTCTGCCTTCGGCTCAGGTCATGATCTCGGGGTCCTGGGACTGAGCCCCACATCACACTCTCTGCTCAGCAGGGAGCCTGTTTCCCCCTCTCTCTCTGCCTGCCTCTCTGCCTACTTGTGATCTCTCTATGTCAAATGAATGAATAAAATCTTTAAAAAAAAAAAAAAGAATGAGTTATTATTACCAGTATCAACCCCACCCCCAAACCTTCAGTGGCTCACCAATGCCCCATTATAGCAAACAATAACAGAGTATCTATCAAGTGAAAGGTGCTTTGCACTCATTACTGTAAGTTCTAAAATAACACCACGGGCATAGTACTACCATCATTTCACAAATGAGGAAATCAAGGTTCAACAAGGTGAAGAAACTTGCCTGAGATCATTCAGCTAAGAAGTGAACCCCTCATCCAACCCCAAAGCCCATACTCTTTCCATCACTTTACACTGTGGTTGGGATAAAGGCCAAGTTCCTCATCTGCTTTCAAGGTGCTACATTTATTCACTCGATACACTAAAGTCACACTTATTAACCATAATCTGACTTTTCCTTATCTATCTTAGCTGGAATTGCACTTCTCCTCAGTATGTGCCCTTCTAATTAAGGTGATCCGGTTATTATCCACCCCCTCATATTCTGTCTACAGTCTCACAGACCCTCCTATTTGATCTCAAGTGGCCAAAAAAAGGACTTCTCTCAAACAGGCACCACAGCACTTGTTTGGTGGGCTTTAAACAAACCAGACTGGAAAATGAATACATTTAACAGAGAAATAACAACCTTTAACTCTCATTATCTAGGAATCTTCTGCTACTATCTTATGCCATCTTTCTTTTTTTAAGATTTTTATTTATTTGAGAGAGAGGAAGAGAGTGCACACACGAGAGAGGGCATAAGGGGCAGAGGGAGAGAGTGAAGCAGACTCCCCGCTGAGCAGGAAGCCTAAGGCTGGGCTCAGTCCCAGAATCTGAGATCATGCCCTGAGCCAGAGGCAGAGGCTTTAACCCACTGAGCCACCCAGGCGCCCCAAAACTTGTTAAAAGTTAAAGCTATCTGGAACAGCTGTCTCCAAATAAAGCATCACGAGGATTAATACTCAGTGGGAAAAACTGTTCACACTCAGGTGACACAAAGTAAAAAGACAAGTTCCACTTGGGTTATTTTTTTCTTTTAAAGATATATTTTTATTTTATTTATTTGGGGGGGGGAGAGGTCAGAGGGAGAAGACTCAATCCTGGGACTCCAGAATCATGACCTGAGCCGAAGGCAGTTGCCTAACCAACTGAGCCACCCAGGCACCCTCCACTTGGGTTATTTTGAGCACCTCCTATGAGCCAGGTACTCTTCTAGATAATCAGTAGACAAGTTCCCTGCTCTCAGAAAGCTTACATTCTAGTGAAGTGAGAGAGAAGATTAATAAATAAGATGTCAGATGGAACACTAAGCAGAAATTTAAAACAGACTGATGAGAATGACTTGTGGCTCGTGCTACATTGGATGTCAAGGACAAACTCTGCAGAGAGTTTGGCATTTAAGTTGAAATCTGAACGGGAAGAAGCTGCCAACCATGAGAACATATGAGCAATGGTAACTACTAATGCCAAAGTCCTCAAGTGTGAGGCTGAAACCTGCTGGATCCAGCAGAGTATCAAAATGAGGAGGGAATGATAGAAATATGAAGGATTCTACAGGTTAGAAACTTATTCTCAGGTAGAGGGAAGCCTGTGAGCGTTTCGACAGTAGAAAAACATGATCTCAGATTTTATTTATTGGGGCACCTGGGTGGCTCAGTGGGTTAAAGCCTCTGCCTTCGGCTCGGGTCATGGTCTCAGGGTCCTGGGATCGAGCCCCACATCGGGCTCTCTCCTCAGTGGAGAGCCTGCTTCCCCCTCTCTCTCTGCCTGCCTCTCTGCCTGCTTGTGATCTCTCTCTCTCTCTCTGTGTCAAATAAATAAATAAATAAATCTTTAAAAAAAAAAAAGATTTTATTTCTTTATTTGAGAAAGAGAGATCACAAGTAGGCAGAGAGGCAGGCAGGGGGCGGGGGGAGGGGGGGTGAGGAGCAGGCTCCCTGCCCAGCAGAGAGCCTGATGGGATGGCTTGATCCCAGGATCCTGAGATCATGACCTGAGGGGAAGGCAGAGGCTTTAACCCACTGAGCCCTCCAGGTACCCCTTTGATCTCAGATTTTGAAAAGATCTGCTGGATTATGTGACAAATGGAGTAAAGAGGGGCAAGGGTGAAAGCAAGGAAATTAGTTTGAAGGTCAAGCTGCAGTAATACCGAGTTTACTGCTACAACGGTAGCAGTAAAAATGGAGAGAAGTCAATGGATTGAAGATGTTTAGAGATACTTGGTTGTTTTTTATTTCAGGGGTTTTTTTTCTTTCCTTTGTTTTCTTTTTCTTTCTTTCATTTTGTTTTGTTTTTAATGCATTGAATATTACATTCAGTGCTTGGTTTTACAACTCTCAAAGTGTAATACCAACCGCCCCCCCCACCACAGCCATCACCACTTAACAAAGAAAAACAAGACTCCATAAAATGGTAAAAGATTAGGGAAGAGCTGGGAAATAATTTTGTATTCAAAATAGAAATATTAAAAATAAATTAAATAAAAAATTTAAAAATATTAAAATTATTATGTAGGGCTGAGTGCTGTGCTGTCTCTACTTCTAAAAGAGCTAAAACCATAAATGCCAAGGAGAAGAAACAACAATAAAAAATCAACTCCAAAAAGCACTGGCTAGGCATACAAAGGAAGACAAAATATTTTTACTCGTTTCTACCCTCTGGTGGCTACACATTACCATGGAATGTTTGTCATTTTTAAAACCCTGGGTAGGAGGGCCGTTTACCATTCCCTTTAGAAATTCTATCTTCCCTTTAGAAAATATATCTAAATGGTGTCGGATTAAAAAAAAAAGAAGAAACGAAGAAATGAGTCCTCTACTTCTTGAAAATTAACCTAATCATAATAATAAATTCATGAGGGGATATAATATTTCTATTTTTTTAAGATTTCATTTATTTATTTGACAGAGAGACACAGTGAGAGAGGGAACACAAGCAGGGAGAGTGGCAGAGGGAGAAGTAGGCTCCTGCTGAGCAGGGAGCCCCATCTGAGGCTCCATCCCAGGACCCTGGGATCATGACCTGAGCTGAAGGCAGATGCTTAGCGACTGAGCCACCCAGGTGCCCCAATATTTCTATTTTTCTTTTTTTTTAAGATTTTATTTATTTATTTAACACAGAGAGAACACAAGCAGGCAGAGAGGCAGGCAGAGACAGAGAGAGGAGCGGGCTCCCTGCTGAGCAAGGAGCCCCATGCGGGACTCGATCCCAGGATCCTGGGATCATGACCTGAGCCGAAGGCAGCTGCTTAACCAACCCAGCCACCCAGGCGTCCCTCTATTTTTCTTATAAGTGCACAGTATCACCTCTACTGGTCCTTCACCTGCTCACTCAAGTCTTGATTCCACAGTAAGATGCCATAAACATTGTTCTGCCTTGTCTTTTTTTTTTTTTTTTGCTTTCTTACTTGCTTGTGTGTGTGTCCTCCTTTAGCTAAGTTTTATGTCCTTTCACGAGTTGCTTCCTCTTTAAAACATAACTGCAACCAAAACTGTGTTCTGTTCCTTGATCTCTTTTCCACCTTGACAGCAGGCCTCAAACCAGGGAAAATATTACCTGACTTGGAAATGCACCGTACCCCTCCATGTTTCAGTCAATTTTCTCAAATCCTTTAAAAATATTTAATGACAGTATAATTGATAATTACAGTATAATTGACATACTGCTCAACTGCTTTTTGAAAAGGAGTTAGGTATCAATAAAGACGTGTTTGAGCACGGGACTACTCACCTCTCGACACTCCTGTCTGTTCCTTTGCAAGGCATCTTCGCGTTCTGCCTCCAGCTGGTCTCAGTGGAAGCCGCTCCGTTTTAATTCACCACACTCTGTCACCAATGGCTTCGGATTCAGCCATCTTCGTCTGGAGCTGGACGACGCGGGGCATCTGCCCGAAACCAGGTCCTAACAAACACACACATGGGTAAGAACCAACGTTCAGATTTATAACGTGCGTTGGCATTCTCTCTAAATGCTGAATCTTGAAATCATCTAATTTTTTTATATCGCCCCTGAACACAGCTGTTTCCGGTCAGGAAGTGCGCTAAATAAGTGACCTCTGGGAGGACACCGGAGGCCACTCCACGAGGGAGGTTCTGCCACCCCCTTGGTCGCACCAGTTCTCCGAGATTTAGGGTGGAGTGGAATCTGTGAAAAGCCTGAATTCAGACACTCCAGCCTAGTGACCTCGTTCCCGGACATCCCTGGACTAAGAGAGTAGAAGAGACCTGATCTAGGTGCAAGGAGAGCCGTCCACCGGCTTTTTCCTCCCGGAAGCCTGGAGCCACCTCACAGGGCCAGGGCCATTTGTTCCCAGTCTCTCTAAAGGGAGGACAGAGGTGTCTGCGACCGCCTTGGAGCCTCTTCTACTGGGGCATCCTGACTCTCTTGTCACTGTGATTTCGTCGAGAGCCGAGGGAGAAGACGGCCTCCATAAAGGTCCCTCCGGAGCAGGCTCTTCCCGCCTACCTCTCGCAGTCCGACCATCTTAGCTTGGCCGTCAAGTCCCTCGAGACTTAGCCTCCCGCCCAAAGTGCTCCTCTCCCTGTGATTGGCCGTCCGAGGAGCCTTCGGCCAATGGGGATGACGTATTCAGGCAGACGTCAGACCGAGGGCTGGGGGAGGAGGAAGGACGTCGGGCCCGCAACGCGCCGGGCGCGAGGACGGCGGCGCGAGGTGTGTGGCGCGGGCCGCGTGGCCTCAGGCCCTCGCTGGCACCACGTCCAGGTGCAGGAGGGTGGCGGGGCCCGCGGCGGTACGGAGGCAACAGGAGGGGGCTGCAAAGCCCGTGCGGCTGGGCGTGGTGGTGAGGGTGAGCCCTGAATTCGGGCCTCGGGGAACCCCACGCTCCATTCCCAGAAATCTTCGCGCCGAGAGGTCTCTCTTCAAAGGAGTTGGGCCGGGGCACCCGGAGCGTGTGGGACGCCCAGCATTGCAGGGCCTTCCCTGAAGCCCAGCTCTCTCCGCCAACCCCAATTCCTCGGTTCTGGACGGGGAGAGGAACCTCAGGCCCTTGGCCCACCTGAGCTGCTTTGCTAAACTTTCCCGCGTAAGGCTGGACTTGGGGAGGAAGCAAGGCAAGCTGGACAGAGGACCCAAGCACAAAGAGGTAGGCAAGCGCGACTCCGACTGCAGAGCTGTTCCAGGTTGGGTCTGGGGGCAAGGCCGGGTGCAGGTGGGTTGGGAAGCCTCCCCAGAGCCTCTGTTTGGGACCTTGCAAGAGCAGCCATCCTCCGCCCCTATTTCTCTGGCTGAAATTGGAATTGAGCCTCCCCCCTTCTTAATTAACCCTTCCACTCTTTTCTTTCCTAATAGTTTGACGGGAACTCTTCAGATCCTCGGTGGCACCTGACAGAAAAGTGCATGCCAGGGAAGGAACACCAGCTGTGCAGTGAGTGTGGGGGTTCATTGCAAAAAGCTGGAAATGGAGTAAGCCTGAATTCAGAATATCCAGCTTGTATCAGGAAGGGTAGAATGCTTAATTATGCCTGCTCCATTGTTAGCCAGTTGATTAACCACACTGACAAACCTAAAAGCTAGATTCTTTGCCGATTTCCAGGCCGCGTTAGGCTCGCTTTGGTCAAGAATATCTGAAGCAAGGGTGGCAGCGTCCTTAATTCTGTGAGAGATTTTTCCAAGTTCAGCACCTGCTTTTCTTTACTGTGCACCCTCTGCTGGTTAGTGTGATAAAGCTCAAAGAAAAGAAGGTGTATACAACTTCCTGGAGAATTTTCTGTTCAGTGTTGTTTCTTTAAAAGTGTTAAATTGAGGATTATACCTATGGAACTCAGAAGTGTGTTGCTCGGGAAGATTATGAGTTGTCAGCACTGTAGGCGTTGAGTCTCGATGGTAATGTGAATGGAGAAGGTTTGAGGGTAACAACAATAACTACCATTTTAGAAGTGATAGTTATTATGTGTCAGGCACTCACAGTGCTAAGCGATTTTACCTGCATTGACTCATTTAATCTTTAAAATAGCCCCACCAGGTAAGTACTGTTATCATTATCATTTCCTAGATGAGAAAAGTGAGACTCAGAAGTTAGGTCATTTGCCTGAGATTATACAGCTAAGCTGATAAATAAGAGCTGAGATTCAAATCTACATTTGCTTCTAAGCTCCCGCACATAACCACTATGATATTCTTGAGAGACCCTTGGCACAATTTGTGGGCTTATGGTAACTCAGCTCTTGGCCATCATCTCCCACTTTCAAGATTTTCCTACCATTTCAAAGACGAAAACCAAATTATTAGGTACAGTCATTCTTCTGAAATACACTTTCTCATCCACAGGAATCTGATCTGTGAAAACCTAGAAGGTTTGTTAAGAGACCAACATGTGCTCTCCTGCCAGTTCCAAAATCCTATACAGGAATCCCCGGTTTCTCCGGTTAGCTTTTCTGCAGCTTCATCACCAGCAACAGACTGGTGTGTTCTGTGACGTCCTTCTGCAGGCAGAAGGTAAGACACTAGTGTGGACTCAGTTAAAAAGTCACTATAGAGTAGTCACTATAGAATAAGATAAAATGAGTTCAGGGCCAGGGAATAGAGCACAAAACCAAGAAAATGTATTATTGCCCTTGAGCACTCTAAGTTATTTGGTAAAGGGCTGTTTGTTTCTAGGACCATTACTGTTTCCAAGAGTGAAAATGAGACTGTGCTCTTATTCTCTTAAAAAATGTAAGAAAGGGGGTGGGCATCTGAGTGGCATAGTTGGCTAGGCATCTTCCTTTGGCTCAGGTCATGATCTTGGGAGTCCTGGGATCGAGCTCTGTGTCTGGCTTCCTCCTCAGTGGGGAATCTGTTTCTCCCTCTCCCCTTCCCCCTGCTCCTTCTCTCAAATAAATAAAATCTTTAAAAAAAAAAAATTGAAAGTAGGGGCACCTGGGTAGCTCATATGGTTAAGTGTCTGCCTTTGGCTCAGGTCATGAGCTCTGGGTCCTGGTATTGAGCCCTGTGTCCAGCTCTTCCCTACTCAGCATGGAGTCTGTTTCTCCCTTCTTCCCTCCCCCACCCCTTGGTTCTTTCTCTCTCTCAGGTGAATAAATAAAATCTTAAAAAAAAAAAAAAAGTAGGGGCGCCTGGGTGGCTCAGTCGGTTAAGCTCTGCCTTCAGCTCAGGTCATGATCTCAGGGTCCTGGGATCGAGGCCCACATCGGGCTCCCTGCTCAGCAGAGAGCCCGCTTCTCTCTCTCCCTCTCCCTGCCGCTCTGCCTACTTGTGCTCTCTATCTCTCTGTCAAATAAATAAATAAAATCTAAAAAAAAAAAAAGGAAAGTTTAGTAAGTGTAGAATTCTGTAAAAGGTGGGTAATTCAGATGTAACAGGATGATTGTGAAGATGGAAGTTAACATACACACAGCACTTAGAACAATGCTTTTAATATACTGAGCACAATATAAGTGTTAGACAATACTATTACATATATTCCCATTTTCTTGCCAAGCTTTTGCTTAATTTTTCTCATCTTCAAATTGAAGGTTTTTGTTGTTTGTTGTTAGACCTAAAAATATGTAGTTTATTTCCACCCCTTTCCTTTACACTTGGAATGTTCAATCAGTATGAAGTAGAGCATGGGATCATGTACTTTTGTTGTTTTTTGGGTTTTTTTTTTAAAGATTTTATTTATTTATTTGACAGAGACAGAGAGATCACAAGTAGGCAGTGAGGCAGGCAGAGAGAGAGGGAGAAGCAGGCTCCCTGCTGAGCAGAAAGCCCGATGCGGGGCTCAATCCCAGGACCCCAGGATCATGACCTGAGCTGAAGGCAGAGGCTTTAACCCACTGAGCCACCCAGGCGCCCCTTTTTGTTGGTTTTTTAAGTAGGCTCCATGCCCAGCGTGGAGCCCAGTGTGGGGCTTGAACTCATGACCCTGAGATCAAAACCTGAGCTGAGATCAAGAGTCAGACCCCTAACCAACTGAGCCACCCAGGCGCCCTGAGCCTGGTATCCTATAAAAGGTCCAAGACTAGGAGTCAGAGTCTTAGCTTTGTTAGAAACCAAGCGAAAAATGCGCAAGTCTCACTTCATTTCTCTGGAGCTCAGTTTCTTCATTTATAAAAGAGGATTATGACGGGGTCCCTGGGTGGCTCAGTGGGCTAAGCCTCTGCCTTCGGCTCAGGTCATGATCTCAGGGTCCTGGGATCAAGCCCCGCATCGGGCTTTCTGCTCAGCAGGGAGCCTGCTTCCTCCTCTCCCTCTGCCTGCCTCTCTTGTGATCTCTCTCTCTCTGTCAAATAAATAAAATCTTTGGGGAAAAAAAAGAGGATTATGACAACCAACATTGTGTAGTACTCTGTACTTTGCAGAGTACATACAATATCATCTAGTGTCTCATTTGATTCTTGTAACAGCCTCGTGAGATAATATTATATGGTTCCAGTTCTACAGGTGAGTGAATTGAGGCTTAGGGAGTTAATTGACTTGCCTGTTGGTTCTCTTAGTAAGTACAGAGTTGGGATTCATTCCTTAATTCAAAATAAAAAAAAAATCAATTGCCCGTTGTGTGTTAGAACAGTGTACAAGCATGGGCATATATAGCATATGAAAATAAAATCCATCCTTGTACGGAAATCACGTAAAGGGGAGAGAAACCCTGAGATAACCAGTGGATCTGAGTAACTGTGCAATACAATATAACAACACTGGAGTAAGCAAAAGCTGAATCAGGAGCACAAAAGAGGAACACCTTCCCAGACAGGAGGTTGGGGGACAGGGGTTAGGGTGATTTTCTTGGGAGATAATAACCTCTTAGCAGAGATCTGAAGGACAAACAGGAGTAGGAGGAAGTGGGGAAAGATTTTCCTAGGCAGAGAGAACAGCATGTACAGAGATTTAGATATGACCAAGGATTTGTGAGTGGTTCACTATGGCTAGAGGGCAGACTCCAAGAAGTGTATTGATGAGAGATATGGCTAGAGAAATTAGCAGCAGTTTGTGAGTTCTGAAGTGTTATGCAAAGGAAGGAGGTCTTATCCTCAGAACACTAGGAAATATATATATATATTTTTAAGATATATTTATATATATATATATTTAGAGAGAGAGAGAATGTGTGTGCAAGTGGGGAGGGGCTGAGGGAGAGAATCTCAAGCAGACTCCCTGCTGCATGTGGAGCCTCACGCAGGGCTCAATCCCATTACCCTGACGTCATGACCCAGAATGAACCCAGGAGTCAGACACTCAACTGACTGAGCCACATGGGTGCCCCGGGAAATGTATTTAAAGGTATTAGAAGAAGGTCATGATCAGATGCCTAGTTTAGAAATAGCACTTGGGCTGCATGAGAATTATTAAATTGTTGTTGAGCCCAGATAGGAGGCCATTTTGGAATCCAGAGAGGGAATGGTGGCCTAAAACTAAGACAGTGAGATTAAAGAAAAATGTATGGTTTATAAACAAAAAGAATTTATAAAATTTGGGGCAGTTAAGGACATAGGCTCTGTAACAAAACTCCCTGAGTTCAAATCCTCTCCCTGTGGCTTGCTAACTGTGCAATTGTGGTGGGTATATTACTGAGCTATGCCACGGTTTACTCATCTGTAATACCAGCTACTTTGCAGGATTGCAGTGAAGAGTAAATGAATGAATACCAGTAAAACCCTTACGTAGTACATTACAAGGCATGCAACAAGGATTCAAGAATAGTATCTATTTTTTTTTTTTTTTTGTAAAGACTAATGTTTGTAAGGCACCTGGCTGGCTTGGCTTAGTGAGTGGAGCATCCAACTGTTGATTTCAGGGTTTTGAGTTCGAGCCCCATGTTGGGTGTAGAGGTTACTTAAAAGTAAAAATCTTTTTTTTTTTTTTTTTTTTTTAAAGATTTCATCTATCCATTGGACAGAGAGAGAGAGAAACATCAAGAGAGGGAACACAAGCAGGGGGAGTGGGAGAGGGAGAAGCAGACCTCCTGTTGAGCAGGGAGCCCCATGTGGGGCACAATCCCAGGACCTGGGATCGTGATCTGAGTCAAAGGCAGACGCCTAACAACTGAGCCACCCAGAAGCCCCTAAAAATAAAAATCCTTAAAAATAAAGAAATAAAAATTAAAGCTTGATTAGATACAGTGGGTAAAGGAGAAGAATCAAAGATGAGTTGTAGTTTCCAGTCTTGGGCAGCCGGATGTAAGAAATGGGAGGTTTTGGAGTTAGGGAATGGAGTTCCCTTTCTAGAAAGGCTGATACAGGCTATGGCATGTTTAGTGGCTCAGCAAAAAGGTATCTGGGCAGACGTAGGACCTGGGAGTCAGCAGCAAGCCTTTGGAAATTGAAGCCATGAGATAGACTGAGTTTGCCAGGGAAGTACCCATAAAGAAGGTGGCTGAGGACAGACCACTGCCTGGTAGGCAGTGCCTAAACGGGTCAGGAGAATTGAACGCTGATTGTCTACATCTAAAGTTCACATCCTATTACAAACAGCTTCTATAAAGTTTTTTAAACTCTCCTGTGAGTCTAAAAAAAATGTGATCCCCTCCTGTGTGTCAAGCAGTGAGTTATACCTCAGTGAGCAAGATAGTCTCAGTCACAGAGCCTCACTTCAGTGGAGGTGGACACTTACAATATGGAGAGCTAAATGCTCTGACAGCTCGAGTACCTCTCTGTGCCCAGGAGCACCTAACCTAGACTTGATGTGGGATGGGGAAAGGCTTTCTGAAAGAAGTAATGTCTGAATTAGATTTTCAGGGGTTTGTTTAAGATTTTATTTATTTGAGGGGCACCAGGGTGGCTCAGTGGGTTAAAGTCTCTGCCTTCAGCTCAGGTCATGATCTCAGGGTCTCAGGGTCATGATCTGGGATCGAGCCCCGCATCAGGCTCTCTGCTCAGCGGGGAACCTGCTTCCCCCCACCCCCCCACTGTTTGCCTGTCAAATAAAATCTTTAAAAAAATAAAAGTAAAAAATAAAAAAGATTGTATTTGAGAGAAAGAGCATGCAGGAGTGGTGGGGGGAGGGACAAAAGGAAAGGGAGCAGACTCCCCACTGAGCTGGGAGCTGGTGATCCCAGAACTCTGAGATCATGATCTGAGCCCAAGGCAGAAGGTCAACCAACTGAGCCACCCAGGAGCCCCTAAACCGGATTTTAAAGGATAAAATGGAGTTAGCTAGGCAATGACAGAAGGTTCCAGGCAGACAGAAAGAACAGATTTCTCCTATTTGATCTTCCAGGGAGGAAAACTGAGAGAAAGAGCACATTTGGGTAGGAAAGACTCTGGTTAGCCCATGAACATGCCAGTTTGCATGAGATAACAAAGTGTTTGGATTTCCTTCCAGGTGAGGCAGTCCCAGCTCACTGCTGCATCCTGTCAGCCTGCAGCCCCTTCTTCACAGAGCGCCTGGAGCGGGAGAGGCCAACTCAGGGTCGGAAGGTGGTGCTGGAGCTGGGGGGCTTGAAGATCAGGACACTCAGGAAGCTGGTGGACTTCTTATATACCTCAGAGATGGAAGTATCTCGAGAAGAAGCCCAGGATGTGCTTTCTGCTGCCCGTCAGCTCCGTGTATCTGAGCTAGAATCCCTTCAGCTAGAGGGTGGGAAGTTGGTGAAGGCTCCCCAGGGCCGAAGACTGAACCGGGAGTGCTTACAGCCTCCAGCGGCTGCACCAATCTCTGCCAGGGTGGTGGCATCCAGCCGCCGCCCTCGGACTCCACTGCCTGCGACCCAGACTCCTTGTCCTCTTGGGCCAGTGAGATTGAAGTCCTCGGGGAAGGAGGAGGGGCCCCTGGAGAAAAACAACCGACAGAATGCAGAGAACTTGCCTGGCAGTGTGCTCAAGAAGAAGGCCAGAGCTTGCCCAACTCCACAAGAAAAAAGCTCTTCACCATCAAGCCACAGTCAGGGACCAAGAGAGAACAAGACTGACCCTGCCCTTGTTCCTACAGCACTCTCCCCACCCAGTATGTACCCTTCTGTGGATGAGCGGCTATTGCCCAGAAAGATCAGACTGAGTCGCTCAAAGCCGTCTCCTGACATCTGTACATCCAAGCCTTGCAGCATGGTGAGCGGACCCAGCTCAGTACCCTCAGCCCCCGGCCGGCGCCTTTGGCGGCAGAAGAGTATAAACAAAGTACCAGAAGACAAGGAGCAACCAGGGAGAGCCAGTCCTCTGCAGAGCATCCCAAGCCCATCTGGCCTTGGAAAGACGGCTGGGAGCAAGAAGCGGAGCCCTGAAGTCAGGGCACCGAACTCAGACTCTGCAGAAGAGGGGCAGGTCGGAAGAGTGAAACTTCGGAAGATTGTCAACGGGACGTGCTGGGAGGTGGTGCAAGAGCCACCCCTCAAAAACGCTCAAGACAGCCTTCAGATCCCAGAAGCTCAGTTCTCAGAAGGGCCTGCGAGCACTCAGGCTTCCTCACTTAAAGAGCAGGAACCATCATCTGCTCGGGTAGACCTGGGTCAGGACTCCCCCGTGTGCTCTAGACTCCAAGACATCCTGCTCTCTGCTAGCCGCTCCCCAGACCACCCAGTGGTGAAGTCTGAGTTTGGGGCCAGTCCGGAACTGGTAGGGAAGGAACCCGGGTTGGATATGGACTGCAGAGAGCCCTATGCATTTGACACAGCCCTGCTGGGGCAGCCATGTGAAGCTGAGGAGTACCGCATCACGAGCGCCGCTGCCACCAGCGAGCTAGAGGAGATCCTGGACTTCATGCTGTGTGGCTCAGACATTGAGCCCCCCATAGGGTCTCTGGAAAGTCCTGGAGCAGAGGGCTGCAGGACCCCTAGCTATCACCTGACAGAAACAGGAAAGAACTGGATCGAAGGAGAAGAATGGTGTTTGCCAGACTTGGAACTCTGGCCCAGGGAGCTCACAGGACTGGAAAAGGAACCTGTTGGTGAGAACAAAGAGCCAATTGAGCCCTTTAGCCCCCTCGTTATGCCCTCTGAGAACAAAGAGCCAATTGAGTCCCTTAGCCCCCTTGTCATACCCTCTGAGGTGAGTGAAGGGGAGGTACTTTCAGTAGGAGGCTCTTGGACTCCAGATCTGGAAATTACCAGTTCCCAACCACTGGATGGTCAGAGAGATAAGCTTCATATTGACTCTCTTGACCTTCCCCAAAGGTCCTATGAGGACCTCTCACCTCCCTGTTCAAACTGGATGGACACTAGGCCAGAAGTGTCCCTAAGTATGGATGAGGTATTGTATCCTGCTCCAGAGGCTGGCAAGGAGGTACCTGGCAACTCTGAGTTGTTGGACCCACTTCCTGCCAGCTCCGAAGAGGAAGAGATTGATGTGGTGGACTGGACATCAGAGGGGAGGCTGGTGCCTACTGGCATTCCCTCTGTGTGGCCTGACCCTTCCTCAGAGTCAGACACAGAGGTGGACATACTAACGTAGAACAGGAAGTGCAGGTTAGGGGCAACAGGAGGGTGGGAAATGTTGGCTAGCAAAAGGTGTATTGGCAGAGGCTAGCACGTGCCCTGTCTTCTTAGCACAAGAGGCAGGTATACTCCTAGCTCTCAATAGGCCCCTCCCTCTCCTCCCCAGGCTTTGGCAGCCAGGCAAAAGTAGTACCATAGGTACAAAATTATGAACTTGAACCATCTTATTTCTTTGTAATCTACTTTCCAGTCAGTGATAAACAAGTGAAACTATAAACTGTGTGGTCCCCAACTCTACTGGGTCATAAGTTAACAACTGACACCAGGTCTCCTGTAAGTTATGAGGCATCTAGTCACTGCTAATTCAATAATAAGTGAGAAAGAATACCCTCTATGAAACAGAAAATATTCCAGAAGGTGTGAAACAGTGCTGGGGTGGAACAAATGGGTACAAATAACAGGACATTTTCCCATACCTAATGTATGTGGCTTATTTAGTCCAGTATGGGAAGTCTAGCCAAACCTCTGCTGCAGGGGCCAAAAAAACATAACTTCCATCATCGCTTCCAAGAAGTGAGTTGAAAAAGATAGATGTTTTTTTAAAAAAATAAATTATTTACTTTTTTTTCCCCCCACAGTTTTTGCAAGTATTTCACATGATCTACCAGAGAACCTAGGAGCTCCAGGTTAATTTGTGACCTCAGAATATGAAAAAAATACAAGGGGAGCCATTCCCACAAAAGGCTGCCTTTGTCCATTTCTTACCATAAGATTAAGTTTTACTTTATTATTCAAATACTTTATTTCAACTTTTATTAAACCAAATCCAAGAACTTTTCAATGCCTTACTAGAGGGTTGCCTCACAAGTGAACCATCCTTTCTGGAGGGGAAGAAACCACGGCTTCAGGTACATGGCTGAAGTTTGGCCATATTCCATCATAAATGCTCCAACATCACCAGGGACAGGAGGCTGTAAACATGATGGGAAAAAATGGTTAGAGGAGGGGTCCAGGCAATCAGAAAGCCTGAAGAAACTGTGCCCCCCACGCTAGAACCCACAAACCCAGGGGAATTCAGAGATTGCATCCTCCCCCACATCTTACTCTGCATATCAAGTGCCTGACAACATGTCTGAGCACTAGAGATAAAGACCAGTCAAATCCTTGGGGCCATGAGTGACACTACTGTAATTTTCACATGGGATTAACAGAAAATATACTAGAAACAAAAAGGAAGGGTAGGGATAAGCACATATGAGGTTACACAAAAATTCTGGCCAGGACAAGGAGGAAAAAAGTAACAAAAACAAGTGTCAATAATTTTAACTCACAAACGAGGAACCCGGCGGGATTTACACTACCAGCTTTAAGAAACAAAACAATTGCCATCAGGTGTGCAAAATAAATTTCTAACTAATACAAAAAGGGTCCGCACTCCCACCCAGGGCAATCACCCACATCTGCAAAGGGCGCAAACTGCATTTCTATAGTCATTAACATTACCATCAGCACCCTACAACTTAGTTCAAAGACTGCGAAACATGCCGTTAGCAAAGGGCACATTAAGAGGAAACAATTTTACTGCCGAGTTCTAGTTTTCCTACCCAGCAGAAAAGGGGAAATCCTGAGCAAGAAAAGTTGTAGATCGTGTGTGAGATAAGGACTGTGAGGGCTGCTTCGCAAATACCCCAAATCCACCCCTAAGCCCCCCTCAAACCTCAGCGTGAGGACTTCTATCCAAAACACCCTATGAAAGGTGCTTCTTCAGCTCTTTCACCACCTCTTGAGGCTCCGGGAACTTCAGTTTACGTGGGGGCCCCTTCTTAATCCCAGTCCAGAGCTCCACACCTGGGAAACGACCGAGGTGGCCAAGTCACTTTGGAATGCACCAGCCGGTCCCCCAAATGCCGAGGTGCTGCGCAGCGCCTCCCGCCCGGGGCCCCCAACTCACTGCTGCCGTCGGGGCGCAGCAGCGTCACCTCGAAGCTGCCCCTCCGGGGCTTGGCAGGGTTCACCTCCACCGGAAGCTCCGGGGTCTCCAGGCGCAGCGCCTGGCTCAGGGCCGCGGCGTTGCGCCCGTAGACGCGTCAGCTCGTGCTAGAGAGAGGGGGACGGTCAGTGGCTGGGGCCTTGGCCTGCGACGCCCTGGCCCGCCTCCCCCGGCCTCTCCAGGCCCCTCACCAATGCTCGATCACGACGGTCGCCTCCCCTGCCTTCGCTGGCCTCTCCTGTTTCGCCGCCGCCGCGACCACCGCCACCTCGGCCTTCCGCTTTCTCCCACGAGAAGCCATGGCGCCTGGAGCTCGGCCGCGAGTAGGGGTCCGGCCAACACCGCTCCGAGCTCCAAACTACAGGCCCGAAAGCCCGCCGCCGGGACAAAGCGTCTCCCCAGCGGCGCAGAGCGCGGCCGGGCGCACACGTGGTCTGGAGGCGGGCTCCCCGGGCACAACCATTCTGCCCGCAGCCGGGGGGGGGGTCGGGGACGGCGCTCCCTGGGCACAACCACTCTGTCCGCGGCGGGGGGGGGAGCTACAAGAAGCCCCAGACCGAACCACCCGCGCTCTCGGAGGGGCCCGGACTAGGCAGCTCTGAAACAATCCTGGCTTCACACAAGCGTTTCTGCAAGCCTCCGTCGGGCTAAAGAGCGTGGACCACGACACACAAACCCCACCCCCGTCGCCACACCTGCTCCCTGGAAACGCAGACCAATCCCAAACCAAACCCACAGGCTAACTCGGCGAGGTCAGTGCTCTGGGATTCCCGTAACTAGTCTTCCTTGATCCTGGGGACCAATGCCGGGCAGTTGGAGAAACTCTTAAGGATGGCCTTTGAAGTTGAGGAGGAGAGAGACGCTTCCTCTGCAATGGTCAGGCTTTTCTAATAGGGGAGAAACCACAAAGGCACAAACAAAAGGAAATCCCAGTTTCTTTATTATGGAAAACCATTAACTAGGTGTTGGGAGTAGGTGGGGGAGTAAGTGAAACCCCATTCCTGCCCAAGGACTTGCTCGGGGAGGCCCCACCACACAAAGGAATGTCTCAAACCTATTCCCCTTCTTCCCAAACCCAAAAAAATATGGGGATTATGCAAGATTATCTTCGATGAGTACACTCAGTGGTGTCTCCTTGGGACCAGTGACAAAATTAGCCTTATACTTTTTAATGAAGGCCACAGACCAAGCCAGAAATGCCTAAAGAAGCAAGGGTCCTTGAGGGAAAAATCCTAGTGCAGACTCCATACACAGGCATCTTCTGCTAGGTTGGATGTAATCTAAGCAGACTAAGTCCACTAAGAGGAGGGATGAACACACAGCATGGTGGAGACATGTGAGTGGTGGACAGTAGCTGATAACTAACCCAAGTTTGGAGGGAAAGCACTTCCTCATCCATGGCAGATTTCTCCCTTCTTGCAGTGAAAGTTGGCCACAGCGGTGGAAGCCATCCTGGAGGGTGCCTGTCAATTCCCTGGAAGCCTCTTTAAAATCAGAAGCAGCACCCTGCCCCACTCAGGGATAGCCAAAGGAGAAAACATAAATAAAAGGCCCAGGCCTCACGCAAGGCTTGTGGTTACAGGAGGGGCAGGGCCTCAGAGGTGAGGAAGCCCAGACAAGGCAGAGATTCTATTTGTCCTTCTTGCTTTCCCCATCTGGTACTTCCGTGGGGTTTGAGTCCACAGGCCGCTCCTCAGGGGTATTATCTCCAGCCTTTGATAGCTTCTTGGCCCGCTGATATAGTTCATTCAAGTTGAATTCTCGGATCACATTCTCCTGCACAAAAGAGGTACATAGGCACATTAGGGTTCAGGTGGGAGAGTCCTTACTGGGAAGTAAGTAGTATTTTCAGACACTTAGACCTAGACAGTCTAGGAAAGAAGAAAAGAAAGAGGACAGAAATCTATTCTAATCTAACACGCCTTTTTTGGGTACCTGGAAGAGTCAACCCTGTACAGTTAAGTACCCATTATGTGATTATCCCTGTGCCAAGAATTACAACTACATTATTTAAAGATTTTATTTATCTATTTGACAGAGAGAGAGAGAGAGATCACAAGTAGGCAGAAAGGCAGGCAGAGAGAGAGGGGGAAGCAGGCTCCCCGCTGAGCAGAGAGCCCGATGCAGGGCTCAATCCCAGGACCCTGAGATCATGACCTGAGCCAATAGCAGAGGCTTTAACCCACTGAGCCACCCAAGCGCCCCTACCACTACGTTATTTAATGTCCTCTACGAAACAACCCTGTGAGCCAAGTGTTACTCTCTTCAATTTATTGTTAAGGAACCTCAGGCCTACAGACTATACTGACAAGGGTCTTTGAGGCTGAATCTTGAGTAATAACTGCTCCCTTGTACTAGGAGTTCTGGCACATGGTAGAAGCACAACAAATTTGCTGAGTGAGTTCATGAATGAAATCTGGTAACAAGTCCACACTCTCAAAACTAGTGGGCCAAGCAGCAGAGCCAGGAATCAAACCCAGGTTGGGCTCCAAAGCGGACCACTGTCCTACACCCTTCTCCAAACCACTCGCTCCCTCTTCCAGATACCTCGGAGAAGGTCCAAGAGACAGCTCGTCCTTTCTTGTCAATCTGTGGCCGTCGCATGACCTCCTTGCCACCTTGGAATAGGATCAGGGTAGGGAGCTGCTTGGTGAGGGGCGACGTGCTCACTTTGTACCTGCAGGGCCCAGAGAGGACTCTGTAAATGCATCTGTCTCCATCACTCCACGTGACTTACCGCTCAGGCCCCCTGTCCAGGCCCTTACATACCGCATACTAACGTCGGTGTAGCGTCCAACGTCCACCTTCCCAAAATTGAGCCCTGTACAGTTGTACCTAAGAAAAAATATATTATTTAACATAAGGAAAGAAGAGAATGGGTCAACGGAAGTGGAAATACAGATATTTGGGGAGGGGGGAGAAATGCCTTTGGTTGCAATGTGAGAAATCAAGGCCAAAAACAATGAGAGGGAAAGTGCAGCACCCTCTGCTTCCATCACCCTCCAGACACAGGACTCACTTGAGAGAGAGGTCAGCATAGATAGGAGCGAACGACTGGCAGTCATTGGACCAATTGGCAAAGAATTCCACAATCCAAGTGACCCTCTTGTCCCGCTCTAGCTCTTCCTGCCACACACAGGGAAGAAACAGTGAGCTGAATCACAAAGGCTCCCAGAAAGGTTCAGACTTGAGCATCTAATTCCTCTCCCTGGCTTTCCCTCCCCTCTCTCCTTAGCTCCAGTAAAAAACCACAGTGCCCTTGACTTCCATTCTGAAGCAGTTACTCCTCCTAGTGAGTAAAAAAAGCACAACTACAGAATCACCCACAAGGGACCCAAGAAACAAGGAGAGAGGAAGAGAACTCACATCAATGGTTTTATCATTGAAGTACTTGATGTACTCAGGGCCCATATATAGGGGAGGTTTGCACGTCATCAGGAACACTAAACATGGAAAAAAGATGTCAGAGGAAACATATAAGGCCTACAGCAGGGGATTTACTTTCACACTGACTCAAAGATTTTAGGCACCAAAGAATATACTTTGTGGACATATGCAGACCACTGACACATTCCCTTCTTCTTTTTTTTTTTTTTTAAGATTTTATTTACTTATTTGACAGAGAGAGATCACAAGTAGGCAGAGAGGCAGGCAGAGGGGGGGTGGGAAGCAGGCTTCCCACTGAGCAGAGAGCCGGATGTGGGGCTTGATCCCAGGACCCCGAGATCATGACCTGAGCCAAAGGCAGAGGCTTTAACCCACTGAGCCACCCAGGCGCCCCACATTCCCTTCTTAAAGTTTTTGTAGATTCTTATCACCTGAGCCGCATACATAATTAGGTACAAGATATGGAAGAAGGGTATGGAGAGACCTATCTGGGTTGGAATTTGGTTCCCGCAACCAGATCTCCTTACCTATGCAGAGTGTGATGTAAAGCAGCCCCATGCGAATATCCAGACGGAAGAAAAGAATGGCATTGGCCACTTTACTAAACATGAAGATGTTGCCTATATGTTGCTCCACAGTGACTGAAACACAAAGATGTCACAGGTCAGGGTGAGCGCCATATTCCCATATCCTGTTTGTCCCTCTTCCTGTGTTACTTTAAAACGGGAGAGGGGGAAAAGGATAAAGTCCAAGATCAAATTCAGCCCTGGCATGGAATGGGGGACTCGGTCATTAAATAATGCCCCTCTCCTAACAACGATGAAGGCAGCTCCGGAGGGCATGTGGCCCAAGCTGGAGAAACTGAGGCACAGGCTAAACTTACTGGATCTGCGGTTCTTCATCATCACGATGGCACTGAGGAACATCAGGATCTCCACTTCTCTCTGGAACAGGATCAGAGCGACGGGAATGTCATAAACACAGATGCTGTGGGTGGGTAAGGGTGCCAAATATGGACTAAAAACCAACAGAGATCCAAATTGGCAATAGTACCAGCAAAGAAATAACTGGAGTTGGGGACGATGTAGTGGGAACACCAGTCAGGTTCTACCCCACCACAAACTGGCCGGTGCCCTTCGGCAGACCACTTAACCTCTGAGCTTTGTTTTTCTCAGGGGAAGAGTATCTGTCTCAAAATGTTACTGTGAGGAGTAAATGAGATAATGCATATGAAAGAATTACATAAAGCCTAGGACTGTATAATACTTTAAGGCAATATTACCAACTCAAAATAAAACAAAATAAATAAAATTTTCCCCGTCCAATATTCATAGTGATAATCCATGCACCTTTAATAGGATTTGAGAGCGGAAGGGGGCCTCTCAGAGTTTTAGAAGGCCCTTTTCGGTACCTAGGGCTTCCAGTTCTTTCTCAATTTCTACACTCTAAGGCCTGTGAGACAGACAATAATCATGTCAAAGAAACAAACAAGGTAATTTCAAAGAGTAAAGACTGTAATGCATAACAAGGACCCTGGGAGAGAAAGCATGGGAAGGGGGAGGCAACTACAGTCTAGATGGTCTGAGGCCTTCCAGACCTTTCTGTTTACAATACAGGAACTCAAATCACTATTTCACACAGAACCAATCAACTACAATTTACAGCTAGAAGTCAGGGACCTTAGGTCCTGGGTTTTTAGCATCAGTCTCCAACAAAAAGTAACTGACTGGCTTTAGCAGTAGACCTTACTAAATATTCCTGAGCAGAAAGCAGCACATTTTCACCAATGAAATTGGGTTAGAATTGGCATTTAACAAGTGTGGAAAGATGAACTTAAAAGGAAAAAAAAAAAAAAAAAAAGGACCTGTGGTCAAGCAGAGAAGCAAACGTCTGAGTGAAAGGAAGAGTGTCTAAAGACAGTGGGTCAGTGGCAAAGGCTGGCTATGCATACTCCAGACGGTTTCTGCTTCGCCCCGGGCGTACTGCAGCCGCGTTCTTGGTCTACATGCATCAGAGCAGCACTGTATTCCAGCACTCCTGCGTGGAACGTGAGTGGAAGCGATGTGCCGTGTCTATGCCGGGCTGTAAGCAAGTGCATGTCCTTGAATTCCAGCTTCCTGTCCTCATCTGCTGGCTGGCTGATGATGGCATGACCCTAAGGCCATAGGGCGAGGCCGAATGAACCTGGGTTCCAGACAAATGGTATGAAGCAGAGCCCCTTTGGCGTCCTGCCTGTTCGTTCCTTGTTTTCAAACCTCTTATTATGGAAAACTTTAAAAATACATAAAAGTAGAGAGGATACTAAAAGGTAGCAGAACGTGCTCCCCAAAATATGCTACTTTGGATTATTCTGCATAATAGTTTTGAGCCTAAAAGCAATTAAGAGGTAGATACAAGAAAAGCTCCTTGCCTTCCATTTGTCTAAAAGCAAGACATATTTTTTTTTTGTTGTTAGCCTTTATTCATTTATTTGAGAGAGAAAGCGAGCGCGCACACATGCACTCAAGTGTGGGAAGGGGCAGATGGGGAGGGAGAGGAAGAGAATCTTAAGCTGACTGGGGACTGGGCTCGGAGCCCCATGCTGGGTTCGATCTCACAACCCCGAGACCATGACCTGGGCCAAAATCAAGAGTTACAAGATTAACTGACTGAGCCACCCAGGTGCCCCGAAGCAAGACATAATTTTTTTTTTTAAGATTTTATTTATTTGACAGAGAGAGACTACAAGTAGGCAGAGAGGCAGGCAGAGGGAAAGGGGGAAGCAGGCTCCCTGCTGAGCAGAGAGCCCAATGGGGCTCGATCTCAGGACCCTGAGATCATGACCTGAGCCGAAGGCAGAGGCTTAATCCACTGAGCCATCCAGGTGCCTCTCCAGACATAAATTTTTAAAAGTATTCCTCCAACCTTCTCTACCAAGAAGGACAAAAGTTAATCAAGGGAGACAATTTTAGACCCTATCAGCCTGGAGACAGCACCAAAGGAAATTAACAAAACAAAAAAGAGCCTATATTTATCTTAGTTTACCTTCTGGCAGTCTGCCCTCCTTGGAAGCCTAAAACTTCTTTCCTTTGTCCAGTCATTTCTCCAAAAATGTATTGCTCTTTGTTGAGGATGTGATGTAAGCCAGGGTTCTAATCTACCTCTGAGTTAATTCATTTTCCCTGGGTATCTTCCACGCATACATGAGATAAACATGTTAATAAATTTGTTTATCTTTTGTTTTTAATCTGTCTTTTATTACAGGGGTCTCAGCCAAGACCTCAGAAAGGTAGAGGAAAAATTAATTTTCCTCCCCTACAATACTTTAATCCCTCCTACTCAGATTTAACAGTAACATTTGCCAAAATGGTTCCATTTCACCTATGCTACCCACTTTTTTTGGTGAAACTTAAAGCAAATTCTAAACTTCAGTGTGCATCTCTTACAGATAAGGACTTTTTTTTTTAAAGGGGGGAGGGATAGAGAGAGGGAGAGAGACAGAATCTTAAGCAAGCTTTACATCCAGGTCGACCTGAGCAAAATCAGGAGTTGGATGCTTAACCAACTGAGCCACCCAGGTGCCCCAAGGACTTTTTTTTTTTTTTTTAAGATTTTATTTATTTGTTTATTAGGAAAGAGAGAGAGTGAGAGAGAGAAGGTCAGAGTGAGAAGCGGACTCCCCATGGAGCTGGGAGCCCGATGTGGGACTTGATCCCGGGACTTCGGGATCATGACCTGAGCCGAAGGCAGTCACTCAACCAACTGCGCCACCCAGGGGCCCAGGACTTTTTTTTTTTTTAAAGAAGCATCCCCTTTTAAAGTTTATTTGTTTTAGTAATCTCTACTTCCAATGAGGGGCTCAAACTCAACAACCCCAAGATAAAAAACTACATGGTCTTCCAACAGAGCCAGCCAGGTGCCCTGGGACTTTTTTTTTTTTCTAACAAAGCAAAATATCATTATCACACTTAACACAATTAATAATTGCTTACTGTCATTTAATACTCAGTCCTAATTCAAATGATCCCAATAATTTCAAATTGTCTTTGTGAAGTTGTTTGTTCAAATCAGGAAAAAGCAAGCCAGATCCACACAATGCATTTGGCTTATATGTTTCCTTGATCTTCCTTTATCTCTAAAGAACATCTATTCTTGGGGTGCCTGAGTGGCTCAGTCGTTAAACGTCTGCCTTCAGCTCAGGTCAAGGTCCCAGGGTCCTGGGATCGAGAACCCAATCAGGCTCCCTTGTCACCAGGGAGCCTGCTTCTCCCTCTGCTTGTGCGCACACTCACGCTCGCTCTCTCTCCCTGTCAAATAAATGAATAAAATATTTTAAAAAAGAGAGAGACAATATCTATTCTTCCTTTTTACAAAATCTAGACTACTTATCTGTTGAAGACATTGAGTCAATTGTACTCTTAACTTCCCCACTTTCTGGATCTGGCTGCTTGTTAAGTTATATAGTATGTGTTTTTCTGATGTTGATTTTCTATCTCCCATATTTCTTGTAAAGTGGCAATGAAAGCTAAGGCTTGAATACAATGCAATCCAAATCTTTTGCCAGAAATACATCATAAGCGGTGCTAAGACACTTCCTAAATGCATCCCTTCAGAGGATACCTGAACCTTTCGTCTGATGGTTTTAGCATCCACAGATGATCATTGCCTAGGTTTATTCTTTCTTTTTTTTTTTTTTTAAGATTTTATTCATTTACTTGACAGAAAGGGATCACAAGTAAGCAGAGAGGCAGGCGGGGGGCTGGGGGGAAGCAGGCTCCCTGCTGAGCAGAGAGCCTGATGCGGGGCTCGATCCCAGGACCCTGAGACCATGACCCGAGCTGAAGGCAGAGGCTTAAACCACTGAGCCACCCAGGCACCCCTAGGTTTATTATTTAATTAGAGGTTGATAAATGCTTTTGTTGTTGTATGGTTGGTTGGGTTTTTCTGTTTGTTTGTTTTTGTTTTTAGTAAGCTCTGTGCCCAACGTGGGGCTTGAACACATGATCCTGGGATCAAGGGTTGTATGCTTCAATGAGTGAGCTAGTCAAGTACCTCTGCTAAATGATTCTAAAATTTTATCAATCCTTGGGACGTCTGGGTGGTTCAGTCAGTTAAGTGTCTGGCTTTGGCTCAGGTTGGTTCCTTGCTCAGTGGGGAGCCTGCTTCTCCCTCTGCCTGCTGCTCCCCATACTTGTGTTCTCTAATAAATAAAACCTTAAAAAAAATAAATTTTATCAATCTTTCCATATTAATTAGCTCAAATTTGTCTATTAAGAAATCAATTGCGGCACCTGGGTGGCTCAGTGGGTTAAAGCCTCTGCCTTCGGCTCAGGTCCTGATCTCAGAGTCCTGGGATCGAGCCCCGCATGGGGCTCTCTGCTCAGCAGGGAGCCTTTTTCCCCCTCTCTCTGCTTGTCATCTCTCTCTGTCAAATAAATAAATAAATAAAATCTTAAAAAAAAGAAAAAGAAATCAATTATTTGCTATTAAATCAGATTGTCTATTAAGAAATCAATTATTTGGTTACTCTGAAAGATAATATGTACAGGAAACGCAAAATGCTTGATTCTTTCTTTTCATTTAGAAATAAACTTTTGGGGGTGCCTGGGTGGCTCAGTTGATTAAGCATCTGCCTTCGGCTCAGGTCATGATCCCAGAGTCCTGGAATTGAGTCCCACATCAGGCTTCCTGCTCAGCAGGGAGGCTGCTTCTCCCTCTGCCAGCTGTTCCCCCTGCTTGTGCTTTCCGTTTCTGTCAAATAAATAAGTAAAATCTTTTTTTTTTTTTTAAAGATTTTATTTATTTATTTAACAGAGAGAGAACACAAGCAGGCAGAGAGGCAGGCAGAGGCAGACAGAGGAGCAGGCTCCCTGCGGAGCAAGGAGCCCGATGCGGGACTCGATCCCAAGACGCTGGGATCATGACCTGAGCCAAAGGCAGTTGCCCAACCAACTGAGCCACCCAGGCGTCCCTAAATAAGTAAAATCTTTAAAGATAAGTAAATAAACTTTTGTTACATCACTGAAAATTCAAGGCTTACCTGTTGTTTTATTTTTTATTTATTTACCTATTATTGTTAACATTATTTACTTTAACATCCTAACTTCCCAGTCTCCAAGGTAAATGAGTAAAACATGGATTTTCCAGGAAAACAAACACTGGTTATGAACTCTATGTAATTAATTAAAAAAAATTCCATCAGAGAAATAGTAAAATACAAAAAATTCCAGTATTTTGCATGTTATTAAATGACAGCATACAGAGAAATTATATAAAAGATCCCTACACTTTATTAAAATCTTTACTACTACCCACTTATATCTTTGAGTCCCATTTTGGTTAAATCAGTATGGAATACAGTAGTCCTCCCTTATCTGTGGTTTTAGTTACCTGTGGTCAACCACAGTCTGGAAACAGATCATCCTCCTTCTGACTTATCAACAGAAGGTCAACAGTAGCTTAATGCTATGTTACAATGTCTCTGTCATTCACCGCACTTCATGTCACCTCACTTTATCATCTGATATCATCATCAGAAGGATGAGCATAGTACGATAAGATTTTTTTTTTTTTTATTTCTTAGAGAGCGAAAGACTGAGAATGAGAGGGGAGAAGGTCAGAGGGAGAAGCAGACTTCCCGCAGAGCCGGGAGTCTGATATGGGACTCGATCCCGGGACTCTGGGATCATGACCTGAGCAGAAGGCAGTTGCTTAACCAACTGAGCCACCCAGGCGCCCCACGATAAGATATTTTAAGGGAGGGACACAGAGGGACCACATTGACATAATTTTCATTACGTTACTTTGTTATAATTGTTCTATTTTATTATCAGTTATTGTTAATCTCTTACTGTACCTAAATTGTAAATTAGTTTATCACATAAAGTTTGTTTATGTGAAAGTTTATCACCATAAAGTTTGGTACTATCCAGGGTTTTAGGCAACCATTGGGGGTCTTGCAATGACTACATACCCACCGCCCCAGCTGCCCCAGATAAGGGGGAACCGACATAAAAATAGGATCTTCTGAAGTTGCATGGCTACACTTGCGCTTATCGGTAACACTGGGAAAGGACAGAGGAAGTATGAAAGCGTTAACAAGGGATGGAGAATAAAACTAAGGGACTGCGTTCCGGTAAAGGTCAAGACACACTTTGGGGACTGAGAAAAGGAGACAAAAACTCAGGTTGACCCTCCTTGCTCAGAACACAGCTGCGGCCCTACAGCAGAGAGCACAGAGCTTCAACTCATTTTTCTCCGCTTTTACTCACGTACAGCAAGGCTCTAGAGAGTGATTTCTTTACAATTTTTTTTTTTTTTTACAATTTCTTTCCAACAAGTCTAACACTTGTGTTTATTTTTGCATCCTCAGGATGCAGCAGAGTGCCCAGCAGATAGTGCACGCTCTGGAAATGTTAACTGAAGAGACAGCTTTTGGAGTATGCAGGTACTATGGCCAAAGAGTTGTTTCAGGTCGCATTTACTCACTAGTTGACCCACAAGTGACTAGTTTAGCAACTCACTAGTGACTAGTTTGGCAACTCGCCTAAACACGCCAAGATCAACTTCTCCATTAAGAAAACGGGAGTACTACGACCCTCCTTGTTTACCTCACTGGCTCAAGAGGCTTTACATGACCCGTAGCCCTGTTAATACTGAACATGTGCTGAGTTTGGGTACAGCTGTTGACCAGCATGAATGGTGAGATGGAAGGAACCCTGGACTCAAGAATCCTAAGAGCCAGGCTGTTGTGCAAGTTCACTGGCTCTTTTCCCATCTTAATTAAGCATGAAGAGGTTTAGGCTCGATGATGGTCCAAGCCCTACATTCCGACAGTCTGTAAGTCCGTTACAGGCTCGGAACCTCAGGTATCCTCAAAAAGGTGAAACTCGGGGCTCCTGCATGCAACCTCGGGAAACAGGGACAGTGAAGGTCGCGGGGTCCGCTCACCCAGTCAAAGTCACACGGGTTGCCGTCTTCGCGTTGCGTGGGGAGACTGTTGCAGAGAGGGGGTAGCTTCCTCACGAGTAGGAATGCAAGAGAAAGCAGGGCTGACAGAAGATAGTAAGGTCGGGCCAGCCATCGTGAAAGTCGTGGCACCGAATACACCAGAGCAATTAAAGGTGCCAGGACCGCCATCTTCCCGGCCTTAGCGGCGCCCGCCCAGCTTCGACACCTCTAGCTCTGGTCCCACCTCTCCCACCATTGAGACTTCCATTGGGTCTAATCTCGGATGCACCGCCTCTGCGCCCGGAAGTAGATCTCTGATTGGACCTTACCGAAGGCCCCAGGATTTGACACTTTATTGGTCGATCTAGCTGTCGCTTTCTCTAGTTAAGTCATTTTATTGGATACGCGACCGTGGCGATCGGAGACTACAGAGAAGACTTTAGTAAATTTAGATAGCACTTCCTAAACGTTCTCATAAAGCGACGGAAGTAGTTGCCAGGAAAATGTAGGCGGGGCACCCAATGATAAGTGGCTCCAAGAGGAAGAGGGCGGGACATCGTGAAAGGATTGTCCAATGAAAACGACCGACGCCAGACAGCGGGACCGCGCCGGGGCGGAGAAGACCATGGAGAATTTCTCGGCACTGTTCGGAGCTCAAGCTGACCCACCACCACCCCCAACCGGACTCGGCTTCGGACCAGGAAAGCCTCCCCCTCCCCCTCCCCCTCCTCCGGGCGGGGGCCCCGGCACGGCCCCGCCGCCCACTGCGGCCGCGGCTCCTCCCGGCGGGGACAAGTCGGCGGCTGGCTGTGGTCCTTTCTACCTTATGCGGGAACTTCCAGGTAAATACTAGGCCTGGCCGAAGGCAGCCAATCAGATCATAGCGAGGAGGTGATGGGCGTAGCTCTCAGCCCGCTGGGGTAGGTGTGAGGTAGCCTAGGCAACGCGTGTCGGGACCTTGGAGCTCAAAGTCGGAACGGCTGTAAGGATTCACGACCAAAGGGATGACATGAACTTTTGGCCTGCATTGGGAGTTGGGAGAGAATGCATTTCCATGACCATGTTTCATACCGTATTTGGCTCTGTCCCGTATACCGGTTTATGGCTCCCTAAAAATTATCCAGAGTTTGAGTTTGGAACTCGTTGTGGCCGGATTTAACATCCTTGCAGACCTTTAGGTTTTTTAGATCTGTCACGAACATGCTCTTGGTTTGAGGCATGTTGCCCTCCCTCTAAGGGCCTTTGCGTTTCTTCAACTGTCGGAAGGAGGGGTAAGAATCGACCCCAAAAATTATTTTGTTGAGTACCTACTACGTACGGAGCACGGTCTAAATGCTAAAGATACAGCTGTGAGTAGGGCTGACAAGATCTTTGCCTGTTTTGGAGTTTACATTTCAGTGGAGGCGGCACAGAGCACACCAGATAACATCAGATAGTGGTTAGTGCTACAAGGAGAAAATGTGATAAAGAATTGAGGCAGAACTGCTTTAGCTAGAGTGATCAAAGAAGCCATCTCTGAGTAGATAATATTTGAACGTAAATGTAAAGAGCCAGTCCTGTGTGAGTGGGAGAGATAAGATGCAAGAAACGAGGTCAGAAGCCATGGTGTGAGGGAAAAGCTTGGAATATCTGACGCTCAGAAGACCCGTTGGATTCCAGTGAAGTTTCAAGGGAAAGAGTGATAGGAGATGAAGGGGGGGAGGAGTAGGCAGAGGCCTTTGTAAAGCATTTAGATTTTAAGTTCGGGGGCTATTTTATTATTTATTTTTAGTGATCTCTGTAGGGAAAGTGGAGCTCAAGCACACCATCGGAGGTCAAGAGTCAAAAACACGCTGTAATGACTGGGCCAGCCAGGCACCCTTCAGGGGGAGCCATTTTAACACAGGAAAGTGACATGATCTGATTTACTTAATTTTAATTATCCAAACAGCTACATTAAGAATGGAAAGTGAGGAAATCAGTCAGAAGTTACTGCTTAGTAGGTCAGGAAAGAGATGATGGTTTGGACTAGGCAGTAGCAGTGGAGGAGAGAAGTGAACTGATGCAGGATAAATGTTAGGGATAGAGCTTATAGGAGTGAAGGATTGAATATGGAAGTAGAGAGGAACTGAAAATACTCGTAAATTCTTGGATTGAATAGTTGGGTGGATGGTAATGCTGAGACCAAGAAGGAACAAATTTGAGGAGGTGGAAATCAAGAGTCATTTTGGACATGTTAAATCTCCAAGTTGCCTTTCAATTCCTCCCAAGTCCTACTGCTACATCAAGAATTGAGGGAAATAATGCATATTGGTTCTGTGCTTTGAAGTCCGCAGTGCTTATAGTCGAATAAAACTAAAGCATAGAGAGGTTGACTTTCCTTTGGTCAGTTATGGTTGATGTCTACCAGCAGTTTCTCTATCTATTCTGATTGTACCTATTTATATCAAGCAGTTGGCACATACTGAGTTTCTCTTTTTGGTGAATGATGGTTTCTGTAGGAAGGATGGTGTGTGGTGAGAAGGGGAGAGAATTAATAAGTCTAGTCCTTGCTTTTAAGGAGCTTATTTTACTTAGGGATATAAAGTATGTGGTTAAGGGTAGTGACTGTATTTCTTGTTAAGGCTAATCTCATTACTTTGTGGTCATGCCTCATATCCAACTATTAAGAACTACATGATGGAGGCCCCTGGCTGGCTCAGTAGGTAGAGCACGCAACTCTTGATCTTGGGATTGTGAGTTCCAGCCCTGCATTGGGGGTAAATGCTTATACTCTTTTTTTTCATTATATAATTATTTAATTTAATTTATTTATTTGACAGAGAGATCACAAGTAGGCAGAGAGGCAGGCTCTCCGCTGAGCAGAGAGTCCAATGTGGGGGTCGATCCCAGGAGTCCAAAATCACGACCCAAGCCAAAGGCAGAGGCTTCAACCCACTGAGCCACCCAGGCGCCCCAAATTTTATACTTTATACTCTTAAAAAAGGAAAAAAGAAAAAAAAAAGAACTATACTGGTTTTCAAAATGTGTTCCTTGTTATCCAAAATGACAGAAAGAGTTGTCACTTGAGCCAGACCTTGAAAATTCCATATTGGTGAAGAAAATTTGGAAGACTTGTCTTACAATTACATCAGCCTTTCCTAACACAAACTTCCTAAAAGGAAATGAGATGAGAAGTATGTTTCTCAGGAGATAATGGAGACTTATTTGGATGGATTAGAAACATGGCACAGGGGAGTAGTGGCACAGGCCCCAAAGCTAAGTTACAGTAAGAGGTGTTTTACTGTGAGTGCCAAAGGAATTTGAGCTTTTTCCTGAGGATAATTGGAAACCACTGAGATTTTTGAACCGAGGAATATTGCTTCTAAAGATATCCGGAGAATATCGGTGTCATGTATTGAAATAGAGAAGCCATGAGTGAGGTGGGGAAGATTTGGAGTTTAAAAAAAAAATGGGGGCGCCTGGGTGGCTCAGTTGGTTGGGCAGCTGCCTTCGGCTCAGGTCGTGATCTCAGAGTCCCCGGATCGAGTCCCACATCGGACTCCCAGCTCCATGGGGAGTCTGCTTCTCCTCATGTTCTCTCTCACTCTCTCTCAAATAAATAAAAAAATATATTAAAAAAAATATTTTAAAAAAATAAATCTGCATGGAATTGACTAAGAGGAAGTTGGAAATGTGACTGGTTTTTAGGAGGCTGGGGAGAAAGGTTTATAAATCATTTTCATGGAATTGATAGTCAAAACAGGAAGTTGGAGGGACTCATAAAGTGTTTAGGAAAAGCAGGAGTGCCTTCTCACCCGAGCCTTGAGGATGACCCCCTGGAAGAGGAAGGCTGACGGAGAGGGGGAAAGCAGGATGCTAGAAGGGCAGGAGGCAGTACCTAGTTCTGAGGAGCGGTACTGTGCCGCTGAGTGTTCTGCCCTTACAGTCGACCGTGCTTCTGAAGTGTTTGACACAAGAAGGAAAAAAGGGAAGGACAGGATAAGGCTTTGGGGTATGGAGGGAAAATACCTTGCTCACTGAACTGAGCGCCGACGGGAACCGGCGATACATGTATGTACAAGAAAGACATTGTCTCGGCCCCCAAGGGACTCAGGTCAGAACCTGGGTTTTTCCAAGTGAAAAATTATGAACAAGCACTTTCATCATCATTTGCATTCTTCGAGTTCATCCTAAGTACAGATGAACTTGTAGGCTAGCTAGCTCCATCCTTTGCCACTAGATCCTTATTAGATTATTAATGAGCTTCCATTCTTTGAAAAAAAAATCAGCCATGAGGTATTATACTGATAGTGCCTTGCATCTATACAATACTTTATACTTCTCAATGTTTTCACTTGAACCTTGAAAAAAAATTAAGTGTTCTTAGGATATTTGTTACCCCACTACAGAGATAAGAGGAAACGGAGGCATAGAGCACCGCTAGGATTAGACTTCTCGTTCACCAGATGCTAACGGAACATATCTTCCTTTGAGGCAGCGCATTTTACTTGGCATTATGAATAACAGAGATGGTGGTAATAAGTTAATCAGCGGTACCTAAAAAAACCCCATTTCCTATGTAAAGGTAGTAAGTGTTTCTTGCTATTAAAAAAAAATAGTCCTTGACCAGACACTCAAGCCATTGGGTCTTATTTGACTCTTATTTGCTCTAGCCGAGCTGAGGTAATACCCTGCTGTGTCAGAGAGTAGAATTTCTCACTAGTATGATATATGAAAAGCACTCAGAACAGTGTTTCGCAAAGAGTAAGCATCATGTAAGTGATTATTGTGGTGAGTCCAAGTTGGGGAGAGTGTCTCTTTCTTCGGGGTAGCTTCCATCTGCCCTCTTTGGATGTTTCCGATTTTTCTCTTGGTTCCAACTTACCATTCCATGGTATATATTTTTAGTGTTTATTATATGTTGTTATTTAGTTTTGCTGTTTCTTACTTTAAAAAATAAATTTAAGTCTTTGTAATTCTCACTCAAAGATTCCTTATTTAGGCTAAAATACAGTCCTTCACTTTCCCTCTGGGTGACTTAAATATTCGCTAGTCTTGGGACTAATATTTTTTTGGTGTTCTTCTCCCCATGTCCTCTAGGTAGCACCGAGCTGACAGGCAGCACCAATCTGATCACACACTACAACCTGGAACATTCCTATAATAAATTCTGTGGGAAGAAGGTGAAGGAGAAGCTAAGTAACTTCCTGCCTGACCTGCCAGGGATGATTGATCTGCCTGGTTCCCACGACAACAGCAGCCTCCGCTCCCTGATCGAGAAACCCCCTATTCTTGGTGGCTCTTTTAATCCTATCACAGGGACAATGCTGGCTGGCTTCCGCCTCCATACTGGCCCGGTGAGTCCCCTCTGAGGAGGAAGAAGGCAAATGGGGAGGCCTGAAAGGCGTGGAGGTGGTTTTTCTGTCCGACTCTGTTCCTTCATAACGTACTGAGCCGAACAGAGGGGAGCAGGGCATTTCCTCCCTCCACTCACCTGGCCCTTCCTTTGGTTCCTTCAGTTACCGGAGCAGTGTCGTCTGATGCATATTCAGCCTCCCAAGAAGAAGAATAAGCACAAGCACAAACAGAGCCGTACCCAGGATCCTGTCCCCCCAGGTAAGAAGCAGTTCTGGCCAAAGCCAGAAACCCTGAATCTGGTTGGACCTTCCCCAGTTAAAAACCCAGTTAGGTTCCTTACAGAGCCCTGGACCCCCAAATTCTCCTCGAACAAGTATAAAGGTAATTAATGTTTCCTGCAAGTAGGTCTCCCGGGCAAGGAGAAAGCTGGAATGGTGCTTTAGCAGTGCCTCCCTATCCTTTCTGGCCTTTGGAAGAGAAGTTGCCCTTAACTTGGTTTTCCTCTGGTCTTCAGAGTTCCAAGCATTAGGGACTTTTGAGCCCTTCCTTAAGGGATATTGATTGATAGGCACATACTGTTTCCTACAGAAACACCATCTGATTCTGATCACAAGAAGAAGAAAAAGAAAAAAGAGGAGGATCCTGAACGGAAAAGGAAGAAGAAAGAGAAGAAGAAAAAGAAGGTAGGGTAGGGACCTGCTGCTGCAGCCCAGTTGAGTCTCCCCATCTCACCCTGTCCGCGATGGTCCTCTGCCTCAGGTGGGACCCAAGATTGAAAATCCAGGGCATGTTAGTTTTTTCCTGCACAGCCCTGATCAAGGCCAAGGCCACCTCCTAGTTGTTCTTACCCCTCCTTCCTGTCTTCCCCAGAACCGACACAGTCCAGACCATCCAGGCGTGGGCAGCTCTCAGGCCAGCAGCAGCAGCAGCCTCCGCTAACAGGACTCGACCGGGACGGCCGGTCCTGCTGGACTGAACGTGCTGACAAAAGCCGCCCTCCAGCTCGGACCCTGCCGCGGGAGCTTCCCCTGCAACCGGGGCGGATGCGAGCTCCAGCCGTGCTGGGCTAAGACTAGTGCATTGCAGGAGAGAAGGGCCATGCTTTTGTAAGGCTCAGCCCAGTTGGCTTTCTCATGTACATCTTTTCCTCTCCCAGGATGCTTTCTTTTCATCTCTTTTACGCAATTGGTCTAATTTAGGACATTGTCTGATCTGTTAGGGTTTTTCTTTAAAAAAAAAATTTTTTTTTGCACTTATCAAACTGGCTGAACTGTGGCTGCCTGTTAAGAGGTAAGTGCCTTTCCATGTGAGAGTCAGGGTTTAAGTCAGGGCACTCAGAGATCTGAGGGGAGCTGGGGTCTTTTGATTACATTAATTAGTCGGCAGGGAGCCCACCAAAATGGGATTGGGAAACATGGTGCGTAAGTGAGGCAGAACTTGCTAATACCTGTCCACAGGGGACACTTAACACTCTGCCCGTCATGGTGAGAACCAAGCACCTGGATGAGGCCCCACCGGAGGAGCTAATCTAGTTAAGGCTTATCTGTCTTCTCGGTCAGTTTGGTGTTAAAACAGAATAGCCAATTGAAAAACTACCCATAATCACCAGTGTATTTCAACGAGGTCAATTCCTGGTGAAGCCTGTAATTTTTATTTTTATTTATTTATTTATTTTTTATCTCTGGCAAGCAAAGGTAAATGCTTCTCTTTTCTTTATAGGAATCTTTGATCTGCCTCATTCCTTAGTTAAGATAATGAAACCATTAGGCTGATGCAAAAACATTTCTAAGCTTCTAAGACAGCCACAAAAAGGCAGCCTAAACTAGCAGAATGAGATTCCTTCAGTCTTTACAGCAGGCCAGGTAACTGGAAATGTCCATGAGAAAACCCAAGCTATTGTAATCTGACTTTAAATAAATTTGACAGAACAGTTAAAATCTGTTACTATGAGCCAAGGTTGTTACTAGATCAGTAGGTGGAAGACCATTCACGCAGCTAGTTTTATTAATCTAGGATTTCAGAGCAAGACTATACGCTTAAGTCACGGACAGTGAAAATAATGGGTTCTGGCCAGTTTCCACAGATTTAGTGTCTGAGGCGGCCTATTTAAAATTAGGGCATAGCCTTTTTACTTTGGACAAACAGAAGAGACACCGTGAGCTATCATATTGAAGTGGCAGCCATATCCAGGCAATCTGCCTCTAACAGGCTTTTATCCCTCGATCATCCACTGTCTCACCTCTGGCCACATCCAAAGAGCTTTACTTCCCAGAGACAAAATTCTGTATTAAAGAACTGTGGAGTCAAGAGTTCTCTAAGCCTTGAAAAGACAAAGAGCTTAGGTGGTCACAGGTTTCTTCTAGGAATTTTTGCATTAAATCACCAAAATAAAAACAGGCCCTGCTGTTTTAAGTGGTTATTCCCACTACAGTCCTGCCTAAAGGTGGGCCAGGACCGGAGAAGCTTCTGAGGTTTTCTTTGTGACTTCCCACCAGAGATCACTCACCTTGCCTTAACCAGACAAAATAACACAAGTCAGGGGGAGCTGGTTAGATCAGGATTTCTTTTTATTCCTTGTTGGTTTAAAATGGCTAATCAGAATAAAAAATAAAAGGGCCTCTGTCTAGAGGCTGGGGTCTCCCCTATTTAGAGGTTAGAACCCAGGTATACCCCCACTACCCAGCACCATACTGAGGTGGGCTGAGGGGTAACCCCAAGGGACAATCGGAGGGGCCTAGGCCTGCCACTCCTTCTCTCTATCCCATTTTTGGCATGTGATGAAAAATATTGCTTTTTGGATTCATCTCTCCCGGCCTTGGATTTAAAAATAATGTTAACCATGTGATTTGGGGGAAGGCTCTGAGGGGACTAAAGAAGCCCACCCTAATCCCTCTCCCCCAACAAGGGGTGGGGGGGATTATCCAATATTGTTCCTAGAGCTCAGCCAAGCTCTTTTCCTGATCTCCCCACCACCACCAAAGTCATGGGGCTGTGACCCCTTTCCTGGGGAAACTAAGTGCCAACGAACCTAGAAAACTAACTCTCCTCTCCAAGTCCTTCCCTCCTCTGACCAAGACCCCAGACTCGCCTCTCCCAAGGTTTCTTTCTTGATTACTACGCACCAATAGCAGGAGGGTGCGGTTTCCTTAGTTGGTAACTGGGACAAAAGAGAGGGAACCACTGGGAAAAGGAAGACTTTGATGGATGTCCCCATTTCTTTCCTGCTGGTCTGAGGAATGGGAAGAGTAACATACCCCTCCTTCTACATATACCTCCCTCATTTTCCCATCCCAGGATAGATATATAATTTCTTTGATATTTATAATATATATATATATGTATATATATATATATATATATATATATGTACACACACACCTGGTAACGCAGAGAGGAAAAAAATAGAATCCGTAACAATAATAAAAAAAATTATTTCTGGTTTAAAAATGATCTGGTTCCCTCCAGGGCGAGCAATTGCACAAATGTCCACTGAGTCTGGTCCAGGGGTTAAAGAAGGGAAGGTCTTAAAAGGTGAAGGGGGTTACTACCCCAGTCTCAGGGCCCCAACTCTCCAACTCCCCAACCCCACTGCATTTTATAAAACGCTCCTCATCCTCTTGGAATCGGTGGTTTAAAAAAATGTCCATGCAGGGGAGGGGAGCCCCTTGAGGAAAGGAAGGTGGCCACCTGGGGCCCTTTGGTGTAGGCGTAGAGGCGTGGGGGGAAGGGAGGTGCCGAAGGCTCACACAGAAATCTCATAGGTGGTACCACCCACCCCTGACACCTTCTTGACTCCGCCCCTTGTGGGGCTGCTGAGAGGTGGCTGGCCTGGGCCAGGAGAGGCAGAGCCTATACTCTTGGGCTGCCCATTGGATTTGCTGTAGGCGGTCTTGAGCTGTACTTCATCTCTAGGAAGAGAAAAAGAGATAGGTGTCAAGAAGTGGGACACAAAACACAAAAGGGAGACAGATTTAAAAGTTACGAGAACTGACATACTTTTCTACATACATACTTTCTTCCTCCAACGTTCCCACCTGTTTCATTGCCCTGCTTAAAACAAACCTGATGCCCTATCTCCCCTCTTTATTCCTTCTCTCCAACAGCAACTATCTTAAATACTTACTCTCAGGCAAATAAGTACATTTCGGGAAGACATGATTAAGCAAAAAGTATTAATCATTAGGGTCTTAACAGGAATAGCCCATGAAGGCAGCTAGAAGGAGTGAGTGAAACGAGCGATCTACAAGCAGACACCTCTGCGCGCACACTTGCACACAAGTGAAGTCATGGCACCTTCTGTAGCATGCTATGCTAATTTTCAAGTCCACTGGTGGTTAGGATGGACTTATACTTACTTGGGTGTCAATAATGGCTGCAAGGCTACTTCCTCTGCCTCAGAGACACCAGCTGGGGCTTTTTGGCTGCTGTAAGACATAGATCGGCCCAGGTATGGGGCAGTTGGGCCTGGTTCAGGGGACCCTAGTCCCCGGCCCCTTAGCCCATCTGGCTTGCCAAAACGGGGGGCAGCTGGGCGTCCCAGTGGAGTCTTGACCAAGGGTGATCTCTTTGAATCATCTGAGGAGGAACTAGTACGAGGGGCATGGCCTGAGCCCGGCGTTGACTGAATGCCTGAGTCCCCCAAGCCTGGTTCTTCCTCACGGCCCGGGAGTGGGGGTGACTGGCGTAGCAGCTTCTCTCGTTCCTGGAGGGAGGCCACGATATGGCGCGACAGATTGTCATACCGGACTGGTGAGGGCTCTCGGTGTGCTGGGCCGGTTGGCACCAAACGTGGGTGCCTCTCGGCTTCCCGTTGCTGGGCCAGCCGGGCTGACAGGAAGGGAGAGGTGTAGCCTAAAGGTGGGTCTGGCTCAGGCCCTGCCTGCACTGACTCGAAATCAGGGCTGTCTGAAGGGGTGAGCAGGCTGTCGTAAGATAGGCTTCCATTGCGTGTCTGGTTGGCCAGGCTCTTATAGGAGGTGGAGGTTGTGCCCTCTGAACGAATGGATTGCAACTGGCCCATCTCAAAGCCAGTGCCCTGGGCCGACTTGAGGCTGGAGGAACGTGAGCCACTGGATAGTGGATCGAAGTGAAAGCTTTTGCCAAAGGTGGGAGAACGGAAGCTCTCTGGCTCCAAGCTGGGCTCCGAGCGGTAGCTGGGATGGCGGCTGCTCTCTGCGATTGAGGTTGGCTCCTTCAAACTGTCCCCACGACTCAACTGAGGGAGAAAATAAAGCACGCTCTTAGTGTTCCCCTCTTGTGACAGATGCTCGAGCCCCAGAGCCCAAGCAGTCATGTCCCGCCAATATGCTTAGTAGAACTTTATACATGCATCCTCTCATTCAACACCTAGAGCAAACTAGCGAGTTGGAACAAATAATATCTCATTCTGAGATGCAAAAAATGAGGCTTAAAGAGGTTAAATAACTCGCCCATGATGGGTTTTGAACTCAGACCTGATGCTGTGATCAGTGCTTTTACCTAGTATGCTATATTGCCCCCTCTTTGATGAAGAACACGCTATCAAGATTCGATCCCATTAATGCCAACAATTAGTACAATGTCTTTGGTTTTTTCCCTTCCATTTGCCTCTCTTCCTTCCCGTCTCCAAAATTCTTTTTCCCAGAACAGCTGACACACATCACAACCCTCCTTCTTCCAGAGTACTCGGTACCTTGGCGCTGGAGGAATGAGGCATGGCGGCCGATGTGCTGCTGCTACTGTAGCCTGGCCGGTACTTGTACATAGTAGGTGTGGGAGGGCTGTCCTTGCCCAGGAGGCTGCTATCTGCAGGAAAAAAGGCCCCGGGACAGACACCACTTTACAAGCTATTCTCCTACCTTGGCCAGAGGTCCTTAAAGGACGGACGGAGAACAAGGTAGGAACGGAGACACCAGCAACAGAAAAGTCCCAGGAACATGATTTGGCTGCCGTAAAGACTACAGACTCCTAACAGCCCCGAACTCCAAGAGAGAGAATGCACCAAACATGTCTAGGATGTTCTATGATCTATCTGTCAGCGCAGTTCCCTCCCCACAAAAGTCCAATTCACTGCCACTAGTGCCACTAGCTACGTGGATCCCCTTTCTCCTCCTAGCTGCCCAAAGTGGCTCAAGCCCCAGCTGCTGGGTCTTCTCAGTGACAGTGCGACCATTACCTCTCAGGCCTTGCCTGCCTGTCTTCTAAAGCACAGAGTAACCTTCTCACTCTTGCCCCTGCTCTTACCCTCATTAGTAGCCAGGCTGAGGTGTGTTCGTAGCCCTGTGTAACGGCTCAGGTCCGGCTTAGGAGGAGGTGGGGGTTCAGCATCTGCAGATTGGCTCTCTGTTATCTCCAAGCTTCCCTTAGACTGGATAAATGAGGGAAAATCAGATTTGGAGAGCTGGGTGTAAGGACAACTCAAAAGTATGGAACTGGTATTAGAGGAGTGGTGGGGCATCAATTACGTTATCTCTAAACTGGGACTAGAAGACAAGGGACAAGAGCCATCTTGGGGATGACAATGGATAAAGAAAAATTTTCAACAAAGGTTTTAATCCTGTCATTTAGGTGTTCACCACCAACTATTTGTTGAGCTCCTTCCATCTGCAAGCTGCTACATTAAGTCCTATGAAACACGGAAATGAAGGAACTCAACTTACACTGTTAGTGGACTTAAAATCTAATGGAAAAAAGAAGAGTGCATATCTTCTTTTAAAGTAATTTAAAAAAAAATTTTTTTTCTTTTTAAGTAACTCTGCACTCAACATGGGGCTCCAACTCACGACCCCAAGGTCAAGAGTCACATGCTCTACCAACTCAGACAGCCAGGCACCCCTGTACTTAAGTAATATTTAACACAAGTTATCAGAAATGAGAAATACTGTAAGGGCAATGTCAACTGAAAGCAAATTTCCATCTCTTTGCCATGGAAGTCCCCAAGTTACCTACTTTACTCCTTTAAATTCCTCACCTTGCTTCTCCTCAGCTCTCCCTGGATGCCATTGTCCATGATCTTCACAGTTATCTGCCCATCTGACACTTCTGGTCGAAGGAAGGGAGGTCTGATGACAATTGTCTTCTCTTTCTTTGGTCTCCCCAAATACCTGAGTGTTAAAAGAAAGAGGGCTTTCATTCATTCATTCTAAAATATCTAGTTGTTGCCTCTCTTATATAAAACATTTTTACAAATACAAGAACAGTCTGACCAAGACAGTGAAAAGTTCAGCATTGAACTGATTTCTTAGATTCCAGGAAGAACTGCACCAAGACTACGCCCCTGGGCAAATACCTAGTTCAAGCCACTCTGGAATAAATCTCACCCTCAACTCTCCAAGGAGCTAGCCATTACCTGAAGAATATCAACTGAATTCGGGGGTCCACTAAAGGACGCCATGGCTCCCCCCTTGCAAGCAATTCCCAGTCTAAGAGAAACTTCCCTCGATGGCAATCTCCCATCCAACCTCTCCTATACTAGAACGAACCAAAGACAAACGTTTTGACCAAGAGTGAACACAGACCAAAGGGGTGGGTGTACCTGGGTGCTGGGGAACTACAGAGCACACGGCTGACATTGTTACAGCAGCCATTGGTGAAGGGGTTCACACCTCCTCGGAATTTACCCGTAACCTAGAAGAAGGAAAAACGGGCCATATCAGTTAGACGATGGACCTTGACCTCCAAAGGCCAAAACACAAACCGATAACCAATTACTGTGCACCCACTACTCGGAAGATACAAAAATGAGTAAAACACTTATAGCATTAACAGTTAAGAATGGGAACTCAAGGGGGGCCTGGGGGGCTCAGTCATTAAGTGTCTGCTGTCGGGATGGAGGCCCGTATTTGGCTCCCTGCTCAGCGGGGAACCTACTTCTCCCTCTCCCGCTCCCCCGTGCTTGTGCTTGTGTTCCCTCTATCGCTATCTCTGTCATAAATAAATAAAATCTTAAAAAAAAAAAAATGGGAACTCTAGAGTCAGGGCCTTCAGTTTGAAACCTAGGGCTACTCATGGTAGCTATCTGACCCCACACATCAGTGTTCTTATGTGAAATGGGGATACACAGCTCTCTCAATACTGAAAGCTAAGATAATATACATAAAAGGAAGCAGGTAAGGTCAGCTTTATTATAAGCACGAGAATACACATTTCGCTTTAAGTGGCCACGAGCTTCCTGAGGGCTGGCCTAAATCTGCTATTGTTTCTATAAGCTCGGAGCTTAAATTGTCCAGTATACGGTGTGCATTCTGCAAATGTCTGTTAACTAAGACATGCTCCTGGGGCACCGGGGTGGCTCAGTCGGTTGAGTGTCTGCCTTCAACTCAGGTCATGGTCCTGGGGTCCTGGGATTGAGCCCTGCGTCAGCTCCCTGCTCAGTGGGGAGCCTGCTTCTCCCTCTCCCTCTGCCTGCCCCTACCCCCTGCTTATATGCTCACTCACTCTCTCTGTCAAAGAAATAAAATCTTAAAAAAAAAAAAGAGAAACGGTTCTGTTCTCGTGCTTTCCCGAGCAGCACAGACGCTTCATCACGCGAAGTATCTCTCCAGCACCCAACCGTGGAAGCACCCCACAGCGCTCTTGTTAGAGGGCGAAGGTTTGCACGCCCAGCTCTACAGGGCGGCTCCCATCACTTCTCCCCGTACCTGTTCATTGGTTGTGCGTCCCCTAGCCACCAGCACCACATGAAATCCCGTGAGGCCAGCTACAGGGATGAAGAATAAGCCAGCCACACACATCACTGCCATTCTAAAGCCAAGGAATCAAGGAGAACAGAGCAGCAGGACGACCTCACCATCCCCGGCCCCAAGAGCCACCTTCCCTTTGACCCTCGCTACCACAGTGCTCTACTTTCGTCCTCCTCCCCGCTCCCAAGCCCACAACCCACAGAAGGATACGTGACAGCCATGTGGACCCCTGAGAGTTCCTCCATGTGGTAGAGAACATAAAGGAGGCCAAAGCCAAACACACCCATGATGTGTGCTGTCAGGGAGAGGAGGAAAAGGAAGAAATAGCGGTAGTTCCGGCGACCGATACAGTTGTTCACCCAGGGGCAGTGATGGTCAAACTCCTAGGGGAAAAAGAGAAACACTGAGAAGCAACCTTAGAACAGAGCCCTTGATCACTTCTGTTAAGAAAGGGACCAAACTGGGGCGCCTGCGTGGCTCAGTCGTTGGGCGTCTGCCTTCCCCTCAGGTCGTGATCCCAGGGTCTTGGGATCGAGCCCCGCATCGGGCTCTCTGCTCAGTGGGAAGCCTGCTTCTCCCTCTCCCACTCTCCGTGCTTGTGTTCCCTCTCTGTCTCTGTCAAATAAATAAAATTGATTTATTTGACAGAGAGAGAGAGACATCACAAGTAGGCAGAGACAGGCAAAGGCGGGGGCGGGGGGGAACAGGCTCCCTGCTGAGCAGAGAGCCCGATGCGGGGCTTGATCCCAGGACCTGGAGATCATGACCTGAGCTGAAGGCAGAGGCTTAACCCACTGAGCCACACAGGTGCCCCAAATAAATAAAATGTAAAAAAAAAAAAAAAAAAAAAAGAAAGAAACCAAATGTCAGAACTGAAGTGCTTTCAGTAACAGGCAATCGTGTTCACCATTAAGTTGCCAAATTAAGAAACCCAGGCACTTTATCTTGCTCTATCAATCTGTAAGGAAGACATTCCAGAGGCTGACTGAAGGCCAAGGTCCCCTCTCAGAGTTTATCCAATGTGACCGAGGAACTCTGATGGGATGAATATCAGAGGCTTTACCAAAACATCAAGATTCATGAGAAAAAGAGGCCTGGCAGGATAATCTGGCAGGCAACTGCTTATAGCTAAATAAAAATTGATTGGGAAAAAAAAAAAAGGGTTAAAAATAAAAGACGGGATGCAGAAGGACAAGCAGGAAGAGAAATACAGCTGTTAAGATCTGAATGCAACAGACAGCATGTAGTGGATGTGGGAGAAAACACAAAGCCAGGACAAATAACCAAAAAGATGAGTCAGAAAGGCTACAGTTGGGAAAGCCTATTCCTACTTGGGGTCCCTCCTATAACAGAAGAATATTTATGCTCTACCTCTCATGCGTACCTCATTGATAACACTTTTTTTTTTCATTTCCAATTTCATCTAAATTACAGAAACTAAAATGTACATATATACACATAAGAATACATGTTTGCTATTTATAGCTGTTATATAATATAAAACCAAGCTAAAATTTTTAAATTAAGTTTTAAATTTTAATTCCAGGGTGTTTAACACAGTGTTATATTAGTTTCGGGTATGCAATACAGTGACTCAACAATTCTATATACTACTTAGTGCTAATCATGTGAAGTGTAGTCTTTAATCCCCATCACATCACCTATTTCACTCATCCCCCTATCCTCCTCCCCTCTGGTAACCATCAGTTTGTTCTCTACAGTTTATGAGTCTGTTTTTTGGTTTGTGTGTGTCTCTTTTTTCCTTTTGCTCATTTGTTCTGTTTCTTAAATTCCACATGAGTGAAATCATATCTGTGTTCCTCTGACTTATTTCACTTAGCATGTTACTCTAGCTCCATCCAGGTGGTTGCAAATGGCAAGATTTTCTTCCTTTTTACGGCTGAATAACATTCCATTGTGTATATATACCACTTCTTTATCCGTCCATCTAATTGAGAACACTTTTTGACAGAGCTAGGATACAGCCCAAATCAATTCTTACTATTCAATGAGTAGGAAGAAGAAAACTTAGATTCGGCACCCAGGCCCAACCCCATCAGGGTTCCTACCTCCACACAATTGTCACAGACACTGCAGTGGGAACACCGAGGAGGGCGGTAGAAACGGCAGGTGGCACACCACTTCATGCGCACCTGGATGCCCTTAATCTCCACTGTTTTGTAAAGAGGAGCTCGGAAGTCATCTTCCTTGTCTTCATCCTCCTCGGCTGCAGAGAGGAAAAATCCATTAAAAAACAACTATGCCAGAACCGCACTAGGCATGGGGGATGCCGTGATATTTAAAATATGGCCTCTGCCGTCGAGGAATTCAGTCTACTGGAGAAGAGAGAACAGGAACTAATAACTAATACTGTGAGGTCAGCCCTACATACAATACTACCTGAACACACTGGAAATGAGGTTCAAGACAGTATGACTCAGAGGTAGCTCTGATATGGGGATGCTGACACTTGGTTTACATACTACGAATATATCTGTAACGAAATCATTTACATATCAAAGCACATATGTAATGAGTCCACATAATAGTTCAATGACTACAAGTTCACGAAAACTACAGCAATCCAAGAGAGGAACTAACAGCAACCCTTTTTATCTGTGCACAAACCCCTTCCCCTGAAAGATCTTCCCCAAACCTATTAATTCCCTATATATTTCAGTATTATTTGCAGTCTCAAGACATTCTCCTTACCTGAATGCCCTTTCAAATTCAATTATCAGAAACTCATGATCTTACTTCAAAACTTAAAGGGCACTATTTGCCTTCTCATCTACCGTGTACAATTTTTACTTTTTACTATTAATCTAGAAAAAATACACATGGGAAGGAAAAATTAAATAAATGAAGGAGTAGGGGTTAAATATTAAGTTTCCAACTTTCATTGACTGGGGGAAATGCTTTAAAATACAAATAGGTGAAAAAAATGCAAAGTTCTTAAACAGTTCTTTAACTGTATAAACAAAAGATCTCATTTTGAAAATAGAAAACAAAAACACATACGTAGAGGCACCTGGGTGGCTCAGTCATTTAAGCCATTTCAGCTCAGGTCATGATCTCAAGTGGTGAGATCGAGCCCTGAGTAGGGCTCCGTGCTCAGCAGGGAGTCTGAGATTCTCTCTCCTAAACCCTCCACCCACTTGCGTTCTCTAAAATAAATAAACAAATCTTTTTTTTTTTAAAGATTTTATTTATGTATTTATTAGGAAAGAGAGAGAGTGAGAGAGAGCAGGTCAGAGTGAGAAGCAGACTCCCCATGGAGCTGGGAGCCTGATGTGGGACTCGATCCCGGGACTCCGGGATCATGACCTGAGCCGAATGCAGTCGCTCAACCAACTGCGCCACCAGGGGCCCTAAATAAACAAATCTTAAAAAAAATCACACACACATTTGATACAGATAAGTGGTATATGTAAATATTATATATAAAAATCTTTAAACCACTGAAAGGAAAGAGGAACAATAGTTATCTTCTTTTAAAATTGTATTTATTTATTTGAGAGAGAGAACACGAGCACAAGCCCGGAGAGAGGCAGGGGGAGAGAGAGATGCAGGGCTCAATCCCAGGACTCTGAGATCATGACCTGAGCTGAAACCAAGACTCAGATGACTCAATCTACTGAGCCGCCCAGGCACCCCAATAGTAGTTACCTTTGGCTGTGAAATTACAGGTGGTTATTTGTGTTTTTATGCTTTCTACACAATGAATATTTATTACTTATTAAAATTTTTACTTTTTAGGGGCACCTGGGTGGCTAAGTGGGTTGAAGCCTCTGCCTTCAGCTCAGGTCATGATCTCAGGGTCCTAAGATCGAGCCCTGCATGGAGCTCTCTGCTCAGCAGGGAGCCTGCTTTCCCCCCTACCCCCATCTGCCTGCCTCTCTGCCTACTTGTGATGTCTCTGTCAAATAAATAAATAAAATAAAATCTTAAAAAAAAATCTTTACTTTTTAAAAAAAAGTTTCCTTTTAAAGGAAAAAAATTAAAATGCTACTTATTTTGAAATTTCTGATCTTTCCACACCAGAAGTGAGCACTTTCTCTTCTTACAGTATTATATGGTTCCTACGTTACTCTTATAACTTAACACAGTACAGCATATTTATTCCTAGAAATGTCTTCCCTATCTCTCCTTATAGACGGATGAGTTATTTGAAAGCAAGGACCTTTGAAAAAAAAAACTCATCCTAAATGACCAGGATAATGTCTTCCCTAACAGATCAATAAATACTTTATAAACATTAAAGGCTCATTAAAATAGCTCTCCTTGGGGCGCCTGGGTGGCTCAGTCAGTTAAGCGTCTGCCTTTGGCTTGGGTCGTGATCCCAGGGTCCTGAAATCGAGCCCCACATCGGGCTCCTTGCTCGGTGAGTAGTCCGCTTTTCCCTCTCCCTCTGCCTGCTGCTCCCCCTGCTTGTGCTCTCTCACTCTCTGTCAAATAAGTAAACAAAATCTTTAAGAAAAAAATAGTCCTCCTTGGCGCTAGGGACTTCAAGTTCCTTAGGTTCAACTAATCTTTGAGACAGAAGTCACAAATAAAGCAATGATACAGGCTTTGTGAACACAATGATCTCAGGAAAACCTCATTCTCTCCAAAGCTGCCTTCCCAATTTAAGTCTCATCCTTACAAGTTAACTTCACAGGTGAGAGAGATACTGGTTATCGGCAACCACCCTTATCAACGTCTCCCCACATCTAATGCCCGTTCCTGCCTCTCACCTTCTCTCCTTCACCAGAAGAGCCCGCTTCTTCTCTAAGCTTAACCCTTCCAACATGCACGGGGAAACCACGTCCTCCCTCTAGAAGGTACTTCTTCTATTATCCCCCTTTCCAGTTCCACCTTTTTTCTCTTCTCCAGTTCCATCTCCTCATGCTACCAGAGTGCTTTAATTTTCTCTATCACAAAAAAAGAAAAAGAAAAAGAAAAAAACCCCAAAGCTCTCTCTCTCTCTCCTAAGACATTCCATCTTCTGCTGCCTTCTCTCTGCTTAACTTCTTGAAAGAGTAATTGGAGCACTCACGGGCTCTGCTTCCTCACTGCCCATTTGCTGCCTCCCAAGCATCACGGGTTTGCTGATTTAAGTGTATTTTTTCCCACATACATACCTAAACACACTATAAGAACTATCCCTGTCAAGATCACAAATTCTTTAGTTACCAAAATGATAGGCAATTTTGAGTCTTCATACTATTGGATCTAATTTCTGATACTGCCGACCATCATGAACTTCATGAATCTTCCTTAGTTCCCACTTTGTCCAGTTTCTTCTCCTACTAACCTTTCTTGCCCAATCCCTCTCCAATGGCTCCTCCTTCTCCTCTGCTCATTATTAAAATGCCAATGCTGGTCAGATCTGACCTTGGTTCTTTCCTAATCTTGTTCTACTTTCTCTAGGCAATCTTACTCCTGTTGCTTCAAACACCACACGGCTGAAGCCTCTGAGATCAAAGTCTCTGAGCCTGACGACTCAATTGGCCAGTGGGCAACTGTATCTGAATAACCACACTACCTCGAGTTCAACATGGGTAAGAGGCTATCTTCCCTCCAAACATGTTCAACATTCCTGTAACTCCTATCTTGGTTTTATAAAAATCAGCATCCAACTTATCTCCCAAGTTAGGAGCCTTGGGACTACCCTAGACAACTCCTTCACTCTCTCGCTCTCCTCACTAAACAAACGGTCATGAAGAAATGTGTTAATTCTACAGGGAAAAATCTCTAAATCCAGCCTCGAATTCAAGTTCTCATGTGGTTTACATTATGACAATAGCCTCCCAAAAGGTATATGTACTTCCTTTCAAGAACTGTTTTTGTAAAAGGAAATCTGAGCCCGTGATTCCTCCAGTTAAAGACCTCTTGCTGTCCAAATGAAGAAACAGAATTCATTTAATTCAGCACATAGTCTTGACAATTTGGCTCTCATTTACCTCCTACTCCTCCTGGCCCCACCATGTGCTCTATCTTCTGCCCCACTGAGCTCGGCATTTGTGGCACATGCTGCTTCCTGGACCTAGAATGTGCTTCCCTGCCATCCTCCACTTGACGTTCTTCCTGCCTCGTCCTTGCAGCATTTCCCCAGTTTCCTGGGGCAGATAGAAGCGCACCATTTTCTATGGCCTCAGAGAACTTTGGTCATGTCTTCACTACAGTTCGCGCCACCAGCTAAAACTGTCTAATTCATTCTAGATTATCACCGTGCCTGGGAATAATGCCCAACTCATATGCTCAAAATGAATCTCTGCTCAATGAGTAACTGAAAATCAAAAAGTTGACCCAAAGTGAATGAAGAGGAGAGAAGTCACAGCACCTATTCTGGAAGACTCTGACCCACTTTTCATCATTAGACTAGTAAAGTATCCCAAAACCCTCAGGGTCCTAAGGCCCAGGACCAAATGCATATGTTCAGAAACCATTATTTTTCCAAAGGTAGTTGAGGAGTTTCCAAGAGAGGAGAAGGAGATCTTACCTCGAGGGAAAATCCCTGGGTCCATGAAGGTGGCCATGCTGAAGTTGGCCAGCACAAAGAGAAAAACAATCGCATTGTAGATGGGCACTGCAGGTGACACAGAGAGGCTTAGTCCTGGACAGCTGCACAGATAATAAAGAAAATGAGGGGCTGCCCTTAACACTTGGGACACCAACCATATAAAAATCTGAAAGGTTCAGCCCCCATACCTATAAGTCGTGTGTGCTTCACTTCTGCTGTCTCAAAATATCTTCAGCCTTCACAACAAGTGAGTCTAGTCTCCCCACAGAAATGCTCACTTTAGATCAAGGTACGAGACTCAGAATCTCTACTACCATAACCCCTTGTACTAAAAGGCCTGTGCTCTTCAGACTCATTCTTCTCTGTGGCTCTTTCCACATTTTAGAATCTGTCCTTATCTCCTTTTAAGCAGGCTCAAGAGCGAGGGACTGAGTATGTAACTGACGGCAGCTCCATTCGCTTCTCCAGCGCAGGCCGAGGCTGCTGGATCCCAGCCATGCCCCGCCGACCTGCACGTGGGCACGGAGCACGGGCACCACCTGCCTCCCTGGCTCCCCTTCCCTCTTCTCAGCTGCCTTCCAACCACTCTTAACTGCCGAAAATTTCTTCACTGCGCCAGATATTCCTGAGAGTTTTATTCAACTAAAAGCCAGTTCTCAAGGAGGACAGCAGGACCACATACAGATAAGTATGGATCTCAAGACACAGAACTAGACCCCTTGAGGTCTATAAATGACGTAGAAGAGTAGGGAAGAGAAGAAAAGGAGGGAGCAGACCAATCAGCCCTAAATCCTATAGGAAAAAGAAACTGGCCAAACATATCCAATATTCCACAGGGTCCAAATCAAGAGATATGCCTTAAGTAACTTTTCTCTGACACCCCCCCAAAAAGAGGGGGTGCCCTAGCCCACAATTAAAGTCGGTTTCTCTCAGGATATCGGTCTAAGTAGGAATACTATAAGAACCCTTCCTTTCTGCTGATTTCCTGTGAGCTGGAAGTTTCAGAACATCTCTGATGTGCTGGTCACTTTGTCAGGACTATCAAATGCCCTCTCTCCTATCTCAGTTCGTGAAGAACTTCCCCTTGCAAGACCGTGGCTAAATACCCTAATCTGCTTTGTGGCTGAGAACTTAATCTCCAGAATGAGGACAGCATCCGTCCCTGTCCCCTTTATCTAGAGCAGCCAGAAGTAAAGGAAGAGTTCAGTGAAAGGAAGAAGGGGCCAGGAGAACAAGACAGCAAATGAGTCTGGAGAATTAATCCACAGTAGTCCTGGATTCTGGTGACAGAGATCTGTCTCCACCCAAACTAAAAACACAGCCCTGAATGGTGATTCAAGACGTGAGGAATTCACAGGAATTGAGCTCCTTAATCAGATATAAACTAATAATGAGAGACAAAACTGATTGTCACAAAACATCTCACAAGTCGTCACCACCTCCATCTATTTATTCACATTTGCCATTCATTTTTTAAAAATTTATGTAAATATTTATCGTGTGGTAGCCTTTTTAGATAGTAAATATCAACTCTTTGCTTCAGGTAGGTGAGTGCATAATTGGGAAACAAAATAACGAAGCGAGGTGCAGGCACCGATTTCAAGGGAAAACAGACCCTCAGTCACAGCTCTCGTTTTCCTCTATCCACATCTCCCATGAAAGCCTCTTCCTCTAGGGGTTCCTCTGGTTCAGAAAAGATGTCCCCATCTGGTGGCAGGGTGTGGGGGTGGAACACAGGCCAGAAGAGCCCTTCCCGAGCCCCACCCAAAGGGTGACCTCCCAGGTTCCTTAGGAGGGAGGGGCAGAGACTGAAAACCTGTCATCCAGGTCACAGCCCCTCCCTAGCACCTAGCTGTCTGGCTTCGCCTTCCGCCAGGGGAGAAGAGAAAGGGTGACTCACTTGACTCCTACAGCCTGGGAAGATAATTAGAAGGGAAAAAGAAATTAAGTCCTTAGAACACGGAGGTGTCCATGATTTAAAAGTGTCATTCCTAGAACTGACGACTGTAGCTGCAGTGGCCTCCCGAGCTTCTGACAGACTAAAGGTTCCTCGATCCCTGAAGGGAGTTAAGGTCAGGGAATGAGATGTCAGTCCCTTGCAGGCTCAGAGAGCAGTCTTTCTGACCCCATTTTTTTCTTCAGTTTCTGCATTTCCAAATGAAGGAAATCACCCAACTTCGTGGGTACGCTGCCCACGTCTGGATAATGAACAGCCCTGGATAATGAACATCACCCCTGCAATCTTCTTCCCGCCTCCCAAAGGTTTTAAAGTGATCTCTACACCCAGCGTGGGGCTCGAATGCATGCCCCCGAGATCAAGAGTTGCGTGCTCCACCGACTGAGCCGGCCAGGTGCTCCACTCCTGTAACATTTCAGATACCGACTCATCCCAGCTGAAGCGTGTAATCCTACAATCCAGTTTCAGTATCTGTTGCCAAAATAAAGCCTACCCCCACAGCAGCAGCATCTAGAAGTGATGCAAGTAACTCCACTTCCAGGCAGCATCTGCCCCTTGACTGAAATCAAGGACCCACTGCTTCCAACCTTCACACTCTAGCGGGCGGAACACTGCACCAAGGAGAGGCGTGAAGGAGCAGAGCCTGTTCCTGCCACATCCCATACGCTACTTGGCTCAGAGAGAGGCTTGCTGTTGCTATAGTACTTTGCCAAATTCCTGGGTGACCACTCCAAGTGGCCTGTCTGAATCTGTTGCCTTTGAAGAAAGGAGATGAGGCCTGGGCTGAGGAGGAGTTGTCAGGGCTGGTCCTCAGCCTGTGGCAATAATCACAGAGCTCCAAAGCGTAGGGAGTGGCTGGAGCCCAGAAGGCTGGCTGACTCACTGATGAGACTCCCAGACCTACAGCAACCCAGGAAGAACAGGTTCTTCTGCCCAGCCATCCAGCACTTCTGTTTTCAGAGAGAGTGGGTTTCCATACCTACACTGCTGGGGCACCTGGTTGGTTCAGTCAGAAAAGCATGTGACTCTTGATCTCAGGGTTGTGAGTTCAAGCCCCACGTCGGGCATGGAGATGACTTAAAAAAAAATACCCACACTCCTGAAAAATCTGTTTCCTAGACCTCTCTAACACTTCTATTACAAAAAATGGTTAAGTTGCAGGTAAGAAAAAGTAGGAGCCAAGAAGCTTTGGATCCTAATCCCATCTCAATCACTGCTTTGCTGTGTGGCGTTAGGTATTCTACACAAAACTCTCCAATCTTGTTACTTCAGCTACACAGTACAGATAGGAGAACTGAAGGAGACAATATCTGAAAAGATCCTAGAACTCTTTTTAAACCAGCTAGCTTAATACTGAGCATCCACTGGAGAGAAGACACAACCCCCCCAACGCATCGTTAACTATCACCATCATCATTAATTATCATTCCGGTTCCACCTTCATCCCTAACTCCACTTCCCTTATGTGAGGTCCTAGAAATTCACGAACAATTATAACAGAGGCGCTAAGCTCCTAAAGAATAGGTCTAAGCATTCCGCCCATGCCTAGCACATAGTTTGACTCTATGGCCACTGTTCCTTGTCGATGAGGCAAGGCTGGAATGAACAGCCCACTTCCTGCCCCTGGGAATTCTCAAGATTCCATGGGAAAACAATGTCTCCCCTCTCGGGTGGGTTTCTCCCTAAGATACCTGATTTGTCGTGTCTTAAGCACACTCTCAAGCAGCCGAGAGCAAGATGTAGGACTTGGGCACTTATTCCTGGATGAAAAAACAACGTGGGAAGCAAAAGGAACATCCACTGCTCAATTAATGCCCCAAATCACGAGGCTGCTCCCACTCAAATCAGGTGCTAGCACCTCTGCAGTCATGAAGACTAGGACCAGAGGGAGAGGCACTAGGGTTACCCAACTCTGTGGGTAAAAGGGTTGGGAGGAGCCAGAGGCAGAAACTGAAAAGAAGAAAGCTCTCTCACAGACGGGGCACGGGAAAGACCATCCTGGATTTCTGGACAACCCTGATTTGTATCCTGCCCGTAGAGGACAGCTTGCAGCAGAGATTTTACGACCACGCCCTCCCTACCAACTTTACAACTAGACACAATGAGACACCGGCTGACTCACCCAAGAGCTCAAGGAGATTTTAGGGAGGCAGTTCGGTGATTTATTTCCAATGGCATTGCCGGGAGCTCGAAGAAAGACTCAGGGGTCCCCAAGGAGGCAGAGGACAGAAACCAAATGGCCGGGCCTCTACACACCGGCCTCACTTGACCCCGAGCAGCCCTCCTCTCATGTTTTACACACTGGGGTTCCACATAAGATCTCACTGGAAAAAGGGTCACTTTTTAGCTTAAATAAACTACTCTTGGTCAACCTCCTCATTTTACAAAGAACAGATTCACAAAGGTTAACAGACTTTCCTAAAGTTAGTCTCCTGACCCCCAAGCAGTGCTGATTCCTCTTAGCTAGCACCGCCCCCTAGCCTCGCCAATCACAAAAGGGGACTAAACTAAGACAGATGAGGATCCAGGCCCATCATCCTAAACACAGGGTCTCGGATCTAATTGGGAGAAGGAGGAGGGTTATTTTAGCAGACATTCTCCCTCACCAACAGCGGAAACGGAAAAGAATGAAAACAGAGTCCCCAAGAATTCTCCCACTTAGTTCTGGTACAGGACAAATCCCACCGAATGGGAGGGATCGGGGCTCTGCAGGAAAGGCCTCAACTGTTCTATTCAAGCTTCCCCAGGGCAGATCACCTTTTGGCGACCAAACCCAGCTGATAATTTCTGCTCACAGCTTTCCCTACCTGCCAGAGAAACACCAAGGGTAAACTGTTCCTAATGAGTTGAAGCCTACATGCCTCCACTAATTAGTCTGCCAACTGAAAGGGACTCGCCCTCCTATTCCCTGTCCTCTAGGTCCCAAAGTCGTTCCCAACTGGGATTCGGACTGATGTAAGAACAGACGGTCATAGCCTGGTGAAGAGAACAGGAGGAGGGCAGAAGAGTTACAGACTCAGGGCCCCAAACAGGAGTTGGTTCAAAGACAGCCTTCCTCTGGGGCACACGGCTGGCTCAGTCGGTAGAGCATGTAACTCAAGAGATCTCGGGGTTCTAAGTTCGAGCCCCACGGTGGGGGCAGAGATTACTTAAAAATAAATCTTAAAAACAAACAAACAAATAAACAAAAGAGAGGCTTCCTCTTAACTGTTTGAAACCAGAAACTGTTTTTTAGGTTGCATATAGTTTTAGGCCAGGGGGGTGGGGGGTTCCTCCAAGCAACTGAACCTCAGAAAGGATACATAATCTGTGGGGAAACAGTTTCTGAAAACAGTGGCAGCTCAGCCCAGATATACTTATAGAGGAACTGCTATGGTCAGATGTAAAGGAAGAGAGGAGAATTTCACAGGTACCAAGAGCTAGGTGATAAAAAGATAAATAGGGTGTCTGTCTCCACAAGGTGGGTAGGGGAGACTCGAGGAGGAAAAGAGCCCAGAAACTGGCCCTGAGGAAACTACCGGGGGAAACTCTAGCTATGACTCTTCTTCTAACTTTGGATTAGAGGCAGTGATTCTAAAGTCCATTACTGTCCTCCAAAATTCTTTTTCCTGGGGCTGAGAGACCATGGAATAAGAAGGGCCCCTATTTCTCTGGTGCCAGGGAATGAGAAAGTAGGTTAAACAGCTTCAACTATCCGTCGAGAAAATGCCCATGTCAGGACAACTCTTTGTGGTGAAACTGGTATAACCAGCCACGTACTTCGATGGCTTCAGATTAAGAAAATGAGAATGAGGATTCTGCTTGCTCTATTTCAAGAACAGATGGGCTGAAAGAGAGACTGCTCAGGCAGCCCCCTGAATTTCCTAGCTTCCCAAAGGCCTTGCCTTTTGAAGGAAAACAGACCCTCCTCAATCAAGCGGGCCTGACGGGGTCAACCTGGTCCTGTGCCATACCCCCCGCCCCCCGCCCCCCGACACAGCACCACAGCTGCTAGGAGGATACGAAGACCCCATATAACCATCCCTTGGTTAAAATTCCGATTCTAGGGGCGCCTGGCTGGCTCAGTGATCATGTGACTCTTGATCTCAGGGTCGTGAGTTCGAGCCCCACACTGGGTGTAGAGATTACTTAAACATTAAAAAATCTTAAAAAAAAAAAGGGGGGGGGGCGCCTGGGTGGCTCAGTGGGTTAAAGCCTCTGCCTTCGGCTCAGGTCATGATCTCAGAGTCCTGGGATCGAGCCCCGCATCGGGCTCTCTGCTCGGCAGGGAGGCTGCTTCCCCACTCCCCCTCCCCCCGCCTGCCTCTCTGCCTACTTGTGATCTCTCTCTGTCAAATAAATAAAATATTAAAAAAAAAATGGTGATTTCATTTACTGGCCATAACAGCAGAAACCAAAATAAGTCTAAGATTAAAGACTCCTATCTCCTCAGTGACAGTCAATACATGAAGAAGGACAGAACACTAAACACGATGATTTAAGCAAGAGAAAAAAATTATGAGGAAAAGTCAGATAAAGAAGAATATAGAGAAGAGCATGGGTGTTTTAGACCCTTGAGGGACTCAAAAGGCATGCTCAGGCTGGAGAGCTGCGAACCAAAGAATCCGTGACCTCTACCCTCCAGAGGAACAGGTAAAAAAGCAAGATGATGCTCATACCTTAGATAAGAGATTCATTTTCTGTCTTGTTTAAAAACTAAACAGAAAAACATCATTACTTTGCTGACTCTATTGGCCAAATAATCCAAATCTTTTAGAATTCCTTCTGATACCGGAGGCTCAATTTAGGGGGGAAGAGGGGTCGTCCCCCCCCGCTCAGAATTAATATCAGTTCTTAGATTTCTCCCCATAATAGTAACTGCCCCCTCCCCAGCAATTCCTGCTCCATTCATCCTTCAGTGAGTCCAAAGTGTTTTTATTCCCTATCACTTCAATCCATTTCCTTCCTCTTCCCAGCAACCTCCCATTGCTCTCAACAGCACCTCACAATTAGGTCTGGGCCTGAAATCACGGCAAAGTGAAACCCCCAGAAAATCTAGCATGCTCTGATTGTTCCAAGAGCTACAACTAGAACACTAACTCAGTGACTCAACAGTTTAAGGCTCCGAAGCCTGCTACATGTTAACTCATAAACAGGTAACGGCGAAGAGGCCAGCCAGGTGGTCGGCAGCTAAAATACTGTGGGAAGAGCAAAGATAAATCAGTCTCCTCCAGTGACCAGCAGATGAACAAAGTCTGAATATCCTAAGCAGGAAAGCCTTCGGTGGCAGCCACTTTTCCGAACAGGACCAGGGAATGCAGGAATGACTGCCATCCCTTCAGAGGAAGGGGTGTGAAGGCAGCCTACCAGGACTCTTCCTAAATAAAACCTGCCCTTTCCCAGTGGCCTTCATTGGTCCAGGCTTCGGCTCTTAAGAGTACAGAGCAAACCATCTGAGCTACAGGAAAAGCCCAGCTGTCTCCTTGGTCTATCTCCTAAATCAAGTCTGTAATTCTCCAGTACACTCAGCTCCACACATCCTGGGGAAAAGCCATTACTATCTGAAAAACCTCTAGTCTAGTTCTTTCTCTCCCAGAATTAACTGCTTAAGCTGCTTCAAGCCTCTCTGGTGGTTTCCTCCTACCTCCTTCCTAGTTCATGATCATCTCATGATGGAGAGCTGGGTAGGAAAACACAGACATCTGTGATTCCCAAGCAAGGGAGGCAGGGGAAAGGAGAGGAGTCAACAGAGTAAAATTTCTAACAAGGCTGACAGGGCAAGCTTTTTCTCCCTGTGCTTATCACGTCTCTGAGGCGTGTTGTTGCATCTAGCTGACATCAAGACGCCCAGGCACGTGGCGAGAAACTAGCAAAACTCATGTGACAAATAACCCCCTCACCTCCCACGGAGCCCCCCAAATGCCACCACTGGGAGAAAACTCACGTAAAGGCAAAGAAGAGGGTCGTAGCTCCCACTAAGAAGATGGCGGCTGCTGAGACCGGAACATACTTGCTGGGCTTGAATCTCTTTCCAGACTCTGCGGGCATGTTGGAACTCTGATGGGAGGTCTGCCCTGCCGCATAGCCCAGGCCCACACAGCGGCAGACAGACAAGAAAACGGGATGAGGGAAACAACGGAGAAAAAGAGTACAGGAGGAAACCAGGGAAACAGAAATTTAAAATTATCACCCTTCCCCCTCCCAAAGAAAACCAAAGGTCAAAAGATCTCAAATGAAGGAAAGCACATGGGAGGGGGAAAGGTGATTCCAAATGATGACTAACCACCTCCCCAGAACAAGGCAAGAGGGAGAGATTAAGAAACACAACTTGTACAGTTTAGAAACTGCAGACGAACAGTAGGCCGTACACATGCAAATGGTTGCAGGTGGAGAACATGGGCCGTCAGACAGATCAGGGAATAGCTCATGGATGGAGGCAAGTCTTCAAAGGGCAAGCAGGGGAGAGTATCGGGGTAGGGAGAGCACACAGGCAAGGAAAAATTCTTCTGAGGAGACGCTCTAGCACCTCCACGACTACCACACTCCACCAGATGTGAGCTGTCCCTAAAGAGGTGTGCCCTGTGTTTCTATTTTAATCCAAAAGGGAACCTGAGGCCCCTTCCAGTTTTAAACAGAAGCTGTTTTTACTGCAGTCCTCGTCCCTTTTAGGCAGTTTTCTCAACGCCACCACTCCCACACCTTGACTTCAGGGCTTGTAGTCTGGCAATGGTGGTTCAATTTTATTTATTTTCTCTTGATGGCTAAAGCTGGGCAGCAGCTGTTACAAGGCTGAGTTGTAAATCCTTTTCTTTCAAGGGGGAAGGAAAACAGAGAGAGAGAGCACGAGCAAGCTTGTCTGCCTTCAATCTCTTCTTGTTATTCCCAAGCCCTTTAAGGGCTCCGTTTCCTATCGAGTTCATGCACAACTAAAGGGAAACGTAAAATCCCTGAAGCCATATTCTTCCCAATTAGCAAAATAAGAAGAAATCAATTCCACTCAATGATAGTTCTAAAAGGGTACTGTGGATGAAAGCAAAGTTCCAAAGAGGTCCCTGTTTCCAGGTTAGTCAATGTCTTTGATCTTTCTTCTTCAGTCTTGGGCTTTCTAGATGCAGAATTCAACGGGGTTACAGTGCCTCACCTGGAAAAAAATAACACAAATATCTTCAGCAGATAAATTCTTTCAGAGGATTTCTTAAGAACATCAAGGCTAACACCCTACAGGCTACCCTGTTTAAAAAGTGCCTTTTTATGGCATACACTTCACTTATGTGCATGTGGGAAAGGATTCTGAATTGGGAGAACAATGGATTCAGAATCCTTCACTCTTCTAAGTACTGTTCATATTGGAAAGAGAAGAACATGGTTTCACCTGGCCTGAGGTCACCAAAGAACTAACTCTTATAAAGGGTGCATCTCACCTGACACAAATGGGCAGTAACATATCAAGAATATAAAAATCTAAAAACAAACAAGGGCATAGCAGTGAAGGACAGTCCTAGGAAAGATTTCTCTTTGGACAAAGAGGGTATTTATTGCAACAATGAAAAAAGAAAAAAGTAACCTCAAAATTAGGACAGTATGTCTCATTTCCCTTCTGTGTATGTCTCTGTCTCTTATCTCTCTATGCTTTTTAGTTATAACCCTGAAGAGGGAAAAGCTGAGTTTTTGGTCTGCTGGAGTAACCCGTGAAAGAATCTGGCGAGAACTGTCCTTGAACTGAAAGGTGAGTTGCTCTCTCTGAGAAACTAAGTCAACCAAAGGGGCTGGTCCTTTTCTTCCCCATTCAACAATTTATTCCTCCATTGGCCTGTCAGAAGTCAACTGAGTCCCACATTCCCCATATGACTAAGAGTAACAATTATTTCTGTTGACTATAGTAGCCAAGTAACACTTTGGATTTTATAGGATGCTTTTCATCTAGTGATCTCAAAGCACTTAACTCACATTATCTGGTGACACAGTCCCTTATCCCACTCCATTAAATTGAAGGCTAGAGAATGCCTGAGGCCATTCTACTTAATCACTTAAGCAGTCAGGTTAAGAACCAGAGTTCACATGCCCCTCTGCCAACACAAAGCCATTCTACCACTTTCTCATCCACTACACTACTTGCCCAGTGACTACATCTTGGAATCTGCGGACCAAAAATTTTACTTAAGTTAGAATTTAAAAATAAAGGTTCATTTGACCCAAGCAGTTCAGTATTTCCCTTAATACCAATGGCAGAAATCCCTATATTGGAAGATTCAAACAGTGAAATAAAATGTGCCCTAGAATTCATCACTTCCTCTCTGACCTTCGGCATGGAAGGCAAAGACACCTTTCTTCAAGATGGACTGTCTCTCTCCTTAAGAATACAGAGCATTAGAGGGCCAAGCAGCAATATTAGAAGAGAGTGAACACTCAGAGAGCACAAGAAGTTATTAAAGGCCTAAAAAAGATAAACCCCCTTTAGCCCCTGATTTTATGATTATTTAACACGCAGTTTCTGGGGCGCCTGGGTGGCTCAGTGGGCTAAGCCTCTGTCTTCGGCTCAGGTCATGACCTCAGGGTCCAGGGATGGAGCCTTGCATCTGGTTCAGCCCCGCATCGGGTTCTGTCAGCAGGGAGCCTGCTTCTCCCTTTCCCTCTGCCTGCCTCTCTGCCTAGTAGTGATCTCTTTCGCTCTGTCAAATAAATAAATATAATCTTAAAAAACAAAACAAAACAAAAAACCCACGCAGTTTCTATAGGAAACAAAGCCCAACCTTCTCAATTTAGGCCTAAGTAACTTTGTGAACAACGAGAAGCAAATTCTTGGTTTGTGGGCAGTACTAACTAGCAAAATAAACTTTCCTCTCAAAACCCCGAAGAGTAGAGAAGCTGGAAAGCTACATAGCTTCTCTTTTATCTAGAGTAAGTAATATCATTTAGACACCATATATTAGGGGCGCCTGGGATCCTGGGTGCCAGAGTCCTGGGATCAAGCCCTGCTCAGCAGGAAGCCTACTTCTCCTTCTCCCACTTCCCCATGCTTGTATTCCCTGTCAAATAAAATCTTAAAAAAAAAAGGCACCATATATTATTTCAGATCATATCTTCTGACAGGAGAAAAGTCACATGGGCTAATATTGCCATAGTAATGCAGCGTCATAAAAGGCCATGCAATTTGGGGAGTACGGTACCGGGAAACAAAAGTGATCAACATTTGAAATGTTTAGGGAATATACATTAGAAGGGAGAAAACAAAAACGGAACAATTTATTGGGTATAATAAAGACGCATCAAGTCTAAGCAGAAGAATGTGCTGTGGGCAGTAGGGCAGAGACTGCAGGGCGAGTGTGGTTCATCACAACCAGCAGTCTGGATCTGTACCAGCATGAGAAAGGTGTACAAGAATGTGTATGACATATGCAGGCGCAAAGTAATCTATGGAATGGAAATATGTACATAGAAAACAAACTACAGATCATACTGTATAAATGTTTAATACAAATAAACATTTGAATCTCCATTCAAAGGGGTGAATGGAAATCAGCAGTACCACCGATAACAGAAATTATCATTTGTTGAAATAGTGTAACACTGCAACATAGTAAATGTGAATACAAAGTAGTCAAGGTGTCATGAATAATCCACATGTCAAGATGTTGTCCGGAGTCAAGCAGAAGTTTAATAAGGGTGTTATTACCTACGGAAGTAGCCAAGTACATGGCAACACAATTCTTATAAGCATTAGGTGGGTTTTTAAAAATGAGTGATAATGAACAATCTGAAGAGATTTGAGAGTACGAGAGATACTGGGATAAAAGGATAGGGATATGACAGAAGATCAACCTAGACAAGATGGCATTAACCAGGAAGTGAAAAATCCAACGCAAAAAATGGTCTAGGGTATAACACATATCCGATCCTTTACCTCTTTCCATAACTTTTAAGTCACTTTCTTACTTCTCATTAGCCTGTTTTCATTTGGCCAAGTGGGTAAAACACTTTCCACCTCCCTGTCCCACAAGGAGATTCCTATAGGTAAAATCCTGGCAAACGCATTCGAGCTTCACTGGCAAAAAGTACAAAGTACTAAAAGCACGGAGCGCCCAGCTGGTGGGGGTAGGGAGGAAACGGAAAGATGGGAGAGAACAGGTAACAGGATGAGCCTTGAGCCAAAATAAGTATCAGCAGAAGAAGGCAAGGGACCTGAAATGCCGGGAGGTAAAAGGGGAACAGCACTCCGTCCCCACCCCGGAGCTGGGGCAGGGACAATCACCATTCGGGGCAGAGCTGGTTAAGACCGAGAAGACGGAATCCGCGGCGGTAGGGCCCACTGAGGCTGCGGGAGACGGCAGAGCCCGGGGGCGCAGGGCCGGGGGCGGAAGGGGCGGCGGCCGGGCGCCAGGCGCCGAGGTCCCGAGCCAGGACCCGGCCGCCGGGCACTAACCCGTTCAGAGCCCCGGTGGCCGCGGATCCCCGGCCTCTACTCGTCGTCCGTTTCCGGGGCCCATGGGTCCCGCCGCAGTTGGATGACCCGGCCCGGGGGAGGAATGGGGCCTCAAACCACCTCCCCCCTCCTCGGTCCCCCTTCCCTAGAGGTCACTCTCCCCTCCCACCTCAGTGGCCCGGCACTTCCGGTTCCGCAGGGGCCAGTGTCCCCGGTACTCACCCCCGGCGCGGTTCCCGTCACCGCCGCCGTCGTTGTCGCCGCCGCCTCCCGGCAGTGCCGTCCGGCCTCTGAGAGGCCGCGCGCGGCCCCCGCACGCTCCACGCCCGCCCTGCTACGCGCGCTCCCGCCCGGCGACGCTCGTCTTCGAGCTGGCGCGCGGCCGTTGCCCTCAGCGCCGGGGCTCGAGCCCTCCCAGCGTTCCCATTGGCTCCCCGTCCCGGGCGCGCGCGACGTCTCGCGCGGGGCACGTTTCTCTCATTCATGCGGCCCGCGACGCCGCGCCCGCCCCCGCTCACTCTCCCATTCACCCCTAGCCCCCACCCCCACTCCGCTCTAGGGCGTGCGCGCGAACCCGGCGACCGCGGCGACCTCGCGGCCTGATTGGCTGCAGGAGCACAGCGCGGTACGCACGCGAGAGAACGGGCGCGCGCGCGCACGGCCGTCGGGTTCCGCAGACGCCTGGGCGAGGAGGACTGGCGTAGTGCGCAGGAGTCAGAAATGGGGAAGTCGCTGGGCGACTCTTCCGTTTTCCTGCGTCCTATTTTCAATTCCTACAGTATCCAAGAAGAAATACTCGGAAGTAGAAGTAGTTATATGTGTGTGCTGGAGATACTCAAAAGCGAGGAGCCACCCTCACTCATTCTCCAGACCCCCTCCAAGTAAGTGTGGTACGGCCCAGACAGGCTTCTGGTATAACCAATCATCAGTCGGCCCCGCCGTCCTCCCGGCTCAGCCCCTTGGTGCATCGGCCAACCGCTTGACGACCGAATAGCTCCCACCCACGCATCCCCCGCCTCCCCTGCCCCACGGCAATAACTTTATTTGAAGCGCCCTTAATGGGGGAGTCCTCGATGGAGGGACCTCGGTGGTACCAGCAGAATGGTGGGATAACGGACCGGTCTGGCTGTGGCTCCTGCTTGGAGGGCGCGCCAGGACTAGGAGGGTCGTGTGGGGCGAAGCTCCTGCTCAAGGCCCGGGAGGAAGAGAAAGAGCGGCGAGGGACTCACAGCCTACCGTAGTGCCATCCGTGGAAGGAGGCTCGGAGTGAGCACCCCCGGAGGCGGTGGCAGCCCCCCGGACTGCAAGCGGGCTCTTGGCTTCATTCCTTTAGTTTCTCCCTGCAGCACAAGGGATGGACGCCCGCTTCCCTAACCTCGCCGCAGGCCGGGAACACAGACTGGAATCCGGCTGTCCCTGGCGAGCTGCAGGCCTACGCTGCATAGATCTCAGCGCCACACTTTTGCCCTAATTAGCCCTACCCAGCTGTGAACCCAAGAGCAAGGCCAGGAGTTGTTCTCTCCTCATTTAGCTCGAGGCCACTTCTCTTTTGAAAGGAGCTCTGGCTGTTACATAACAGCCTTTCAAAAAAGTGTTCCAGCAGCCACTTCTGTGAAGCCAACGATGCTCACCTGTCAAGTATGATTCTAAATCCTGCGGTCTGTCCTCGGGTTTGGTGTCAAATGTTGCTGTGGTCTAGTAAGACCACATTTAACTGTGGTCTAGTAAGTTAAGTATTAGGCAGCAAAGTAAAGGGGAAAGGTCTACGTTCAGTTTTCTGGGGTCTAGTTCTCATACATACGCCTCCTCTGACATGGCATATATATGTATCAGGGTCTAGTTCATTCTTGCTAAAGATCTAAAGCCATGATTTATTGCAGCACACTAGAATCCGTTCTCTTTTACGGACGAACGGTTGTACGGAGAACACTATAGAGAGTTCTCTTTTATTGACCAGTGTGTATTAAGAAATGAATTTTTGGGGCACTGGGTGGCTCAGTGGGTTAAAGCCTCTGCCTTCTTCTCAGGTTATGATCTCAGGGTCCTGGGATCCAGCCCCACATCGGGCTCTCTGCTGGGCAGGGAGCCTGCTTCCCCCTCGCTCTGCCTACTTGTGATCTCTCTCTCTGTCAAATAAATAAAATGTTTTTAAAAAATGAATTTTGTTTTTAGGGTTTTTTTTAATTAAAAAATGAAATCTTTAGAACACTTTAGCTCATATAGAAGGTAAAGTTATTATTGGAGATACAGTATTTATTTATAGAGGCTTTTCTATCTGTAAATCAGGTTAATTTGTTTCCTTAAATCAAATTTCAGGGACATAGGTGGCTCAATTGGTCAAGCGTCTGCCTTGGGGGCTCAGGTCATGATCCCAGGGTCCTGGGATCCAGTGTGCATCAGGCTCCTTGCTCAGCGGGGAGCCTGCTTCTCCCTCTGCTCTGACAAATAAAATCTAAAAAAAAAAAAGAAGAAGAAGAAGAAAGAAATCAAATTTCAGGGGTGATTGGGTGGCTCAGCCATTAAGCGTCTGCCTTCAGCTCAGGTCATGATTCTGGGGTCCTGGGATCCAGCTCAGCATCGGGCTCCCTGCTTGGCAGGAGGCTTGCTTCTCCCTCTCCCACTCCCCCTGCTTGTGTTCCCTCTCACTGTGTCTCTGTGAAATGAATAAAATCTTAAAATCAAATTTCATTTTTCTATGGTATATTTTTCTTGGATTTAAGAGTTCCATTTACCCAACTTCACAAGTTAGGCATCTCACTTTTCCTACTCTCAGCAATCTAAGAACCTGTAAATTGTCTTTTGGCTAGATAGCGCCAAATGAAAATAAAAATTCGATCTTCCATCAACCAGCCACACATACTAAAGCTCTCCTAGGACACTGGACTACTGAATGCCAACCTTTTAGCTGGATAAGCACTAATGGTGGCAAAATCACTATCCCAAGGTTTAGGTGCAAATCTTTTTCTTGTCCAGTTTATTTTAGGATCACGTGAGATATTTCCTGGAAAGGATGTTTAATAGAACATAAGGTTTAGGGGCGCTTGGGTGGCTCAGTGGGTTAAAGCCTCTGCCTTCGGCTTGTGTCATGATCTCAGGGTCCTGGGATCCAGCACCACTTTGGGCTCTCTGCTCAGCAGGGAGCCTGCTTCCCCCTCTCTGCCTGCCTCTCTGCCTACTTGTGATCTCTCTCTCTGTCAAATAAATAAAATCTTTACAAATAAATACAATCTTATACATACATACATACCGCTGCCTTCCCTCCTGTCCTTAGGAAATGTCTCTGCTTGTGTTAAAGCACTTTCTCCCCTTGTGCAGATCCCACCCCCTTCACTCCTGCAGTTTCTTCCGAATTTTTTCTTTGACGATTTTTTTTTAAGATTTTAAGATTTTTTTAAGATCTGACAGAGAGAGAGAGCATAAGCAGGGGCAGTGGCAGGCACAGGAAGAGGGAGAAGGCGGCTTCCCCCTGAGCAGGGAGCTTGATTCAATCATGACCTGAACCAAAGGCAGATGCTTAGCCGACTGAGCCACCCAGGTGCCCCTCTTTGACGTTGTATTTGGAAAAATACAGAAAAAAATAGAATGGTGTCAAGAAGATTCTCCTCCCCATCATAAATTCTCTTTCTCTAGTCTGTTGATATGCTGAGACATCCTATCTAAAAAACAACCCTCTCTTGATCATACATCCAGCCCTTCCCTCTCTTAGCGAAGCTGGTCTATAGAGGCTATCTGTACATCTTCAATAAAATATGTATTTCATTAGGACTTTTATCCCTACCATTCCAAAACTACACTTCTAAGGTCAATACTGACATCCATGCTTCCAGATCCATAGTCCAATCTCCTTTGCTAGCTCCCATTACACTTCACCTCTTATGTTTGGAGTGCCCTGAAAGTCCATCTCTGTTTCCTGATTTCCATTTAGAGTCCCTAACTGACTTCATCCAATACTACTGCCTTAAAAAGCCCTCTATAAAAAAAAAAAAAAAAAAAAAAAAAAGCCCTCTATAAGCCAATAGCTCCCATGAACCTTCAGCCCTAACTTCCCCAGATCTTCTAGCTTCTTGTTTCCACATCTCCACGCAGCATCTCCATATGGATGACTAATTGATGGCTGAAACTTACTACTGCTAAAGTAGAACTCTTGATATCCCATCATCCCCTCCCTGAGTTCCTCCAACCTCATATCCTATCTATCTAGTTACTCAAGTAAGAAATACAGGGATCAGCTTTGACTCCACTTTCTTTTCCTTACCACTCCCATGAGCAAGTTCCATCTTACCTCCAAAAGATCCCCAAGCAATCTACTCAACTACTGCACCTCGATAGTCTAATCCCCCCCATCGGTTCTCACATTGAAACTACCATAAGTCTCCTCACGTATCCTTGCTCCTACTCTTCCCTCTATAATCCATTTCCCACAGAGCAATGATCTTTTCAAAATCAGGCCATTCCTCTGTTTAACCATCTGCTTTGGTCTGGAATATGTCCCCAAAATTCATAATGTTGAAATCCTAAGCCCCAAGGATGAGGAACTTAGATCATGATTGTAAAACTTTCATGAATGGGATTAGTGCCTTTATAAAAGAGGCTCCACAGTGCATCCTTGGCCCTTCTATGGGAGGACATAGCTAGAGTAGGCAGTCTGCAACCCCAAAGAGAGCCCATCAGAACACGACCGTGCTGGTACCTTGACCTTGTAACTTCCTGCCTCCAGAACTGTGAGAAATCTGATGTTTATAAGCAAAATGCTGTAGCATTTTGTTATATAATCGCCTGAAGAAACTAAGACACCACCCCTCTCCCATCCTTTGCCACTGCTCTTAGATTACAAGAGCCCAACATTATCTAGTCTCTGCTTCCCACTCCGGCCTCAATTTTTACCAATCACCCCTTGACACACCACACCAGCCTTTCCCTTCATTGAATACATCAAGTTTTTTTTTCCTTTCTTAGGATTTTGCATGAAGATGTCCCAATTTCACACAGCCATTCAGGTCTTAATGTGAAATGTGCTCAGGGGAGGCCTTTCCTAGGAGCAATCTAAAGCATTTTCCTAGTCACTCTGTCTCAGACCACTCAATTTTAACTCTGAGTAGCACTTACCTTTTTTGTTTATTCTATGTAAGCTCTATAAGACTTTGTCTAACTTGTTCCCCATCTAGAATGGTTCCTGGCAAATAGATGCTCAATAAATATTTGTGAAAAGAATGAATGGATGAAGGGCATTAGACAGTACTCAAGAATCCAGTCTAAACTAGGAACATAAATCATTTGCAAAAAATCAGAGAATGGGGGGCACCTGGGTGACTCAGTGAGTTAAGCCTCTACCTTCAGCTCAGGTCATGATCTCAGGGTCCTGGGATCGGGCCCCGCATCGGGCTCTCTGCTCAGCGGGGAAACTGCTTCCCCCTCTCCCTCTGCCTGCCTCTCTGCCTACTTGTGATCTATTTCTCTGTCAAATAAATAAAATTAAATCTAAAAATCTAAAAAAAAGAAAAATCAGAGAATGGGTCTTTCCCAGATTCTCACTACCTGAAAGCTCAGTTTACCCTGACCTCGGGCCCAGCTCAAATCAGACGGATAATAGGAAAGACAGCTGCAGCTGAGAGCAAATGGGCTATGTCTGGAAAATGATTAAGCTGGAAATCTCAATCCAAGTTTATCACCAGCCCCCGTAGCTCCTCAGAGTAAACCTGGCATTGACAACAAATTTAGTATCTATTTTACGAGGAAGGGAAAGGAGAGCCACTATAAAAATTCACCTGCTCGGGGGCACCTGGGTGGCTCAGTGGGTTAAAGCCTCTGCCTTCGGCTCAGGTCATATCTCAGGGTACTGGGATCGAGCCCCACATCGGGCTCTCTGCTCGGTGGAGAGCCTGCATCCCCCTCTCTAGCTGCCTGCCTCTCTGCCTACTTGTGATCTCTCTCCTCTCTGTCAAATAAATAAATAAAATCTTAAAAAAAAAAAAATTCACCTGCTTGGCTCACAGGTGGGCTTTTGGCTTTCTTCTCCTCTAAGCATTTGGCAATAACTCTTTCCAATAATGTTTCCATCTTGCTTAGGGGGAAAAAAAAACTATACCAACTTCTGTGATATAGCAAAAATATTTATTAAAATTTTCCACGTTTGAACTTTATTAGAAAGAGGCCTTCTGATTCAATCTTTCATCCTGGATAAATGAGATAGTAAATGCTATATATAGAATATAAAGCAGTGATGAGAAAAAGAAAATTCCTCCTAAAAATCAGTCCACCAAGTAGCATAGTGGAAAAAATGGGATTCTCTAGGATCTCAGGGAATTCAAAGTGGCACCTTCGGTGATCCAAAAAGCCAAGTATACTCTCATGGTTGTCCTTTTGGTTCAAGATTAGAAGAGTTGGGTTTCCACCACCTGTTTTAAGAGGTTGAAATATGCTCTCTACTAGTTCACTATTTAGTCCTCTGTGTGCCCTCAACAGTCTCATACCTCAGCCTATCTGCCTTGTGGGATGGCCAGAAGATCTCTAATGCCCCAGGCAGCAAGGCTTCCTGCCAATCTCTACTTGAGATCCATGAACCGGATATCCATAATGAGAAGGAAGTTCTTGGGCAGTGGGCGGGGGGCTGGAGAGAGAACAGTAAACACCTGATGTTCCAGGTCCACACTGGTCACCACGATGAAGCCAGCCACACTGGTCTCAGAAAGGTTCTCCTCTGTGCCCTCGGCAGTGCTAACACTCAGAAGGTGGTGCACCATATCTCGGCCAGGTGTGACAGGTACGAGCTTGAGCTGATTGTCCTCCTGAGACATGCCCAAAGGCAAACAGGAGTCTGGAATGGTGGGTGCCCCAACTTTGTAGATTTTCACATCTGAAAATTTGACATTGAAGGCATGGGGATAGAAACAGCCCCGGAATCCATAGAAATACTCACGGATACGCTCATCCCTACATTCCCGCCGGAAGTCTTTGGAGCGTTCAACCACACCTCCCGATTTAGGGAGCAGAACAGTGCGGACAAAGTGAGGCAGGTCCCGTTTTAGTTCATTGTACAGTCGTTCTTGATCCAGAACCACTACCACATCGACCTCAAAGGCTGAGGCCGCGTGGACCAGGGCCTGGTACCCGGAGCCCTTGACCCAGCCGCAGGTGTTAATGACACAGCCACTCACAGAGGCCCTTCGGTTCACTTCACACCTTTGATTGAACACGTCCGCTAACCGGGATGTAATCTGCAGAAGAGAGCATCAAGGTGAGGAAAAGCAACACAAAACAAACTCACTCATAGCTACAAAGAATAAGTGGCTATTAGGTACAAGAAAAAAAATGACATTCTTAATGGCTGTGGTTTTAACCCATAACATGGATTTCATTTTTATGTTGCTCCTTCTGTTTCATGTCCTAAGTAGAAAGTTAGTAAATTACTTAAGAACGGGGCCATAGAAACGTTTAGTAACAATCTGAGGTTGACTTATATTTGAAACGGTCTTTTCTGAAATCGTGTTGCAGTAATACCAGCTGAGAGGGAGCAATGAAATGGTCATAAACAGTTTTAACTAGCACACTTTTGCGCAACTTCCTACCCTGATAGCAGCCCTTCCCTCCACCCCACCTTGGTTCTGACCTTATTATAAAGCTTGATGTTGGTGCCAGGAGTGGTGGAGCCAAAATGATAGACCAGAGGAGCTTGGATAGAGAATCCCTCTTCAACATCTGCTGGCCGCTCAATGTAGAGGGCCCCCATGGTACCAGGGATGGAAACAGAGCCCTGGCCCACATCCAGCTCCACATAGGTGGGACGGCGGCCCAAGCGCACCGCGTAGTTGAGCAGTAGACGGCACACTGTGGACTTCCCCACATCAGTGGGGCCCACTACCATCACCCGGGGGCCTCGCTCTTCTTCCTTCTCCGCCTGCCTCCTCATCTGCTCCAAGGCTGTGTGAGTGTTGAGATAAAGCAACATAGGTGTGTCCTTGGAGACATAAGCCACCTCGGTGCGGCCACTCAGCTGTAAAGAACAGCCATGCCAAGTGAAAACAGCCACCTTGGCACCAGCATCAAAGGTGAATTTCTTGTTTCGGGTCAGCTCTGTGCCAAAGATTTCTGCCATGCCAGCCAGCAGCTCCAACTGAACTGACTGAGATGCCTCCACCTCAAAGCGAAGTTCTGTTTCTCGCTCTAGTTCAAATTTAGTTGTTGGCTTCTTGTCATCGTTGGCCTCCTCTCCCATCTTTTCTGTGTAGCTGCTGTGCCTAGAACACAAATTATCAGATCTAAAGTGAAGTTAGGACACTGTTCAAAATCCTCCCATGGATATTTCCCCTTACCTTATTTTTCTCCCTATCTGTCTCACTATATATTTGTTTATTGTCCAACTACCCCCACTGGAATGTAAGGGTTGGACAGTCTGGTTTGCTGCTGTATTTCTAGCATCCAGAACAGGGCTTGACAACCCGAAGGCACCTCATAAATACACCGACTGAATAAATGATTCAGAAATAAAATTATAGCTACGCATTGACCTAAGGCTTGATTATATCACCTCCATAGCTCCTTTCCTCACTCTATTGGGATACCCCACTTGAAAGGGCAACAAATGCCCACTCCCCAAATCCCTTAGTCAACAAGAAACGCCGTCTGCGATCTGGATGCAAAGCAGAGAATACTTGGGTTTGGACTTAGAAAAGAGCATTAACGCCCCCGCTCAGCAACTGCTAGTACTGTCGTTAGACAAATCACCTTATCTCTCTGGACCTCTTCGTCGACTGTCAACTGGAGGCACTTACTCTTCCTCTCACAAAGTGTCGTTCCGGGCACTGCTGAAGGAAAAAAATTAGCTCGTAGTGTAGAAAACGCCGAGAAACAGTAAAAAATGACTTCCGATGGCGAACCACAGCTCTAAGTCCAGTATCTGTCCGGGCACCCTCAGACGCCGAAATCTGTCCTGGCCCTAAGGGGGCGACAGTTGCACTCCTGAGCCTATTATCTCACCTGCGCAGCCACAAGACCAAACCAGTAAACCGAGCGGCCCCCACAGCACCTAAACCCAACAGCACGCCACGCTCGCCCAGATCCACGCCGGAAACAAAGGCGGTTCCGCACCTGCGCAATGGAGAAGCCGCGGTCGCGCTATGCCCCTCGGGATGTGTAGTTTTGCCGGAACAACCTCCGGCTGCTGAGCTCCCGCAGCCGCTCGGCGTTCTGGGAGTTGTAGTTAGAGGATTGTTTTGATCGTGACGCCAAAGGTGGGCGGGGCGGCGGCCGTCATTGTTCGCAAAGCTGGCCAGCAGTGGGTAGGAGGCGTGGCGGTTACGCCCCGCGCGAGGCGGGGACCCGCCGAGGAGCCAATGGCTGCCCAGGCGAGGCTGTGTGCGGACTCTCGTCCCAGTGTTCCCGCTCACCTGCAGCCGGGGAAAGAGAAGGGCGGTGGAAAGGCTTTGGGCCCGGGGGGCGGGAATGGTGGGAGAGGATGGGAGGGGCTGGTTAGGCTCTCCATCTGGGTCCCACGACCGTCTGCTTACCTGGACCACAAGCCAGGAGGTGGGGGGTGGGGGATGTAGGAGTAAGGAAAGTGGAAGAAAACAGTCTGTCAGAGGCCAACCTGGGCTGTCATCCCCTCTCTGACACAGCGCCTAGCACCTAGAGAACATTAATTTTTTTCTTTTAATAAAAGAATAATAAAAGAATATCCAAGAATTTCTTCCAGTCATACCCAAAAACGGCTCTCCTATTGAGAAGGGATTTCTTTTGGTGACTCGGTTTCCCTCCCTGAATTCCTGACAGTTCTACAAGGCCAATCATTTATTCCACAGGCAACAGTTTGGGCCACATCTATAATCCTCAGGAGCTTGGGCTTTAGAATCTTGTGCTCTGCTTTGCCACTTTCTCACTGTGTGACTTTGGGCAAATCAGGCATAAATGCTAGACCCAGTTTCTTGTCTGTAAACAGGGATAATAACAGTACCCAATCTCTTAAAGATATTTTAAAGATTGAATGGGATGATACTGTAAAGTACTAAGCACAATATAACATAGCATCTGAGGTTAGCTTTTAAGTTTTTATTATAGGTTGAGGAGGGGGAGCTCTAATAATGCCACCCATTTGTACAATAGTTTAAATTTTTCAAAGCCTTTTCCAGTATCTTCTTTCACAGCCAACCTGTAAATTCAGTTTTATTATCTCCACTTTCAGATGAGGAAGGAGACTAAGGTAGATGAAGGGACTTGCCCAAGTTAGGACTCAAACCTAGGATTTGGGATTCTGAGTCCAGTTATTACAGTAGCAAAAACACATAGGGTTAGATACGAGATATGTTTCCGTGAGCTTTACAGGTGTATATTCATTTAATCCTCACGGGAATCCTGTGAAGCACATACCATAATTAACACCCCTCACTTTACAGATGAGTAACTTCCTTCAGTCCAGCTCCCATGGTTACTCTGGATCAAGAAGCCTGGGACGATTATTTTCTGGGTTGCGTCTTTCATACGGGCCCTGCCTTAGCACTCATTCTGTCCCCAGTGCAGCCCTCACTTCCCAGGGCTTATTCCTTAATGGTTTGCTTTTAATTCAGTCATTCACCATGCATGCATTAGTTCTCCAGCGAACTTTAAGGTATCCCATAACTTTTCACCACTCTTCAAAAATTCAGTTCCAGGCTTCTATTTGCAAATTCTCTCTCCGAATGAGCTCAGCCTCTCCTCTTTCCCTGCAGTCTATTTCCCAGATCTGTTTCTTCGCCTCCACACTCTCTCCCTTGAGGCAATTTCTCCCAATTATCTGAAGGTCATCTTTATTTGGCTTATTTGTATAGCCATTTCAAGCTGAATTTAGGGAAAAGAAACCTCTCTGCCTTTAGACTGTCTCCATTTCACTTCATTTTTTTTTTTTTAAGTAATCTCTACCCCCAACGTGGGGCTCTGACTCACGACCCTTCTTCCCCACCCAGATCAAGAGTTGCGTGTTCCACCTACTAAGTCAGCCAGGCCCCCTCCAATTCACTTCTTAAACTGAATGAGGACACAACATTTATAGCATCCATGCTTGCCTACACTCTTTTCTTCCTTGTCATCTTTCACCAAGCGTTCCTGCGATCTCCACTCCCACCCCCAAAGAGTACTGTCCTCATAGGTCTTTTTTACTCTCTCCAGTTAAACCCTTGACCATTTTCTTCCTGAGTTAATTGGTATCCCCTTTTTTCCTCCAAACTTTCAGTCCTTGCCCTAAGAACTATTCACCTACCTTTTTCCCACGTCCCGTTGTTTTCCTCAAGAATGGTTCCCCAAATTCTCTCCCCGAATAAGCTCAGCCTCTCCTCTTGTCCTGCAGTCTATTTCCCAGATCCCAGACAGAAACACTTCTTTACCCAGTTCTCCCTCTCAGTTCCAGACTTCTGGTGATATCACTCAGGGTACTTGCACTGTGTTTTCAGAATTTATCTAAAACCCCAGAATCTTCCCTGATTAAATAGAATTCCTTGTATTTAAAAAAAATCTTTCTTTTAAGATTTTATTTATTTGAGAGAGAGAGAGCACAAGCAGGGGGAGCTGCAGGCAGTGGGAGAGGGAGAAAGCAGGCTCCCGCTTAGTATAGAGATCCTGGGATCATGACCTGAGCTAAAGGCAGAGGCTTAACCGATTGAGCCCCCCCACCAGGATGCCCCTCCTGTACTTTCTCATACCCAGCTAGCAATGCCTCCCATCACCCACATTTCCCTACTCTTCCCTGCCTTACATGTGAAAAGACAAACGACCCATGAGCTGTCCTTTCTGAGTACCCATCTTTGTCACACTTCATTTTCTAGATGGTAGCCTCTGTTAGAAATTGGGGCTGTTATCTTAGAGGGTATGTTCCGCATCTACATACTTCAGACATATGCACAGGACAGCATTCCATAAAAAACAGAATCTGAGTCAAATGAAATGTAATTGGAAGCTGCTGGCAAAATAGCCCCAAAAGATGTAAGTTCTTCATAAGATATAAAATTGGTATGTGTCTCTTGAGATGTCAGAATTTAATAGTATATCCTCTCTGGGTTTCAGGGCATGAAGTTGAGAACACTGTTTGGATAAATAACTACCGTTTCCGAAGTGCTGATCTTATGCCAGGCACTTTTTCGGTGTTTACATGTTACCTCACTTTACTCACATCTCCATGAGGTAAATCTTAGCAGGAGTGGAAAAACCGGCGACACAAAGAAGATCAGAAACTTGCCCAGGGGTTCCTGGTGGGTATATTGGCAGAGCTGGTACTCGAACTCAGGTCCCTTTGGGACCAAAGCCAGACACTTGGACCATATCCACAGATGCAGCTCCACCGCTGTTTTGTGATCATCTTCTATAGGCAAGGCTCTGCGCTAGGCATTGCAGTCCTGGGATGCAGAGAGGAGTTTCCCAGAGGACCTTTCTCAGAAAGTTTAGAGCCCAGTAGAGAACCTTATATAATGTGGGTGTCTCTGTTCCCGAAGCACCAGTAACTTGGAGGTAGCTGAGAAGAGGTTCCTGCTTGTGAGATGTCATATTCCATCTCTCACTCCTTCAGGGGCATTAAGCTGAGGCTCTGAGGCTTGGAAGTTTCCGGTTCAAGCTTGGGGGGCACAATGTAACCATCAGTATGTCTTCCTTCTCCCTGCGTCAGGGCCGGCATCCGAGCTGAGATGGGCAATGTATCCTCTTGAATGTGCGCACACGCCTGGTTCTCTGCATCCATCTCTCACTGTCACCGCCTGGCCACCTCCTTTCCTCCAGCCTGCCACCCGTACTCCATCCTTGCCCAGCCCTGTCCTTCCCCCAGGTTCCTTCTGTCTCCTTGGCCACACTGCCTTCCTCCTCAGCAACCAGCCTCTCCTCCAGCGTCCCTCCTCCGGTCCTATCGTCCGCTCCCACCCCCCTGCTCCCTCCCCTAGACCCATCCCTCGCTGCCGGCCCCCTCCCTTCCTCCCCACCCGCCTCCTGTGTCTCCCAGCCCTGCTCTGACGTGGGAGGTGAGGGGGTGGGAGGGACGGATGACTCACAGTGTTATGATGCAGTTCCACACACACAGCTACATTCACCCACAGACCGAGGTACAGAGGAGAGGCAACCTCTGGCCCCCCAGCAGCTGGCCAGCTTGGCAGCCCCAGTCTCCAGCCCCTAACTACCCTCCCCCGCCCCCATCCCCTTCCCAATTGAAGGAGCCGAGAGAGAAGAGAGAAGAGTGAGCAGAGAGATTGAGAGAGAGAGAGAGAAAGAGAGAGAGATAGACGGAGATCTCTGGAGCCGACCTCAAGGTGAGGGGGCAGCCCTTCTCCAAATGAATTTTTTTCCCTTTTGCAAATTTCCTCCTCCTGCTGCGTGTTGCTTTCTCCCCATCGCAAAAGCATTATTCATCCACCCTTTGTCCTCCCTTCCCCCTCCCCGCTGCCTCTGCTCCTCTCTCAGCTCCTCCATCCCTCTCCGGGCTCTGACGGTTCCCGCACTTATTTCCCGGCAACTTTGGCTGCTGCATCAGGCCTCACTGTTTATTGTTTTGCTGCTGGTGTAGACCCCCGAAGCCTGCCGGGGGAGCTGGCTGCGCTGCTAATTATTTGGACCATACCATGCCGAGAACGCCAGCCCGTGGGGGGGGGGGGGGCGCGGCGAAAGCTCGGAGCAGATGAGAAAATCCATTGTGAGCAGGTGCCGTGTCCCCCGCCCCCAGGCACCGGATTCGCACCTGATTCCTCAAGCCTCCGCCTGGGCGCCTCTGCTGTCAGCGCTGGTTGCTCAGCACCCCCCTCCCCCCAGCGCTCCCTCTCCCCCACCTCCCACGGTCCAGCCCCGTCTCACTTGGGGGAACATCCTCTCCCCGGCACTCGGCTTGCCTTTGTTTTTTCCGTCATTTGCCCAACTCGATTCTGCCTGCGATCCGAGCCGGGAAAGCCATGACCCCTGCTCCCCCTCCCGTGAGCGATTCTTTGGCCTTCTGTGCAGCCTCTCCTCGGCCTGACCGGCCAGCAGGGGAGAGAGAGGGAGGGAGGCGTGTCGGAGGCTGGGGAAGGAGCTAGAGAGCTGGGACCTAGCCCGGCCCCCCTGGCCGGGCCCCTGGCAGGTGCACTAGGTGGAGCGCAGAGGAGGGGCGCTCACAGGCAAAGTCGAAGGCAGACCTGGGAAGTGGGCACTGACACCTGGACGCTGGTGAGGAGGGCCTGTGTCCTGCGGCCAGAGCCCAATGTCACCCTGAACCCAGCTCAAGGTGTCTCTCTGGGGCCCAGCCAGGGGTAGAGGACCTCAAACCGAAGATGGGCTCTGTCCGGGGTGGGAGTCCTGTGGAGAGACTGCCTGGCGGCCCCAGGAAACACTGGAGCGGCTGGGGCACCAGTGGCCAGCACAGGGCGCAGGGCGAGAGCCCGCTTGCCCTGGCTGCTCCCAGCTGGGTGGCCTCGCGTTGCCAGAGAACCCCCAGAGGAGCCAGACTTGAGCTAAGTCACCCATGGCAGGCCTCAAGGCCCCGTGGAGGAGAAGGCAGAACCCCACCCGCTTATCAGAGCCAACAGGGGACCCCTCCCTTCTTATCCGCTGCCTCCGGCACCCTCAGCCACTTTGGGGCTGGTGCCTGGGCAGATACTGATCTCTCCCCAATCAGAACCCGGCGATTTTATCTAATGTCACCCACAGAGTCACTGCTGTTGGTCCCTACCCCACGGAGAAGGTGGGAACGTTCTCCGCCTTGTACCCCAAAGCCAAGGTCTTGAAAATAGGAGTCCCCCCACTTCTGCGGCGGACGTTGCCCCCCCACCACACCACACAACGCAGGAGGGCAGCCCCCCTGCCGCGACCCCCATTTCCCATCGCTTCCAGCTGTTAGAGTTGCCTGAAGGAAAGGTATTTTCTCTCCTAGGGCTGGATGTCCAAGTCTTTAACTGAGGCTAAGGCAGCAGTGAGCAAAGAGCAGGAGAGACCAAAGGGGCTCAGAGGCTGAGACAAGAACCAGTCATGTTTCTGAGCAGGAATGAGTGGAACCAAAGTGCAGGGCCGGCGAGCGGCCGCGTCCGAGGTCTTTGGTACCAAAGGAGACGTCCGTGAAGTTCTAGTCCCCGGAGTGCAGGACCCCAGCGCCAGGACAGGGCTGGGCAGGGTGTGTGCCTGCCTGCCTTTCGGGCTGGCTTCACCCCCACACAGAATGTACGAAGGACCGGTTGCATTGCAAATGGAGGCCGCAGAAGAGAAAACCCGCCAGGCTTCCCCAGCCTGCCAAGGGCTCTGAACCCGAGCCTAGCAGCCCGCGTGGGATGCAGACCCTCCCCAAAGGGCTGAAACCCAGGAAAGGACACTTGCAGCTGACGTTGCTCCCATGGCAGCGTTGGTACCAGCGGGCTGCTCTCGGTGGAAAACGGCGAAGGCTCCTCCCGCCCCAGGAGGGAGAGACACCACCTCCCCGGCTGTGGCACCAGAGGCCTGGAACGGCGGCCAGTGCAGCCGAGAGTCCCGGGGACCGGGAGACGGTGCGACTGGCGCGCTGAGGGTCCCTGGCCGTGGGGGAAGTCGGGGCAGGGCAGAGCGGAGCCCGTCTTCCCCATTCCCCCTGGGGTGCGGCGGCTCTTGGCGAGGTCAAGGATCTCCTGACGTGCTCTCTCCTTTTGCCAGGTGACTTCCATTTCTACCTGGTTCACGTCTGGGGGGGCCCTGGCCGGGCAGCCCCCCCACATTTCTCCTGCCCCGAAACACGGCTCTAGCCAACCTGCTTCGCTGCTTCACCTGCGACCGTCTGTGCGGGGGCTGCACGGCGCCAGCCCCTCCGGCCCGCCAGGGCATTGTCCTCCAGCCCGTCATGCCCAGCTGCGACCCTGGCCCGGGCCCCGCCTGCCTCCCCGCCAAGACGTTCCGCAGCTACCTGCCCCGTTGCCACCGCACGTACAGCTGCGTCCACTGCCGTGCGCACCTGGCCAAACACGATGAGCTCATCTCCAAGGTACGCCAGGTGGGGCTCCGCTGCTCCTCTCTCCCACCAGGACTCACCGAGGGGAGAGGCGACGAAGCCCGTCCGCCCTCCTCCTCGCCCCTGGGGGGCTCAGGCAGTGGGGCCGAGCGCAACCCAGCAGTCACCGTCTGTCCTGTGTCTCCACAGTCTTTCCAAGGGAGCCACGGCCGAGCCTACCTGTTTAACTCCGTGTGAGTCCACCTCTCTCTTTGTGTGTGTGTGCGTGCGCCGGAGCAACTTTCCGGGGTGGAGAAAGGGGGTGAGCCATCAGCAGGTGGCCTTGCACCTTTGGCTTTTGCCTCTCCTGCCGAGGGGTCCCGAAACTCAGGCCACAGGTCTGTTGTGGAGAGTTGGGGCAGAACTGGAACCGCTGCCCTGGAGAGGAGAGGCCCAGGCACTAGGCATACGGGGTGGAGTGCGGCCGGCCGGGGCTTCCAGCGGGGCGGGCTAAGTGCTCTCCAGATGTTCCTTTGGGCTGTTTTGGGGGCTGAACCGACAGAACGACTCCACTGGTGCTGGGTCCTTCGTGTTTCCGGAGACAGGGTTAACGTGGGCTGCGGACCCGCTGAACAGCGCCTCCTGCTCACGGGGCTCCACTCGGTAGCTGACATTTTCTGCGAGAGCTGCAAAACCACCCTGGGCTGGAAATATGTAAGTACCTGGAGAGGGGGCCACCCTCTCACGTGGCTGCTCCCCGTGCCTCCCGCCCCCCAGGGACCAATGCAGGCCTTTGCGTGGTCCATAGAGGCAAGAGGGAGTTCATTGCTGGGTCAGACTGCGCAGGGGCCTTGGGGGCAGGGGTAGGAGCCCTGATAGGAGGAGGACCTGGAGGGGGTCTGTTTTGTCCTACATTCACTGCTTCCCCTCCACCAGGAGCAGGCTTTTGAGACGAGCCAGAAGTACAAGGAGGGGAAGTACATCATTGAAATGTCACACATGGTGAAGGACAACGGCTGGGACTGAGGGGCTCAGGCAGGCTGTGCCCTTCCTCCGCATGCCCACCCTCCCCACACCTGTCCCCTGGCCCTGCCAAGCAGTCCATACCAGCATGAGTACTGCCCCACCCCTGGGGGGAACCCAGCTCCCACCACCCCTCCCCCCTCCATCTCATCACCCCCAGGCCCCCTTGGAACGGGGGTCTGGGGTACCCCAGGGGTGTTCAAGGCTCAGGAGTGGGCAGCAGTCAGGGAGAGACAGAACTGGGGAAAGAGGATGGTTGTGGGTCCTCCTAGCCCTAAGGTCCTGAAAATGGAGGTGATGGCAGGGTGTAGGTCAGGCAGAGGGCCACGGAAGGATCCGTTTCTGCCCTAACCTCTTTTGAGTGAACGCAGGACAAGCCTGAGGCATGGGGCTGGTAGGTCCCAGGCCACAGGGCAGCAGATGAGAAGGGGCTTGAGTCGGAGTGAAATTTTGGCCTCAGACACCACGAGACACTAGTCTCTAAGGGTGAAGTTTCCCGCCCCCGTTTGTAGGAGAAAGGATTCGGGGGTGGAAGGGGAAAAAAAAAAATCCCAGATCCCAAGCCCTGGGAAAATAAAAGAATCACAGGGGTTTCCATTTCACTCCACTTGTTAGTTCATCTTGGCACTAAAGAGGCACTTTGGAGCATCTAACCTTCGCCAGTGGGTGGGGTGGGGAAAGCTGCTCCTGGAACAGCCCCCACCCCAGCTGGCTGTTTCCAGAGCGAGCAGGCTTTCCGGGCATCCTCTGAGGCCCAGCCACTGCTCCCTGGGACCCAGTCCCTTGGAGGGGAGGTGGGACATCAGTGCCACGGGGTCAGACTTCCTCGTGGCTGCCACCAGCGAACGAAACTTTTGTATGATACATAAAGTGTTTGGGTCTATTTTTAATAAAAAGGGGAAAAGCAACCGTGAGGCACTCTGTCCTCTTGACTGTCCTTTACGAGTACCTACCATACACTATTCTGTCACCCCTCCTGGGCCTGTCCCTTCCTGCCACTAGAGGGCAGCAACTGCTTTGTGTCAAAACCCCACTTGGGCTTTAACCAGGGGTGGGGGCTTCAGGTGAGGTTTGCTTAGCGAAGAGGGAGCTTCTGGAAGCGGTGGTCTAGCAGGAGGATCCAAGTCAGCCCCTCTTCCACAGCCCTTGACAATGAATCCTGCTTTTGCCTGGATTCAGGATCGGGCACCTGGAAGGGTCTCATCCTTGAACAAGAGTGTTCTTGGGTCCTATTACCTTTCAGCCTGGTTTCCTGAAGTGTTTGGGTCAGCTCATGGCCACACTTAAGGCTGAAAGGAAAATCGATCAACCAAAGGTGCTGGCCCAGCACAGCAGAGATGAAGTGGAGCGACACGGCTCAAAAAATCGCAGCATCAGTGCAACTGTGTGACCCATGTGCCATTTTTGGCAGTGATGTGAAATCCCCATTGTTGTTTGTTGGGTCACTGACAACTGCAGGGAGGACTGTACACATCATAAAAATCCCTTTTTTTTTTTTTTTTTTTTTGGTAAGCCAGCTTGTTATCCAGATTCGTTCATTGCTATTGCCGATCTTTGTAGAGCTCCCATGGCTTGCCAGGCATGGTGTTCATCACCGGGGGTGGCATGGAAAGCAAGGCAGCTGTGGCCTGACTTCGGGGGACTTTCAGTCCTTCCCGCTAGGGAGGACAAATATCAAGGCAATTCCAGGAACAGGGGACAAAGGCTCTGGGCAGCAAGTTCCGGAGCTCTTAGGCGAGGCTTAGCCTAGATTTGAGGAGTCAAGGAAGACTTCACAGAGGTGATGACTGGCGGCACGTGGAGGAACCCTCAGGTGGGCATAGGGGGAAGTAGGAGGGGACTGTTTCAAACAGAGAGAACTTAGTGTGTCAAGTGGCTTAGCTCAATTTGAGGAGGGAATAGAAGTTTCCCAGCGCTGGAGTGGAGATGCCAGTGGGTGAGAGAGAGGACACAGGAAAGACAGACCATTTAGGGATCTACATTTCATCCCAAGGGCATTGGGAAAACACTGAAAAATTCTTGTTTTTTGAACAAGAATGGCGTAACATCATCAAATGGCTGTTGTATGCCCAGAGAAGAGAATCAAACAGAAATGTTAATACACTGAAGAAAGTAAGGGACGTAAGCTAACGGTACTGTCAGATGCTACGGTCAACGGCAGAAAGGAGAGGCTGCCTGGGCAGAAAGGCAGGAGGGAGGTAGAAGACCCAGAGATGCAAGAAGGCAAATGCAAGCCGCAAAGGAATGTCGTCCAGCACCTCCACCTGAAAGGCCTCAGAGGGCTCCAGCAAGGGACCCAGAAACCCTCGCAGTCCCACTTCCTGCACCAAAGTCCAGGAAGGCTTCTCTTCTCAAGCCCCAAGTGCTAACCCTGAAAATCAGGCACGAGTTAGCTACCTTCTTAAAGTCCAAATCGCCCCCCCCCTTCTGTTTACTTTCACAAATGTTCATTAAGCTAACTAGGCACTGTGGGAAACGGAAGTGGAGTAGTCGGTGCTCTCAAGTTCTTTGTAATCTCTCTGGAAGGAATCATTCGGTGGCCTTGGCTCCAGCGATGCTATTTAATCTCTAAGGTCGGGCCATGGGTTGTGGTGTCCAAACCTGGGATGCCCAGACAGGTCTACCCTGGAGAAGCATCATCATCAAATACCCTCTATTTCCCAGCGGGGTCGTGCTGGGAACTGCAGGCGGAGATGAGGTCTCCCTTTTATGCCCTAAAAGCTGCAGGTGTGGAATGCCAGGGGCACACAGGTCCTTGTCCCTGGTGAGCAGTCCTTCCAGGGTAGCCCTCTTTCTTTGCCGTGTATCCACTTTTTCCCATGGAGGTCTACTCTGGTCCTATGAGTGATCCTCCCAACCTTCTCCACCTACCCTCCAATCCCAGGTTGAGCCTGGGAAGTCGTCTTTCGGAGAGAAGCCACCACTTTGGTCCTCAAAGGTTTGAGGCTTTGGAAGATACCTTCCTACAACCAGCAGGTGGCATCAAAACCCTCCAACCCTCAGGCTGCTCAGGCAGCCTCCCAGGGGACAGAACCTACTCAAATCTCTGCAGAGAAGTCTACAAAAAAATGGGTGAGCTGGCCGACTTAGGACAGGGTTATACCTAAGCTCTGCAGTGCAAGAGCTGTTATAACCGTGGACACAGTGCTTAAACCTGGCTGGCTCTCAGTGCTTTCATCTGGAAAATGGGAGTGTTACTTGCCAAGAAGTTCGTTGCTTTCATCAAGGATGAAGTGTCTAGCACATGGAAATGCTTTCATTCGTGTGCATTGTTAGCACAGCTGATAAGAGGCTTCCCAGATTCTTACCAGGATAGCTGATTGGCGCCCAGAGGGGAGAGGAAGTCTTTCTGAGGAGGCAGCCGGCGCTGGGTAGCACTACGCGGCCAATGCCCTTTTAACATTGCACTGCTAGTGGTAGGTGCAGACAGTAGCACAATGTGAAAAGAGCTCCGGCCCGCAGCAGAAGCCTGCCGGCCTGGCCTCCTCGTCCCTTCTCCCAGGCCCCAGCCCACTTAGTGCTCTCGGCCTCCCTCGGCCCCGTCTCGTCTTTGAGACCCCTTTCCTCCCAACTCGGTGCTAACCCTCTATTTCTTGTCTCCCTCCTCCTCTGGCTTCCTTCCTCACACCCTTCCCAGCGGAGACTGCCTTTTTCTTAAGGTTTTGGGCAGCGGGGAGGGAGACAGGGTCCATAGAGGCAGCTAAAGCGGAGACCTTGAGCTGGGCCCTCGGTTGGAAGGGACTGATCGCAACCACCAAAGTCTGGGGGCCACTCACGTGCAGCTGGGTTCCCCTGGACTTGATCCCGCTCAGCTTCTCTTCCAGAGGAGCTTGCTGACCAGGACCACGGTACCCTCTATTCTTCCCTACTCGAAAGTTCTCCCCCTCTTAGTTCAGATCAGCAGGAGTTCTGGCCTCAAGGGAACCACCTCAGAGGACCAGAGTGTGGAAGAGCAGCAGTCCTAGCAACACGGGGAAGTTTTCAGGTCTAGGGGTGGAAACTGCAGGGGGAAGCCCCATCCATGGTCTTTAAATCTACCATATGGATTCAACATTGATCAAAATCGTGAGGGTGATTCCCTCTCTCCTAGTGAGCACTAGGGATGGGCTTTCACTGGCAGTGAGATCTAATCTGAGCCGTTCCTGATTTTACCCAAGGACTCCCCTTAGAGTCTTCAAGCTCACTCACAACTTCGCCATCCTATCCTATTCAAAGGGGCTTAAACATTGGATAAACAACCCTGAGACTGATCAAAACCCAAAGCCAAAGGTGCAGAGCTCCAGTGTGGCCCATGCCTGGCTAAAGCACTGGTCTTAGACGCCTAACACCAGTTCTGAGCTGGTAAGCAGTGTGTGCCCCAAAGGGGCAGAGGCTGGCGGAGGGGGGGGGGTGATTCCTCAGGCTTGCCAATCAAATGAAGGCCTTGATGGGATGGAGCCGCCTCTGGGAGATGCTCCCCACTCCACCGCCAGGAGGAGGCCCGGAGGGCAGGATTCCAGTTGGGAGCTCTTCCTCCGGGCTTCCCCTCCAGCTTTGTCCCACCCCCCCAGGAAGCAGGAGAGTTTGCTCCAGTGATCTGCAGACACGGGGCCCTGTCCCACAGTTTGCACAGTTGCAATGACGGAAACCAAGGCCCCGCTAGGGTCAGTCACCAGGACTCTGTGTTGGGCAAACCAGCCCCAGCTGGGAACTGGATCAGGCCAACAGGGAGCAGAGAGGAGTAAGGGCAGGACTGCCCAGCCTGCTTCAGGGAGGCTGGTGGAAGCTTATTCACCAAGAGTGCCCAGATCTCTCCTTGGGCAGAGCAGGGAGAGGGGGCTAGGGCCAAGATCCCCTCAGCTCTCACACCCAACCCCTTCCAGAGCCGGCCCTGCGATTCACCAGCCAGCAGGGCCCCTCCCCCACCTTGGGCCCAGGAGCCATCCCCCAGCTCCTTCCAGAGGCGGGTGTAGAGACCGAGGAGGAAATGGGGGAGGGGAGGCCCCGGCTCAAGTTCTCTCCACTCCCCCTCCTCATTGGCCACCATCTTCCGGCCCCTGCCCCCCAGAGCAGCAGGGGATGGGGCCCAGCCTGTGGAAGGGAGAGAAAGGGCAGGTGGAGGGTTAGCCGGAGCAGCAGGGGCAGGGGCTGGCCCCAACTGTCTCCTCCCACCCCCTCCCCGCAGCCATGGCGACAGGCGGAGGAGACCAGGAGGGTCGTGAAAGCCATGTTCTGTGAATGGGATGAGAGGGGCAGGGGGGAAGTGGAGGGTGAGGGGCTCACTCCCTCCCTCAACACCCAACTGTACCCCCCCAACACACACACACACACACACCCCTCCAGGCTGGACCACACACGCGCGCACAAAAACTCCCAGCCATACTTGCCACACAGCGCAGCCCTTACTCCACACTCACCCAAACAGCGAGCTCTGGAGCGTGAGCACACAGCTCCCCCACAACCCCGCACCCCTTAACACCGCACACTCTGAGCTCACCCACACCGAGCCCCACAACTTCTCAGGACGCACAACTCCCTGCCCGGCTCCAGCCCTTCAGCCCCTGCGTTCCCCTCCCCGGGGCCCCGGGGCCCCGCACCCCCACGCCCGGGCACGGACAGATGGCCCAGCCTCAGCCCTGCCCCGCCGGGCCCCCCGCCCCTTCCCCACCACACCCCCCGCTGGAAAATGACAGGGAAGCCACCCGGGCGAGACATGCCCAGTGCTTCCCCGTCGCAGTGGTTTCGAAAGGAGACCCAGAAGAGATGCCCACGAGTGGGGGAGAATGAAGGGGGAACGAGAAGACGAGAGAAAGAGCCCAGACCAGCCCCTCCCCGCCCGAGAGAGAATAAAACCGAGAACCGCCGGCTTTACCCTTCTGGGAGCTCCCGATACCTACACATTGCTCTTCGTTACGTTCCTCTGCCTGCCACCTCCTTCTTCCCGGGCTCTTTCTCTGCCCTGCCCTCCCTCTCGGCTTCCCTCCCTGGCCTCGCTCCCCCTCTCGCACGCCCTCCCCGCGCCCCGCCTGCCCTTCTCCCGGGTCGGGCTCCGGGCCCCCGCGCCCGCCCCGCCGCCCGCCGCCCGGGCCGAGTCCCGAGGCCGGCCGGCCGCGGCGCCCTCGCCTCTGCCCAGCTCGCTCTTCCCCCCTCGCCCCCTTTCTCCTTCCACACTCCCTGCCGTCCATCTTGAATACTTGGGATTCTTGAATGGAGTGAGCAGGATCCGCTCCCCCAGGCTCCCATTGGCTGTGGGTTAACCCTTTTGAAACGAGATCCTCCCTCTCATTGGCTGCCAGGCTCCCCTCTTCTCCCCCAACCCCCATCCCCTCCGCCTCCCAACAGCCGGCGGGGTCAGGGCGCTCCGGGCGCCCCCTCCCCTGGCCTCTCACCCCCTGTCCCCACCCCGGGACGCCCCTCTGCCGGCTCTTTCCACCCGCCCCCCCAAACGGGGCTGCAGGTGGAGGCAGGTCCGGTTCCCGCCAAATGCGGCCCCGAGGCCGGGCTGGCAGAAACCCTGTTCCCAGATGCCCCTTGTGCTGGACTTGGAGACCTTGTTAGATGTAGGGGTGCGATTTCCTGTCCCCTGCAGCCCCTCCTGGAGCAGAAGTGCCTCTCCAACAGGGAATCCGTTCAGCTTTCCGCCTCGCCCAGGAGAGCGGAGAGCTTCCGAGCACTCCGGAACTGGGCAGCCCCCTGGTTTGGGCAGGAAGAGAGGGCAGCTCCGGAAAGATCTGAGGCTCTTTGGAGAAGCTAATTCCCTGAGTGCCGCGGGGCAGGTCTGACCCTACCAGGAATGCGCAGCATCTGGAGCTCTGCTCAGTCACAAACATCCCCTGGGACCAGCCCGGCCTGGCCCATGTGCTAGGCCCACTAGGGGCTCTGAGTTGGGGGAGGCCAGAGAGGCATGGGGGAAGGAGGCGGCAGGGAGTAGTGTGTGAGTCAGACCTGGCAGTGGGGAACCTTTGTTCTAGGCCCACATCAGCCGGTAACATGCTTGGCGTTGTCCGGTCTGCTCACTGGGTCTCAGTTTCCTCATTTGCAATAGATCCGTGGGGCAGAGCGGGGTCCTGTACGAGTTTCTGTGTGAAAATGGAAATGCTCTTTATCTGTATCACCTGACCAGGTAGCCACTAGCCACATGTGGCTACTGAGCCCTTGAAATGTGGCCAATGTGACTGAGAAACCGGCTGTTTAACTTCATTTAATTGTAATTGCTTTTATTTTAAGATTTTTTTAAAAGCGATCTCCACACCCAATGTGGGGTTCGAACGTACAACCAACCCTGAGACCGAGTGGCATACCCTACTGACTGAGACAGCCAGGCGCCCTGTAATTACTTATAAATAGCCACATGTAGCCAGTTGGCTATCATATTGGACAGCACAGGCCTAGAATGCTTGTGGTCCTGCTGGTAAAGAACGTTCCATGATTCTTGTTGGGGGCAGGGGGTGTGGCAGGGGAGATCCTTTCTCTTCATCCTCAGGTATAAAATCCTCTAGATCCAAATCACCAATCACCAAAGGCATTAACGTCCAGGAACTGAGGCTCAAATCCCGGTCACCTGTCAGGAATCCTTTCCTTATGTTAACCTCTTCCTAACAGGGGAGCTGAGATATACACACCCACGATAATGGGGAAGATTGAGGCTCGCGGGAGAATTTGCAGGTTGGCCCCACCTGGCTTGTTTTTTTTCAGGGATAGAAACCAAGATGTGGATGGGGTGATGGCCCACGTACATCATTAAGTTCACTCATTAAAGGTACTTCTCCGACCTAGGACAAATGTATGGCTGATATCAAGGGATAGCCAGCTCCATGGGAGGGCCAGATAGGCTCCTGGGTATGCCCGGTTACCAGAACCTGGGCAGCCACCAGACCCTACTCCCTCAACCAATGTGACTGGGTGACGCCATCTTCTACCCTGAGGAGAGAAAGCTGTGGGGCAGGAGGGTGACTCTGGGTTCACCCTTAGGGCTGACCAGGAAGCAGAATGAACAAAGGGCTGGAGCTTCTGGAAGAGGAGGGGTGCAGGGTGCCCAGGATTCTGGTGGCTACGGGCTCAGATTGGCGCATCCGAGGTCCTAACCCAGCAGAGAAAGAACTGCGCCACGGAGCTGGTAGAGAGAGCTCTTTATTCACTTTATCTTTAGCCACTTCTCGTGCCGGAGGGCCTCTGCCTGGGTTACCGGCCATAGGCGGGCAGAAGACAAGCGTTGCCTGGAGAATGGCTTCTTATCTTCAATACTCCTTTACTTCTGGGTGAAAATTGCTAAATGACTTCCCGGGGTAATAGACAGATGAGGAGTTCAGAGGAAGAGGGACGGCCTCGGGTGGAGAATGGAATCTAAGAAGGCTCCCGGGAGGAAGTAGCATCGCAAACTTGAGGAACAGAAAAGATTTAGAGACAAGAAGATAGGAGAAAGGAGGAGTGTTTGGGGTGGGTGGAGAATTCAGGGAGAACCTGGGATGGATGAAGGGGAACAGCAAGGATGGAAAGGCGGGCTGGGATGGGTCACGGAGGGCTCAGACACTCCCCTCTGGCCTCTACTCAGCTCCAAGGATACTGTTTTTCTTGAAGGTGCTCTTCTCCTTTTCCCCACCGAGAGATGCCTCCCAGCTCTTCCTCCAGCTACCCGCCCCCCGCCACCTCTCTGTTGCTCGCACTGTGGTCTGCAGGCCCCCAATTTCTGTTCCACAAGCATTCTTCCCGGGACAGAGTGGACCAGGTCCCCATCGGGGGACAAATTCTCCTCCGTCCCTCTCAGGTTAGTCTCCAGTCTCTGGATTCCCCCCGCCCAGGAATGCACTGCATGGAGAAAGCCGAAAGGCTTCCTTTTTCGCTTACCACCTTCCAAATCCCTGCTTGGCCCATCCGTCCTCAGGAAAAGAGTTGAAAAGGAAGCCAGGAACAGCCAGACACGGTCCAACTTGTTATAAGAGTGTTAAAAAAAAAAAAAAAAAAAAAAGGATCCAGGAGCTCTTTGGCTCCTAGCCACCCACCCCACCTCCACATTCTTCCCTCCTTGTCTGGGAGTTCCAGAATATCCCAGGGCTTTGTAGTGGCCTCCCCTCCCCCACTGTCCCCATAGCAAGCCCGGGACCATTCTAGAAGTGCCCCCTTTGCTTTCCTCCCTAAGCCCCAGAGACCTACCCAGGGTACCCCACATGGAATTCTGTAACTGGGAGACGGGGAGACCATCCACCCCGATCCTCCACCTCCTGGAAGGACTGGGTCTGAGAGGCTGGGGAAGAGTTGCTTGCCTGCTTCAACATCAGTGGGGGTGGCTCGCTGGCTAATCAGTGGCCCTGATTCACTGGAATGATACAGGCCTTTCTGTGGGGGCCTCTGCAGTTTCCCCTCCTTCCAGGATAAGGGGCCTCTGCCTTTTTACCATCCTGCTTCTCTCCACTACTTATGTGTCTGAGTGCTTCCCGTGTGGAAGGCTCTGGAATCATTGCTAGGAAACATTCCTGGCCTCAGGTGCTCTCCGTTGAGGGGTACCAGGCAGACACACAAAGAGGAAGTGAGACCCTAACAGGTGCCCAAATAAATGTAAGAGCTTTCTTTCTGAGCCAAAGCCATTTCCCTGAGGTCTTAACCCTATTCTTGCTTCATCGATTGTCTCATGTATGGCGCCTCCAATCCCCTTCCGTGAGCCGAGAGCAAGGGTCAGCAAACTCCAGCCGACGGGCCAAACCCTGCCCTCGGCCTGTTTGTGAATAAAGTTCATCAGAACCCGGCTGCGCCCGTTTGGTTACCGACCGTCTCTGGACGCTTTCGCACTATAGCAGCGGAGCTGAGTGGTTGTGACAGAGCCCACACGGCCAGCAAAGCCTAGAATAACCAGCTCTGTGTAGCACAAGTTTGCCAACACCTCGTTTGCAGGCCATTTTGGACCCCGGTGTCTCAGCGAGCTGTTATGGAACTCAAAAAGGCAGCCCAGAAGCGGGGCAGGGGGCAGGGACACAGCCCAGACTTTCGTCCTTAGCCTACACAGGTGTGCAGGCCTCCCACAACCCTCCAGGAGACTCCTCACCATGCCAGGTGGCTTTTGACCTCCTTCTTACCAATCCCATTGTTTTCTCAACCTCCATCACCACCAACCTCTCTGGAGCATTTGCCTCTCTGGACTGTGTCAGAAACGCCCATGGCTTCTGGAAGACCGGTTTCTTTTGGGTCGCCTCCTACTTCTCCAACTATCCCATCTCCTGTCCCTTCCTGTGGGTCCTCTTCCTTCCCCTGCTCCCTAAATACACACAGTCTGCAAGGATTTGTTCAGCCCTCTTCTCCCTCTATACTCTGTCACCAGACAAAATCATACACATGCCTGATTTCAACAGTCAGAGAAAGAGCACAAGTTGGGGGTGGGAGAGCAGAGGCAGAGAGAGAATCTCAAGCAGGCTCCACGCCCAGCTCAGAGCCGGATGTGGGGCTGGATCTCATCACCCTAAGATCATGACCTAAGCCAGAATCAAGAGTCTGCCCCTTAACCAACTGAGCCCTCCAGGCGCCCCCAGGAGTCACTTCTACGTAGATGGCTTCCCAATATACAACCTCTGAACTGAAGGCCCAGATTTCTAACAGAAGTCAACTTCTGTGCCTCCTCAGATGTTTTCTCACTGACCAAAGTGCAGTCGTCCAGCATCAAACATGTCTTCCTCTACACACACACAGAGGAAGTGAGACCCTCACTTTTTGCTCCCTACATACACACAGTCTACAAGGATTTGTTCAGCCCTCTTCTCCCTCCATACTCTGTCACCGGACAAAATCATACACACGCCTGATTTCAACAGTCAGAGAGAGAGCAGGAGGAGTGAGGAGAGGTGATTAAGTGAGGAGAACTCTCTCCTCACTTAATCACCTTTGCTCTCCTTGCGTCTGCCCCTTCACTGTTGCCATCCCGAGATCTGCCTTTGACCCTTCTCTCTTTGGGGGCAACTACATCCATTCTTACAGTTTCAACAATCACCGATACATGAATCACTGGCAAATCTCTATGTCCGGGTATGTTTCTAGCTGCCTCTCTACGCACCCAAACATTTGCATGAGGTAGACAGCCAATGCTTCTGTTTACCCAGACTTGAGCCCCCTCTGGTAACTACACCTTAGCTTTCCTTTGTGGAGGTACCTATTCTCTACTTTCCATCCCCATGATTCACCTGCGGCTGACCTCATCTACCCCTCCAGGGGCAGTCACACAACCCAGGGGTTATTGTCTGTCACTGTGTAACCAATTAGCCCTAAACCTAATAGCTTAGGACAACACTCATTTATTTTCTCACAGTTTCTGTGGGTCAGGAATCTGAGCAGGGCTTGGTTGGGTCCTCTGATCATGATGTCTCATGAAGCTGCGATAGAAGTGTCCCCCACGGCTGGGTTTCTTCTGAAGGCTCAGTGGGCGAAGGAATTGCTTCCCAGTTCACTTTCATAGTGGTTGGCAGGATTCGATTCCTTGAGGGCTTCATTTCTTTGGGGGCTGTTGGCTGGAGGCCACCCTCAAGGTCCTAGGAAGGTGGCTGTGTCCAACATGGCAGCTTGCTCCATCGAAGCCAGAAAGAGAGAGTCTGTTAGGGAGAGGGAAATCACAATCTTTTGTCACCTAGAAACAGAAGTGACAACTCCTTGGGGTACCTGGCTGGCGCAGTCAGAGGAGTGTGCAACTCTCGATCTCGGGGCGGTGAGTTAAAGCCCCACGTTGGATTGGGTGTAGTGAGGACTCATGATTTGGGTCATGGTCTCAGGGTCCTGGGATGGAGCCCCACATCGGGCTCTCTGCTCAGCAGGGAGCCTGCTTCCTCCTCTCTCTCTACCTGCCTCTCTGCCTACTTGTGATCTCTCTCTCTCTCTGTCAAATAAATAAATAAAATCTTAAAAAAAAAAAAAGTACAAATACTAAGAAGTACCATCACTGAAGGGCCAACTTAGAGCAGAGACCGAAGGGCCAACTGCTGTCAACTGCAGCCGATTTAGTCAATTAAATGACAGTAATTGATTCAAGGATGGGTATCCAGTCAGAATCCATCAGCCTCAGGTTTGAGATGTTGGCTGGAACCTTTGGGACAGTGGCATGACTGGGGTTGTTAGACAGGTAGCAGATAAGCTTGAAAGTGCTGGCGGTCAGAGCTGTTACAACGTGGAGGAGAATCTGCCTAAAATGAAAACATAATAGAGAAAAAGAAGGCAAGAGATGGGGGGAGACAGATGCCTGATGACATCATTAGAGAACCTGATACAGCCGTGCCTGCAGCAGAACCTCTTGAGTTTTTAGTTAAGTAAGCCAACACAATCCCTCTCCTATTCACATAGGTTTCAGGATTCTGTCACTCACAACCAAAATGTTCCCAGCTGATAAAATGTCTCTGGGCACCTGGGCGGCTCAGTCGGTTGGGTGTCTGTCTCGATTTCAGCTCAGGTCATGATCTTGGGGTTATGGGATCAAGCCCAGAGTTGGGCTCCGCACTCAGTGGAGTCTGCTTGAGATTTTGTCTCTCCCTCTGCCCCTCTGCCCCTCTGCCCCTCTGCCCCCTGCCCCTGGAATGAATAAATAAATCTTTTTAAAAAAACGTGTCATTCAAGATACCTTGGATTCATTTTGCCCAAACCCAGTTTGATTATCATACCCTCATCTTTCCCGAAGACCTGCCTCTCTCCCAACGTTCTATTTCACCATTAAAATCATAACACAATGGCTCAAGCTGAAAACCTTGGAGTCTTCGTCAACCCTTCCTTATCTGCTGTGGAGATTGGAATAACCTGTGCCCCATGGCTTGATTCTACAGAATCAGAGGAGAAGCCTTCGGCTATATTTACAAAGGTGGGGGATGCTCAGAGGTCACCCACTGAAACACCGTGTTCCTGTGGGTAAATGGGGCAACTCTCGGGCTTTTGCTAAGCCATTAGGATCTTACAGAATTTTTGGATGTGAATCACATGATGTAGAAGAGGAGACTAGTGTATCTGACTCTCCTATCAAAACACACCGTAGGCTAAAACGAAATTCTGGCCAACTGCCTAGCAGCTTGTGGTTTGGAAGGCACCCCTGGGCTGGATTCGTGAAGATATTCCTTCTGTCTCTAAGGCGGATTAAAAGAAATTGTGCAGACAGTTTGTCAACTATGCCTTAAAAATATAAATAAATAAATAAGAAATCATGTCATTGAAAAGTCAGTCACCGTTTCTTTTATATCTTCTTCCGGAGGGTTCCGGTCATAATTCTGAACTTTACCTTTCTTTTCCTTTGCCAGTTTCATCATCCAATTGCCCTAAATCCTGCGTGTGCTACCTCTCAGACGGTCCTGTTTTCTCCATTCCCCTGTCAGATGAATACCCCTCTTGGGGGTTTGTATCAGCCTCTGAAAACTCTCCCCTAATAGCCCCCTCCCCCCCTAGCCAGCTCCATCAGAGGGTGAATCCGCAACACAAACTTCAGATCCTTCCTCTGCCCTAAATTGTGCTGGCTCCCTAAAGCTTCCTAACCTTTACTGGGTCATGGACCCTTTTTTAAGAAGGTGATGGAGGTTATGGGTAACTGTTTCCAGAAACAGTTTTGGTGTACATCTCAAGGGCAAATGAACCCTCTGGATTCCATTTATATATTTTTAAATTTTTAAAAGGTTTTATTTATTTTATTTGAGAGGGAGAGTGCGTGCAAGCAGGGGTGGGAGGGCAGAGGAGGAAGAAGAGAGAATCTCAAGCAGACTCCATGCTGAGCAGGGAGCCCCACCCAGGGCTTGATCACAGGATCCTGAGATCATGACCTGAGCTGAAATCAAGAGTTGGATGCTTAACCTTCTGAGCCACCCAGGTGCCCCTAGGTTAGACCTCCTTAAAAAGTATGTAGTCCTGGGACACCTAGGTCCAGTCAGTTAAGCTTCCAATTCTTGGTTTGAGCTCAGGTTCCTGATCTCAGGGTCAGGAGATCCAGCCCCTGAGTCCAGCTCAGCACAGAGTCTGCTTAAGACTTTCTCTCAGGGGCACCTGCTTGGCTCAGTGGGTTAAAGCCTCTGCCTTTGGCTCGGGTCATGATCTCAGGGTCCTGGGATCGAGCCCCACATCGGGCGCTCTGCTCAGCAGGGAGTCTGCTTCCCCCTCTCTCTCTGCCTGCCTCTCTGCCTACTTGTGATCTCTCTCTCTCTCTCTGTCAAATGAATAAATAAAATCTTAAAAAAAAAAAAGACTTTCTCTCCCTCTCCTTCTGTTCCTCTCCCTGCCAACCCCCACCCTGTGCATGTGGGCTCTCTCTCAAATACATAAATATTTTTAAAAAAAGGATGTAGTTCAAAGTTTTTAGCCCAGCATTCATGGCCTTCCAAACTTATTTCTATCTGCCTTTTTAGCTGCAACTTCTGCTTTGTGCAGTTATGGTGTTTCATTTTGTTTTAAGATTTTACTTATTTAGGGATGCCTGGGTGGCTCAGTCAGTTTAGTGTCTGCCTTTGGCTGGGGTCATGATCCTGGGGTCCTGGGGTCGAGTCCCTAGTCGGGGAGGGGTGGGTGTCCTTGCTCAGCGGGAAGCCTGCTTCTCCCCCTGCCTGCTGCTCCTTCTGCTTGTGCTCTCTCTCTCTCTCTGACAACTAAAGTAGATGAAATCTTAAAAAAAAAAAAGATTTTATTTATTTATTTGAGAAAGAGCACGAGCAGGAGGTGAGAGGCAGAGGGAGAGGGAGACGCATTCTCTCCACTGGGCAAAGGGCCAGATGCAGGACTGATCCCAGGACCCCAAGATCATGACCGGAGCCCAAGTCAGATGCTCAGCCAACCGGGCCAGCCAGGAGCCCTGGTTAAGGTTGTTTTATGTCTGATTCCCCACCAGACCAAAAGCTTCCCCAACAGCAAAGACTGTGCTGTTCATTTTCCCTTGTTATATCTCCCCAGATGGAATGAAAGTTTCTCTGGCGCACCAATCAGAGCACCTAGCTTTGGCTAGATAAATTGTTGGCTCACTGCCAGATTTTTATTTTATTTTATTTCACTGCGCTAAGAACTCTTACCGTGAGATCTGTCCTCTTCACGAATTTACAAGTGGACAGTATTGTTGAGTACAGACACAATGCCTAGTGATCTAGAACTTACTCATCTTGTTCAGCTGACACTTCATGCCAGTCGATTAGTAATTCCTCATCTGCCACCATTCCACTCCTGGATTCTAAGAGCTTGACTATTTTAGAGACCTCCGAGAAGTGGAATCACGCAGTACTTGTCTTCCTGTCTCTGGTTTGTCTCACTCAGCAGAATGTCCTCGAGGCCCATCCACCGTGTTGCCTTGTGCAGAATTCCCTTCTTGTTTAAGGTTGACTAGTATACGTGTGTGTGTGTGTGTGTGTGTGTGTGTGTGTGTGTGTGTGTGTGTGTGTCACATTTTCTTTACCTATTCTTTTTCTACGATTTTATTTATTCATTTGACAGAGAGAGAGCACAAGCAGGGGAGTGCCAGGTGGAGGGAGAGGGAGAAGCAGGCTCCCTGCTGAGTCAGGGGCCTGACAAGGGGCTCGACCCCAGGATCCCAGGATCATGACTGGAGCTGAAGATGGATGCTTAATGACTGAGCCACCCAGGTGTCCCTTCTTTACCTATTCATCTGTCGATGAACTTTTAAGTTATTCCTTTATCTTGGTTATCGTGAATAGTGTCGTAAATGGACTTCTGGGTTTCTAGTGATTTTTAGCAGCAATAGCGTTTTAGGGTGATAGGCCTGGATAATATGGTACAATGTCATAGGTTCCCAATCTATACTCTAGTAGGGTTCTGAGTTCAAAACTTTTCAGTTTTTGTGGACTCCACGGGTATGGGAACTTCTTAGACCTTGTGATGTGGTTTTGGTTTGGAGAATATAGGTCCCCACGGCTGAACTTACCCCATTTGCCTCACTGCTGCCAGGAATTCTTGTTTGGAAGAAAATTAAAAACTGGCCCCGTTGGTGGACTCTCAGGTGAGTTTATTGATTTCATATTGTTGCCCTCACCTAATCCTAACCCCCAAAATAGGCCAAGACGGGAACGTCCCCTGTGTCTCTGCAAAATAGGCATTCTGGAGAAATCTGGGGCAAAAGATTCAAAACTAAAGAAGGGTGTGCCTCTATCGTAAGACCCTTCCCAAAAGAAAATTGCTCCTCCTTGGTCACACTTCAAAATCCCTCCCAATTTTTATTCCTTCCTCCGCACCCTTTACATACACTGTGACATTTCATATTACGTGGTAGAAAATGGGAGGAAGACAGTATCAGCCTGTAAGAGCGCATGTGCTGAGGGACAGGGACTACATCTTGTTTGACACTCTATTTAGAGTGCAAAACAGGACCTGGCAGCTAGCAGGCTCGCTGTTAATACTTAGCAAATGAATGAATGGAACATTGGGAGAAGTCAGTGGACCTTGGCTTCCATTTGGTAAATGCCTTGTGATTTCATCCATCCATAACCTCTTAAGGGTCAGGGTCATACTACAACATGTCAGCACCAATGGGATGACAGTATATGCAGCATTGATAAATCAGATGTGGTCACCATGTGCCAGGGTTTCAAACGACGGCATCAACATGCTGTGGTTTGAATTACAGGTTCAGATTTGATTCTACCTCATGACCCACAGTGGCCACTCAGGCTCCAGCCATCATGTTTTATTCCAGCCTGTAGAAGGAGGAAGGACTAAAGAAGGGTGTGCCCTATTTTAAGGACCCTTCCCAAAAGTTATCCTTGATACCTCTGCTTACATCCCACTGGCCAGAACTTAGTCACATGTTCACAACTACCTTCAGGGAGAAGTCTTTTTTTTTTTTTTTAATTTTATTTATTTACTTATTTGACACACAGAGAGAGAGATCACAAGTAGGCAGAGAGGCAGACAGAGAAAGAGGAGGAAGCAGGCTTCCCGCTGAGCAGAGAGCCCGATGCGGGGCTTGATCCCAGAACCCTGAGATCATGACCTGAGCCGAAGGCAGAGGCTTGAACCCACTGAGCCGCCCAGGCACCCCCGGAAGAAGTCTTTAGCCTTGTTGGTCAAGTCACCAGCTGAGAACCAGGGGTTCTAGTACAAAGGAAGGAGTGGGAAACATGTGTTGGGGGACACCTTTGACATGGTTGGGGAGGTCGTTTGACATGGAAAGTCTGGCTTTGCAAAACCAGAGAAACCTGTCTGAACTTATGCCCCCAACTCACTGCTCTTACCTAGAGAGAGAGGGTCAGTAGGTCCGCCCCTCCTGGGGGTGGAAGAGTGGGCCATGCGAGTATAAAGCATGGCTGCTAAAATCAGGTGGCTACGGGGTCAAATACATCTCTGGACCTCTCCTTTCCTCCATGCATGAAGCAAGGAAAACAATACCCATTGAATGGGTTGTGGTGCGTATTTTACCAGGGAAATCCCTGGGACAAAACAGTTGTGACCCAGGAATGGTGCTTTTTTATTATTATTGTGGTCAAACATATAGCATATTATTAACCCACGTTTAGTGTACAGGAGTGTTAATAGATGCACACTCTCATGCAACAGATCTCTAAAACCTTTTATCTTGCAAAACTGAAACTCGACGTCCACTGAACAAGAACCCCCTCCTGTCTCCTCCTACCACCCGGGCAATTCTACTTGCTGCGTTTCTGTGAAGGCTGAATAATATTCCATCAGATGTTGTCCATCGGATGTCGTCCATCGGATGTCGACACCACAGGATCTTTGTCCACACACTCTTCATCCAGTGGACATTTAGCTTACTTCCACCTCTTGGCTATCGTAAATGACACTGGAAGAATGGTGTTTCCTCTCCAAAACTAGTTGGTATCAGAAACTAGTTCTCTCTTTTAATACATTGGGGGAGCTTCATGGTTTATTTGCTTTTAAAAAAAAAAATAAAGACCTACCTATTTGTTTATTTGATACAGAGAGAGAGCGCGCACAAACAGGGGGAGCAGCAGGCAGAAGGAGAGGGAGAGGCAGGCTCCCCGCTGAGCAGGGAGCCCCATTCGGGGCTCGATCCCAGGGTCCTGGGATCATGACCCGATTTGAAGGCAGATGCTTAACTGACTGAGCCACCCAGGTGCCCCAATTTTGCTTTTTCTGCCTGTAAATAATTGTTAGGTTACACATCTTGGGTGTTTGGACATGAGAATTCTATAGATACTATGTATCAACTAGGGGGAAAGGGAAAAGCCCTCCCATCCCTCCCCAGAACAATAACTGAGTACAGATTCTCTTTGGGTGACCCTTGACTAGATAAGGGAACACAATCTATCTGCCAGACTGTGACAGTGTTTAATCCTACAGCTAAGATTCCAGATTCCAGATGTTTACTTCCATGAAGGGCGTAGAACCATCCCCCCAGTTCTGACTGAGGCAGCCCATCCCTGGAGTCTAAATCCTGATCCCAGGGATCAAAGGCGGGGGCGGGGTGTGGACGGCAATGTGGAAGGAAGACCACCCAAACACAAACGTGTCATTCCCTGGTTGAGAGAGAACTTGTAAGGCAAAACCCTGACTGATAATAAGGGCAAGGAGCTGTGCTTTGGTATTCTTTCCTCTAGGGGTTTCCCCAAGGAGATGCATTAACTGAGAATAACATCAATGTCATTATAAACTACAATCTTTACCCAAATATGGACATTGTACACTTTGTGGGTTTTTCTTAAAACAAAACAACAACAACAAAAAAAACCTTTTTTTTTTTTTTTTTAATCAAGTAAGCTCTACATCCACCTGACATGAGGTTTGAACTCAGGACCCTGAGGTCAAGAATCTCATGCTCTATAGAATGAGCCAGCCAGACATCCTTGGACGTTGTACACTTGGAATCAAAGGCGTTTACTACGCACTTATAGGCATACACAGTGCCAGGGAACGACAGTGTGAGTCAGGTTTCCAAGGAGCTTCCCAGTAGCTGGAGTGAAGAGGCAAATACTCGCAGACGCGTGACAAATTATACGAGGCAATGATGTATGCTCAGCGCGGTGTTTGCAGGCGCGGTGGGAAGAGCAGAGCCGCTGCTGGGGGATAGGGGTTCGCGCTGGACTCAGAAGAATGTCAGCATTTCAATAAGCGGATAGGGTTCCGAAAGGCATTTGGCGGGTCGTGCTTTGTTGTCGCTGACCCCTGCTGAGTGGGAGTCCGTGCAGAGATACGGTACTGAGCCCTGCAGGGGCCAGGCTCCATGCTTGCAGCTGAGGAGCATAACAAAAAGACATAGTCTCTGCCTTCAAGGAGGCTTTCCAAATTATTTCAGCAGGGGAGCAGATTTGTTCGGGGTGGCCCGCTGCTCTGGCCCCAGAGACTCCCCCAGCACACTCGGTCCCCCCGGAAGCAGAGCTAGATGACCTGGGATTGGGGATCCAGGGCCGACAGTCTGGCTCTGACGCTACGTCCCGAAGCCAGCCAAGCCCCGCCTGCGCGACCACACCAGTCTGGCCCTCAGTGGTCGCTGCTAGAACCTTGCCCACCTCCTGCTGGCCGTTGCCCTGATCCTTGGCCCTTGAGGACGATATTTGGTCTCCCAACCCTGTCAGACTTTGGCCCTTTAGCTGATTTAGGAGAGACGATGAGAAGATGAGGAAGCGGGTCTTCCAAGAGGACATGCTCAGCAATACCCCGTGCAGGGAGGTGAGGGGTGGTGATGGAGAGGCCACTGGGACCCAGGGACATGCAAGACTCTGGTTTGAGTACCATCTCTAGCCCTTCCCCAGCGGGTGACCCTGAGCAAATGATTTCTTCACAGGCTCCTTTTCTGCATTTGCAAACCCGGAGAAACAATACCAAGTCTCAGGATTATTGCAAAGTTTCCGCGAAATACTGAGAAGGAAGCCCAGTGAGTAGCCCATGGTATGGCCCGTTTGGAAGGGGATGATGCATGGAAGGGGGACCTGGAGGAGTGTCCCAGGAGCTCCCCCGAGTGCAGAAAGAAGAGGCGCAAGCTAGGGGCCGAGCCAGCGTGCCCCTGGTTATGATTTTGGACAGGACCAAGGCCACCAGGGTTGGTCCTCGGCGGAGCCATTCTGCGGTCACTCAAGGAGAAAGGAAGCTCCGTGGGGGAGGGGCTCGGGAGGCGGCTGCGCGCCCCGCCCCACCTGTCGCTAGGGGATGATGGATGAGGCTACTCCTTGCCTTGTAATTAGTGCTGACTGGCTCTGAAATTCTCACCGTGGGGGACTGTTCCCTTGTCCTCCGTGGCTGGGAGGCCCTCCTCCGGGATCTGGGCTGGGCGGGACTGGATGTAAAGTTTGCACTGACACTGTGGCACCCCCTCCCAGAGGCTGGTGTGCACGTGCTGGTGTACACAAGTGTGAATGTGAGTGTATGTGCGCATCCCTGACTCTCGTATCAGCGTATGTGTGTGCACGCGTGTATGTACAAACGGAAGTGTGTACTTACACGTCTCTGAGTGCGCATGTGTGCCAAGATGCTCGCCAAGAGCAGGATTAAATATGCAAGGAACTTTCCGCTGGGAGGAGGCGAAGGTGCAACTGTCTTCCGTCATCAGGAATTTGGGTTCATCCCACACCAGCCACTTCCACCAAGTTGGACCCCAACAAGATCAAAGTTGTATCCCCGAGGTGCGCAGGTGGGGAGGTGATGCCACATCTGCCCTAGCCTGGGACATCAGGTCCCCCCCCAGCTCCCCCCCCCCCC